>OX453002.1:22122611-23372611 GCA_949699075.1 Asteroscopus sphinx
TAAACTACATAATATACACTATAATCTGACCAAGTTTGACGCTGGTATATATTACCGTTTTGAAGATAGAGCAGGAACAAAAACGTTGAAAAAAATGCATGTTTTTTGAGACTCCGCCCCTAAGGCGACACTCTGACCGAGGTTTCTTGTATGGGGACCCCCTTTGGTTTTAGACTTTTTTTTGTTTTTAGTATTTGCGTGATACACCTCATATCAACACATAGTCTGTGAAAATTTCAACCAGTTACCTATTACCGTTCAAAAGATACAGCCCTGTGACAGACAGACGGACGAACAGACGGACGGACGGACAGCGTAGCGAGAGTAATAGGGTCCCGTTTTGCACCCTTCGGGTACGGAACCCTAAAAAGCATAGAAGAAAGGGGACCGTATCTACGTCATCATTTTGTTTGATAGCGAGTAGACATATCTGCATTCTGCATCCATTCACTGAGACTAGCATGATTACAGACAGTCTTACCAAAGCTACACCCAAGGCGAAGTATATTGAGTATTGGGATAGGTACCACCTCGAAGCCTTCCCCACTCTTAATACACGCACTATTCCACTGGGTCCAGAAAGAACCATTTTTTCAAAAACATTAAAAACAGCTTATTCTATCCGGAAAAACTTGCATGTAGTTATATATTCGACAGAGTATATTTTACAGTGCTTCCTAATGATAGGATTCTGCACCTGTGATAATTATTTCTACATCAATACTATTCAGAAAAATTTTCAAACTAGTCATTGTTTTTCAAGACACCAATCGACATCAACATCATAAAGAGGTAGTTTATTTTCGAAAGGAGACACTGACCAAACTACCACTTTATGATATACGTAGAACACACACATTTCGAGGACATTTCGACAATTTAACAATTGAAACGAAGAGACAACAACTACAAACTACTAAATTCAAGAACCAAGAGAAAAAAGACATGTTTTTTTATGACAGTTGCGATGATCGTAACGTAGCAAACAAGTGACAAATAAGACAATTACAAACGTCATCAATTGTATTTTGAAAAAACATCCATCAGCCAGTACTTAATTGACGACTGTGAAAAGGTTGTATACCTCGTAACATTCAGCCTCTTTCATGCATACATCACAATAATTTTCTCAGCTAATGTTATATAGAATTATTCTAAACAACATATATGTAGGCATATATTATAACAAAACAAGTTTAACCGGATTACATCGCGTATATTATTCAAATTGGTTTTCCTGACGTTTCTAAAGCTTTGCAGCGTTCGTGGTCGCAGGAAGACTAAGACAACAACCGTCTTATTACAAAAAACATGATAAACCTGGGTTTAAACCAAAACTTTAAAGTCCAGAGTTAGTACGTTACTAGCCTTAGTACCGTAGTAATAGCTCATCCTTATTACAAAAGTCAAATTAAGTGAAGACTAGATAGTACCAGACTGTTGGGGGTGTATTAGGTAGTATGCAGAGAAATCGATTAAAAAATAGATTGAATTCTCGATGTACGGACTAAAATTATTCGTTCAAACGATTTCCATTCGGTCTTAACGTTCCGTTTCAGCAGAATTTTTAATAAAACAATCCTTTTTATTGAAAATTCGTACTAGTTTATATTTATTTCAGTCTTTTTTTTTTATAATCCAATAATATAGGTACTGAATAATTCAGTATCGATAAATGGTTGTCGTTGTCGCGCGATCCAGCATCTCGTTGTTTTCTTAGGACTCGTTTATGGACACGCGGCGCGTCTGGCGGTGCGTCTCGCTGGGCGTCACGCGGTCTTCTGTTACGAAGAAGCGGCGCGTGAAGCGTGGCGGTGCCCGCGGTGTCACACACGCAAAGACAAACATATGGCGATATGCAGAGTGTTGTGCGGCACGTGCTCCTACAACCTTTCCTTACGAAGCCGCGGGCACCACCGCGACTGACACCGCGGGTGCCGCAGCCTTGGCTGCTGCGTGCGCCGCGTAAATTGTATAGTGTGTATATAAACAGGGCCGATATTTTGAGTAGCCCGCTACATTTGTAGTGATATCAATCAAAATTATTATCTGGGCTACGTTCAGTAATATCACCCGACGATGCACGGAGTGTAGTTTGGTCATTCGGTTACTCAGAGCGATCATACAAACGAACGTCCAAAGAACACTCCGTACGTCGTCGGACGATATTACTGAACACAGCCCTGACAAAAAAAAGTGAAAAAAGTTATCATACGATATTGTTGTTGTACGGTTGACCGCACGTCAGTGGGTAACAGTTTGACATTGACAGCGCCTTTATTTCCTTAACAGTAAGGGTGGTTTTCTAATTCAAGTGTTACCACTGCCATGCAGTGGACTGTACGTATGATATGACCGATTTTTCACACTTTTATGTCAGGTAATAACTGATTGATATCGCTATAAATAAGCAAACTAGGAGATACTTCTACCAAATTTCTAATAAAATAACACAGCGAACTGGTCACCGTAGTTTTCGTATGAATGGTAAAATAAAATTAGCCCATTTTTTTACAAACTTTTATTAATAATCAAGGGCATTTTGAAAACATTAACAAGGCCCAGCACGCAATGATGCGAATTTGTGGAAATTAACACTGCAACAACAACATAACATCACGCCTGTATTTCCCCGAAGGGGTAGGCAGAGGTGTAATACGTGGGACACTCAGAAAGTTTTGCGAAACTAAAAAAAATTGTTCTATACGTACATATATTTTTATCAAATCTTTTCAAAGTACTTTCCACCAGCCTCTATACAAAGATTCATGCGCCTAAACCAGTTTTCAAAACACTTTTTCCAGTCCGCCGCAGACACCTCGTTTACAGCCTGCTCGAACGCAGCCAGCGCATCTTCCGGCGACGAAAATTGTATCCCTTTGAGCTGATTTTTTATTTTTGGGAATAAAAAGAAGTCACACGGTGCTAGATCAGGGCTGTAAGGAGGGTGACCCAGGAGTTTGACTGGCGTGCTGTCCAGGAAGTCCCTCGTTTTGAGTGCGGTGTGCGCAGGTGCATTGTCGTGGTGGAGCAGTAGCCCGCGGAGCCCTGTGTTTGGTCGCTTGTTGCTTATAACAGAGAAAACTTCTGGCAAACATTTGGTAGTATACCATTCGGCATTAATGCTTCTTTGATCCCGTAAGGGAATTGATACCAAGTGGCCAGTCAAATTAAAAAAGCTAGCGATCAAAATCTTACCCCCGCTTCTAGATCGCTTCACTTTGGTAGGCGTTGGCTCATTTGAAACACCCAAACAGTCGACTGGCGCTTGGTTTCTGGGTCGTATTGATAAATCCAGGACTCATCACCTGTAACGATGTCGTAAACACGCCGAGACGAGCCTGCTTCAAATTTGGTAAGCATATCACGGCACCATTCCACCCGGGCCTGCTTCTGAGCATCGGTGAGGTTGTGCGGCACCCAGCGTGATACTATCCTCCTCACGCGAAGATGGCTGTGTAGAATCTCGTGAACGCTTCCCGATCCAATCTTCAATATGTGTTGAATCTCCTGATATGTAATTCGCCTATTGTCTTGGATTAAATTTTTCACTGCTAGCACGTTTTCTTCGGTAACAGCCGTCAAAGGGCGACCGCTTCTTTCGTCATCCCCCAAAGTTGGTCGACCGCGCTTGAATTCGTTATACCAACGATACACGGTTGCCTTGGAAGGGCCTTCATCCATGAATGCCATTTGAAGTCTATCGTACGATTCATCCGGTTTCAGGCGACACTTGAAATCCTATAAAATCATAGCTCTAAAATGTTCCCGGCGCAGATCCATATTTCAGTGAGACACAATACTTTGAATTAACTCGCAAAAAATGTGGAGGGAAATTTTGAAATTGGAACTTACTTATTTTTACTTATAAATAATCATATTTTCGAAAAACATTATAACTGGCCAGTCTCCCATATATAAAAACTTTTTTTCGCAATACTTTCTGAGGGGCCTGGTATATTACGGATTGAAGATATTAATGTACTCACCTATTCTGTAGAAATTGCTAATGATTTTAATACAATCTCTTTTTATGAAATAAAAGTTCATTTATTATTTATTATTAATAGTACACCCACATTGCAACTTTTGGAATACAATACACCACAGTGTACATGCTTCCATTGTATAGTATGCACCAAACTTTATGGCCGCTGCGCAAACGAGTTGTACGAGTTGTTGTTGTCGAACGAGTTGAGTTTGAGTGACATGCGGGTGTCAATCGAGGTGCGGGGCGCTAACTTCACAGCAGCCATAGACTGGTGCGCATTATACTCCATTGTACACGTTATTTGCGATGCGAATTCCTTTAAGCGGCCTCTTCAAAGTACGGCCGGGGACATCTGTGCCGGAGGCCGGAGGATACAGTTTACTGTCAACTATATTTTTCCTTAAACAAGTATAAGTTGCACTGAAAAATAAAATATAACATTTATTGATATCACAAATTAAATAAGCAGACAACAGGGACTACAGGGAGACTCTTCCTGCCAATTTTCCAGACCAATTCACAACAGTAAATAGCCGTCCTCTAACAGAATTTTCTTAAAGCGTACCCATTCATATTTTTGTCATCACTTTCTCCAATAAATGTAGAAAATGATTATACTTACATACTTAAATAGGTACCTCATTATTCTCATTGCTTTTCTTGATGTAGGTAAGTACTAGAAAATCATAGTAAACTTTATTTGCATTTCCATGAAAACATTGACCTTTCTTGTTATGATAAATGGTCTTAACTAGGTTTTTGCAAGGTTTGAGCATATTTGTCCGAGTTACTGAATATCTTCTTTTGTCTTCCTACTTGAATCTATAACAAAACAATGGTGATTCTTTAGTAAAATATGAGTGTCAATAGTGGTTTTATTTGGAAAGTTATTAACTTGTTTCACAGTGATTTAGCATAGCATACTACTTACGTTTAGTGGTAATCCCCAAAATTTGTAGACCAAATCTTCGAACATTACGTTCACTGCATGTTGTCTTTCCAAAAATGCAATAAAATGAAAATTCTTCGCCACACAACTTGTGAATTGTTTTACATTAACTTGATATTTTTCACGTCGCCAAAACCTCCATAACAAAATTATATTAGCTGCACAAACGAAAACATCCATATTCACGTAATTTTAATGATTTTTAATGTAATAAGTAAACAAAACAAACATAGCTATTTATTATTTATTATTATTTATTTATTTAATCAGACAACTTCAGTCCACAATAGTGTTAGTAATACTTAAAATACTATGTTAGTACGAAATTTTTTATTAAAAAATTTACATCAGCATAGATTAAATTACAAATTGAACGATAAAATTAAAACCAATTATCAAAATAATGAATTAAATTAACTAAAATTACAATAAAATTGAATAAATTAAATAAATTAAATTAAATTAATGTCATTAAACCAAATTAAAATCAATAAATTAAAATCAATAAATTAAAATCAATAAATTAAAATGTCATTCAATTAAAATAATCAATTTCAAAATTTAATTCAAATTATAGTTCAAAAATAAAATCAAAAATCATAACTCCTAAGACTCAAACAAGAGGATGTCCAGTACTTCAAAAAAGGGCTGTCCCACTTCTCCGCTAATATATTCAGGATGATATTTGAGCTACCCTGCATTCTGCTTTTAATTGATGCGTTTTTTTTGCGTATTATGGCGTGAAATCCATCGACACGGGCATCCGCAAACATACCGGATGCACTACAGTGTCTAGGCAGTCCCAACATCATCCTAAATATATTATTATATTGCACGCGTAGGGCGTTGAAGGTCTTCTTTGTGAAGTCCACCCACAAGCCGCTCGTGTAAAAAGACTGACAAAAAGATTTAAATAATGTTATTTTACTATTAACTGAGCAACGAGCAAACCTGCGGGCCAACATATTTCCTCTTATTGCCAACGCCCTACGCTCCCTTTCTATATCACAGTCATCTTTCAAATCAGCCGTGACAATATGTCCTAGGTACCTGAACTGTTCCACTCTTCTAAGTTCCGCGCCATTCAACCTTATTGGAGGTACAACGGCCGGAGAGATGCCCCTCGATGCGAAAACCATAACCTCGCTTTTTTTAAAGTTATATTTTAACCCATGCTTTTCGGCGTAGGTTTCGCAGACGAGGAGCAGTTTTCTCAGCGCACAGACCGACGGGCTCAGCAGCACCACATCATCCGCGTAACTGATGTTATTAACCATTTGGTTATCTATCGAACAACCCGCATGTAGGCTGCTAAGCTCGACGATCATCTCGTTCACGTACAGGCTGAAAAGCTTTGGAGAACTGAGTCCACCTTGCCTTACTCCGCATTCCAGCCTGTACGTGTCCGAGTACTCGCCTGCCCATCGTACACAATTTTCTTGGCGCGCGTACCAGTGTCTAAAGATATTAATAAGTTCCTCTGGCATACCTGTCCCCCTAAGCTTATCCCACAGGATCTGATAAGAAACTAGGTCGAAAGCCTTTGAAAGATCAAGAAAACACGCGTATATTGGTGTTTTTCGGCTCGTGTAATACTTGACGGTTTGCTTCAAGGTCAATATGGCACTCTCAGTCGACAGTCCAGCGCGAAATCCAAACTGTGCATCGTGCAAATCTAAAAATTGATCCAGTTGCCTATTTAACAAACCATCAAGCACCTTTGCCGCTACTGTAGCTAGTGATATCGGCCTGTAGTTGCTCCTATCAGACACATCCCCGGTCTTATCTTTCACAATGGGAACCACTATCGTTCTCATCAGATCCCGCGGCAGATATGAGTGACTAATGCATAAGTTATAAAACATACAAAGTACCCTAGGCATGTGCACACCGGCGTGTTTGAGGTGCTCAATGCTAAGCCCATCGTGTCCCGGTGATTTTCCACGCGTCATTGAGTTTATAATCTGTTTAACGTCGCTGGTTTTTATAAATAAGGGCACGAGTCCACTTTTTGGCTCAGCATTGAGCCCCTCCCACCCCCTCTCCGCGGACTTATTCGGCAGAGGCCTCGCCTGCACTCTGAACTGCTTCATAAAGAGGTCTGCTATCCCCTTAGGGTCACTGACTCCGTTAACACTGACAGGTAGGCTAGATTTGGGAGCCATATTCTTAGCACATTTCCAAAATTGACTAAATTTTTTGTTTTTGTGATGATTCGCGATAATGTCCATTTTTATCTGCTCCTGATTTTTTAAACACCATTTAAGTTTAGATTTAAAATGTTTACGACTACTATAAATAACCTAAAATTACAATGTGACGTTTATAGTATGGTTTAGTGTTGTTAAACTAGGGGTCGCGTAGGTTTAATTTTAGTGCTGTACTTAAACCAAATTATGAGATAAACCTGCTTTTGTAATAAGAAATTTACCAAAACCATGGTTTATAATTTTAAACCACCTTAGTCCACGTTTTGTAATAAGGGGGCAAGCGTATTTTCAGATATTTACGCTACAGTTTTTATTAATTTAAAATCGTATTAATGCACTCACAATGTCACTATCTTTTACAGTGTAGCCTTGTAGCGTGCTGTTTGGGACTTGATTATTTTTAGAACTGGGTTCCAAACAGGCGGTAGCTGCCGACCATCTTCTCTATTAAAATTAGGATGTTTTTTAAATAATATTTATTTATTTACACTACTGTTATGATTTGTACATGAGAATTCTGATAAGAATAAAAAGCTGTTACCATTGCTTTATGCACGTTATTGGTGTTGATTCTCTTGTTACAAATTAAACTATTTTTAACTATCGCTATCTTTTACTAATTAGTAGATACAAGAAAGGGATGGTAACAATTTAAGTGCTGTCAAACTAGTTTCAATGCTAAACTTGTTCTTATTCTAGTCGGCACGTTCCGAAATCACGACAAAACTTGTATGGAAAAAATTTGAATAATTAGATAGCACTAAAATGGCTGTCACCTCTTTTTTTGAATTTGCTATTAGTAAAAGAGACCGATTGTTTAATAGTACATACAACCTCCATAATCCTTTCCAATCTGGGTTTCGTCCTGGACATAGCACTGTCTCAGCCCTAGTTCACATTACGGATGACATCAGGCTGGGTATGGAAAATGGAAATCTGACGGTACTCTCCTTACTCGATTTTAGCAACGCCTTTAACACCGTCGATTTCGGTATCCTGCTTGGCATACTGCGCTCTCTTAACATATCTCCAACAGCAATTGATTGGTTTCATAGTTACCTGTGTGGCCGCCGACAACGTATCTCCATTGAGGGAAGTTTTTCTTCATGGTGTAATACTTCTGCCGGCGTACCGCAGGGGGGCGTTCTTTCTCCTTTACTTTTCGCAATATTCATTAATTCAATCTCAAATCAACTTCTCTCATCCTACCACCTTTATGCAGATGACTTGCAAATATATTCGCAAGCACCTTTAAATGAATTGTCGGAAGCTTTTAAAATGATAAATACTGATTTAGCTCGTATATCTGAATGGAGTACAGCGCACGGGTTAAAGATTAACCCTACGAAAACTCAGGTCATTGTTGTCGGCAGCCCTTGGCTGACTTCCAGAATCGACTGGTCACAACTTCCTCAAATTATATTTGATGGTACCACAATACCTTTAAGTGACTCAGTCAAAAACCTTGGTATCCATATTGATAGAAACCTCTCTTGAGGTCATCAGCTGCAAGAACTCAGTCGCAAATTGTTTGCGTCAGCGGGATCCTTGAGGAGATTACGCAATTTCCTCCCAACTGCTACCAAAACTGCGCTTGCCCAATCCCTTCTTCTTCCAATCCTTGACTATGCCGATGCCAGCTATCTAGATCTTACACAGGCACAATTAGACAAGCTTGAGCGACTCCAAAATTTTTGTATCAGATTTATATTTGGCTTGCGCAAATATGATCACGTTTCCGAATTTCGTACTAAGCTCAAGTGGCTTCCAATACGGCTTCGCCGGAATACTCATATTTTATCACTTCTCTACAGTACTCTGTTTAATCCTAAAACCCCCATTTATCTTAAAGAACGTTTTATGTTCCTTCATGACACACATACTCGATACTTAAGATCATCGGAAAACTTGAGACTTCAGATGCCAGCACATTCAACCATATTCTATGACAAATCCTTCACAGTCCAAGTTGCTCGTTTATGTAATGCGTTACCTGTGCCTATAAGACGTGCTCAGTCGCTAGCTTCTTTTAAAAAACTTGTAATGGAACATTACCTCTCTGTATAAACTGTTATTTTAGTGAGATGTTGCTACACTGGTATATACACGTATTTTATTTTGTTATTTATTAAAGAATATTATTTGTTGTTACATTTGTATATATTGTATATATTTGGTATATATTTATGGATATATATTAGAATTTATTTTATGTATACATGTAATATTTTCTATGGTAGGTAAATATCTATTTATTTATTATATTAAATATTAGTAAATTTTATGTAAGTGCACCACATACTGCCCCCATCTATTTTTCACGTCTTCCTTGTCCATCCAAAGGTTGTCTGGAAGATATCGCTATTAGCGATAAGACCGCCAATGTACCCTTATTTTACATGTTAGTCCTAAGTTTAATAATGTTATTGGTGTACAATAAAGAATATTCTATCTATCTATCTACATTATGATACAAGTGAGCTAAGTTAACTATTATACTCGAGGCTGAATTGCAGCCCGAGCCGAAGGCGAGGGCGTAATGGAGCCGAGAGTATAATAGTCAATGCTCACGCGTGTCATACGACGTTTTTCAAAACACTTGTGAGGAAAAAAACGTAAATTACACATTTTAGACAAATATTGAATTTGTGAAAAATGATAAAAATGGCGCGCGGATCGCGCGGTGACATACAGCTATGCGCGCGCAGGTGGTCGAAGGAAACCGCCATACAGCCTAATATAAAAATATTATAAATGGATTTTTTATTTATAACACAAATTAATATTAATTTGTTGACAAAAATTAATAATTTGATGAAATGAAATGTTTATATACAGCATATTTTAATTAATACAGTTGATTTATTCCCAAAAATGTTTAATTTAGTTCAGGCATAAAAACTCTTTGCTGTGATTTAAAAATAAACTGTAAACTAAAAAGCACTAGTGCAATAATATAATGAAAAAAGCACGCCTGCGTTATAAGCCACATTATGAACCTAAAAGCGATGCAATAAGAGCCACTTTACGAGCAAGTGTGTTGAAAAATTAGTTTAGTTTGTAAACAAGAGATTCAACATCATTATTACATAAATGTTGTATTCAAAATTTCCACAAGTACGATTTTGTCCCCAAAATTGCGAATAAATCCCACAAACTGACAACACTGTAATAGTGTCACGTGATCAGGGCCCTGACAGTGGTTGGTTCGTTTTCCTGCCATATGTCGCCATCTGTCGCGGTTTCGAAATTTGTTATCTGTGGGATGTTTGATGCCATGACGTTCTAGTTATTATTGTCATGGTCAGTGCCAGTACTTATTATCGTATTATCTTGTAATATCTTCGCTGTTTTAGCTTAAGTTGAGTTCTTCGAGACTCTGAATTCGACACAGTTTAATGATAAGATAATTCAGTTACCGCCTCTGTTTTCAGTGCAATATTGTGCGTGAACTTTTCGTCATAGGAAACAAGTGAAACTAATGCTATTTCTTATCCCCAAGAATTATAATTTAGAGCTTTGTTGTTGACATTCTTTGTACCTACAAAATATAATATGTAAATGATGATGATCCTGTTTTATTTCCCATCTAATCTTAAAAAGTACCTACCTATAACTAGAGTATATGGAGCTACGACGACCTATAAATATAACTAAAGCTACAAAGAGATTTAAAAATATTTAATATCTTTGTATAGCTAGCTACCTACCTACACGCGATGGTAGCGACAAAACGCAGGGCGGCAATCAGTGTTGCCATATGCACCGTAATTACGGCAGATGTGCCGTAATTTTGGCTTTTATTTTTATTTCTGCCACCTACCGTAGTCATAAATTACGGTGTATGAAAGTTACCGTAATTTTCGGAATCCAACCTGGAACTGGTAGTTTCCCAAAAAAAATAAAAATTTGTATCACTTTAGTGTGCTACTCAAGTCAGTGGTGGTGGATGTATCTAGTAGCATGCTAAATTCAAAATTTCATGTGTTTTTTGCAAATTGTAGCTCTAATTCACGTTGTAGGTTGTTGTAACAATATATCTACTCAATCTTGGAGGAGGTGCGGGAGGCCTATGCCCAGCAGTGGACGTCTTTTGGTTGATATGATGATGATTATCTATTGAATAATGCTCATAATAACATTAACCTAGCTCTATGAGCTCGATAATATAATCGATAATTTGATAGTAACTTTATATTGTGGAGCTTATAAAGCTTTACGATATTGTGATTATTGTCGCCAAAAATATTCCGATCAATAGGTATAACGTGAAATATAGCTACAGCTTCCAAAAAACGCAAGAAATTTCGAGTTTCGGTGGAATTTTGAGTTTCGGTGGCTACCATTAAATGATATATTATGTGAAAAGCGCAGGAAACCTTGAATCTGTGGCTGCCATTAAATGATATATTATGTGAAAAGCGCAGGAAATACGGTGGCGGTCGGTCGTGTTTTATCTTTCCCAGTGAATTTTAATTCCGCAGGGACATATGAAGGTGCGTCATGTGCTGGTTATGTGTTTTATATGAAGGTGCTAGCTTATCTAAAAATTGGTCTTTCATTGAAGTAGGAAGCAAAGATGAGGATGATTCTTTAAATGCAGATCTAAACCTACGAATGTTTCTCAACACAACTGATGGATGAATATTGGGTGATATGTTCTGACAAAAACATCTCCAACTTTCGAAATTCTTTTGTTTAAATAAATTAACGAGTATCAGTAATGGCAGATCATACTATATCAAAGTTTTCGTCTGAAGTGTTGGCATTATATTGAATCTCTGCTTGTTTCCTCTCGTCAACTGCAATTGAACAATCCCTATTCCACCATGTAGGGGATGGGATATAACCTAGAGCTGTATTTTTATAGGAAAAAGACTATTAGCAGTTTTTATTATTATTTTGCTAAAGCTTCAGCACATAAGTTTTCATCACCAAATTTTATTTCAGGAAGTTCCGAAATATTAAAATCCAACTGCTCCTTAATTAACGACCAATTGGCATCAGCAAGTCTATACTTTAACCGTGGAGGTGTTTTAGAATAATGCTTATTAGAAAAAGGGAATTAAAGTAATATTGGAAAATGATCACTACCATGAGTAGAAGTTAAGACTTCCCAAGATAAATAAGGTGTAAGACTGGGAGAGCATATTGACAAGTCAGGAGCACTTATTTCCTCATTGGGAGCAGTACGTCGTGTTGGAGAACCATTATTAAAAATGCAAAGATTATGAGTGTCAATCAGATCCAAAAGACTAACCCCGTAGCTATCGGTCAAGGTACTACCCCAACATTGATGTTGAGAATTAAAATCACCTAATACTATAAAAGGTTTTGGAAGAATGGAAAGAATATTTACAATTTCATTGCAAATCAGAGTAGACGGTCAAGGAATATATACAGAAACATAACAAACTTTATTTACAACTGCTGCAATAATATAAAAATTACTATTATGAGCAGGGATGGGAAATTGAGTAAAAGATTGAGAATGTTTGATGAGTAAGGCTACTCCACCATACTTATCAAATGGATCCTCTCTGAGATATGCATAACCCGGAATCCTAAACAAAGAGTCCGGACTAAGTCATGTCTCTTATAAAGAAAAAATAAATGATTACATTTATTTATAAGATAAATTATTTCAGTTTTTTTAGAAGTTGCAATTCGGAAATTCCTTTGGATTACCTTGGCTGGACTGTCCATTATTATTATTAGAAATGCAAGTAACTGCTTCGAATGCAGAGGCAATGTGAGACGGTGTGATTAAATTTGACTGTGACAAAGACTTACAAGAATTAATGCTATGATTAAATCTCTTGTAGTTTCAGATAGATTATCCTTAGGAATCAGAACATTTCCATTATTTAGCGAAGATGTGCTATTATAATAATCCTTAATAAGGTCATGATGAGACAGACGATCATAACCTATAGAGGATTTTGGAGGTGACCGAGGCTTAGAATAAACCGTTTTTTTGTATGAATGAGACTGATTAGATGAAGAATTAACCTGAGGAACTGAAGGAATATAATTATCTGAAACAGGAGTGGTAGTTAAGGCGTCAATATATGACTTCTTAGAAACAAAAGGATGCAGTTTTGATGCTCCTGCATAAGAAATGCAACTTTTGGATATTGTTTCTTTTATAGACTTCTGTCTCTCAAATTCAAGACACTTCTTACTAGTAGCCTCATGAAAACACTTGCACAAACAGCAAGATACATCATCTTCTTGTACTAAACAGGACTGACCCGAATGCCCATCTCCACACTAAAAACATCTAAGCTTAGATCTATAAAGACTTTTTACATGACCGTCCTACAACAATTATTACATTGAATAGTAGGGTATTTGTATAATTCAACACTCAAAGCTGTATAGCACATGTACACACGCTTTGGTAGAACCTGACCATCAAAAGTAACTATAACTGTTTCTGTGTTCTTAAATATATTATTACCATCAACAATTGTTTTTGAAACCAATTTAAATAATATACGTGATTTAATCCGGTTAAACTTTGTTTTATTATACCATTTATAACATTTTTAAAATTATTTTTATCAAAAAACGACCGAAATACATGGGATGTAAAAACCTTTTTTCAGTGACTTGTTCACGTTGCACATAAACAACACATGGATCAGCATCTGATGACTTAAAAGTCAACCTAGCCAACTGAGTTGCAGACTGTGGAGGTGTAAATTTATTTTGTACAATGATTGATTCATCAAATGCCTGAGTTGCAATTTTTTGTGAGGGGTCTGAAGTCTGAACCATTCTCGAAAAGAGAAATTTCCATCTCTCATGATTCTCTTGTGCACAACTGCAATCCTTTTTGCCACCATTTTTGCGCCTTTTTTTGTTGAAATGTTTGCAAATTTTGGGCCGAGCTGAAACCCTCTTCCTTTTATTATTATTTATTGTCGATACTAAACAATCAGTATCAACACTAGTATCATTGTTCGAAATTGTTACGTAGTAAGCTATGACCGGAGATATCGACCCCCTAGGATCCCCTGGAGGGTCCCCCATATTTACAGATATAAAAACTTACCAAATATTATATGTACCTACACTAAAAGAGACTAACTACTAGAAAGATATAAATAAAACACTAAATATTTACACTAAAAAGATCCCAACAAACTTATTTTAGGATATTAATTACTTATTCTATACCTCTTTCCGATTATGTTAATCTTGCAGAACTCAATAGTCCATTTTCTCTTGCTGAACTCAAAGGTATTTTGTCCAATCTAAAAGATTCTGCACCTGGAGTTGATGGTATTCCATACAAAGATAATATAATCACTAATTCCGTGCTAATTCCATATTCCTTTATGTCAAATTTAAGTGAAAAGTCACTTGATTATTTTTTAAATCTTATTAACTCTATTATGGTTACTGGCAAAATTCCCACATCATGGAAATACCAAATAGTTTTACCAATTTTGAAACCAGACAAAAGCCCATGAGATAGTAATTCCTGCCGTCCCATTGCACTTTCTTCAGTTTTAGGTCAGTTTCAGTTCAGTTTTTAGTTTCAGGTCTACTAAAATGAAGGTAATGTTTCATACATAACTTTTTTATCAGGTGTACCATCTGTGAAATAAGGCCCGCCAAAGTGGCTTGCAATGTATCCACCCCTGCCATTTCTAAACTATGAAAGGTGGAAACTCATAATCTTCCACATTAAAACCTTTGACCTTTGTAAAATTCTCTTTTAAAATAATTTCAAGTATAATGTGATTATAAATTTTTGAGTTATAGAGAGAAAACTGAAAAATACTTAAGACATCCTAGTTCAAAGGTCATTGACCTTAGAGAAAAATGATCTTAGCAAATAATAAATGCTCCTTTAGCTACTTCCTATTTGAAAAAATCACAAAAAGTTACTTTGTGTTCTGTTGACATGACACACTTCTTAAATTTTGCGCCATACAGCGCCATCTAGCGGCTACTAACAACACTATATGAGTCGCCAATGCTGCCGTCTATTGCATTTTGCGCTATATAGCGCCATCTAGCGGCTACTAACAACACTATGTGAGTCGCCAATGCTGCCGTCTATTGCAAAAACTAAAATAGCCATGATTAAAATTCGATTTGATTTGTTTGTAACACCTACTTAAGGAACCCTATAATACTGAGCATGGCCCGACATGCTCTTGGTCGGTTTCTCTATATGTATATTTTGATGGTCAACCGATTCCGGAAAAATCTTCGGTAAAATTTTTAGGAGTTATTTTAGACTCCAGGCTTACTGGTATTCCTAACTGTGAATATATTTTATCTAAATGCGATTAAATATGTTAAGTTGCCTGGTTGGAGTATGGTGGGGTACCCATCCTTATTGTTTAAAACTGCTATATAATGCTATAGTTAGAATCGTAATAGATTATGGGTCTTTTTTGTCAGAACCAGGGAGTATTGCTGCTTTTGAAAAACTCAACAATATACAGTCAAAAGCATTAAGAATAATTACGGGAGCTATGAAATCTAGTCCAATTAATGCCCTCCAACTTGAATGTGTGGATCCTCTTTCACTTCGCCGTCAGTGCCTTTGCGATAAATTTTAATTTCGTTCATTGCAATTTTCTAACCATACGTCGTCTACATACAAATCTTGCATTACTTTTAAATCAATAAATCTTCTAATTATTGGTCTCATAAAAATCCACCATGTCTTATTCAAAGTTACAAAAATTTATTGCTTTACAGGCTCCAAGCTACAGTTCAAATTTAAATCCTCTTTTTTGCAGTAATTAAGAATCTCTAGTTTCTATTCCTGACATACATTTTTCCTTGGGTTTAAATAAAGGGGATGATTTTACGAATTTCTTATTTAATTCAATCAAATATAATTATTGGAAAGATTAGCATCATATTTACACTGATGCGTCCAAACACTATGATGCTGGTTGTGTAGAAGTCTGAGTTTTTCATTCTCAATACAATATATTCTTTTAGCATCTAATAATCCTATGATATACAACTGTTTATCTATTTTCATTAATTCTAACTGAATCCGTAAAAATGATATAGGTACGTACTAAGCTACGCTGATGGAATAAATCTTGTAGACCCAGGGGTTTACAATATTGATATAAGTGTCACATTCCCTTAAAAGATGCACTGCATCTTGTAAGGGTATGTGACACTTCAATGGGCTGAGGAGTTGGCTGAACTTTCTTTGCGGCTTGAAATAGGTTTTCCCTTACAAGATGCAGGGGTTTCTTATGTTATGGGTTATTAATATAATGTAATAGAAATGGTATCTACTTTCTTATAATACCAAAACGCGTGGCGCCCGTTGTCCGCTAAATAGAATTTTTTTTTTTTTTTTGTTCTCCGCTACCAACACATAAATACGCAATTACGCCCACCATTTTTCTAGCATTCAATTCAAAATAAACAAAGGCAAAAAATATTCCGCTGTTTCATATGCTGCAAAATACAATTTTAGTGACTGCATCTAAAATAGCACTGATAATTAAGCAAAAGGTTCGCGCACTGGTGTCCTGCGAGACACCTGTACACGGCGAAAACCTCACGCCCCCCTGCCACTTCTATTACTTTATTATTAAGATTTCTTGTGTTAACTTGAATTACGAAAACAGCCCTTACCGTTTACGAAATAAAGACGCTGTCAAGGCCCAACTGTTACCATTTATATGCAGTCAAGTTTATGTACCTATTAAGATAACAGTTAAAAGTCACTTATTTTGTTTAGACGAGTTAAAAGTTTTCCGTAATTCAGGTTCATATTTCTGAAATGAAACTACGTTGAAACCGCACAATATAATATATTTATGATATCAATACTTTTTGTACGGACCAAGAAATACGAAAATCCTATCGGGTACTTAAGTATTTCGTCCACTACAGAAAGAAAGAAAAAAAATGTATTTGCTAGAGTGACACACAAAATTACCAAAAATAAAGAAAAAACATAACAAATACAGCTGTAAACTTTTTTTAAATTTATTAAAATTTATGAATAATAGATTACCTATAATGATTAATGAAAAGTTTAAAGTAATCGCAAACGATAACAAGTATTCTTTACTAAAATTAATAATAAATACACAAAGATGCTTAGGAAAAAGGCTCTCGCGATGCGTTTCGTGTGGTGCTGAACGTAAAGAATAGCACCAGCCTATCTCTTCACATGGGTGTCGTAAAAGGCGAGAAAGAGTTTCACCAGAGGACGGGCAGCAGCGTGCTCTGAGTATTTAAACAACCAACTGCGATCGCCAACTCGCCTGCCAAACGTGGCGATTATGGCATATCCTTTGGCGGAGGCCTATGTCTAGCAGTGGACGTCTTTCGGCTGAATTGACGATGATTTCATTGGTGGACGAAACGACTTATAACATACACAGATATGTTCCTACTCACATGGATACATTCATTATCTTGATAAATATCTAATAAATTTATCAAACACTACTGACACTAATATACGACTAGAAAAGACTAGAAATTATTCTAATACACTCATTAAGTTACATTAATAGGTATAAGGAACCGTGCAAAATACTCTTTAGATGAGGTTACAAGTTTCCATATTCATAATTTAGTACAATATTATTGCTTGACGGTGCTTTGGTAGCGTGTAATTGTTTATAATATTTGATAAATTGTGTGATTATGAGATAAAATATTATCATAATATGTAACACTATGAAGGTTTTATTGAACTAAGTTTACGGGACTTGTCGCGTACAATTAAATCAAAATATAACAAACATTTTGAACTACTAACCTCGACGTTTCGGTCAAGTTGCATTGGCAGTCTGCTCGTGACCACGGCCAATGCAACTTGACCGAAACGTCGAGGTTAGTTCAAAATGTTTGTTATATTTTGATTTAATTGTGCGTGACAAGTCCCGTAAACTTAGTTCAATATGAGTGAAATTCGCGAAAGTTTAAAAATTATGAAGGTTCGTCTGCCGCGCCGCCAAAATTTTTGGAATCAATCTTATCTCTCTTCGGGGTGTAAATTTTGACCCCAAGATTACTGTCACGTCACCACGTAACACTTGTCACTGTGTCATCATAATAAAGATCGGATTGAATTTATAAATCGCAGTCATGGACGAATAAAAAGGCGGACGGAATCTCTACAAACAATAAGTAAAGCGTTATTAAGTCGGCTCGCTTGCAATTAGGGGCTAGCACGCACACATTCACACCCAGTAAGTCTAACAGCTGCCATTACGCAATAAATCATATGAGACGGAAGTCGTTGTCGTAGCGTCACAAATAAAATAAAAATATGCCGTCTGGTGTGTTAAAATATTGTTGAAATTATAGTAGGGTTTAAGAAAAAAATAAGTGCTTTAATCTTTTCTTAGCGAGATTCCGCTCGCTTTTTTTATTCGTCCGTGATTGTAGTATGAATCAATCTGTTCAAGCTAAAAACATTGGGCCTAAAAACTAAAAACAGCTTATTTCTTGTATTTCTATAGTTAGTACCTATTCTTTATTAGACTTTCTTTGTTTACGTCCTACAGCCATCGTTTGTGGACGATGGCTGTAGCTTCATTAATAATAGATAGTAACATAGTGATATATATATGCTATTATTTATTATTATTAAACTGTAAATAATATGTTCTTAACTTTTGTTAAAATTCTTCTATCAAATTATTAGCGAATGCTATATAATAACACATGCTATAATTGTGAATTGCTTATGAATGTCTTGTTTTTCTTAACATCTGAAACTAAAACTTTTAATATCCAAAATATACTTAGAACTAAGTTCATATACTTAGGAATAATTTAAATATTACACATTTCAAGTTTCAATCATTTAATTGTTAACAATGTGTCTCTTGGATTTTTATTATTTATTTAGGGCTGGTTTTTGTATCGCCTGATAACTTTTAACTGAGGAATAAACGTGATGCTTCGACAGATTTTCTATACAACAACTGTCAAAATGTTAAACTTATTTCTCAGATGAAAGTTAACTGGTGACCAATCAATGGTTTAATGGTGGCCGGTATTCCAAAATACCGGCCCTTCCCCCCTAGCCAAGTTGACAATCTTCAATCGTCAACGAATGACTTCTTCGTTGAGATATGTCATTCCCATACATTTTGATTGTTTTCATTAGCGTTGACGATTGTAGATTGTCAACTTGGCTATGAGGGCTTACTCGCAAATTCTCAAGTCGTTCTGTCGCTTGAATGAAAACCTCACGGTGATTGTATGAGACTCCGCCTTCTACCGGCGGTAAATGGCAAATCTGTGGAATCCCTTAAAATATAGTTGCGTTCATTCATCATCATCATCATTTCAGCCGAAAGACGTCCACTGCTGGACATAGGCCTCCCCCAAGCATCGCCACAACGACCGGTCCTGTGCCTTCCGCATCCAGCGGATTCCCGCGACCTTCACCAGGTCGTCGGTCCACCTTGTGGGGGGCCTACCCACGCTGCGCCTTCCGGTACGCGGTCGCCACTCCAGAACTTTACTGCCCCATCGGCCATCCATTCTGCGAGCAATGTGCCCCGCCCACTGCCACTTAAGTTTGGCAATTCTTCGGGCTATGTCGGTTACTTTCGTTCTCCTGCGAATCTCCTCATTTCTGATTCGATCACGCAGCGACACTCCGAGCATAGCCCTCTCCATTGCCCTTTGAGTGACTTTGAGCCTTCTTATCAGGCCCATTGTGAGCGACCACGTTTCAGTACCGTAAGTAATTACTGGCAACACACACTGGTCAAAGACTTTCGTCTTGAGACACTGCGGTATTTTGGACGAGAAGATATTGCGTAGCTTCCCGAACGCTGCCCAACCGAGTCGGATTCGACGATTGACCTCTTTCTCGAAGTTGGACTTACCTAGCTGGACAGTTTGTCCTAGGTATACATAATCGTCAACAACTTCGAGTGTAGATTCTCCGATTCGTTGCGTTCATTGAGATATTATTATTTGCGATCGAGTATTTGGGGGTCAGTCTCATAGTGTAATGGATTGAACTTGGATTGAACAGTTTTTTTTTCTTAAATTTTTAGGGACTTCCAATCACAGTTATGTTTTAAATAATATCATACGATGTTTGAATATTTGTCCTACATTATTTTTATAGATAACACTTTCTAAAGGTTTAGCAAACAAAAACATTTTTTTTACTAATAATAATAAAATTAATCTAGATGAATGATGAGTTTAATAACATAATACAACATGAAACTAAAACAATTATATTAATAATTAGAATAATTTAGCCAGGATTTTCTAACAGCAACTTGCTCTGAAATTAACATAATCTCATGGAATCAGAAGTTACTACCGTAGGTACTACAAGTACGTGCCCAACCCAGTTCTTGAAAAAAGTCATGCCACATTGTTCTGGGACCGATCCACCATCACTGACAGGATTATTGTACATAATAAGCCTGTTATAGTGGTGACAGATGGATCAGAACGCCGCACAGTGATTGTTGATTTCATCGTCCCGCATAAGACGGGAATCTCGTGAAGGCCGAAAAAGATAAAGAAATGCTGTCTTGGCACACGAGGTTGTCGACATGTGGGACGTTGACTCAGCAAAGAGCCTCGACCAAAATCTGTAGAAGCTCTCATTAGACGGCTGGCTTGATACAGAAAGTGGTACTTCTGGACACAGCGCGTATCGTTAGGAATTCCTCTCTCTGAGGCCCTGACTCTAGATTAATCAGTAGCTTAACCCTGTTCCTAATTCCGGTGGGCTACAATTTTTAGATATTTTTAAATGTTTAAACGGAACAATAATAATAATTTAACACTTTAACAGTGATAACACTTGGTGGTTACGGAGGGGAAATACCTATTAAAAATATTTAAAAAAACAGTAAATTTTGCATAGAGAAGACTTATTTTTAATAGTAAAAAGTTTTTTCAAAGTTGTTCCAAGATTAAAATTTCTGCCTGTACTGATTCATCTACCCGCTAACCCATCCAAGGCCTCCGGTGATGATGAAGTTATAGATAAATGTATCTATTGCGACTCATTAATAAACTTTTGGTAAATTAGAATGCTCCTATTCACGATTTGCCCTACTAGAGATAGGATTTTGACATAAGCTCATACAAAAAAAAACTACCGTAGCCCTAAAAAAGTTCATGGGTCTGACCCGTAGACATTGCATCTTTGAAAATGGAAATAGTCTGTCCTGCTCTAACGTAAATATATATATATGCAATTTATTTGTTTCACCTCCCTGAAGTTAGCGTTGACAAAGGCGAAAAAATCGGTCAGATAGTTATTCGTGATAGACAATTGAAAAATAGACAATCAATAATAGACGATAAACAGCCCGATAACTTTATTCGTTAGTTAGTTATCCAACATTATATCTGTGGATTGAAAAACCGGCCCTTAGTCGAGTTATTCGTCAAATAAAGCCCAACTGACGATTGAAAAATTCTATTGTTTGCTATCTTATTCTGTCTAATAAACACTATCTGTCTGTGTATCTGAGGATTGAAAAATCGGCCCATATACAAATGTAACCTGAAATTGCAAGGAAATTTGTGCTCAAGCGCTGTCTCGACCACAATTGCGTGATTAAGGAACAAATCTCTGCTCAAACACCTAAGTAGGTAGCAGTTTAGATTAAACCTGAACTCAGCTTAATTGTGATCAATGAATCTATGCTTAAAGAATATTTTAAAATTAAAGCTCTGTTTCGTTCTGTAATACGGGCCTTAGAGTCCCTACTCTTCGTCGAGTTGATACACAAATTCAATTGCATTATCTGTGGAATTATTAAAATCAATCGATGTGCAGGTGTGGGTAAAGAAAGCTATATACATAACAGATATGGCATTGAAAATATCAAAGTACGTAGTTACGTGTTAATCATCCAGCGGATTCCCGCGACCTTCACCAGGTCGTCGGTCCACCTTGTGGGGGGCCTACCCACGCGGCACAGGACCGGTCGTTGTGGCGATGCTTGGGGGAGGCCTATGTCCAGCAGTGGACGTCTTTCGGCTGAAATGATGATGATGATGATGATTACGTGTTAATCGTTATTCGTTACCTAGGTACTTACTTTGATATTTTTTATTGATTACTCAAAGTTTCATACATAATTGATGGCGAAACGAGCTAAAGGCCCATCTGGTGTTAAGCGGTTACCTTTGCCCATAAAAATTGCAATACCACCTAGGCTGTTACATAAATGGCACCGCAAGTCGGTTCGCCAAACTGAGACATGAAGATGTAAAGTCTTGTTGGCATCCCCAACATTTAATTTTATATAATTTTAATTTTTATAGTCTTGCAACACTGTTTTGTGTCTGTCCACCATTGTCGGACGTTGCGTTGTAACTAATGGTGACTCAAGTTAATATTACACGATTTATATCACGGGATCTCTTTTTCATTCCAAAGCAAAAACCTACAGTCCACTTATGAAAACCCCAACATGGTCCTACGAGCCTATCAAGAGTGATCGTATCGTGTAGTAAGTCGAAACGTGCAGGAGTGTTGTGCAGTAGTCGCGGTATAGAACACATGTTTGCAACGGGACAACGCCAGCGCAGCCGCCGATCGGTCAAAAATTAACAAGTTTACTTTACAACAAGAACGACAATCAAGAATTTATTTAGCGTTGTTACGCCACCTGGAGCCTAATTCACGTAATTTCATGACGCGCCGATTAAGTTGCAGTGAAGACAAAGAGAATATAATCACTACGTGTGACGCTGCAGATCGTTTCTTAAACAGAGATCGTCGCAGAAAAGAGAATACGAAAAGCATTGTTTTGATCGAAACAACTGCTCTGCAACTGCAATTATTTAGTTACGTGAATTGGCCTTTGATCCTGTTTCTTGATGCATTACACGTCGGAGTATTCGGAGCATATATTGTCTATGATTCGGAGTTTGTTTCGCAGTTCGCATTTCGTTTGCCGCCATTTTGTGGTTTCGCAACTCTCGTCGAATCACGCGTCGAATGAACAGTTGTGCACGTTTTATATTTGCGTTAGCGGACTCTAAAGTTAATTTAATATTAAATAACAATAGTTGTTTCCTGTGTCAGATAAGAATACGAAATGTCTGATTCTGATGAAAATCGTGATGGGAAGTTAGCGCTGGTGAGGAAGCGTGCTGCCGTGAAGGGTGTCCTAACAAAATATTTCAATTTTTTCAAAGATAACAAAGAAACAGATCAGCAGGCCCTTATGATAAAAGAGGAGCGCCTGCGATCTGCTTTCGATAAATTTGAAAATTTAAATTTAGAAATTTGCGCAATAGACCCTTCGGCTGACGATTTTGATGCCGTCGAGTCCAAATTTTTGGACACTTTAACAATTATTAAATCTCTTATTAATAAAAGTATTTCGCCATCACCGCAGCAGCATCCGCATTTCAAACAGTTAACAAAATTGCCTCAAATCAGTGTACCAATATTCACCGGTAAGTACTCTGAGTACAAATCCTTCATAGGATTATTTGATGCATTAATTGATCGTAATAACAGTTTAGAAAGTATTCAAAAGTTATTCTATCTACGTAGTTTTCTGCAAAATGAGCCACTCGACCTAGTTAAAAATCTGCCATTGGTTGCTGAAAGCTATAGTGAGGCTAAAATCATATTGCAGGAACGCTACGACAATGAGTATAAAATTACCTGTGAACATATAAATAATTTGCTAGATATAGCTCCTATAGCAAAGTCAACAGCATCTAATATTAGGCAATTTGTGTGTATTGCAAAGCAACAGCTAGCCGCATTAAAAAATTTAAATCATGATATTAGCTCATGGGATCCAATTATACTTTGTATACTGACACGAAAGCTAGATATGTATTGTAGCAGGGAGTACCAACTTGTTAGGGAAAAACAACCTAAAGTTAGCGATTTCATTGGATTTTTAGAGAAGCGAGCGCTTGCACTTGAGAATGCAGAGAAGACTCAGGTACAAGTGTCGACACCAAAGGCTGCTCACATGGTAACTGTTAAAAAGGGTGATGCAGGAGCTCCTCCCATGAAGGCTGCACCGCCACCACCAGTCTGCATACTATGTAAGTTGTCCCATAAATTGTTTCTTTGTCCAAAGTTTAAATTAATGTCGGTTTCAGACCGCATAAAGTTTATAACAGATAATAACCTATGTAATATCTGTCTAAACAATCACAACAAGAAGTGCAGGTTTTTCTTCAAGTGTGAAGTATGCAAAGAAAAGCACAATACTTTACTTCACCTAGATAAAGCCCCGTCACCTGTGACTTTGTTTACGGAGTCACACACTAAACATGTTTTATTGCCTACAGCCCGAGTTAAGCTAATAGCATCTAATGGGACTGAGGTACATGTTAAGGCCCTCCTAGACAGTGGGTCTCAAATATCATTTATTACAAGTGAACTTGTGCAATTGTTAAAATTAGAGCCTAAGAAAACTAACACTCCCGTATTGGGTATTGGTAACACTATTAATATTGGAGAAAGGGTCAACATACAGTTACATTCAATTGTAAATAAATTCAACATGCCTGTCACATGTTACATACTAGAAAAAATCACTACTAAATTGCCACAGATCAAAATAGATCTCAAAAATATGGTTTTTCCACAGAATATTAATCTTGCAGACAAGAATTTCAATGAACCAAGTGTTATACACATATTATTAGGAGCTGACGTATTTTTCCAGGTGCTGCTACCGCCTGAGCCCCAAGTGAGTCATCATGAGCTCGTTCAGCCGGGGTCCAGTGACACTACACCTGCCGTTCCAGTACTACACACTCAATTTGGCTGTGTCATTGCTGGCTCTGTACCATCAGCGCCACACTCAAAACAAGTAACATCTTTATTTTGTCAAACTTGTGATAATTCTTTAAATAATACTCTTTGCAAATTTTGGGAGACAGAAAGTATTCCTGAAGTCTATTCTGAAAAATTACCAGAACATGAGGCATGTGAAAAGTTATTCTGTGACAGTGTAGTTTTGAATACTATAAACAACAAGTTTCAAGTTGCGTTACCTCTCAAGTTGCCTTTAGAATCAATCAATGAAACTCTTGGGAATTCTTTCAATTTAGCTTTGAAAAGGTTTCTTAATTTAGAAATTAGATTGCAAAAGGATCATGTTCTTTACAATTTATATAAAGAATTTATACATGACTATTTAGAACAAGGCCATGGCACAGTCATCGATATCAGTCAATATGATCTTTGTACTGACCCAGTATATTTCTTTCCACACCATCCTATTTTAAGGCTTGATAAAAAGACAACACAATGCCGGGTGGTATTTGATGGTTCCATGAAAACCAGTACAAAGGTTTCTCTGAATGATGTGCTATTTAATGGTCCTGTAGTTCAAAAAGAATTAGTAGATATTTTACTATTATTCCGAGTTGATGAATATATTTTCATAACAGATATAAAAAGTATGTTCAGACAAATTTTATTAGATCCAAAATATAGGTCATTACAAAATATCCTTTGGAGGGACAACCCCAAGGAGAACATTCAATGTATACAATTAAACACTGTAACATATGGTCTAAAGTGTTCCTCTTATTTGGCTACACGTTGTTTAAAAGAATTAGCACAAATCTATAGGGAGGAATATCCTTTGGCTGCAGAAATAATTGAAAATTACACATATGTTGACGATGCACTGGTTTCACAAAAAACTTCAAGTCTCCTAATTGAGTCAAAGAGACAGCTTTGTAAGCTTTTGGAAATTGGTGGATTTAAGTTGCATAAGTGGTTTTCGAACTGTTCTGATTTGTTGATTGATATACCTAAATCATTACAACATTTTGGTGACATAGAATTAGAGAAAAACAATGCTTCACTAAAAACGTTAGGTATTCACTATAATATTAAAACTGACTCATTCATGCTTTCAAGTCCAAACTCTAACACTTGCATGCCTACCACCAAGCGTCAAATATTAAGCTTTATTGGAAAATTTTATGACCCACTAGGGTTTGCTGGGCCTGTGGTGGTAAGGGCCAAAGTACTTATGCAACGGATATGGCAAGCCCATATAGCTTGGGACGCACAACCAGCTGATGAGTTGCTACAAGCATGGTGTGAATTTTATAAAAGCATTAATGTCATGACGCCTATAGCTATACCACGTTATATTTTATGCAATGCACAATCTATCCAAATCATAGGATTTTCCGATGCCTCAAGCTCTGCTGCATACGGATGCTGTGTTTACTTACGTTCTGTCGATGTCACAGGTGCAGTCAAGGTCTCTATACTTGGTTCAAAGTCTCGTGTGAATCCGATGAATCAAAACCTGACTGTACCCAGACTTGAACTTAACGCTGCAGTATTGCTAAGCAAACTCGTTGCCAGAGTCTATAACACATTGCAGCTTAAATTAAAAATTGATAATGTTGTCTTACATTCGGATTCGCAAATAGTTTTAGCATGGATAAAAACAAATATAACTACGCTTAATGCATATGTGTCAAATAGGGTTAAAGTAATTTCACAGCTCACACATAAATTTCATTGGGCATACATAAGTTCTGAGGAGAACCCTGCAGATTGCCTAAGCAGAGGTATCTTGCCACATGAATTGCTTTGTCATCCTTTGTGGTGGAGTGGTCCAAGCCGCTTGCATTGTGGTGAGTACAATCCCAAAAACCTGTCTGACTTACTGTTTGATGGTGACTTGCCAGAGGTCAAGAGTGGCACTGCATTCTCAAGTGCACTGGTTTGTACTCTTCCGAAAGAACAAATATGTTTAGATTTTCTCAATAAGTTTTCAGATATCAATAAAATGCAACGTATATTAGCTTACATACTACGTTTTGTTCAGTATACAAAGTATAAAAATACCAAAAATAATGGCTATTTAACAAGTGAAGAATTAAATGACTCATTGTTGATGATTGTGAAAGCTGAACAACAAAAATATTTGAAAAACGATATTAATGATTTAAAATTTAAAAATAAAATTGTAAAAGGTAATTTAAAGCCATTATGTCCTTTTATTGATGACAGGGGTCTGGTCAGAGTAGGTGGTCGCCTAGAAAATGCTTCAATTCCATATTCCCAGAAACATCCAGTGGTTCTGCCTCGAGATTCTCGCGTCACACAATTAATAATTCAGAGCGAGCATGTAAAGAATCTCCATGCAGGACAAAGACTGGTCCTGTCAACAATAAATCAAAAGTTTTGGATTGTAAATGGTATTCAACAAGTAAAAAAGGTTATTCATAAATGCATAATTTGTTTTAAATTAAAGGCTGACACCGCCAAACAATTAATGGGGTCACTGCCACAGGATAGGGTAAACGCATGTCGACCTTTCCAAAAAATTGGCTTAGATTTTGCTGGACCAATTTTAATAAAACAATCTAGAATTAGAAAATCATTAGAAAGTAAGGCATACGTATGTGTTTTTGTCTGCTTTGCGACAAAGGCCATACACTTAGAGCTAGCTTCAAATCTTAAAACAGAAACGTTTCTTGCCTGTTTGAAACGATTTATATCACGTAGGGGTCTGCCCACTGATATGTACAGTGATAATGCATCAACTTTCAAGTGTGCAAATAGCCAGTTGAATGAATTGTACAAATTGCAAAGTTCTAAAGAACATAAAAAAGAAATTCATGATTTTTCATCACAAAAAGGTATTAATTTTCATTTTATTCCTTGCTACTCTCCTATATTTGCTGGCCTGGCAGAAGCAGGTGTGAAAAGCTTCAAATTCCATTTAAAAAGGGTGGTCCAAAAAGCTTTGCTCACCTATGAAGAATTGAACACTGTACTCTGTCAAATTGAATCTGTTTTGAATAGTAGACCACTAATGCCACTGTCAAACGACATTAATGACTTTTCTTGTCTTACACCTGGTCATTTTCTAATAGGGTCTGCATTAAACACTTATCCAGAACCAGATGTAGCGCTTACAAATAACTTGAAATTTTGGAATATATGTATAAACATAAAAAACTCCTTTTGGAAGGTGTGGAGTAAAAATTATTTAAATATATTGCAATCTCGACCTAAATGGAGGGATTGTCAACCTAATGTAAAAATAGGTTCTTTAGTAATATTAAAAGAAGAAAATACTGCACCATTGTATTGGCCGATGGCCCGAGTAATTCAAATTTTCCCAGGGGCTGACAATAAGGTCAGAGTTGTGGAAGTAAAAACAGCAAATGGTAAAACCCATAAACGTTCTATTGTTAAAATCTGTGTTTTGCCTGTAGAATGTAGTTCTATTTAAGTTACCCATAGTACTACTTATGTTACCCATTTTAAGTAGGTAGGTAACCATTTTAGTTTTTAAGACGGTATATAATACGTATCTCAATATTAGTTATATTGTCTTGCTGCATTTAGGTAATTATTGTTCCTATAATGCTGTTACATATAAACTTTACAAGAATAGCAAATAGTTTATTATGTAGTAGGTATAGTTATGTGTAAAGCTATATTGTATAAATGTTTCTATTCACCAAGTAACATAAATTTACAAATGTGTTTAAATTGTATTCAGATAAAAAATAAACTAATAAATAAATTTGTTTCTATGTTTAACGTTGTTCAGTAAATAAGTTTCAAAGTTGTTGGAAGTTGAAAAGTTTGTTAAAGTTTAGTAAGTCACAAAGAAGGTAGATTATTCTTATTGTTATAATTTAAAAATCATATGAACTTGCCTTTGTAAAACTTACAATTTAAAACTAACTTGAAAGAACTTGCTTATGTAAAACTGTTATATATTTAAAACTAACTGGAAAAACTTGCTTATGTAAAAGTAATTGTTTAATTTGAAATTGATTTCATAAGTTAATTTAATCATTTTGTCCCTTCTGGGCAGTATGTTGGCATCCCCAACATTTAATTTTATATAATTTTAATTTTTATAGTCTTGCAACACTGTTTTGTGTCTGTCCACCATTGTCGGACGTTGCGTTGTAACTAATGGTGACTCAAGTTAATATTACACGATTTATATCACGGGATCTCTTTTTCATTCCAAAGCAAAAACCTACAGTCCACTTATGAAAACCCCAACAAGTCTCATGTGATTGTAATTTATATTGTTATGGTTTTCCTTTAATCTTAGATACAATGTTTGTAAGAGACTTTTGATTTTCATTATTGACTCTATTAATTGGCAGCATAAAAATACAGGTGCAATTTTAGGGTTCCGTAGCCAAATGGCAAAAAACGGAACCCTTATGGATTCGTTATGTCTGTCTGTCCGTCCGTATGTCACAGCCACTTTTTTTCGAAACTATAAGAACAATACTGTTGAAACTTGGTAAGTAGATGTATTATGTGAACCGCGTTAAGATTTTTATACAGAAATAGAAAAAATACAGTAAATTTTGGGGGTTCCCCATACATAGAACTGAAACTCAATTTTTTCATCATACCCTAAAGCGTGGGTATCTATGGATAGGTCTTCAAAAATGATATCGAGGTTTCTAGTATCATTTTTTTCTAAACTTAATAGTTTGCGCGAGAGACACTTCAAAAGTGGTTAAATGTGTGTCCCCCCCCCTGTAACTGCTAAAATAAGAGAAATAAAACTAAAAAAAATATATGACATTACCATGTAAACTTCCATCGAAAATTGGTTTGAACGAGATCTAGTAAGTGGTTTTTTTTTGATACGTCATAAATCGTAAACCGCAATTTAAAACAGCATTTATTATTAAAACATCGATCAAAGTTACAACGAAATACAAGAACTTTTTTATTACGTTACTTGCTACCCTTCATGGGCGAGTCCGACTCGCACTTAGCCGCTTTTTTTGTTTATGCTAGTTCGATTCTGAGCTTAGGAAGACCCTTTTGAAAAATCCTTGAATGCAGTGTTGCTTACTTTAAAAAAATTAATAACTTACTTTTAAAAGAGACTTTAAGTAAAATTTCATATTTCCAATATTTTATTTTTATTTATACAAAAACCTATTAGATACAGGTTGTTACAAAACGGCATTATTAAAAAAAAGTATCATGTCAATGGGACCGATTCTATTTAACAAAATACCACAAAATATAAGAGAACAGACAATAAGGACATTTAAAAACAAATTAATGACATTGCTAATCAATAAATGTTATTATTCTGTAGTAGATTTTTTAAGTGATAATGACTTGTGAACTATTTAATTTTGATGTTGATTTATTTATTTTATTACCTACCTATTTAATTTTATATAATAACACTCCTAACCAATAATATTAATTATCATAGGTAGTGCCAAGTATTTATTGCATTGGATAATTGAATTTTAAACTAAACTTGAAATTAGATGTATTTTTTATTATTATTATTAACAAATAATTGATAAGTTTGTATGCCGTAAGGTAGAATGTACTAGGGTCTATTTTTTTCTTTTGTATTCCATCTTATGTATGTAGCTACATTGAACGCAAATAAATATGATTATGATTATGATTAAGCACTAAGAAGCATAGCGATGGTACCTACACCCTGTATTATATACAACGTTCATGCGAAACTAGTTGTTCTGAATCACCAGGAGAATCGATTGGGATCGTTTATATACTATGTTACAATTTAACAACAAAAAAAACTCAATTGGGTTATTATGGAATAAGTCCATTAGGTCCAGGAAGTTAGGCTCGATTTGTTTCCGTGAATCAGGTAGTCCCTTCACGACATTTTTCACTTTTTCCGCTACCAACTGTAGAACTTAGTGACTCTAAGAGCGCATGCTCTTAGAGTCACTAAGTTTTGCTTTCGCTTTTGTGATTTACAAAAAAAACTATTCCAATCGATTCTCCTCGTGATTCTAAACAAAACAATCTAGTTTCTCAAATTTCGTAAAAAAGAAATTACGTTGCGTATATAATAAGTATATTATTTATACTATGATCATATTTTTTTTATATTGTTTTGTGGTTTAAGTGGTATTTTAGTTTAAGTAACTAGTTTTTTTTTTAATAATTTTATATGGTAATTTATTTCTTAGTTCTTTGTATTACATTTTTTAGGTAGGACTGGGTTTAACGAGTAGAGAATGCCACATGCCTGATGTATCGTTTGTTGTGTATTTAAGTTTAAAGAAATAAAGGATAACTAATTCGCCTTCAAAGTATACCGTTGCATGTACGACCACATATAAATTATTTTTAAAGTTGATATAGATCGACACCGTTATTGGGAATCTTGGTAGTAGAAGACTGACGCACATTAGCGCCGGTCTTCTCCGCGGATCAGACGTGCGTGAAGCTTGCGTGGACAGCATCCTCCTGGGAGATCTGGGTGCCGGAGGTGAAGTACTGGAAAGTAGAAATGGACATTTTATTATTAAGCCTTTCATTTATGTCCAACAAACAGTTACAGTCCAACAAACGGCAATAGTGCAGGGTAATCACATCACAGGTTTTTGAGCATCATGGTGTGTGCGATAATATTATGGTTTCATAGTGCAGTATTTGGGACAGAGTGTGTTATTTCTGAGAAAAATCGTTATCTGACAAAAAGTGTTTGCTGGTTGGTAAGACTGAGTAAGGTAAACAAGTTTGATAAACTAAGGTAACTACTTCATTTTAATTATCACAAGTACATTTACAGGTAAATATTCTTGTGCTTATGATCGATCAGTTATATTCGATCAAATATACCATAGATGCACGATCGCCGCTCTAAAAACAGCGCCATCAAATCTGTGCAAAAATCAGTCGCGTGCAGTTTAGCTCTCAGTTGCTTCTAGACCGTGCTAGCGTTGAGATGTTTCACAATGCTAAAATGTGTAGTAAAATAAATAAAAACTATACTGCATATGTTTGCACATTTATACTTGTCGTTGCCGTAAACATATTTACAAGTACACTTTATCGCAGAGACGTTTTTTAGGTTTGATTTTGTACAAGACCGTGCATCTATAGTATATTTGATCGAAGTATATTTTTAGCTATTATTATCATCAGTCCCAATCCAAGTCAAACGATAGCTCCAGCTCTAGACTATACCGAGAGTAATCTGTCTATGCACTAGATACACAGTAGTAAGTAGTAGTAACACAGTAGTCAGTAGTCACAGTAGAGATGTGTTTAGTTAAAGATCACAATTGTGTATAAGTAATACGAAAACGTAGGCGAGCACCTCATTAACCTATTTCCTCTGACTTTGACTCTTACCACTTGGGCAATACGAAAAGCAGCAGATTTTTCTGTTTTTTTTTTTTTTCGTTTGTATTTACGAAGGAGAGGCTATTAATGTTATTATTAAGGAAATAAAAACTCTCATAGACTTTATTCACACTGCCATCTATGAAATATAAACGTTACCATAATTGGTAACATGAAAATGAGTGAAAGAGTTTTTAATATCAACGTGAAAATGAACATCAAATTAACAACTCACAAATAATCAAATAATCAATAATAGTCTTTGTGTTATAAAATTAACTTTTCGGTTGTAACAAGATCGCAGAACAAATATACGATACGTTACTGCAATTATTTTGTAGGTAACATATTCATTACAGGAAAATATTCCATGTGTAATTATTCCTTTTGAATACATAACACTGCACAATATTGAAAACACACAGTTTACGATACGATACGCGTAGGTAAATAATTTTAATCAGGTTTTCTGTTATTTGTAAGTATAGGTTAATTAGTGGACCAAACTTGACGGTAAAATAATAATCAAACAAAGGATTCACGAAAAAACCAGTAACTACCTAGTGGTTACAAATTACAAACTTACGTTATTATACTGTCTAATAGATCTTGCGATGAATATTTCCCAACATTTCCCTTCCTAGGAGGAAGTCATTGTACTAAACATAAAATAAAAATAAATTAATATTATGTCCTATTAAACATTTATATGCAGGATTCGATAAATCTTTTCGAACATTGACTAAAGAATACTGTAGATCAGCGGTTCTCAAACTTTTTTGGTCACGGAACCCTTTTGACAAGCAAAATACTTGACGGAACCCTACAATAAAACAATAGTTTTTAAAAGTGTATTCTTTATTATATAAGCATAATAAAAGTACAATGTAACAGTTACTAATTATTACTTACTTTAACCACATGCCAAGTACAATAATAGAAGATATTAAAAATGAAAAAATCTTAACTAATGGGAGGTATGAAACTGTTTTTTATTTTTCATCAATTGGTTGATATCAGGTTTGATAGAAGACATTTGAAGTCTCATATCAGGTTCGGCGTCCAGTCTATTGCGATATTTTGTTTTCGTGGCTGCATAGGTTGAGAATCCTGTTTCGCACAAATATGTTGTTGGGAACGGGAGAAGAATATTCAGAGCCATTCTGCCAAGCATTGGATATTCATCACGGATTCTGCACCAAAAATCGTTGAGAGGCGTCGTTTTGAACAGTGACTCCATACTTGTGTCTGATGACATTTCTAAAAGAGATTCATATATCTCGTTTGACATACTTTCGGGCTTTTGCAAGTTGGGTAAAAAAGGATTATGAATCCATGAATTCAGCTTCATTTTTGTATTATGTTCTTCAGGAAAATACTTTACAAAAGATGCGCGCATCGAAGTGAGATATTGGACCAATTCTTCAAACACATCATCTTGAAACATTTCCGAGTCGTTATCGCTAACAAACTCACTGAGTGACGTAAAGCTTTCTATTTCTCTCTTACCAACGCAAATAATCCAAAAATCTAATTTTCTTTTGAAGGCAGTTATTTTGTTATAGGCCTGGAACACTGTTGTCTGTTTACCTTGCAATGATAAATTCAATTCGTTCAGTTTTTGAAAGATATCCGCCATAAAAGACAATCGGAACAACCAAGTTTTATCATACAAACGGTCTTTCAAATTAAAAGAAACTGTATCTGCTGAAAGAAACATTTGTAACTCGGCTCTAAGTTCAAATAGCCTTGTTAAAGTTTTACCCCGAGACAGCCATCGCACTTCTGTATGGAGCAGCAGTGTTTTATGTTTGCTGCCATAATCTTCACACAATAATGAGAACAATCGGGATTGTAGTGGTCGTGATTTGATAAAATTAATTATTTTTACCGCTTCATCCATAACTAATTTTAGATTTGACGGCATTTGCTTCATCGCAAGTGCTTGTCTATGCAGAATACAATGGCTGGAACTACAATTAGGCGCTTTACTTTTTATTCGTGATACTGCTCCTGCTGTTTTACCTGTCATCGCCTTGGCCCCATCTGTACAAATGTCAATGCAATCGTTCCAACTAAGATTATTTTCTTTAAAAAATATGTTTATTTTATTAAAAATTTCTTCCCCGGTAGTGTTTGTGGGCAGCGGTGAACACATAAGCATGTCTTCTTCAAAAGAACGTTCATATGGATATCTCACGATAACCAGCAAGATAGCCAGACCAGTGACATCAGTTGACTCATCCATTTGCAAGGCGAATCGTGTTTTTTGTAGACGTGCAACTAGTTCTTGTTTGACGTAGCTTGCCAGATCATGGATTCGCCGTGAAACAGTATCGTTTGATAGCGGTACAGTAGAAAGATGCTTTGCAGATTTTTCATCGAGCATACATTTTGTTATGTCTAACACACATGGCTTTATTAAATTCTCAGCGATAGTGTGCGCTTCACCTGCTTGTGCAATGCGATAGCTAACTAAATATGATGCCTCCGTGGCCTTTTCATTGATAGTTTGTGTTACATGCATCATATTTTTTTGACTTTCCAATAACTGTTCTTTTTTACGAACAAAAAATTCTTTATTCTTGTCTTTAGACTCGGGGTGTACAGTTTCTAAATGTCTGCGTAATTTGGCAGGTGCCATGGAACTATTAGGAAGCAGTTTACTACATAACATGCAGAGAGGTGAGCCGTTGGAATCAACAAATCCGAAACTGATATATGATTCATCATACTTCCTTTTTTTCGTCTTTGAAACCGTGGAGCTTGACGTCGTGGCATCATCGTCTGGATCGGTAATTGCTGTATTCTCCGCGCGTACTGCTTTTGAACATTCAGCGTCATTAGAAGATGTCGTTGCAACACGTTTAACACCTTTAAGCCAACGTTCCATTCTTCTTTATTAATAATGTTACACGTCAGGATGGTAGGGTCAAAATAATGCACAATCGTTACTGCGTTTATGAGACAAAGAAGAAATGTACAAAACTGATACAATCAGAATACAGCGGGCAGTAGAACTTACAAGAAGGCAGCAGGCTAGCCAGCTTGTAAGTAGGTAGGTACGAACTTATCGCTCCGAACGCTAATCGTCAACTGACTGACGAGGCGCGACTTTTTTTATATAATAGCGCTTTTATACTAAGTCCTAGACTCGAACTCGAACATTCTCAAAAATACACGAGTCGGCGCCTTTGATAAACAAAAAGCGGAAATAAAAATATAAATACAAAAAAATGCGTTGTAAACAATCTCGACTTTATGCTTTTGAAGATAGAGCCGAAAGTCGCTTGTTCACAACTATAGCGTCTAATTCAGAGGCGGCTTTTATCAAAGGGACTGCGCGCTCACAAGTATACGCGCGGCGGGCGGATTCAAAACGTTCGACCAGTGACCAGAGAGAGGTGTTTTGTTTTTTTTTTCTAAATTCTTGCGGAACCCCTACAGGGGTATCGCGGAACCCTAGGGTTCCGCGGAACACACTTAGAGTACCGCTGCTGTAGATAAATAATGTGCATTTTAAAGCCGATTCGTTCATGTGGTGACAGTGCAAGCCCAAGAGCACCTCACTACAAATTTTTGTGACTGAATGATTTATTATAAATATTAATCAGATTATTCCTTCCATGCTACTGATTATATTCACTACATGCGCTTGTTTTTCTTTTTCTCAGAACGTAAAAACAAAACAAATGTGCTGGAATCAATATTTTAAAACCATTTTCAGTTAAGAGGGATCTGGTAAATATTAGCTCACCAACCAAAAGCAATGTTCTTGCACTCTTCTTGGTTTAAATTATATTTCTTATTTTGTATATTACTAAAATGTAATTATGTATGTCACCGTATTATTGTGAGCGCCGCGCGCCGTTAGTCTTCTTCTTAACTATTATAAAATTGTAAACGTCTGTTTGTTTGTTTGTTTGTTCCAGCATCACGCTAAAACTACTGGACCGATTTTGATGATTTTTTTTTTGTTTGAAAGCTGATGATCTGACTTAAAAACTGGTATGGGTTTTGAGAAAGAAAGAAAAAAAAGAAAAAAAAATATTCGTGGGTTGCGTACTCACTCGACAGATCGAAGCTTCTATGCATTTGCACGAGCCGATAGTAATGTACGATGGAGTGGAGTGGAGTGGAGTGGACAGGGGATGGGACTGGGGATGGGACTGGGGACGGGACAGGGGACGGGACTGGGGACGGGACAGTGGACGGGATAGGGGACGGAACTTGGGACGGGAAATGGGACGGGACATGAGACGGGACATGTGACAGGACAGTTGGACCGCACATGGGACTGGACATAGGATGGGACATGGGACAGGACATGGACCGGGACGATAGTGATATAGTGGGACAGTGGGATAGTAGGACAGTGGGACAGTAGGACGGTGGCAGTGGGACGGTGGGACAGCGGGGCAGTGGGGCAGTGGGGTAGTGGGGCAGCGGGGCAGTGGGCCAGTGGGGCAGTGGGAAAGTGGGGCTGTGGGGTAGCGGGGTAGTGGGGCAGTGGGGTTGTGGGGCAGCGGGGCAGTGAGGTAGTGGGACAGTGGGGCAGCGGGGTAGCGGGGCGGGGAAGCGGGGCAGCGAGGCATTGGGTCAGCGGGGCAGCGTGCCTGCAAGGGAGCGGGGCAGTGGGGTTCCAGGGCAGCGGGCCAGTGGGGTAGCGGGGCAGCGGGGCAGTGGGGTAGCGGGGCAGTGGGGTAGCGGGGCAGCGGGGCAGTGTGGTAGCGGGGCAGCGGGGCAGTAGGGAAGTGGGGCAGCGTGGCAGGCAGTGGGGCAGTGGGATAGTGGGGCAGTGGGGCAGTGGGGTAGAGGGGCAGTGGGGCAGCTGGGCAGTGAGTTACCGGGGCAGCGGGGCAGTGGGGCAGTGGGATAGACGGACAGTGGGGCAGCGGGGCAGTGGGGCAGCTGGGCAGTTGGGCAGCAGGACAGTGGGGCAGCGGGGCAGCGGGGCAGTGGGGAAGCAGGGCAGGCTGTGGGGCAGTGCGGCAGTGGGGTAGCGGGGCAGCGGTGCAGTGTGATAGAGGGGCAGCGGGGCAGTGGGGCAGTGGTGTATCGGGGCAGCGGTGCAGTGGGGCAGCGGGGCAGCGGGGTAGCGGGGCAGCGGGGCAGCGGGGCAGTGTGGCAGCGATGCAGTGGGATACCGGGGCAGCGGGGCAGTGGGGCAGTGGGATACTGGGGCAGCTGGTCATCGGGCCAGTGGGGCAGCGGGGAAGTGGGGCAGCGGGGCATTGGGGTAGCGGGGCAGCTGGGCAGTGCGGCAGCTGGATAGTGGGGCAGCAGGGCTGTGGGGAAGCGGGCAGTGGGGCAGCGGGGCAGGCTGTGGGGCAGTGGGGTAGCGGGGCAGCAGTGCAGTGGGGCAGTGGGGCAGTGAGATAGCGGGGCAGCGGGGCAATGGGGGGCAGTGGGGCCGTGGGGTAGTGGGGCAGCGGGGCAGTGGGGTAGCGGGGCAGTGGGGCAGCGGGGCAGCTGGGTGGCGGTGCAGCTGGGCAACTGGGCAGTGGGGTAGCGGGGCAGCCGGGAAGTGGGGCAGCGGGGCAGCGGGGCAGTGGGGCAGCGGGGCAGCGGGGCAGATGGGAAGCGGGTCAGTGGGGTAGCGGGGCAGCGGGGCAGTGTGGCGGCGGGGCAGCGGGGCAGTGGGTTAGCGGGGCAGTGGGGCAGTGGGATAGTAGGGCAGCGGGGCAGCGGGGCAGTGGGGCAGCGTGGCAGTGTGGCAGCGGGGCATTGGGGAAGCGGGGCAGCGGGGCAGCGGGGCAGGGGGACAGTGGGGCAGCGGGACTGTGGGGCAGCGGGGCTGTGGGGAAGCGGGGCATTGGGGAAGTGGGGCAGTGGGGCAGCGGGGCAGGCTGTGGGGCAGTGGGATGGTGGGGCAATGGGGTAGCGGGGCAGCAGGGCAGCGGGGCAGTGGTATAGCGGGGCAGCGGGGCAGTGGGGGGCAGTGGGGCCGTGGGGTAGTGGGGCAGTGGGGTAGCGTGGCAGTGGGGCAGTGGGGCAGCTGGGCGGCGGGGCAGCTGGGCAGCGGGGCAACTGGGCAGCGGGGCAGTGGGGAAGCGGGGCAGCCGGGAAGTGGGGCAGCGGGGTAGTGGTGCAGTGGGGTAGCGGGACAGTGGGGCAGCGGGGCAGCGGGGCATTGGGGCTGCGGGGCAGCGGGGCAGCGGAGCAGTGGGGCAGCGGGGCAGTGGGGCAATGGGATAGTGGGGCAGCGGGGCAGCGGGGCAGTGGGGTAGCTCGGCAGTGGGGCAGCGGGGCAGCGGGGCAGTGGGGCAGTGGGGTAGAGGGGCAGCGGGGCAGCGGGACAGCGGGACAGTGGGTCAGTGGACTGGACTGGAATGGACTGGACTGGACTCGACTGACGTGGGTTAGCAGAATTTAACGTGAGCGGAGCCGCGGGTAAAAGCTAGTTTATAATAAATCCAGAGAGGTTATAAACTGTCGGACGATACTGTTCATAATAAAACGCAAATATTGGTGGTAAAAGGTGTGAAGAAAGATGATGCGTTGCACAAAATGCACGATCATGTGATAGGCACGTGAGGCCAGCCGTCCGGTCAACTTTTAGGCAGTTTTTGTATTTGTAATATGTAAGATATTTTGGTAGATAATTAAGGTAGGTATCTCATATTTTTTTATTGTTCTAGATCCTAGGAAGAAAAATTGATTCACCTCCTTCAATATTGCAGGTGACTAAATTTAATGACTGCATAAAAATCGCGCGGCCTATGTCCAGCAGTGGACGTCTTTCGGCTGAAATGATGATGATGATAAATATCGTAGGAATAATTTCATCGTCATCATCATCATCATCAGCCCATTACTGTCCCACACACAAGCCTTTTCTCCTCTTAGGAAGAATTAATTCCATGTAATTTCTTTACAGTCGAAATGAGCAAAAACATTAAATATAAGTAATAACTCTAAACAAATAAATATTTATGAAAGAACAACGTACACGAAGTGAAGTCTTGCGTTCAAAGTCTTGTCAAATTGTATAGCTTATTAATTAAACCTTGACTTTCAAAAGATAATTCTAATATAAATTGAACTACGGTAAATAAAAGGTGATAAATGTTATACTAACCCCTGCAAAAGCCGCCCCATTCCATCCAAGGCGTTCGTGATCACTTTGCGTGCGTTGTGGAGGTGTCTTGCGTTCAGTGCGGGAAGCGAGGCGAGCCTTAGCCCGCAGTGCGGCCCGCAGCGGCACGTTAGCCCGCGCCGCCTCCGCACGCCCATGCTGGCAGAACTCTATCAACGCGACCCCAAGTGCCAGAGCTAAACCTGCTACTAGCACGTAGAATATACCCGCGACTTGGCTCAGCGTCATTTCCGCTATTGTTGATTCCTTGAAAATAAAATAGTATAGATACATAAAAAGCTTGCTCAAAACTTTTATAAGAATAAAAATTACCCAATTCAATAGGACTATAATAGTACATTATAATACAAGTGAGCAAAGAGGCGGGATTACAACCCAAGCCGAAGGCGAGGGCGTGTAATAAAGCCGAGAGTATAATGAACATTGCTCACGCGTTTCATACGACGTTTTTTAACACACTTGCGAGGACAATAAATATAAACATAGTTTAGACATAATCATTTCTTAGGTTTTCGCGATCACTACACATTATAATAAAACAAATTTAACCGGATTATATCAAAAAAAATCAAGTCCCAAACAGCACGCAACACCGTAAAAGATAATGACATTGTGAGTGATTACTGCGTGCATCGAAACGATTTTAAATTAATAAAAATTGTACGGTAGATTAAAATATATTTTTAGAAATATCTGTAAAGACGCTTGTCATCTTAGTCTTCCTGCAACCACGAACGCTGCAAAGCTTTCGAAACGTCAGGAAAACCAATTTACATAATATACGCGATATAATCTGGTTAAATTTGTTTTATTATTGTTTAGACAAATATTAAATTTGTGTAAAGTGGCGCGCGGGTTTCTTTGATCGCACGCGCCGCCGCCGTCGTGCAGGTCTGTGGTTGAGTGACGTTATGCACGCGCGGGTGGTGAAGGAAGCCACCAAACAGACTAATATTAAAAATGTTATAAATGGATTTTTTTATACATAACACAAATTGATATTAATTCGTTGACAAAAATAAATAATTTGATGTAATTAAATATTTGTTTATCGTATTTTAACTAACACAGTTGATTTATTCACAATTTTTTTAACATTTCGTTTAGACATAAAAACTCATTGAAATAAACTCTGAAGTCAAAAGCACTAGTGCGACAATGTAAAGTAAAAAAACCGGCCAAGAGCATGTCGGGCCATGCTCAGTATTATAGGGTTCCTTAAGTAGGTGTAATTACAAACGAATCAAATCGAATATTAATCATGGCTATTTTAGTTTTTGCAATAATCGGCAGCATTCGCGACTCAGTGTGTTAGTAGCGCCATCTAGCGATAAATTCAAGAAGCCAAATTTAAGAAGTCATGTCATTTCAAAGTTACTTTTTGTGATTTTTTCAAATATAAAGTAGCTAAAGGAGCATTATTTGCTATGATAATTTTTCTCTAAGGTCAATGACCTTTGAACTAGGACGTTTTAAGTATTTTTCAGTTTTCTCTCTATAACTCAAAAAATTATAATCACATTATACTCAAAATAATTTTAAAAGAGAGTTTTCACAAAGGTCTATCAATGTGGAAGATTATAAGTTTCTACATTGCATAGTTTAGAAATGGCAGGGGGGGGGACACATTGCAAGCCACTTTGGCGGGCTATATTTCGCAGATGTTACACCTGATAAAAAACTGGTGTATGAAACATTACCTTCATTTTAGTAGACCTATTCAATGATACCTCACACGAGGGGGTGCAGCGAAAAAAAAATATTCATCCCCATTTCACATGTATGGATGCCACCCCTAAATACGTAAAAACGATTTTTTTATTCTTTTAAAATTGAGATCTATATGTAGACTATTTTTTAACAACATTTCATTTACTTATGTTTATAACTGTAGAAGTTATTAAGCTGTAAAGGATTAGGACAGACGGACAGACGGACAGACGGACGAACATAACGAAACTATAAGGGTTCCTTGTAGGACTTCGGAACCCTAAAAAGCACGTTTGCGTTATAAGCTGCATTATAAACCTTAAAGCGGTGCAATAAAAGCCACTTTACGAGCAAGTGTGTTGAAAATTACATATATAACTCCTATCTAAACCACCAAACCTTAATAAGCTGAGTTTTACAATGATTTTCATTTATTGTCAAAGTAGTCTTACCATAACATTATCTCGAAGGAAATTTTTAAGAATATAATTTTACAAACAAAAGAGAAAATTACTTCTATACCTTGAATGTAAAATCTCACCTCGTCTTTGATCACCTCACAGTCGGGCTTCTTGTTATACGTAGCCCATTTGCGCCAAAGCTTACTTATTACTCCGTCCTTTTTCAAATTTACTATCGCCAAGTTTATTGCTTCCCTGGAAAGTAGACCAAACTTTAGTCTAAAATATGCTAGAATAACCTTGCGTTTAACCTACTTATTTTCAAATCAAAAACAGATTTAACGATATTGACGAGCAGTTCAATCAAATAAAGTAATAAACGATAAAAGAAAATAAGTGCGGTTTCATTCTTCAATATTATAATATTAACTTGGTAGTCATGGACGAATAAAAAAAGGCGGACGAAATCTCGCTCAACAATAAGCGAAGCACCCATAGTAATCTAGTTGTAATAACCAAAGATTGATATGAATTCGTGAAACAAGGGCTCACTCCCGACTAGATCGAGTTCTGTGTCAATCGAATCTTAATTTGAGTTAGAGTCAATTCGTACTCCAGTTCCTCTAGGAATTGAGACTCGAACCAGTCATGAGTAAGGCCTCAGATTACTAAAACGCTAAGTCAAAAACTTATCGGAACAGTTAGTAAAAGTACCTACGCAGAGAATGAAAGTGAATAATTTTGTCTTTCTCTACTTTTGCTGTGAGAAATACTACGGGCGGTGTTTTGATCAAGACCTAAATTATGTCGTGATGGCTACGAGCATAGCAAACTGTTGAAATAACTCGTAGTCAATTCGGAAAACAAACTCCATTCGTTTAATAAACTTGGTGGGTATCTCCTCAATTGCGGCGTGCCATAAACCCGAGGTATCATATAAAATGTAAATTTTAACTTGTTGTCAAAAATCACGTCCGCCAAATCGCATACCATAAAAATGGGTAGTATAAATTCGAAACGCGGAGTGCACCGCCTTCCCAACTGACGGGGTACCATGTAAATTTACGACTTTTCAGTATTCAGCCGGGAATTACCGTAGGTATAGAGCCGAGATTTCAGATAGATAGTAGGAGCTCTTGTCTGTGCGGAAATTTACACAGAGTTTGTGCTCATCCCCCAGCGTACGTATCATAGCGTCGTTTATATTTATTTTGCCATCCAGACGTTGGAAGTGAACGCTGGCGAACGTATCGTTTATTTATATTGATATTTTACACAGGAATCTTATAAGCATCCCAGTTCAAATAAGTTGATTTATTACTTCTTCATACTCAAGTTGTAATAAATATTATAAAAATTGTACAACAAAAATGTTGTACTAGTTAGGGCTGTCACAAGCAACATTTCCTATTCAATATTTGTATGAAATGATTCCATATTAAATATCAAAAGCTATGCTTATAATAAGGTTAACTTATAAGGTAAGCTGAAAAGTTCGTCATGTATTTACATTTCTCAGCGGAAAAGTTTTCAAATTAGTGTAACATTACTCGTGAATTTTTAATACCTATTTTAAATAGTATCTCTGTGATTAATATTATTGTTGGGTATATTATTATCGGGTGCACGGGTGTCTATAAGTTTCATCATCATCATCATTTCAGCCGAAAGACGTCCACTGCTGGAAGAGGGGGGGGAGGTCTATGCCATAATGGCCATGCTTGGCAGGTGGGTTGGCAATCGTAGTTGGTTGGTTAAATACTCAGAGAATGCTGCTGCCCCATCCTCTGGTGAATCCCTTAGTCGCTTTTTACGACACCCATGAGAAGTTATAAGGGTGGTGCTATTATTTATGTCCGGCACCACACGGAACAGTTTATAAGTTTAGTATAAATCAATTTTGATTTAAAAAATCCACTTGTAACTTGAGTATTTAACGGGGTAAAAGTAATGTCGTAATGTGAATGTTTCATAATTTATGAAAATGGCGTAAAATTACATTGTGCTTTGACATATTTTATATTGTAGACAGATTGAGAATTAGTAAAAAACAATGGAGCGATACACACCTGAAGAACGTAAAATTATTGTTACAGCTTATTTGACCTAATTCCAGGCCGTGTGATCTCCCGTTTTCGTTTAGTATCCGTGGTACCCCCAGTCGTACTACCAGTAGTACCACGGTTACTTTTTCTTAACCGTGGTACCCCAGTCTACCATCAGTGGTACCACAGTTACTTTTTCATAACCTTGGTACCTCAATGGAACCACGGTTATTTTTTCCTAACCCTGGTACCACTGATCTTGTACAATGTTGCATGTTTGCGAGAAATAAACGTGTTTTTTTTTCACTAAACAGTTTAAAAAAGTGTTTAGTGAAAAAAAAAGTGCACATTGCTCGCAGAACGGATGGCCGATGGGGCAGTAAAGTTCTGGAGTGGCGACCGCGTACTGGAAGGCGCAGCGTGGGTAGACCCCCCACAAGGTGGACCGACGACCTGGTGAAGGTCGCGGGAATCCGCTGGATGCGGAAGGCACAGGACCGGTCGTTGTGGCGATGCTTGGGGGAGGCCTATGTCCAGCAGTTTATAATAATTAAATTATGTATATAAATGTATGGTTCAAAATAGAAACAGAACAGACTAAACATACAGCTACAAATATGTGCCCGAAATCCTCACCTACATAAAAAACAAGAAGACCTCATTTTATTACATATTGTTTCAAACGGGCCAGAACTCATTTTTGTTAGAAATGACAAATGTCGCAATAATTTTTCATGATTTTAATTTTACCTAAAGAGTATAATAATAAAGCTTTAGTATTACATGTTTAATTAATACTGCCGTAATATAAATTAATTTTATTCATAATGTCGTTATCGAACACAAGTGAAGTGGACATTACGCAGGAATTTAATTTAATTGAAAGAAAGGGGGAAATAGTGATGCTTCATAACGGGTGCCAATTTTATAAACATAAAGTGTACAAGAATGGAAACACGTTATGGAGATGCTCCCCTTTAAAAAAAAATAGATTTCCGGATAATATTATCGTCCAAGTAAGTTTACCAGAAATTTCCTTTATTAATTTAGGTCGCATATTCATACGAAAGTTATTTATTTATTTATAGAACGAACAACTGATTAATGTTAAGGACCATAATTGCACTTGTGATGTTACAAAGAATGAAATAGATTTGAAAAAATTTCACCTAAAGAAGAAAGTTATAAATTCTGATCGGCCAGTTCCACAATTGTACAGTGAAATGTTGTCGAAAATGAAGGACAAAGGATTACATTTTGCAAGCACGCCTGAGTTACCATCCTTGCACAATATACACCGTGGATTATATCTGACGAAGATGATCGTATTCTAGTATTTTGCTCACAAGAGACGAGATATATCATCGGAGAAATAAAAGAAATATTTATTGATGGGACATTTAAGAGCTGCCCTGGTCCATTTAATCAACTGTACGTCTTTCTCGGTGAATTTAATAGCACAGCCAATACTACACACATTATTCCTCTTATTTATGCCTTTATGAAACATAAAACACAGAAGTTCTATGTCACCTTACTTATTATAATAAAATCACAATTTAGCCCCACTACAGTGCATTCTGATCTAGAAATTGCAGCAATTAATGCGACTTTAGAAATGTTTCCAGGAGCTTCTATAAAATGCTGATATTACCATTGGTCAAGAAATATTTGGAAATGCGCTAAATCTTACAATCACACAGCTAGTAAAGCAAAAAGACGTATTGTTGCCTTATGCGCAAGCACTACCGCTTCTAACACAAGAGAAAAGGAATCTTAGATGGCTTTGAATGTATTTAATCTAAAGCAAATGAATTTTTAAAATGAAAACATTTCTCAATTACGTAAATATTTTTTGGCTGAAAGATAATTTTATAAATTTTATAAGTGTCTTCGGTCTTAGACATCGCACAAACAACGTGATTGAGGGTTGGAATGCTAAATTAAATTGGTCAATTAATAAAAATAGTTACTTTACTAAACTTGTTAAATGTTTTGAGAAAAATCAGCAACATATCTGAAGTAAACAAAACTAAAAGAAATGTCAAAAAAAGGAAAATATATATTTTAAATGATGACATTATAAGAAAGATTCAATTATAATAAATTACAAATGAATTTCCAGTTGGTTATGCATTGGAAAAATTTCGCTAGTCAAAAACAGACCACCCCATTCAGTCTCACCCTATATTTTACAACTTTGATCCATTAAAGTTTAAAGTAAGTTTATTTAAAAAATATAAACAAATAATAATAAATAAAATTCTCTACACTGTTTAGTGGTACTAGGGTTGGGAAAAAATAACCGTGGTTCCATTGAGGTACCAAGGTTATGAAAAGTAACTGTGGTACTACTGGTGCATGGTGGTACGACTAGGGACACCATGGATACTAAACGCCCGTTTTGGCGATTTGAACTGGTCAGCCACATCGCCAAATCTGACGGCGCCAGACTTCATTCATTGGGGCTTTTTGAAATCTCACGTTTACCATAACCCTCTAGCTTTGCGAAGAGACGTTTCATCTCTATGTGTCCTATATCGCATGTACAATGGGGAGTGCTCTGAGGAATTGTTCGACCTTATACCAGCCGCTGAATTCCACCATCGTACCACCTGCTCTAAATCTAAATTCCATCCTCACCATCTTGATGGTTGGTGGTCAACTACAGTACGTTTCACACGTCATTTTTTGCCTCCTACAGCAAAACTGTGGAACCAACTTCCATCAGCGGTTTTCCTGAACAAATCATCAATTTCGTCGTCGTGTCGCTGATGCGTCACCGACCTTTTAAAAAGACGTGTGCTCTTGAAGTGTTGTGTGAAGGCTCCCAGCCTTCAAGAAAAGACAAGACCCTGGTGTTGCGGATGTCCATGGGTGGTGGAGATTGCTTACCATCAGGTGGCCCGCATGCACGTTTGCCCTCGTATGTTGTAAAAAAAAAACAACCAAAAATCTTGCAGTCTTGAAAGCAAGTAGAAGGAATCAATTTGGAACCAGATGTTTTTCGAATGACGTTAAACGAGCACAAATATGGATCTACTCAGGAGGTGGTCATTGAACCGATATTATTCTTAATGTCATCAACACCTTCAAATAAACTTTCCGAGAAAACAGAGCCCATTTTTTTATTTCTAACAAAATGTCAGCCGATTCACATTATGACTTAACTTTTGTCCCACCTTGTATATTAAACTTCTACTTAGGATACAGTATGATCATATAATCTAACAACTCTGATAAGACTGAGATGTTATTACTCTGTCAAGTCAAATGCTATATAAACTCGCTACCAAACACGCTAAATTGTTATCCATTTTCTTGTTCTGATTTATGTGGACGTTGGAAAATCCTTTTATATTTATTTGAGGGAAAAATGAATGGTTTCATTTATGAAGGCAAACAGGCACCGTTTGTGGTGATATATATCCCGGATGGATAATCAAACCACACGTTGTCATCGGTTACGTGCAATCTCGGTCAGATATATGAATAAATAATAAATAAATAATTATTTATTTCAGATTCAAAAATCCGTACCAGAAAACAAAAAATACAATTTAAAACATTATTAATTAAACGAATTGAAACTATGGAAAAAAAAGTGGAGGTTAATTTCGATACGACTAGCAGTGTTCACGGTAGCTCAGTGGCCAAAGCACCGGCACCGGCGCACCAAGCCAGGAGTCACAGGTTCGAATCCTGCTCGTGAGCGATTTTTTCTTTCCACAATTTAAATCGTTAGATTTCGCATCGCATGCGTAAATGCGTTAAAAATAAAAAAATAAAAATTAATTAACTCTTTACGCAGCTATATCCAGCCATCTCTTGTAGTACATACGAGTAGCATGCAACCTGTCAGTCAGCTCCCCAATAATACTGTTTCTACACGTACCAACCCTGCCCATGAATGATGCATTTCGACTAATATGCAATCGCTTGGTTTTGGTTTTAAAATCACCTTTGAATATTTGTCAACATCCATTTAGTAAGCATCCCATTTCGTCAACTTTACTGCTGTCTACTAAAATGAACCTGAATTTTACGAAATGAGATTTCTTGTATATGATAAAAAAAATACGAAATAGAATGCTTAGCTTACCAAATAGAATGTAGCCAAAAATGAAAAGTCACTGGTTTAGACCTATTTTGGCCCGGGGTCTATCTGAAAAATGGCTCTTCGTTAAAAGTTATTTATGAATTATTTCAGTACCTAATATACTATGTTTTATATAAGTTAACAACAAATACAAAAAATTATCAATTATTATCATTATAAATTTCTTTGATGTTGACTCTACAATGTGTATCAGAAAAGCGTGGTCATATTTGAAGAGCTTCTCCAGGGGATGCTATCGAACAACTTTGACTATCGAACCAACCCTAAAATCGCGAAAAAAAAATCTGCTAATCCTTAAATTTTGTCCAGCGACATCGATGATTTAGTAGGGAACAGCTTATATTTTTTTCGCGATTTTAGGGTTGGTTCGATAGTCAAAGTTGTTCGATAGCATCCCCTGGAGAAGCTCTTCAAATATGACCACGCTTTTCTGATACACATTGTAGAGTCAACATCAAAGAAATTTATAAAAATTAAAAGTGACCCTGCATTTACAAAAACAAAATGAGGTTTCACAAGTTTGTAACTTGATCGAATAATTATGATAACATCAATATTTGAAAATTCTAAAAATGTGTTACCTTAGAGGCGATCCTTTTGCCGTGGCGATAGCAAAATTAACATGCTTATATCGACAAACACGCGACGGGGTACACGCCTCGCCTTCATCAGAATAAGCCAACATAGCCTCCTCATTTAAAACATTATCCTTTACGAAATTATTCCGTAAACCCACGTTAGTTCCCTGAAATTGAAACATTATTGAAGAAACAGTGAGAAACATCAAATATTAATAAAAAAAGTTATTCTTGAAAATTAAATTCGTGGGCGGTAAAAGATTGGGACAAATGGGACAAAATGTCTTTGCTCCTTAAATCACTGATTCGACACCTAGTAATTGGGCACCCCTTGTCAAAAAGAACAAAGATCGGAGGTTGACAACGTTTCACCGCGAGCTTATTATAATCTTGCTTTTTATTATTTATCCATATAAAAAAAACGTAAAGAAAAAAAAAACAGTAAAATAAAACAATGCTCACACAATTGCACGCTTGAATTACACACCAATTAAGTTTTTTTACCATAACAATAAGAAAGTTGTAAGTTATATTTCTGTCTTATAAGCAAAAATATGGGAGATGTTCAATTCGCTTCAGCAAACGCTTCGCCTTACCAAGTTCTGTTTGTTACCTGTATCTTGTAAAAGTGCATGTGGTTCTTACTTCGGTATGAGCAATGTTCGGTGAAGAGCTGACAGCTGATTGGGACGGCTCCGTTATACGCTCAACTATGAGATATGCTGCTAGATTTGCAGTGTAGGAGCACACTAGGATGAGCGCAAAGAACCACCACACTGTCCCAACTATCCTTCCCGATAGAGACCTAAATAGAAAAAAATAGTGTTTAAAAAAAAATCAATATAAGTATTTCTGTTTTCGGAAGAATTAGCGAAATATTCCCCGCACTTATCAGCACCAATTATTACTATTTCTTAATATTTCTTTCTTAATAGTAATAATTGATGCTGATTCCTAGCATTTGGGTGAGGATATCATGACTCTTGTATCATAGTTCATAATCAACTGATTTATACAGAGAAAAACTATTTCACAGATGATTCTGTCAAAACAGTCAATGATAATATCCGAAGGGACATAGAATTTTAGTCAGTCAAGGCGGCCCATACACCTACAATATAATTGCGCAGTATTAATATTGCACAATTATTATTGTATCGTCCCGATCTTCATTTGTATTGCAATCTCACCCCCACACGGTCAATATAATTGCGCAATTGCAAATATTGCACAATTATAATGTGTGTATAATGTATGGGCCGAGAAACAATATTAGTGCAATATTTTATAATTTATATTAATTTATTGTGTATCAACTTAAACTTAAATATTATTATTCATTATTACCGTGCCGTAATGTAATGATTAAAATATTCATCATACTCGTAACAACGAGATCCTGCTCGTAAGTTTGTGTAAAATCAGGGGCCTCGTAAACTAAGATGAATGATAAAGATTTTATGCTTTTGCCCAGTACGTCCGTGTTAACGACATTTCTAGTTTTATATTCAGGAGAACGATTACCTACTTGCTGATGGTCACTAATCAAAGATAACATAAAACTGCTAGTAACTGGAGTTTTGCAAACTAGAAGTTGCTAAAATTAAATGAACTGTTTGCTACTAGCCTTATTCGTTTTGATGCACAACTTGTGATGCAACAAATACGATTATTCGTATACGCAGATTATCATGATGAAAGTAATAAATGTTTGAGTGAACAGTTGAGCGAATATTTTCGTAGCTTAAAATCAACATCATCAAAAAAAAAAAAATTGCTGACGTTTTAGTTTGACCTAACATACAAATTGGTTTCTTTCTATTGTGATACCTACTACCTAGTTAATTTTGTTGTACGTCTGTTTGTAGTTCATCATCATCATCATCATTTCAGCCGAAGGACGTCCACCGCTGGACATAGGCCTCCCCGAAAAGGAGGAGATATGTCATAATTGCAACGATTGCATGCCAATCGGGTTGACGAACGCTGGTTTGTTTGCTAGTTAGTTTTGAAAACAAAGCAACAGGTAACAAAATCTGAAACTAGTAGGTGTATAAAAAAGTTATACGCTAGTAATATATTAGTCTATTTTATAAAAGAAGTTGTGAGCTGGATATTGACGAAACAATAACGGCATTGTAAGAGTTTTTAAAAAACACCTGGTTTTTAAAGTACACAATCCTATATGATTGCACCAGTTAATAGGGTTATTAATAAAATTATGTGGAAAATTAAAAGATATGGCATTTTATTAGCAGACTACAAATCGTCAATAGTTTCACTCTGCGAAGCTGACCATGGCATTTTATTTAAAATAGTTTAAAAAGTATGACAAACTATTTTAAAAGTCCCAATTTTTTTTAAAAGGACGAGGAGATAGCTGAGTCCTGTTTTTTATAGTATAGGATGGCGAAACGAGCTAAAGGTCCACCTGATGTTAAGTGGTTACCTTTGCCCATAACAACTGCAATACCACCGGTTCGCCAAACTGAGACATGAAGATGGAAAGTCTCATGTGATTGTAATTTTAACGAAACGAGGCCGTTAAGCTATTTTGCCGAGACTTGTATAGTACTTTTCAGTACTTTTTAGTATTTGCGAGGAAACAATACAGAAATTAATTCAACGGTATTTAATTTTCATTCGCACCAATTCGTCCGCGCGCGGTTCTTGGTTCTTGTTCTATTTTCAAAGTTTTGAAAAAAAAATGCGCATTCAGCCTTTATAAATGATCAATATTTTGTAGCTAAAAACACCTAATTTAGCAATTTATATTATTGTCGTGTGTAATAGTGTCGGATATTACTGGCCTGTTATTTCTTTGCGTACGGAAAAGAGCCGATTTATGTTTTTTTTTATAATGAACCAATTTCCGAGCAAGTGGGAGAAAAAACTTTAAAGAATCCAAAAAAGTGCATTGAATGTAATTATAACCATTTTTGAACAGTTAATAGTAACATCATGAAAGGTGAGCTTCCAATGGTTCATAAACGCAAACTAATGGACATGTTCATTCTTTACATCCTCATACGGTGCCCAAACCTTGTCTTTGACGGTTCATCAGAGGTCCATGCTCGAGGTTTGTCAGCAAGGAATAGAGTGCAGTAATCTGGGGGTCAGACTCACAGACTGAATTCAAAACACAATACTGCTCTCCAGAACACAGATTGCCGACGACACCCAAAAAGTGGCCAAGCTTAAGTGGGACTGGGCTGGACACGTTTGCCGTTTCAGACAACTTTTGGGCTAAAATTTGTACCGAGTGGGTCCCGGAAAACGTCCAACGGCATCGCAGCAGACCAAGGCGAAGGTGGCGAGACGAGCTTGACGCGATTATGAAAGACTGGTTCACACTTCCACTTAACCGGAAGAAGGAAAAGGAGGCCTTTGCTCTGCAGTGGAAAAACATAGGCTAAAAATAAATTAAATTATATGGAAAATAAAGAAGCTTCCTTTGAGTTGCCACACATCATTCTTTGTAGTTTTTTTTCTGTATAACCAATAGACTACAATCTATTTTTCTGTCTATGTGTCTATCTGTCGGTCTGTGTGTGCATGGGGGGAGAAGGGAACCCTTCGTGGGTTCAACACTACAACCACACAAGTCTGTGCTTACCTACTTTTTATTACTCGTTTTGTTGGTTAACTATAGGTATTACAGCAATGTTTTCAATTCTGTGATATGAAAAACCTACGTTTCGTATTTCTCATTACTTTGAGTAACCTATTTTTTGTAGATACATTTTAGTATGTACCTACTTAATCTGCTTTCGTTTACAGCTTTGTGGGTTCTGGTTAGTTTTAGTAATATCATGTAACAAGGCTGAATAACGTTGTGGTTTCCTTCAATAATTATGCATCTTGCTAGCTGTAATCTTGTACGGAAGTTAAGACGTGATACACTTTCTTGATTGCACTCGCACGATCTCACATAAATTTAATCTGAACTAAAACGATAGTTTGGTCTATACGTTGACAGAAATGTAAACATTACGGGTTTGCTATATAGTAGATAGTGGTCGATACTGACAAGACACACACTGTGAATCTTCAAGCAGATTTTAGAGGTGATATTACAAATACAATACAAATACGAAAGGATTATTTCATCAACACAATATAGGTAACATTAGTTGGTGATTGGAGCCTCCTTTTAAGCAAATAATGCCTGTATTAGGAGACTCCGCTCTTCAATAGATAGCTTAAATAACTTATTAAAATATAATTTTCATTTATTTATCTATTTATCTTTATACATATTAATTATTATGATATTGTATGTGTGGGGGTGTGTATATTATTATATTAAAGGGAATTTAGCAGCCAAGTGGCGCCACAATCAGTAAAAAAAAATACTTTCTCAATACATCATTTATCGTAAATTCGTTTTTAACAATTGAAGTACAGGTTCTTCAGTTTAATCAAAAACTATATTTTAAAATATAGTTTCTGATTAATCTACAGTACCTGTACTCAAACGAATTTTCGACAAATTATGTATTTAGCGAGTAATATTATTATACGAAGCTTTAACATACTTATTACTTTTGTGTCAATAAAAATATATTATAGCCAGAACGCCCATTATTAAATTATTTTGTGTGTATGTATGTGTTAGTCAAGCATAAATAAAGAATTCCGAAAAGTATACCTGATAAAAAGTTATTAATATGATCGTATAATGAGTCTACATGTTCACCGCCATTCGAAATATAATTAAATTGAGAACATACCCTAATTTTATTACGAGCAGTATCTCGCGTCGGTAGACATAACAAGGTGATTATCGAACGTTCTCTTATCCACCGTACACTTGTATACAATATACACTATCTTATATCCGAAGTACGCGAATTGTACACACGACAAGGAATTTAATCTAGAATTCCATAGCTAGCTCGGCTCGTAATATTGACCGCATTACTTAAAATGCTCGAGCATTGGCAACCAGCGTTGTTGTTTTCCATTTAGTTTTTTATGTTGAATATTTCTGAATCGTAATGTATAGTGAGACTTTAGTACGTACCTCGGCACCACATCGCTGCCTTGTTGCATAAAAGATCCGAGCGAAAACCAGAATGAATTCCAAATACTGAATTCGTTGTGTAAAATTATCTAAAAAAAAAAGTACAGTAAAGTAGGTCTTGTATGGTTAGTTTTTATCTAGTTAGAACACAAATTAATCTGTGAGTTAGAAGGAAAAAGTCTTACCTCACTTGTGCTGCTTATGGCGTGGTCCAATTGTGTGTCAGATATTGAGACAGATTTCCATTCGTGGGGAGAGAATCGTGACACTAAGAAAAGTACTATGCTGACAGCGAAGAAACTGAACAATACACATAGCTGCAAACAAAAGTAATTACTAGAATATACACTATCGCTGTGTGGAAGTGAAAATAATAGATATAACGTGCACCCACATTTAGTGTCGGTCTCATAATGTTTACAAATGGTCGTTGTTTGTGGAGTCTCATGTATTCACGTACGAAATTCTAAGCTCGCTATTTTGTTTGTATTATAACATGAACTGCACACACCGTAGCGTAAGCTCTCATTTTGGTGAACGGGAATTTTTATATTAAATAATATTTTGCATATTAAGTTTTTCAAGTGAATAAAACTTTATGCAATCTAGTCATGAATCATCTGGACAACTTTATTTTGTTCGTTAAATCATACATACGTGGGACACTCAGAAAGTTTTGCGAAACTAAAAAAAATTGTGCTATACGTACATATATTTTTATCAAATCTTTTCAAAGTACTTTCCACCAGCCTCTATACAAAGATTCATGCGCCTAAACCAGTTTTCAAAACACTTTTTCCAGTCCGCCGCAGACACCTCGTTTACAGCCTGCTCGAACGCAGCCAGCGCATCTTCCGGCGACGAAAATTGCATCCCTTTGAGCTGATTTTTTATTTTTGGGAATAAAAAGAAGTCACACGGTGCTAGATCAGGGCTGTAAGGAGGGTAACCCAGGAGTTTGACTGGCGTGCTGTCCAGGAAGTCCCTCGTTTTGAGTGCGGTGTGCGCAGGTGCATTGTCGTGGTGGAGCAGTAGCCCGCGGAGCCCTGTGTTTGGTCGCTTGTTGCTTATAACAGAGAAAACTTCTGGCAAACATTTGGTAGTATACCATTCGGCATTAATGCTTCTTTGATTCCGTAAGGGAATTGATACCAAGTGGCCAGTCAAATTAAAAAAGCTAGCGATCAAAATCTTACCCCCGCTTCTAGATCGCTTCACTTTGGTAGGCGTTGGCTCATTTTGAAACACCCAAACAGTCGACTGGCGCTTGGTTTCTGGGTCGTATTGATAAATCCAGGACTCATCACCTGTAACGATGTCGTAAACACGCCGAGACGAGCCTGCTTCAAATTTGTTAAGCATATCACGGCACCATTCCACCCGGGCCTGCTTCTGAGCATCGGTGAGGTTGTGCGGCACCCAGCGTGATACTATCCTCCTCACGCGAAGATGGCTGTGTAGAATCTCGTGAACGCTTCCCGATCCAATCTTCAATATGTGTTGAATCTCCTGATATGTAATTCGCCTATTGTCTTGGATTAAATTTTTCACTGCTAGCACGTTTTCTTCGGTAACAGCCGTCAAAGGGCGACCGCTTCTTTCGTCATCCCCCAAAGTTGGTCGACCGCGCTTGAATTCGTTATACCAACGATACACGGTTGCCTTGGAAGGGCCTTCATCCATGAATGCCATTTGAAGTCTATCGTACGATTCATCCGGTTTCAGGCGACACTTGAAATCGTATAAAATCATAGCTCTAAAATGTTCCCGGCGCAGATCCATATTTCAGTGAGACACAATACTTTGAATTAACTCGCAAAAAATGTGGAGGGAAATTTTGAAATTGGAACTTACTTATTTTTACTTATAAATAATCATATTTTCGAAAAACATTATAACTGGCCAGTCTCCCATATATAAAAACTTTTTTTCGCAATACTTTCTGAGGGGCCTGGTAGTTTAAAATTAATCCATTACGAATGCATAAAGGTAAATGTTACAAGTTTTGCATTTTAGATCGTAAATAAGTGGCATAGTTGTATAGTGTATTCAGCCCAAGAACTGTCATAAACATTCATATATACGAAATGAACATGGTTTTATCGGCGAAATGTTTGGATACGCTTGGGGCGGCATGTGAAGTCAGTTGTTATGGAGATCGAGCAGCTAACTTTTGCTTACCACCGTTCTCGACTTGTATCTTTAGATATTCCTGTATATTTTTACATTAACTTTGATTCCATTGTGGCTTTGTATGTCAGGTTTTATCTTACTCGATTGTTATTTTTCATTCTAGATGTGCATCTTACAGTATAAACAATAAATATTCCTCAAAATGTTACAGTAGTTGTTCTGAACTTACTAAATGTGATGAGTGTATTCTATAACTGCCTAGTAAAACATACCTGCTTTCTATCAGTTTTTTATATTTAAATAGCCGGATAGATTGGTGGATGTTTAACTTCTTTTTTCTAGATCAGTGTTTCTTTTTGAACCAAATATACCATTTCATTACAAAAGTACGTAGAAATCTGAACATTCCTCACTATACAAAACACTAACAAAATTAAACTGGTTACAATGAAAACCGGAAAAAAGTATTTCGCGTTTGATCGAACACAGAAATGGCGGCGCGGTGTACTCACCCATATTTCTTTTGATAATGGCCGGAGGAAACTGAATGTGTCCGATAACTGCCTTGGCGTCCTTGTGTAGGTGATCGGTGTGTCCATAGAGAGAAACGGCTCACTGAAGTCCACTAATCGCTCACGTTCAGGTGTTACGGGTAGAGGGGCGACCGCTATGTCGGCCTCCTATAAACGGGAATTATTTTAGTCAAGATACAGTCAAGACATTCATGCTGATTCTCTTGTTCACCAACTAAATTTAACTTAAACTCTTCACACCTTTTTCTAATAGTGTTGTTTTCACTATGAAAGAGATAGCAAAAAATTTCGAGCTGTCAAATTCGTTTACGTATTACACATCTTCGTATAATTATTTAGTCGGCACGTTCCGATATCACGACTAAACTTGTATGGAAAGCTAAATTCCGACTAATTTGACAGCACTAAAATTGTTGCCATCCCTCTCTTGTATCTACTATTAGTAAAAGTGAGTGATAGTTTAAAATAAGTTTAGTTTATTTACAAGAGAATCAACACCATTGTTTGCTAATATTTTGGCACAGAATAAAGAATAGTTTGCTGTTTCATTTAATAGTAAAGTTTGAAAAAAAAAGTATATTATATCCATTGTCTAGTACCCATAGAACAAGCTCTGCTTAGTTTGGGGCTAGATGGTGATGTGTAAAATGTCCCAAAAATATTTATTTATTTATTTGTTCGGTCTAAATGCGTCTTCAGTTAATTGAGAATTGATTTAAGAATCTTTAAATCATTTTATTATAAGCCATATAGTTAATGCTTCTAAAGTTAATTAGTTGCTTATTTCTTTAGTCACTTAACTTCTTTTACGGATTTGTCGATCAAGCGAATTACATATCTGGCCGCCGAGGCGACTTCAATCAATCAATCAACTCAGCCTATCGCAGTCCAGTGATGGACATAGGCCTCTTCCAAGTTGCGCCACAACACTCGGTCCTCTGCCTACCGCATAAAACGACTTACCTACGCATAATATTAAAAAATTCTGGTCGTGACAGATCAGTTGTTTTTGTTTTCCTGTAGCATAAAAATGAGCATACAGAATAGTAAATCAATATAAAAATAAATGTTTGAGGTAAGCGTGACTGTTAAAAATAACCCACAAATGTTATAATAACGCTTTTGGATCCATTTCGTATTTTACAGGCATTCAAATGACAGGCCATGCTGATTAGAGACTGGATGACGAATTAATTTATTACCTTCTAGTTACATTTAATTACACCAACATCCAGTTATTTTCAGTTATAATGCGATAACATGTTTTGTTATAACTACACTTTTTTTATCTATATGTATATTTTTCTAGTTTATTTATTTATAGTTGTATTTGCGTTAGCCTCTAAGAACAAAGCAACACACGGGATAAGGGAAACTAACCCCCGCAAATATTTCATTAGACTTTGAGACAAGCTATGAAATAGCATAAAACGCACACACGGGCAGGTCATATAGAGACAAAGAGCTTAATTAAGGGTGAACCTTCTCTTGATATTAGATTTGCTGTCAAATTTCTTCGTAAACTTAACCAAACGAGTCTGAAATGAGCAAGGACGAGAGAAACCTCTCTAACTATGTACAATAATACGACTCAAACTCAATAAAACAAGGGACTAGAAATCAGTCGATAACCCTTCGCGATTGAGCCTGGACAAACTATTTAGTAATAGGACGAAACTCAAAAGGTATATATGTATACCAACTAGAAATGTATAAGATACTAGCCGATATAATTTTCCTGCGTTATGATGAAATTGTTCACATAAAGGTGCATCTCTTATCTACCGCAGGTAGGTAGGGTTCGAAATTATCAAGATAATTTTATTGATTTTTGAGGTTTTCGCGATTACTACACATAATAATAGAACAAGTTTAACCGAATTACATCGCTTATATTATTGAAATATATTGTAATCTTTTATGAATTTTTTGTTTGTTCATAATTTCTAAACATAAAAACTTGTCAAAAAAAAGTGAAATTTAACCAATGCAACGTATAAGTTAATTACATTACATTGAAAATATTTTATAAAAAAATAAATATTTCCGATAATATTATCAAAGATCAATCATCAACCTATATTTATCTTGATAGGTAATTAATTAGACAATTATCAATGATAATTGTGACGCTGGGGTTGGCTTATATACCACGTGTTCGTGTTGTAAAGTGTGATCCTGTGTGGCTACTAGTGGGCATAAGTTTAGTTAGCTAGCTCTCTCAATGCGTTCTCGCCGTTATTCATTGTGGAAAGTAAAAAGTCACGGGGTGCTGTGTGCTGAAATCGTGAATTTGTATAAATGTGCAACACCGGCGCGCAACATTATTCTCTGCCGCGGACGTCCATTTTCTCCGCACCGCGACAGCAAAAAAGAAACTAATAAAATTTTACTAGTCTACTGTGGGATAATATTGTGACTTGACTCTACGAGAATGAGCCCCGTTCGGAGAGACTGGTATTGAACAAAAAGTCCGCTACGTAAGAAGTCTCTTCGTAAATATCAAAGGTTCAATAAACTGCATTATTTTATTTCTGTGAATAAATCCCTTTAACAAACTTCAGCCTTCGTAGTGCAATGGTTAATGGAATAGATATTAACTATTTTCGTACGTGGTTCCATTATGAAATTTGATGAATTTGGATTCCGTACGGCGTTCTTTCGGCGTAGACAGTGTGTATTTTTTTGTTTACCGCTGAAACATTGGTCATAACGTCAGTCGTAAAGTTTGTGACTTCCACGCGTTATTATATTACTTGGGTATATGTGTCATAATATTTCTATTAGCCAGACATCAACCGTCTCCTTTGTATACCGTGTTAGTTAATATGATTTTGTCTTAAAGCTCTCGCACACGACTGAGTAAACGACACCGTGATAATTCACATGATATTTCTTGTGTTTTTTATAGATTTGTGGTTCTTTGTATTATGTAACTTTAGTAGCAGTTTTATTCGGCAGTCTCTTAGATTATCACATGACTTCTTTTGAAGTTAGGTTTAGTGTAAGTTTAACTTAATTTTTGGTAAGCACCAAGAGGACATTTCAAAAACAAAAGGTGGTGCGCAAACAAAAGATTAATCAATTTTGATAGCTATAAGATAGTAAATCTACAAATATATCTATAAACCAAAAGACTTGTCACATTTTGTGACAAAAAAATAAAGTACATAATACATTTTATGCGAACGGAACATACAATTAAAAACACAAACAACAGGGTTGAGCCTTTGCTTCCCAAAATAGAGATGTGAGGCCCTGTGACATGGGATATAAGCAGCGCTCTTCCCTCAAAACTTGTGATGCAGTAAAAATCTCATGATTGTATACAACCGTATTCACTGTACCTATTTAGTGTATTTACTAGATTTTGTGAGTATCTCTTTTCACTCACTGACATAATTCTACATTTAGATTGCATCAAAATATAGTGTAACATAGATATCGTCTAGAGGAATAGTCAAAATGTTACGGAAAAAAGATTATTCAGTAGACTATTTGCAAAAAAATCCTACGTAAACTACGAGTGACTGAATGATACGTGAACTAAGTTGTTATGTAATGAAAACTGTCTCGTCTTGACCTAAGTACACAACGTCAGTCACCTGTTTAACTTCTCAAGTTACTTGTGTAAGTCGCTCGTAGTTCGTCTCACCTGTTTGTTGGACTCTTTGACTACTGAATAGCTATAATTACTGAAAGAAACAAATATATACAGAACATTTAAAGTATTTTTTACGATTGCCACTTGAAAAAAGGACATTTTGATACATCGATAACAGTGAATAAAACTCTCTTTTAGTAACTAAGTGAATAAAAAAAAAATTCGAAAAAGAATGAATTATACAAATTATGTACAAAAAATAAATAAAATGTGCTGGATGTAGAACTAATCCCAGTGGAATAGCACATAATTCGTAAAAATAATAATTCATCTCAGTCGTTGTATCCCCCGCTCCGCTCAGGACTCTCTAGAATCCTACGCTCCTCTCGGGATCCAACTTAGTCCCTCGAACTAAATACCTTTTTTCACTTATTTGTGTAATCTACAATTTTTTTCAGCAGTATCAATTTTTCTTTATTCAAACCACGAGAAGCCACTTAACGACAAGGAGTGTGAACTTAATTGGTAAGGGCTTGCTCTGATGAACAGAGGTGAGTTGCTTTTTTTTTGCTTTTTGAAAAAAATCTTTCCGAGATGCCATAGTTTCAGGAACTAACAGTTAAGACTTTAAATGCATTAATTTATTCATTCGAATTATCTAGAGTGATGGGGTAAAGGCATAGAAATCTAGATAATAAGGTAATAGAAGTGCTAAAGGCGCGTGAAATTGTCGCCGCGTACAGGTGTCTCATAGGAGTAGGACACCAATGCGCGAACCATTTGCTTGATCATCAGTGCTGTTTTGGACGCAGTCACTGAAATTGTATTTTGCAGTATATAATTAATTGTGTTGAATTTTATATTTTGCGGTTTTTTTTAGGCTTAATTTATTTTGCATTGGATGCTGGAAACATGGTGGGCGTAATTGCGTATTTATGTGTTAGTAGCGGCGAACCGGTGACACGCATTCCGCTACTTCCGGTATTAAAAGACAGTAGATCCCATTTGTTCCTTGTGGTGCCGGACGTTAAGAATTGCACCACCCTCTCTCTTCTCATCATCATCATCATCATTTCAGCCGAAAGACGTCCACTGCTGGACATAGGCCTCCCCCAAGCATCGCCACAACGACCGGTCCTGTGCCTTCCGCATCCAGCGGATTCCCGCGACCTTCACCAGGTCGTCGGTCCACCTTGTGGGGGGCCTACCCACGCTGCGCCTTCCAGTACGCGGTCGCCACTCCAGAACTTTACTGCCCCATCGGCCATCCGTTCTGCGAGCAATGTGCCCCGCCCACTGCCACTTAAGTTTGGCAATTCTTCGAATTAATTAATTCTCTTCTCATGGCTGTCGTAAAAGGCGACTAAGGGATTCACCAGAGGATAGGCAGCAGCGTTCTCTGAGTATTTAAACAGCCAACTGCGATCGCCAACCCGCCTGCCAAACGTGGCGGTTATGGCATACGCACCCCCTTTTGGGGGAGGCCTTTGTCCAGCACTGGACGTTTTCCGGCTGAAATGATGATGATGAGATGACATTTCTATTGCCTTATTATTTAGATTTCTATAGTTGAAGTTGCCGAGCCGAATTGAATCGACTACGATAATGCTTGCCTCTTACTAACGGTCTATTAAAAGCGCTCGCCTGAATGTGCCTCAGCTTTAAAGGCCGTTTGTTATATGGAAATCCATTTTACTAAAGACTGCGAACTGTAATCAGTCTCAGTAAAATTATACGTTTCACAGAATTTTGACATACCATTGATGTGTAAATCAGAGGCCTATGTCCAGGAGTGGACGTCTTTCGGCCGAAATGCTGATGATGATGATGACATTGTGTAAATTATTATTTTGCCTATGAGCCTGGAATAAGTAGGTACGGAACCCTCGATGCGTGAGTTCAACTCGCACTAGGCCTTTTTTCCTTTGAAGGTAAACACGTACCTTTCTCATGATGTCGCCAACTACGCCTGTGTAGATGTCTGGTGTAGCATCATTTGCGTATTTGGCTTCCTTCGACAGCTTTATTTCATCTAAAAATAATTGCTTAAATTAGGATCCAGTACAAATATGATATTGACGTGATAGTCCGTCCGTATATAAATTCAACATAATAATAATAAATAAATAAAAACACATCACCATCTAGTCCCAAACTAAGCAGAGCTTGTACTACGGGTACTAGACAATTTATACAATACTTAGATACTTTTTTTTTGTAAATACATACTTATAATACATAAGAAACACCCAGACCAACACAAACACTCATGTTCATCACACAAATATTTGTGTCCTGTGGGAATCGAACCCACGACCTCGTGATTCTCGTGAGCAGTTCGACACTCGAACCACTAGACCACAGATGTCGTCATAGATGACATAGGTACCTATTTCTTAAAAAATAAAAGAACAATGTATTATGTGGATCATATTATTATCCAAGCAATGTAAAAATATTTTACTACAGCAACATGTTGATATTTTAAGCTTTGTGATTTCAGTTCTTCCTTGTCCTAGTCATTGATTTAAAATAAAACTTTTTAACAAAAAATTGAACCGACGAAAACAGAAACTGAAAAGCGAAAAATAACTAATTATGAGTCGGCGCCAAACGAACTTTTAACAAGCAAAGTGCGTGTAAGTTGCAAGTGGCCGAGCGGAGAACGCATTTTTGGAAAGTTATTGTTTATCGTTGAAAATTTCACGTTGTATTTGATGTGACGTTGTTTTTATTATTTATTTAAAGTAATTTAATGATCTTCGTTGATTGGTTGTTTGGCGCCGACTCATAATTAGTTATTTTTCGCTTTTCAGTTTCTGTTTTCGTCGGTTCAATTTTTTGTTAAAAAGTTTTATTTTTCATTTTTTTGTGGTTAAAATCTAACTCCAGTTCTCCATTATGTCGTAGTGTCTAGAACTATATTTATGTGTGTCAAGTTTCAACAGAATCGGTTAACAGGTAAGAATTCAGTGGGTCAACAAACACTCATCCCCTGTTTTACTACCCTTAGGGGTGGGTTTTGATTTTGAAATTTAAATGGGACCAACTTCGAGATATACCCTATCCATTAAAAAAAGAATCATCAAAATCGGACCACTCTGTAAAAAAAAAAAAAAAAAAAAAAAAAATATACGCGTCGAATTGAGAACCTCCTCCTTTTTTTCGTCGGTTAATAAGTAAATTCCTCAACAAACTACATGATATTAAGTTAATTAGGTAATAAATAAGTACCTTACTGGAATAAACACACCTTAAATAGACATATTTAAATGTCATTTTTTTTATACGTGGAGACGTGTAATTGGCTGTTTGTCTAACATATTGTTTTCATTCTGTTTTCTGTCTTCCTTAGAAATTAAATAATAAATACTTTGCTTTTCGTATCAACAACTTGATTTCGATATTTCCTTTTGTAACTTTTTACTTCCAAATAAAGTAAAAAGGTTTAATAAGAACTGTGATAAGAACTAATATATCTGTATTTTGTACAGAAATATCATTACATTTTCAGCATTTTATCAGCGTGAACACAACATATGCAGTCGCACTAAAGAGTAAAGCTATTCGTAATATAGAAATTTAATTTAATATTTCTGCAACTGAAATGAATACGTTGATTTAAAAATTCTCTCTGTAGATATTATGGACGTCAGTCATTGAAGCCGTAAACAAATGTGTCATTGTTAAACCAATATGCTCTTACGGATGTAGGTCTGATGTTTTTGTTTTGTTTGTCACTGAATTTTATAATTTATTAAAAACAGATGCATGGTAGACACGTTATTTCTGTCTAAAATTAATTCCTGCACTAAAGTATTATATCATTTCTATTAAATTAAATATGCGTAGATAAAAGTATAAATAAATGAATAAAGACTTGTTTCACCACCTATTGAAAAGTTCCAGTTATGTTACCTGGCAGATTATTTCGTACAAAATGTGTTATTTTTCTAACTTATTTAGCAGATAGCTTTTCCGGACATTGTGAAATAAACCATTAAGGTTCCGTAGCACAAACTAAGTAGTCAATTTTATGGCACTAAGTAGTAAAACAGTCACAAATCAGCAATGGTAGAGTCTAAAAAAGAATGTTTCTAGCTAGATAGACTTAAGACATGAAGTTGGGATGGACTGGAAAAACTAAAGAATGGAAAGTACATGATCATGTGTTGTAATGAGCCTTATAAGATACATGTGTCCAGCAGTATACTTACAGTGATACTGATTACTTAATTGAAGATAACTAAGAAACTGGGAAACTAAGCTACAGTAACATTACTAGAAAACTTGCATTTAATTCCGATCTTCTTTGCGATCAGCTCCATTAAGTCTTTGCAAAACCCGAAGTACTCTTCTTTCTGGCCGTACTCTATTGGCTTTTGCATCAAATAAGGTTCTTGAAGAACTGATGTCACAGTGTAAGTTTTGTTGGTTTCGTATGAGGCGGGTGACCGAAGTTGAACGTATCTCGGTGTAGCTACTTGCAAGCCATGAGCATCGCTCCATGTAGCAACCTAGTAATTAAAAATATGTGTTTCAATTAATAAATACTACATTTCTAAAATGTATGCTAACTTGACCCTCGTATCTGAACAAAGGTGTCCGAAAAAATTATATATTGAAACAAAACTAGTATGAAATTCAATTCTGACGCAAAAGACAGTAATAGCAAACAATAATGAAATAAAATAATAAAAATACAAGAACGAAATTATTAAATTTTGTACGGACAAGTTAGGTCAAACGCATATCAATTGAAACAAAACCATTATAAGCGGAACTGGCTTGGTATGAAATTTTATACGAAACAGGACCTACTTATACTGGATGCTCACTATCGACATGCGTTTGACTGTACTCTTTTCGTGTTCTCTCGCCATTGCGTATTATATTATATTACAAGTGTAGCATACGAAGCAAAAGTATAAGGCAGCTACGTTTTCAATGAGCAATTTATATATTTATAATACAGATTTGCACGAAACAGTTTAGTGTGAAACAGCTGTCTACTGAAACCGACGGTCCACATAAAAACAGGAGTCCGGCCAAAAACAAATTTTCAAAGTTCCACGTGGCGACTGGAAGAATGGTTCCAAAAGTTTGTACGCATTGATTTATGGACGCCGAGAAATCATTAGTGAGTTGTGGAACAGAAGTAGGGCGAAATAAAGTTAAAATTAACCTTTGCTGAAAGTACCTGCTAACGGATGTGCAAAGTTTCCCGTAAATTTAATAATGCTCATAAAACCGTTCTACATTGATCATACTGCCTTTTAGAATTATCCGAAATGTGTTTTATCGAAGTGTTGGGTGACTCAGTACACGTACTAGCACGATCGTATCTACTCACTAGTTCAAAAAGAGTCACTCACTCTTTTTATAATATCGTGCTACCACGATTTCGATGCCTCGCGAGTCGCGTGCAAGGAGAGGACGCTTAAGTTATCTGTGGCATGTGAGTGCAGGTTACTATGCATAGTGTACCCTAGCACATACATCATAAAATACAGGGTGCACCCTCACCTCAATCGTGCTAACACAGTGTGATGAAAAAGTTTTCAAAAGAGGTCCTCACACAATCCTCACTTTTTTTTAGGGTGCTTCTCTAGACTATATATAAGTGCATGGAGCCATTTTATTCCTATTTCCCTACACTTTGCAGATGAAAAGGTGATCTAGAAGTTTCCGATTTGAATACATACCTTTAGCATTGCGCTCTGAACAGTCATTTCTACCACGTGCAAAGTGAAATTGTGTCTGTGTCCCTCCTCATTGAACGATATATTACCAGTGAGCCCCTCGATATCCGTCTAAAATAATATATAGATATACACTAGTATGCATTCCATTATATAAAAATATACCAAGAATAACCTAGATAATGTTTCCAATACGATAAGTGAGATGAAATACGTGTACCTTTTTTATTAATCTTGATATTTTGTCACCATGCTCAAAAGGTACTACCCAGCTTTTACCAGGGTTACAATCAATAACTTTAGTAGAGTTCGCTTGACCTGCAGCACGCCGCAGTGCACTTCTGAAGGCGTCTGGTTTCTTTCTCCAAAGTCTTCCGAGTGCATCCATCAGTACTTGAACACCATCATACATGAGCGCAGTCTCCGCCTAAACGATTTTTTTAACATTTACTATTAATCCACAGACATATTAATCTTATATTAATCTTACCTTATCTTACATGTTAATCTTATCTTATCTTATTGTATACTATATTGTAACGCTTAAATATAATAAATTATTTTAATATTAATTAAGTCTATTGTTTTTCTATTTGTACTATGTAGCCGAGAGAGGCATGGCGCCTGTCTTAAAGACTGTCCTTGTTCAGGGTCCAGTGCTTCACTGATGTTATTAGGTCGGGGAAAACGTTTTTTCGTATTTTATATAAAAATTCAAGACATTTTTTTCTGAGTTTAATTACATTTAATTATAATATTTATGTGCCATTTTACTCGATAACTTGTTGCCATCTTGTAGGTCACGACAAAATCCCGTTGCTGTAGAAATCTTGGGATTTTTGATCAAAAAAATGCGACAAGTAGTTTTGACAGTCCGCTTTTGATGTTAACCTAACACTTCCCAACCAAGCTCTCTCAATTTTAGATTTGTAGCCAAAGATGTGTGTGGTCTGGCGTTATCTTGAACTTTTCTGTTGATCAATTCCGGTTTTTTTTTCTCAATTTCTTGCTCGAGTCTCATTAGTTGTTGGCAGTGGAGATCCGAATCGATGGTTTTGCCCGGCGGTAAAAATCCATAATGAACGATGCTCTTCCAATCCCACCATACACACAGCATCACCTTCATCATCATCATCATCATCTCAGACGAAAGACGTCCACTGCTGGACATAGGCCTCCCCAAGCAACGCCACAACGACCGGTCCTGCGCCTTCCGCATCCAGCGGATTCCCGCGACCTTCACCAGGTCGTCAGTCCATCTTGTGGGGGGCCTACCCACGCTGCGCCTTCCAGTACGCGGTCGCCACTCCAGAACTTTACTGCCCCATCGGCCATCCGTTTTGCGAGCAATGTGCCCCGCCCACTACCACTTAAGTTACAGACTGTAGCAAAACCCAGATTAACACGCAATCAGCATCACCTTATTGCGTGTTAATCTGGGTTTTGCTACAATCTGTGGAGCTTGACTACCCTTTGACCATGATCTTTGATCACTTTTCATCACCAGTGGTCAATGAACAATGAAACGTTATGTTGTAATGTGTAAACGTTTCCATAGAGAATTGCAAATTAGTACACGATTCATTAGGTTTCTTTCAGTGAGCTTGTGTGGCACTCACTATATAGTTTTTTTGCATAGACAAACTTTTTCAAATAGTTCATAACCATTTTGTGGTCAATCCTCAGTTCTTCGGCTATGTCGTAACTACTAATAAGCCGATCTTGCTCCACTTTTTCAAAAATGGCATCAACTTTATGCATAAGAGGGCGACCAGAGCGAGCTGCATTTTTGACATCAAAATTCCCGGACGGAAAACACTTGATCCAACTTTGTGCTACTCTTACTGGCACTGCGTTAGGTCCATAAACTTCACAAGTATTTTTCGCGGCTTGAGTCGTATTTTTCCTTTTTTTGTAATAAAACTTCAGAATGTATCGAATTTCTTCGTCACTCATTTTGGCGGACAGAAAAACAAATGAAAAATGGCGGGAAAGCTAGTGACTTTTACTTTATTTTTTTCTTTTTCTTAATGTCCTATGTTTATTGATATTAAAACCAGACAGATACAAACAGTATAACCAAAGAGATTTTTCTTCAATTTTATACATATGAAAATACTTTTTCCCCAACCTATTATCACATTCTAAGCAGTATATACAAAGTCTTTGATTCTAAGGAACTCTGGCTCTGCTCTTTGATACTACTACCGACGCGACTTCGCCCGCGTGAATGTCGTTTATTTATTTTATTTAATATTATTTATTTATTAAATTACCAAAAAGATACATAATTAACGTTGGTAAAAAACGTACCACCTATACCTCCTATCGCGCATCCCTCAGGAACTGCTCATCTTCCCAGAATAAAAAGTAGCTTATATTTTAATCCGGGTTATGGCCTATCTGTATGGCAAATTTCATTAAAACCATATTGTAGTTTTTGCGTGTAAGAGTAACAAACATCACACATCCATACATCCTCACAAACTTTCACGTTTATAATATTATTAGGATAGTAGGATACGTTATTATAATTTTTTATCAATTTATTGGTAATTTCAATGCAATGTAGAAGTCAGTAAATACATGTAGTCCTATTTTTTTAACATACCCTCTAGATTCTGAGAATTATATTTAACCACAAGAAATAAATAATTATATAATTTTAATCTTGGACAGAATTAAAATTGCAAATAAAAATATCAATGTAATAATTACATGGTTGGCGTAAATATGTTCATTTGTCCATGCAAAACAATGATTTTGCAGGGAAGCAATTTTAAAGTTTGAATTTTTTTGTTAATTCCATTTATTTATTAAGCTTATGTACTTAACTTGATTTAAGGATAATTTTATGCTGTCTTTCGAATCTTGTAATTTTTTTTCTATAAAACCATAGGCGTGGCAAGCGGATGAATAAAAATTAAATACTAAAACATGCATTTCTAGTTGTCAACATATTCACGCCAGCCATGGAATAGTCCAGTCAATATTAGGTTAAATAACAAAAGAGTAATCTCGGAATAAAAAAAAATTAAAAAGGATTTTTGCATGAACCATTTATTGATTTCCTTTGCTCAAGTCTCAAACGATCTCGCGTTCGCGTTTCGAATTATACAAGGTCACCAAATCGTATTTTATATTTTCCTGTATTGTTATGTACTGAATTTAACCATACTAAATTATGAATAAAAAATGTGTTTTTGGTTAAAACGAAACATGGTATAAAAACTATCCCAATCGATTCTCCTGGTGATTCTGAACAAACTAGTTTCTCGAAATGCGTTAACAAAAAGTAACGTTGGATAGTAATATATGACATTATCTAGATACTGCCTCGTTGGTCTAGTGGTCGCAAGCGCGACTGCTGAGCGTGGGGTCCTGGGTTCGATACCCGGGTCGGGCAAAGTGTTATTAGGTTTTTTCAATAGGAAATTCTCAGTAGCAGCCCGGAGTATGGATTTGTGCCCGGTTAATGGCAATAGGCTCGCCCCCTATTAAATGGGACTATAACATAACTGGCAAAATGTGGGTGTACTTTTACACCTCTGCCTACGCCTTCGGGGAAATACAGGCGTGATGTTATGTTATGTTATTATCTAGATAATGTGTTTATATTCAGCGTGTATAGTAACTAAATGTTAAGGACAAAACGTGTTAACAACCATGATGAGTTAACTTTACTTCAGAGCAATCCTCCTGAGCATGCGGCACCGAGTCAAAAAAGGCCTAAGTCTATTTACACTGAAAAGGGAGATCACTGTGCGCACCCCACTCACTGTTTCATTAGGGTGTACGTAAGTTAGTGAAATCTACATAAACGCGTTATTACTTCACGCTAAAATTTTCTTCGTAATACGCCAGTTACACCCCGTGAGCTTTATTTGTTGTGTCTGGATACCATAAAATTTCCTTTATATTTTGCATTAAAGTTTTAATAATGTCTAAAATGACGTTCCACATTCTTTTATCCTTTAATCCATGGCATAAAGTGTGTATGACGCTGGTAAATATTCCTAAGTACATAAAAAGTATTAAGCGTTAACTTTACGGATGAAAAAACGAACGCCATCTGCAGGAAAAGTACCTTAGATATTGAATATAGCAAGTTTTACCCTAAATTAAAAATAAAAAAATACTTTATTCGAGTATTTTGTTAATCGTTTGTTAAACTTACAGAAATATATTAAAAAAACCTGCTATATACTTGACTATTTAACTATTTAAAACATGGATTACAAAGCTTTGCCGCGATTCGCTTACTCTATTCCAAGTACGGACGATGAACTCATATTGAAATCATACAGAAATCGCCTTATCATGTAACCGTATCATAGACGTCCGTACGTGAAGTTAATATAAAATTATCGTAGGCACGGTTCACGTGTTTATTGAATCACTAAAACGTTCGTTATGCACGCACAAGCTTGAATTCAGTTAAATTAAGTTACAGACAATTCACTTTGTTAACTAAAGATTTAGAATGGCAATAAAAGTGAAAATATTCCTTTTAGTTTTTCCCCTCTAATGGTCTAGATTAGACCAATTAAAAAAATGCTTTATTCGTGTCACTGGACACCTGAATATTTTTTATTTTAATTGTAATTTTAACGTAATTTCATTGTTGAATGTTTTTCAGCGAGGGACGTATATGAAGGCTGTTTCACGTCACGTATTCAGAACGAATATACACGCTATGTGGTCCGGCATGACAATTGACAACATTTCATTTTTTTAACATGCCAATTTTATTGAAGTGAAACTTCTATATAGACGGGGAGTATTATGATTTTTCTGTCACGAAAAAGCGTTACGGCTGCGTAAATAAATTCAAAAAGACCAGAGGCTCTAAGTAGGATTCGAACCTGTGACTCTCATGTTATAAGTCTAACACTGTCACCGATACGCTATCGTGACCGATAATTTAGATGTCGAATTTAACTTACACTTACGTCTTTTGGTGACATCAGAATTTTTCTATTTACAATTTATATCTTTAGATATTACTTCAATTGCATAAATGCGTAAAAAATATAAGCATAACTAGAAAAAGCAATTGACAAGTTTAAATGTTGGTGTTATTTACCAAATTACGTTTTCCAACATAATTATACATTAATCATCTTGTGGATAAGGATTTGTTAAATTTAACTAATAAATAGGCAAATTAAACATACAAAAACGAAAGCAAATAAACTGAAAAACTAAATTTTTGTTGAATAATTGTAGAAGTATTAAAATTCTAAATTTACGCCATCTATACAATTTTTTAGACAACAGCAGCGCATGAGTTTTTATACCTTGCTACAGTGACATTGACATATCATGCATGACATTTATCACCTTTCATAAAATTATCATAAAATAAGCTTAGGCAAAGATAAACCTCATTCGGCCGTATAAATGACGTCATTACATGTTTTTTGGTTTTTATTTTTTTCTCCGAAACCAAGTAATAAAAAAATTAAAAAAAAAAAATCGTTATTAGTATAGGAAAGTAAAAAAATGGTATTTATGTTTTAGGATCTTAACAATTTTGAAATGTTGTCAATTAAACGAACTTAAACATAACACAATTTTATTATTTAAAGCTCATAAAGTATCCGTAGCTAGAAAAATGCTAGTTTTCTCTTTTATTATATAAAGCCAATAAAAGTTAGGTCTAACGTAGGTTAAAAAAACAAAAACATATTTTTTGCTGACGCTTTAGTACACCGTGGTGACTATGACAGCCTCATAGGTACCTCTTATTATAGTCAAATTATTTAAAAAATACAAAACTATACTACTTAAATTACGTATCAACATGAAAACTCGGACCTGCTTAAAAAAAACTTCTTTCATGATTCTATATACAACTATTGCATTTTTTTAGGTAAGATCTTTTAGAAGCTTTACTTATGTAGGTATACAATTGTAGGTACTAAATAAACTTTATGACCCAGTCATTTAGCTAAAGAGAATCTAGGCAGATTTTTAGAAGATATAAATTGTGGAAAGAAAAAATCGCTCACGAGCAGGATTCGAACCTGCGACTTCTGGCTCAGTACGCCAGTGCTTTAGCCACTAAGCTACCGTGAACAATGCTCGTGGTATCGAAATTATCCTCCACTATACGTCTTTGGGTGACATCAGCGATATCTTATTAAGAAACATTGTTCCTTAACCGACTCGACTAACTTTACAGTTAAATCAAAGTCGTATAGATATGCCTACCCTTACTAATTATTTTATTATTTTAACGCATTTAGATATCGCTGACGTCACCCAAAGACGTATAGTGGAGGATAACTTCGATACCACGAGCAGTGTTCACGGTAGCTTAGTGGCTAAAGCACTGGCGTACTGAGCCAGAAGTCGCAGGTTCGAATCCTGCTCGTGAGCGATTTTTTCTTTCCACAATTTATATCTTTAGAATTCGTTTCGCATGCGTAAAATGCGTTAAAATAATAAAATAATTAGTAAGGGTAGGCATATCTATACGACTTTGATTTAACTGTAAAGTTAGTCGAGTCGGTTAAGGAACAATGTTTCTTAATAAGATATCGCTGACGTCACCCAAAGACGTATAGTGGAGGATAATTTCGATACCACGAGCAGTGTTCACGGTAGCTTAGTGGCTAAAGCACTGGCGTACTGAGCCAGAAGTCGCAGGTTCGAATCCTGCTCGTGAGCGATTTTTTCTTTCCACAATTTATATCTTTAGAATTCGTTTCGCATGCGTAAAATGCGTTAAAATAATAAAATAATTAGATTTTTAGAAGTTGTAAAAGCAGATGTTCCATTGATTGAAAGTTCAAATAAAGCCATATCTTAAAAAAGTTACATGACATAATCAGATCAGTCCATTACTGTCCTACTGTTGAGCATTGGCCTCTTCTCAGGCGTTAAGTTTCAGGCCTTAGTAAATCACGCTGGCCTTTGTTTTTTTTTTCGGGTGGGTCGAAATCCTCATGGATACCCTGCGTCTGGGAACGGCGAAAGGGTATGTCGGGCTCTTACCGACTAAAACCACACACGGTGGCCATCCTCTGCACAAAATACTAGATGAGCTCCGGGAACTCGATTGGACCGCGCCAGTGCCCCTCTCGTGCTAGGAAAACGTCCAGGGAAAACAATATTGTTTCCCCCACAGTAGCACGCGACCACCACGTACTGCTGTCCTCCCCAGGGTCGCTTAATAGACGCCTCGAGTCGGGTTGGCAGACTACACACGCTTTAATTTCAAGTGTGCAGGTTTCCTCACGATTTTTTCTTTCACTGTTAAAGCACGTGATACCTACCTTCACCAAATTTAAAAAAAATATAATAAGAGCCATAAATATATTAATAAAAATATAAATAATAATAATTAATGATGATTAACAAAAAAAAAAAAAACAAATAAAGAGTAAGCTTAGATAAGCTTACTCTTAATGTTTTAAGACTGGTTGGATATATCAGTCAGTAGGTATTACACGTCAAATCATCACAAGATCAGATATTTATTAAAAAGAAAAAAGATATGAAGAGGAATGGAATCTTAAAAAAACGATAGTACATGAATAAATTAAAGAAACAAAGAATTAGGATGATAGAATTCATAAAATATAAAAAAGAAAGTTTTTTATCGAAAAACTTAAGATTTATCGTCTAAAATTGCCATGGCATAGTACTTCGAGCTATTGAAATATTGAAGTACTGATGAATATCATGAGAAAGTGCCATGATGGGTAGGTAGGTAATCTAACTTTAGCCTTTGACGTCTTACTATAGCATAATTAAAATAAGTTAAATAATAATGATTATATAGTTGTTATGATTGAGATTACGCTTGCAGATAGCACCGCTTCGTCACAAATAAATTTTGCATGAGCGAGCACATCATCAAAACTCGTTGATCAAAGTTCGCCAAATCTACAAATATCTGAACACTTAGCGGTGTGAGCTAATGAAAGCACTTACCGATATGGTCCCCTTGAACCGAGGGTCCATTCGCCGCAAACCGTCCATGAAATCGCGTACAATCTTGCGCGAGTGGTCGACGATGCGGAACCCAGTTATATTGACTGCGCCATATTCTGTTACTTCGTTCTCCCAATGATCGTCCATAACCTGTTAATGGGCCGCTTTAAGTTCTTGTTTCAAGTAATTGTGTTGTTCCGGTGCGAATAATAAAACCCGACACAATCTTTGTTGTACCAATATACGTCAATTGGTTCGTTAACATGTTGTGAACATGCTATTGTTCAATAATCTTTATATATGAACACTATATTTTGGAAACCTTATATTTAGTGACGTTATTATGTAAATTGGTCTTTTCTTTTTTCCTCAATAAGATTTTTCTGAAACACTCACAAATGTATTTGTAGTTTTCTTAATGTGTTGATAATAACACAATAACTGGCGAAATGTGGGTGTACTATTACACCTCTGCCTACCCCTTCGGGGAAATACAGGTGTGATGTTATGTTATGTGTTATTGTTGTTGTTGATAATAAATTGATATTTAGAAAAGAAAACCCTACTATTCTCCAGTTAGTGAGAATATCATAGGAACACCAAAATAAATAATTGAAGCTTGAATGTACTTTTCTGAGCAACGGGAAAATTGAAACCGGATTTTTAATCTAGGCCAACCGTCAGAACATGCAATACTCACCAGTCCGCTGAGCATGTAGTGATAGGTTCTGCGTCCCAATTGCACTTTCCGAACATGTTCCACCAATATGCTTTTGGCGTTTTTCGCATTGCAATCTAGTACTATCCGCTTGTTCCCCCAGCGATCATATTGTTCTAAAGCCAACAAGAATTCCATGGCGTCAGACGCGTTATTAATTCTCTTCACGAGTGCGATGCGGAACGCGGTCCGGCCCGGCTGCATGGTCTGGTATAGTTGCTGAAGTCTCAGTAATCCTGTTGGTAAATGATTTAATGGAATCTTAGGATTATTGCAGGCAAGGCCAATTAGTAACGTCGAGAGTTTTAAAGAATGAAAGAATACAATGTCTAAACCAATTTTTTCTTTTTGTATATTACACCATAATATTAGCACAACTTTGGATTATTGTCCGTATGTACATTGTAAAGGAATATATTTTATAGGAAGGAAAATAACTAAATTATAAAAAAATTGCCCTCGCGCACTAACGGTTTCGTATCATCACAGATGCCTGTGCTTATTTTCTTTTTTGATTTGTTATGTCTTCTTTAAATATAGACTATGTACGACAATCAGACCAATTTTGATGGTTGTATTACCATTTTTAAGTTAGAGCCAAAACAAAAAACGTAATAAAATTAGTTTTTTAGGTTTCTTGCATGGGCACGTTTTGATTTAAACATTTTACTACCGTAAAATGCCCTAACTTTGCCCACAAGCCCTACTTTGCCTAAGGCATTAACTTAATTTTTACACGCACTGACACTTTATAACTGAACCAAATGTTAGCGTTGTCATCGTTTTTAAAGCTCCCCAAGTACGGAAATCATAGCTATCATAGTTTACTCAAAAATAACTAGGCAAAGTAGGGCTTGTGGGCCAAGTTAGGGCAGTTTATGGTACCTATTTTTACGAAAGATGTCTTAATAACACGTACTCTTTGAAAATTACGCTATGATAGACGGACGAACGGACAGTCGGCGTTGGCACAGTAAATAATAAGGTCCCGTTGGCACTCTTTGGGGGAGGTACCCTAAAAAATAAATAAGAAAAAACGTCCTTAAACAACTTAATAATTGAACTAATTATAAAAGAATGACTTTTTGAGCTTTGAATGACAACGTGGAGTTTTATTATCGTCAGAATACAAAATAACATATTGTTAATTTAGATTTATATTTAGTTCAATTGTTCAGTACGTAACGTAACGTAGTCCGTAAAACGGAACTAATTATAAATCTAAATTAACAATATTTTATTTTGTATTCTGACGAAAACTAAACTCCACGATGTCATTCAAAGCTCAAGAAAAAGTAAGGACACAAGATAAGGAAAGCAACTAAGGAACTATTTTAATAAAAACAAAAACTGCAGAATTTCTCTTTGAATGTAAAAATTTACCTTATCTTGGACTTTATATCTTAGGATTATGTAATAAGAAATAATATAATTAATTAGAATTAAGTAAAATCTATCCTATCTAACACACCAATCCTATACTATAAAAAAAACTTTGTAGGTATGTGTATCTCAGGAAGGAATCCGGCGACGGGGTAGGCCGAGGAAACGCTGGCGGGACGATCTGGATATCTTTCTCAAGAATTGGACTGAAGAAGCTACTGATAGGGAAGTTTGGAAGAACATGGTGGAGACCTTTCCCGAGAATAGGACAGTACAGGTTGAAAAAAAAATTGTATCTCCAAATATCTATATAATTTTGAAAACTAGTTGTTTTAAAATCGACAAAGTGTATCGACAATCGTTATTGTGATCTGACGGTCAACCGTCAAATCAATATTACTAACCATTATAAGCGGAACTCGCTTAGTATGTTATTTTCATACAAAACAACTCTCCTTATGCTGGTTTTGTACCAACGATATGCTGTTAACTGTACAAACTTAAAATAAAGATAAGGGGACAAAATATTGGTAACAGGCTCGTCATTTTTATAACTTGATAACGGACACAAGTGTATACTTTTAAAAAGAAAGAAAAAAAATTACAGCAACTTCGATAGCGGCAGAAGCATTTTATTTCCCAGTCTATTTCCCAGCTCTCCTAAACCAATTCGAATCCACACGAATTTTATCGAATTAAACGCCCCATATAAAACAAGTGGAACGAAAAAGGGACAAAGCGTGCTCCAAAGAGGCAAAAAATAAAAACTCCTTTCGTCTGAGTGAGTGGGTGGCCCAGAAAGTTATACTATACATACTTACAATAATATACATGTATCTAATTAAACTTATTAGGCATGTATATTATTACCTTTGTTAACCATGATACTTTTTTAAATATTGATTTAGTAGAAAAAGAGGGTTTTATCACAATTGCTAAAAGCACATTCATTGGAGCTACCTGAGGATATATGCAAAATGACATAGATATAAAATCGAATCACAATCTGTTCTTAATGCTAGCATTAAAACTAGTTACTTTTGAAACTAGTTTCAATATACCTTAAATAAATTTTGTCTGACTCACACAAAGGAGAGGACAAGATAATGTTGCATACCATGATACTTCCTTGCACCGCATACTTAATGACAAATCTTTTATCAAAACTTTTAATTACATAAAAACTTTTTTTTTATAATTAATATTATGAACAATCAAACAAGCCCTATTTTTTTTACCTAAGGAATATCGCGGATCACAAAGAGCTTCTTCAGTGCAGTTGAGCAAATGAGTTGTATTTCAACGGACACTAGATAGGACAGATACTTGATTATTTCGAGTACTCGCATAAAGTGCTTCTGAACTAATCTTGTGCTTGGAAGTTTCAGTTCAGCTCTTGGTAAAATCTGGGATTACGGCTTATGTACTTATACTTAGGTAATCAAGTCAGGTTTCGGTATTACATAACATACATACATAACCAGCCAATTACTGTCCCACTGCTGGGCACGGGCCTCTTTTCAGTACGAGAAGGCTAAGGACTTAAGTCCACCACGCTGGCCTAGTGCGGGTTGGCGGACTACACACACCATTGAAAATTGTATGGAGCACTCTCAGGTGTGCAGGTTTCCTCACGATGTTTTCCTTCACCGTTAAAGCAAGTGATAATCTAATATAACTCCGCACATGAATTCGAAAAGTCAGAGGTGCGGGCCGGGATCGAACTCACACCCTCCTGCATGGAAGGCAAGCGTTCAACCACTTGGCTATCTGCATACTTGGTATTACATGATCATAATATTATGCCGCGCCAGTAATGTCAACTGCAGCCCCTGACAGAAATTTCCGCTTATTTTGTGTTTCACATTTTGTTATTGCACTCAACGAAAGATGAAAAACCATAAATGTGCAATAGATTGAATCGCGACCTATTTAGACTGTGTCGCGACGAACACGCAAAAGGATATCCAAAACAGTTTCGTTGTTAGGAGATAAATGTGCGGGGAGAGATGCGGTGAAAGTTTTGTCCGCACCCGGACTATTCTATCCATGTGTCGCATCTGAACTCATGACCCTTGAGGTTTTCCACTGTCGTCGGTCGACTAATGGCTTATGACGTCAGCTGCGTGAACCACCGTGTGCGCCCCAAAACCTATTATAAACTTCTCGAACGCGATATGAGGCCTCGCTTACTTTTTCACATAATGCAAGGTGTTCTTCGCTTTGTGTCCGTGATTATTTCAACTCTACATCTTCGAAATTTCCCTTCTGTGTTGCCAACGCCGCTATATCATGTGCATAGAGAAATATTTCCGTGTTGGTTGTGCTGGGTTGATCATTGTAGATTATAGATGTAGCTTGTAATGTAGATTATTTTATACCGTCTTTTACTAACATAGTTGTAAGATAATAATTGTTACTAACAAAATTATGGACATCAATTAGTATTAAATAAATAAATTTTACATTTTAAATAAAATGGTAAAGAGTACACTACATTGGGGTAAACCGTTCTTTAAGGTGCGCCATCTTCTTTTGTCAGCATTTAGGTGGACTTGAAACCTGAGGTTGCGAAGCTTCTTACATAGAATGTGAATGTTAGGGCGGTTATTTTTAAAAAGCCATCTTTTTACATTCACTGTATCGTATGCCGCTCGGAGAACAAGAGTAACGCCGGTGATATTATTGGCTTCGTATCCATCTTCAATATATTGAGTGAGTCGGAGGATTTACCCAGAATAGAGAAAGGTTTTGAATGGTGAATATTACACTAGTTCACCGATTTACGGCTACCTCGGCTCCGCGTTGTTCATCTTTTCGCAAGTTGCTTCTGACGTGTCTGATTGATTACAACTACTATTTTGTAAAGGCGAAAGTTCAGGCAATAATAGCAGTTTGAAATGGTTGAATTAAAAACTTATCGATTGTCACCCCGAAGTCGGCTCTGCGGCTTTGTTAACCTTTTGCTAGAATTGTTACGAAACTCTTGAGTTCTCGAATGCGACGATTATGAGCAATGTTAATAGTTAGTCCAAGTTCTTAACTTCGTGGGAAACTTTCATCTTTACCACTCAGGTATTACAAAAGATAACTCGTAGCAAATTACAGGTCTTTATAGCGTCATTATTCTGAAATCCACAATTGTCTACTTTCTAGGACAGTAAGATTTACGTCTAGTATTAGTTTTATCGATCTCCGTCCGTTGACTTGACTGATTGATTGAAGTCGACTCTTCCTTTTTAGTATTCCCGGAACATTGAAAAGGAAGAGTTGACTGCTATGCTGATATGCTGTTGATATCTAACACTGGTGAGAACAGTTTTTGCAGGACTTCGAGAATAGTTTTGAATAAATAAAAATATTTAATGGAAATATGTTCAAACCAAGTCCACAAAACATTTTAAATTATTTTAATCGGTTGAGGCATCTTCGTTTAATTACTACGAACTTACTTAATATAAAGAGTGCTACATGGATACATAGTATTTTAAATATTGGAAACATGAAGGTTCTGCATTTAAAAAATTTCCCTCCATAAAGTATTGTGATGGTACATTCTGCACAATATATAAACTCACACGTTGATTTAAGATCCTTCAGTATTTTTCGTAAATTGTTAGGTTAAAATAAAATATATACAGTCATGATATTGTAGATAGGTATTAGTGAAAGAAAACCCTTTTGCCGCTATCGATGACTCGTACACACACCCCAGCATGGGTTCGTATCCGCGGTTTGCGTTTCGTCGCCCCTATTTCTCCACCAATTTTATTTGATGGGATCTTTTTGTTCTATTTCAACCCTATATTCCAATATCCTTGCTTATAGGTTACAAATTGGATTAGGAAGACGCGGTCTGGTGTCTCATCGAAATTGATTTTACGAGAAGTATTTTATCTTGACGAAACTAAAATATAGTATTTTTGTTATTGTCATGGCCATCTCAAGAAAATCAATTTCTAATATAACACCAACTCACCTTTAAAACGTTGTCATTATTTTCTATCAGTGTTACAACAATTTGAAGCAAACATTGGTTGTTGTGGGAACGCTATTATTTTTTTATTAAAGGCGCTGCCATTACGAGACAAGGACATTTTTAAATTGGTATCATGGAGCTTCTCGAGTCGGCGACGCATCGGAATTCAATTTATTCAATATCGCCGCAAAGAAACGTGCAGATAGCCGGCTAAAGGAACGCGTGCCTTAGACACAAGTTTAAAAACAGATAATTTTGCCGTACGATCTATACGAAACTATCTTATAATAACACTCATAACGTTTATTGAGGTAAACAGAGCCATAGTCGTTAGAATTTTTACTATAAATTTGCACACTGCCGAAATCTATGTATACTTGGATTTATAATCATTACATAACTTAAGCAATTACGGATAAATCTTTATTATTTGAATTGTTTCACACAGCCATCTTATTGCGGCCTACTATTTTATTAATACTTGTAACAAATTATGTAATAGTTAAGATGATGTTAATTTGTTATATTGTCGTTAATATCAGGGGCTCGTAGCGAAGCAACGACTGCGCGGAATGTACGATCTGCAAGGTTAAGCTGCACTTGCCGCAGTCAGTCTGTGGATGGGTGACCGTTTCGTTACACAGCGAGACCCCTCCGTGCCTCGGAGAGCACATTAAGCTGTCGGTCCCGGTTGTCATACGAATATCTATGGCAGTCGTTACGGCTAGTCAGAAGCCTGAAAGTCTGACAACTGGTCTAACCTCCGAATGTCAGTATTACCCAGTAACTGGGTTGCGGGGGTCTGATGGCAGTCGCTCCGTGTAAAATACTGATGTTCAGCCGCATCTGGCTAGACTGGAAGCCGACCCCAATATAATTGGGAAAAGGCTCGGAGGATGATGATTATCGTTAATATCAAATGGTAGGAAAAAAGTTGGAAAAGTATTTCCCCATAAAAATAGAATCAAATGTTTGCTTTCTTTTTCAAATCCTAAATCTCATGATACAGGAAAATGTTGTACTTAATATCGAACCCTCCTTCCTTATTTGAAAAGCCATTACTTTCAAAGTAGAAAGCGGAAAGGGTGAACTGATCTTCAGAGACCATTATCTCCGTGAGAATAAAAATTGTCCCAGTGCTCGTCAAGTAGAGTCAATTGGCTATCTTAAACATTAATTGTAAATCTATTACTATAAGCATATAAACCGACATTTTAACTAAAAACAATTGCATATCGCTGTTTTGCATGAATTTATCACTTGATTCTGTTAATTATGTGTACTTATATAAATTTTGTGGCGATTCTTGGGGGAGGCCTATGTCCAGCTGTGGACGTCTTTCGGCTGAAATGATAATGACGATAATCGATAATATTGAATCTTTTTTGAGTTGTGTTGTTATTCGTGGAAAGCAGCGATATGTTGAGTTGACTCAATGTAGTTTTTAGTTAGTAAAGCCGTGTTGCTCAAATATTAACTTACAGAGAATTTTAATTGCATTGTATTGCGATGTTGTATTGTCGTGGTCAGGGATATGCAACAAGCAGACAAACGAAAAGATCGGAAACATAATGTCTCTATTGCGAAGCGCGTATCATTAATTCCAATGTTCTATACACGTTAAATTTTTAGTCGTTCTGGAAACGAAAAACAGATACTACCTACCTTTGACGACCTCTGTGGTCTAGTGGTTCGAGTGTCGGACTGCTGATAACGAGGTCGTGGGTTCGATTCCCACAGGACACAAATATTTGTGTGATGAACACAAGTGTTTGGGTTGGTCTGGGTGTTGCTAATGTATTATAAGTATGTATTTACTTATAAAAAAAGACAATTATCATCATCATCATCATTTCAGCCAAAAGACGTCCACTGCTGGACATAGGCCTCCCCCAAGTATCGCCACAACGACCGGTCCTGCGTTTTCCGCATCCAGTGGATTCCCGCGACCTTCACCAGGTCGTCGTTCCACCTTGTGGGGGGTCTACCCACGCTGCGCCTTCCAGTACGTGGTCGCCACTCCAGAACTTTACTGCCCCATTGGCCATCATTTCTGCGAGCAATGTGCCCCGCCCACTGCCACTTAAGCTCGGCGATTATTCGGGCTATGTCGGTCACTTTCGTTCTCCTGCGAATCTCCTCGTTTCTGATTCGACCACGACAATACTTCAACGCAATTCAAATTCTCCATACTTCTACTTAATCAAACTCTAATACTGATTGAAAAACAACGCAAAGCCGAAACCAGTATATAGTCTAGAAGAATGAGATTTTGCACATGAGTTCCGTGCGTAACTTGAGTAAAAACTAAAAAGAATGTTCATCTCCTATGCAGTTACAGCTTCGATGCGGAAGGCCCAGCCCCATTGTATCCAATACAGCGTATACGCGAGCGAAGCCATGGGCATTTGCTAGTAATGTCATAAATGTACAACTAAACTTGAAAAACATGCGTGTCTTCAGCCAGTATTTGAAAAAATTTTCGAATCACTAAAGTTCGAACGAGTGCGAATTTTGTTACTTATACTTACTTACTGATTTAGTAACTGTCAAACGTGAATATCTCGCATAAATATAGGCTTCTTAATCATCATTTGAATGTAAACTGCCGTTATAAAAATAGAAAATACGCATTTCATAGAATACGACGTTAATTACAAACGCCTTCAGGCATCATATTATTATTGTGTTATCTTTAGTAAACTGTAACTAAAACACATACCGTTGGCCAAAGATACCAACGAAGCGTCATGTTTTCTGAATAATATAAAGATGAACTTTTTGATTGCTAGATAAAACTGATTAACAATAGAGTTAGACCAAAATAGAGCACCTTAAGATTATTTCCCTTTTGGTAAAGCTTTTAAGTACAGATTCAAGAATAGATTTCAACGCGAACTTTTCTCCGACAGAATAAGAGTTCTTTAACTTTGAATAATAATAATTAATAAAATGCTGAGTGAGGATCGATGACGAAGCGAGGAGTAATATGAATTCTGTTATAATTTCATCAACTAAAGTTCATGATTCACTTAATAAAGACATCAAAAGGCAAAGGAATTGCTCGTTGGGTGGCGCACTTTCCCAGTTTGTGACAGAGAGCCCGCTTAAAAGTCATCGTGGCAACTTGGAGACGTTCCAATTAAATATTAACTTACTCCATTATGTACCCTCATCCACTATAAGTATTTTTACTACAAACATTTAGTAGCAGCGCTTTGAACAAATAGTGACAATTATTGACGGTGCACTTTTTGATTGTCTATCTACTACTATTTTCTTTCCATCGTTTGCTGTTAAGGCGCATTTAGCATCCAAGTGAATACATCATTTATCGAAAATTCGTTTTTAACAATTAAAGTACAAGTACTGTAATTTAGTCAGAAGCTATTAACTCTGTAAATTATAGTTCGTTGTAGTTGTAGATAGAAAAAGTGCCAAAAGTGGCAGGTTTTCGCACATTATAGTTCGCTGTAGTTGTAGATAGAAAAAGAGCTAAAAGTGGCCAATTTTCGCACTTATATAGATTATAAAGTTACACTCTTTGACACACCACAACCAATGTGGCATTGTGTAACGCACTCACAATGACAATAGCTTTCGCTTTGATGTTACAGCAATATTAATTTCTTGGTCCATAGTTGCCGATAAGATGGATTATCAAACATATGCAACGTCAACGTGACTGCCATCGTGAGTGAGTAATATAATTCAGCAGCTGATTCTATAACCTATTTGTGAACTACACAACTAATAAAATGGTCATCTTCGTCTCATCTAAATCAAGAGAAAGCGAAAATGTATTTAATCGTTTTTGACGCCGCTGCCGTGCTTATACCTAATCTTTTCTTACTAGTCTTATTTAGTAAACAATCTTGCCACGTCTTTTTGATGCAATTCGTCAATAATAATTAGTAAAAGAAATTATGTTAACAATCTTACACACTAAATAACATTTTTCAACCAGATTACAAAATGTGCTAAACTATTTTAGTAATTATATTTTATCAGCGATTATTTGATTAAAGAGACGTGCCAAGATTGTTTACTAAATAAGACAAGAGAGAAAAAACAGACCACAAGGTACATATTGTAAACTCATTGCGACCACGTCCTCAAGAACTTTTTCGTTAAATTTCCATTTTCTGAGTACGTACCTGTAGTAATGTACAAAAAAACGACCACAGTTTTGCTTCATGACTGGGTAAGTACATTGAATATTTTTCCTGACTTTCTAGCATCGTGGTTTTAAAGAAATAAATGTAATAATATAAAGGCACAAATACTTTATTTGTTTGGCAAAAATAAGGCTGAGTATTTAGCAGGGACTATGATCAGGGATGTGCGAGGTAGCAAGGCAGTGCGTGAAAAAAAATCCACCAATAGCATTACTTCATTTACCTAGCATCGCGTAGCGCATCTCTGATGGAATAGGGATCTAGGTAGCTGGGTATTTGTACGTACAAAAAAGCCAGAGACGTGTACGAGGAATGCGGGCGAGAAATGTGAGCGAGGGATGCGGGCGAGAAATGTGTTCGAGGGACGTCATTTGCTGAAAAGAGTCCGCTACGCTTCCTCACACTACTCAGCTACACACCGTTTCAACAGTTTCGCTACACATCCTCGCACCGCTAAATCACCTCGCACAGCTTTGGTGAAAACCATCACGCTGCTACACATCCTCGCGCCATCTAGCTACCTCACACATTCTTAGTGGGAAACCAGCCTAATATTGTCATCCTCGCTACCACGACTACTGCAAAGTGCCCAAAACTTTAGGAAACACATAAATCAGTAATAACTAATTATTTTAAGTTTGACAATTAAAGAATCGCTTACTGAACACTTTTATTATAATTATCATTGTATAAAAATATGAAATAACCTCATTTTATATCGGTACATAAGTTGTGGATGGAAGGGGCATAAGATCGTAGACATTTGAATATCAACGTGACATTACTATGCACTATTGCAGTCTGTAAGCCCAATATGTTACATACATTTCCGTATATCGTTTCCAGTGGTAATTCACATTTCTCGGAAAAGCACAAACGATATATTACATTTTAACCTTGTTTATCAAATGTAAATGTGATATTGCCACCATATCATATATTTCGTTTTCAACTAAATTAAATAAATGTGCTCTTCTTAACCGTCGTATTACTTCGTGAAAGTTGATCACCCATGATACTCTTGTATATATACATACATACTGTTTGAAATCTGATCGTGTGATAGAATAACAAGAACAAAGCTTTCTAGCTGCGGGATCAGAGGATTCGTCGGCGAACAAAAAGGCTTCAGCCGGCCTTTTTATTTCCCTTTCCCTTGGTACTAGTATTTTCCTCCAGATTAGTAGCTGTTCGATGGACGCCTAAACACAATATACGTTCTAATATTACCTGTACATTTTATTGACACAAAGTGGTATTGATATTGAGCGAGACAGACGAGATGTAATGTAGGTAGCTATTTATATTAACGCCATAAATAACAGTCTTTGTTTCTACATACTATGCATTTGCCGTGCTACTTATCCGTGACCATACTATTCATACGCGTTTAATAATAATTGCAGTTCAAGTAGGTATATAAATTCAATGACAAGCTTCTTCCTTATAAAATAAATCATGATTACAGCCGAAAGACGTCCACTACTGGACATAGGCCTCCCCCAATTAAGGGGGGGATATGCCATAATGATTGAATGATTTGATTTAATTACCCAACTAGGTTCGTCCAATTTTACGTTCTTCTTGCAAAATAGTGAAAAATAAGTGACTGCAGTGTATGTGCAAATATAATGACTACAGGTACCCAATATTTGAACGTTCAAATAGCTTGGTGCTCCAGAGTCGTAGATATACAACATTTAATAAATAAAGATAAAAATAGACCTTAGACACCTCCACTAGAATGTTATGAATACGATGGTAAGATTTTTTATGTTTTTTTTCAAATTCATAAAATTGCATGGTTTTTAGCCATCAGTAATCAGTACCTAAGTTTCAAAGTTAGTTGCTGAATAGCTGCAGACTGCATGAAGCCGTTTAAGGGTTTATCTGACACACGGAAACTCATTATGCTGGTCTTCCTCCTAGACCTCAAGGACCTACTCAGGATTCACTTATATACTTATTTATCCTTCGAATCCAAAATGTATTTAAAAAAAAAAGTTAAATGTAACATACTATAAAAATCATAGCAATCGATTCTCCTAGTGATTTTGAACAAACTACTTTTAGGTCTTGCGTTTATTCTGTAGCACGCTGTATATTAAATAAAAATATAATAGATATTTTGAAACATTTTACACAGCACCATCTAGTCCCAAACTAAGCAGAGCTTGTACTATGAGTACTGGACAATGAATATACTTATGTACTTTTTTTTTAAATACATACTTATAATACATAAGAAACACCCAGTCCAACACTAACACTTATGTTAATCACATAATAATTTGTGTCCTGTGGGAATCGAACCCACAACCTCGTGATCATCAGTCCGACACTCGAACCACTAGATCACAGACGTCATAGTTGTATTATTATTATTATAATAATCAAATCATGAATAATGCAGTTTATTTATTTATTTATAAAACACGAATAAGTATGTAAGTACATGTAGGGTATTGTAGGTACCGAACAACTTTACTGAAATGCTGATATGATAATTATAAATGATACGAGTCCTTTGAAGACCAATAGTTTATTGAACTAAATTAACACCAAAGTTCAGACAGAAATACTTAGTTCTAAAGAATAAATGATATTGATATGATATTGATAGGTATGTGAGAACACACGGCGCGTTGGATGATCGGTAGTGAACTAACTTAAAAGTAAATGAAAATGAATTATGAATGTTGGCGGATAATGCTGACGCGGGTTGTACAATACTTTCGCAATGTTCGGTTGCACCGTATAGTACAAGTTATACAGCATACATAAAGCTTTCGTGGTGCGAATGATTAAACTTTATACTACATATTATTATACTAATTAAACATAATGGGACGGTGCGAATGTAAAGTTCAATAAATCAATTAGTCGGAGGACTCTAACCACCGACGCGACGTTCATCACTTAATGATTAAATGTTGGTTCTTGTTTTTCAAAGTTTAGTCGTGAAAATTTAGTTTGAGTTAATTTTCCATGCGAACCGTAAACGCCATTAATATTCATTATTGTTTATTAGTTAAAATTAATACAACTTCTTCGATAGCCCATCAAAGGAGGCGGACCCCTGAAACGCCTTGGGGCTACTACTGGTTAAGACCCTAATAACTCAAAGTAAATAATGTTCCATCAGACTCATGACTCGTGGAATTAATTACGATTCCCGATGACATAAAAACAATGGTATTCGACTGATAGCCTCTAATGGAGAATGTCATTACATAATTAGGGTTCTATATCCCAAAGGGGATTGAACGAATCTCATTTGATCTCGGCAACTGCCCAACCGATTGTATGCTTTCAGCGATATTTAATTCCTGCCTTTATCCTGCAATCCCGTTATAGGCATTGAAATTAGTATGGTTCGGTCAAATTAAATTGTCATTATCTGTATATGCTGGTGCATACTGCGTACAAATAATTGATTAGGTAAGTATTAACTGAGGTAGAATTATAAGTGACTAGCCTAAGCCCGCGACTTCGCCCGCGTGAATGACGTTTATCGCGCACTATTCATCTTCCCGTGATCAAAAGTAGCCTATATGTTAATCCTGCTATGTTCTATCTGTATGCCAAATTTCATGAAACTCCACACAGTAGTTTTTGCGTGAAAGGGTAACAAACAAACAAACAAACAAACCTTAAATAAGTGCAAAACCAAAGTAAATGAGTGGCTATATACACTTTCTTAAAGTAAAATACTATTTTCAAAAATCAGCCCATTATTGCCCCACTGCTGGGCACGGGCCTCTTCTTCGAATAAGAAGGTTGAGGCGTTAGTCGTCCACACTGGCCTAGTGCAGTATGGCAGACAGAATTTTATGAAGGCAGTCTCAAGGTTTGCATGTTTTGTCACGATATTTTCCTTTTTCTTCATCGTTAATCAAATTCTGATTAGCACATGACTTCGAAAAGTCAGAGGTGTAGGCCGGGTTTGAACTCTGACCACCTGCATGGAAGGCAAGCTATCTACCGCTTGGCTATCAGCGAACTGTAGCGCAGAAAACCATTGGCTCAGTGGCTATATTCCATTTGGTGAACTTCCAATTTCGTCATTCTTATTTTTGCCTATTAAAATTAATTCGAAGTTTACGAAATAGGATTTTTTGCATTGAATATAAAATTTGACGAAATGGGTTTTTTACCATATGGGATAAAGCAGGTTCAGCCACTGCGCCAACCGTGTCGTTAAGCATCAAGCACATTTTATGTTTGTCCACATCGTATTAATCAAAACCTATAGGAAGTTTCAAATTTTGGGGCTTAGGTACTAAAGTTTATTTAATTTCATCTACGAGATTTTACCTTCTTCTTGACCACCGACGTGTACTCTTAGAAGTTTCCAAAAAACTTTTCAAAATAAATGTAATTATAGGAGACAATAAAATAGCAGGCACCTGCTCGCAAGGGTACAGGCTGGTCATAATCAGGAGGTGGCCTGTTAAAGCCGTTAAGTAGACTAACACTGCGCCCTCTTATTTATTTAAGGGCAAGTTGGGAACTCAAGTGAAGGTTTCTTTTCCTCGGAACAATTTACGACAGTGCATAAATATCAATTTGCCTGTTACTTGCAATAAATTCACATTTTTATATTACAAGCTATTCGGCTCGGAAGAATAAACGGCTCGACACAATATTTTTTTTACCTTCTTACTCTAAATTGTGAGAAGTACAGAGAGAAGGCACTTAACAAAGGAACCGTAATTGTGTAAGTAAGTTTGTTTCGTTTAGTGTTAAAACCTGTTTTTTGTTTTTGCAAGTACACAAAAGTAGGCAAGTACCTACACTACAAAAGCTAAAATTATTCATTCATTCGCTTTAATTACTATGCAATTATATCGTTGTTTCGTTGAATAGGTACAATCACAGTCTACAGGATTGTCACAAGAAGTGTTGCCACAAGTATGTTGAAATTAAAATAATCTTGTTTTATTTTTTTAAACCCTTGTTATGATTCTGTAAATTGCATACAGCTTAGCACCCTCTTTCCGACTAACATTGCAGAAACCTAATATTGTGTTTACAATAAAAGAAAACCTTAACTAAGAAAAACCTTGTGACAATCAATCTTATTCCTTATTCCAAACAGCTAGCGAAATAAGATTCCAGCTCAGCTCGACCGCAACGGTATAACGAGTTCTTTTGAATAAACTATGAAAACTGCGCATTTTATGAAAGTTTTTATCCAAGGTAAAAGCTTGGAAATTCAGGAATCGTTAAGTATAACAATTAACCCAGTGACAATGCTATGATTAGATTAAAAATATATTTGCTAGCGTTAAGTAAAAAACATTGGCAGTCATGGTGGTCATGGGGACTGCCAACGGAAGTGAAAACTTAAAACTGTCACATTAGCATGTCGCATGTACCCTACGTCATCGATATGATATATATCGATGATGTAGAGTGACGGTAACTCATAACTTTACCCCTACCAAAAATTAAAAAAAGTAAAATTAACTAAGAATCACACCTATCATAACGATTTGTGTTTTTGTCATCCCTAATTATTGAAAATGCATTGCGGAATAGTTTAATTTTAAAACCACGTCTTCATTGACAAACGGAATTCTGTGAGGTAGGAAATAGCGACATTATGTTTGGCTGCATGACTTGCTTCACGAAGGAAATTGTATCAACTAGAACCGAGGCCTAGGTGTTGTAGTTATAGTACAGTGTTTCCTGCATGTTCAGTGCATCGGAAGTATTTGCTAGTGACGTCCCGGCCCCGTACGCTATGGGAGTCTTACGGACCGCCTGAATAAATTGAATACAGATATGATCTCGACGCTTGGTTCACTTGCTACGTGTAGATTTCGATCTTCGACGTTTGAATATCAAATAATTATGTTGTTTTATTTTAACCTATCGTATAATCACTGTCCATGTTGTATTATGATATTTACTACACACTCACATACACCTCACACACAAAATAGTTTCTCTCAGAAAAATATGGTCTATTTAAGGCACAATTTCTTAAGGTTTTTACTAAATATTATAATGATAAAATATAATATAGTGAAATTGAATATTATTACGATATTCAAACAAAATCTTTTTCCCCCTCCTGTAAAATTGGTCAGAGTTACGAAGTCTGATAAAGTGATAACTAAGCCTAAATATTAGTTTTTTTTTTACGGAAAATTGTGACTTTTTTATCTAAAATGTAAATACCCTTCATAAATAATTAGGTAGGTATATTATAGACAGCTACAAAATATTGTTTTATTTTTATTGTATACAGTATTTTTTATTTATCCTGGCCTTTGAAAACGATTTTACTGAATTATGATAAAACAAAGGCTATCTTGACTGACTTGACAGACAACACACAGCCTAAGCCTACGCACAGCCTAAAGGGGTCTAGTAAGATGAAATTCTGCTCAGAAGTTCCTTAGATGACGTAGGTGAGCACTAAGAAATTATTTTTGAAAAATTGTCTCGTAAGGAATTTTCAAAATTAAGGACAGAAAGTTTGTTGCGTCATTTTTCAAGTTAGATTTATGCGAATCTTTGTAGAATTTGGCTTTTTGGTTGAAAATAAAGAAATACGTTTCAGTGTTTTTGTAAAATGAACTCTTAATACGGGGTGAAAATGTATACGGGAAATATGTTATTTATAATCAATAGAACTGCCTCGTTGGTGTAGTGGTTGCAAGCTACAAGCGCGACTGCTGAGCGTGGGGTTCTGGGCATAGAATAGGTAATAATACTAGTATAGAAATGAATCTTTTTTACATGGACCCCAAATGCCGCCTTATAAATACCTACTTCCCTCTTCAGCTCCTAACGTCCCTCTGTCGTCCGAGCGTGCTGCCAGGACTGTTAGCTGCTAAATATTAAATGCGTTATGTGTTGGTTTAGTTAGAAAAAATATTTTAGACTACGAAATCATTATTTTATCCTAGTTTTACGTAATAAACAATTTATATTTGCTTACTTATATTATTTAATTTAATATTTACCTACTTTACATATTTATATAATTTGCACTAAATGAAATTATTTCAGTACCTATAAATGACCCACGTACAGCGAGAAAGAGAAAAAACAGTAGTTATCATTTATGCTTTTGACTTACGAATAAGAAAAAATATTTATGAACAAGAGAATAAATGACTTAAAATAAATTGACTTGAAATATCACTTACTTTTCTTAATTTTTGGGCAAACTAAAGAAACTAAGGTCTGGCGTTGTTTTTGAATTACTTTTACACCCAAATACATCGCAATGTTTTGGCGCCATGACCGCATCAGTCTGACGGCATGGACGTGCAAGCGACGCAAGCCCCGATTGTCCGATCCCTTTAAAGGTACGATAGACGTTAGGCTATTATCGTGGATTTGAACGCGTTTGGGGCGCGAGTTCCGCTTCTAGTCTTCTCTTTTCTTATGTTCTGGGTTCGATTCCCGGGTCGGGCATAGTGTTATTGAGTTTTTTCACTAGGAAATTCTCGGTAGCAGCCCGGAGTCTGAATTTGTGCCCGGTCAATGGCAATAGGCGCGCCCCCTATTACATGGGACTATAACATAACTGGCGAAATGTGGGTGTACTATTACACCTCTGCCTACAAAATACAAAATACAGGCGTGATGTTATGTTGTTATGTGTTAATCAAAAGAAAATGATATTTGCCTTCTCAGTAAAAAAATAGGAATAACTTTTTTCTGCGTTTTTGAAAAATGAATCGTTATGGGGCTACAAAAACAGTTGATGAAATTTTTTAATAAAATAAAAAAATAAAATAAAATAAAAATAAAATATGTTTATTTCAGACATTACTGCCCATAGTTTGTTAGTAATACAGAAACTTATATCTATGTTAGTAACAACGTAACATTAATTTAAATACCAGGCCCCTCAGAAAGTATTGCGAAAAAAAGTTTTTATATATGGGAGACTGGCCAGTTATAATGTTTTTCGAAAATATGATTATTTATAAGTAAAAATAAGTAAGTTCCAATTTCAAAATTTCCCTCCACATTTTTTGCGAGTTAATTCAAAGTATTGTGTCTCACTGAAATATGGATCTGCGCCGGGAACATTTTAGAGCTATGATTTTATACGATTTCAAGTGTCGCCTGAAACCGGATGAATCGTACGATAGACTTCAAATGGCATTCATGGATGAAGGCCCTTCCAAGGCAACCGTGTATCGTTGGTATAACGAATTCAAGCGCGGTCGACCAACTTTGGGGGATGACGAAAGAAGCGGTCGCCCTTTGACGGCTGTTACCGAAGAAAACGTGCTAGCAGTGAAAAATTTAATCCAAGACAATAGGCGAATTACATATCAGGAGATTCAACACATATTGAAGATTGGATCGGGAAGCGTTCACGAGATTCTACACAGCCATCTTCGCGTGAGGAGGATAGTATCACGCTGGGTGCCGCACAACCTCACCGATGCTCAGAAGCAGGCCCGGGTGGAATGGTGCCGTGATATGCTTAACAAATTTGAAGCAGGCTCGTTTCGGCGTGTTTACGACATCGTTACAGGTGATGAGTCCTGGATTTATCAATACGACCCAGAAACCAAGCGCCAGTCGACTGTTTGGGTGTTTCAAAATGAGCCAACGCCTACCAAAGAGAAGCGATCTAGAAGCGGGGGTAAGATTTTGATCGCTAGCTTTTTTAATTTGACTGGCCACTTGGTATCAATTCCCTTACGGGATCAAAGAAGCATTAATGCCGAATGGTATACTACCAAATGTTTGCCAGAAGTTTTCTCTTTTATAAGCAACAAGCGACCAAACACAGGGCTCCGCGGGCTACTGCTCCACCACGACAATGCACCTGCGCACACCGCACTCAAAACGAGGGACTTCCTGGACAGCACGCCACTCAAACTCCTGGGTCACCCTCCTTACAGCCCTGATCTAGCACCGTGTGACTTCTTTTTATTCCCAAAAATAAAAAATCAGTTCAAAGGGATACAATTTTCGTCGCCGGAAGATGCGCTGGCTGCGTTCGAGCAGGCTGTAAACGAGGTGTCTGCGGCGGACTGGAAAAAGTGTTTTGAAAACTGGTTTAGGCGCATGAATCTTTGTATAGAGGCTGGTGGAAAGTACTTTGAAAAGATTTGATAAAAATATATGTACGTATAGAACAATTTTTTTTAGTTTCGCAAAACTTTCTGAGTGTCCCACGTATCTTCTGTGACTGCCCGATGCACTGGTTACATGCACATGTGTATGTACCCAGTGCCTCATGATCGGGCAGTCAGGCTTATCATCATTTAATAAAATCAGTTTTGAAGTTAGATCTATGAAAAATTAAATATAGGTATTTTAGGTTTTTTGATAAAAAATAAGAAATGCGTGTTTGAGTGTTTTTGTTAAATTAGCCCTTGTGTGATGACCTTTATACAGTAAATGCGGGACGACAAATAGGGCAAACATTTTATGAGAATTGACGAAATCGCGACACCCAGTGCGCGTGCACGGGAAGCGTTTGCGAACAAAAGACAATAGCGCGTGGCCTGGCACTCGGAAGGGCTGGGCTAGATGCAATATGAGGCAGGCCCTATGGGCTATGTCATTCGCAGATACAGTTTATCAACAACACGTTCCTTATCAAAACAAAATTAGATATCAGAAATCCATGCATGTTAAGCCGCGGGCAAAAGCTGGTCTAGTAATAAAACTATATGTAAGCAAAATAAGTACAGAAGTACTTGCATAGATAAATACAATTCATTAATAGGTATAAAATAAATTACGTTTCAATAAATTATGGCTCATGGACATGTGCATCCTCCCTACCCTCACCTATGGAGCGCAAACATGGTACTGACAAATCGTCAAAAGTCCGCACTTGGAGTTTGTCAGTGAGCAATGGAACGCAGTATCCTAGGAGTTAGACTTACTGATCATGTAAGAAACTCTATACTACGTTCCAAAACACAAATTTCTATTGTAGGCCAAACAACTGCCAAGCTTAAGTGGAACTGGGCTTACATCTGCTGCATGCCGGAGGAGCTATGGACAAAAATAACCATACAGTGGGTTCCAGACAGCAGCAAACGACAACACGACAGGCCCAGAAGGAGATGGCGGGACGAGCTTTACTCCTATCTGAAGGATTGACCCCAGACGGCAAAAGACAGGTACAAGTAGAAAAAAAGAAGGGAGGCCTTTGCCCTGCAGTGGGACACTACAGGCTGATAATAAAAATAATAACGTCTCAAAGATACAGCATGTTCATGTTTCACGTAAAAGATTATCAAGTCAAGTTACCGTAAAAAATCAAATGGTTTAGGTTCCTTCTTAATAAAGAGTGAAATGGAGTTCAGTCTACTTGGTACCAGCACACGTAGCATGACCACTGTAGACACGATATTTGTCGACGTAAGAATAGACAAAACTACATTGTGTTTCTCTATTCTTTTGTAGACAAAACGCTTGTCTACAGCGGTCATGCTACGCCTGCAGGCATGCGCCGAGCTACAGCCAAGGAGATAGCTATCAATTATGCGGCTTATCGGGCGGCTATAAAGGCGTTCCAAATTGCTATTGCGAACGCCAGGGTTCGGTCTTGGAATGAGCTTCTGGAGGGCCTAAACAGGGATCCGTGGGGGAAACCATACAAGGTAGTCATGGGAAAGCTACGTCCGTGGGTCCCTCCACTTACGGAAACCCTGGACCCGGACTTGTTGGGCAGAATTGTCTATACACTATTCCCAACGGTCCGGGTTGGTCCCTCAGTCCCCCCAATGACTTCACCGGATTGGTCTGAGGACTTGAGAGTGACAGAAGGGGAGCTAGACCGAGCAGTTAGTCGCCTGATTGCCGTAATACGACGCCAGGACCTGACGGAATCCCGGGTCGTGTCTGGGTGCTGGCTATGGCTGCTCTGGGGGACAGGCTGAGGCGGCTATTCACAAGCTGTCTCCGTCACAGCGTGTTTCCCTCCGGCTGGAAGGAGGCTGGATTGGTCCTTATAAAGAAAGAAGGCAGGGCTGCAGATTCTCCCTCTGCATACCGTCCCATATGCCTGCTCGATGAGGCATCCAAGCTATTCGAGAGAATAGTTGCCGAACGCGTCGTTGAGCACCTGTCGCGGGTCGGTCGCAACCTTGCTGATAGTCAGTATGGCTTCCGGCAGAGGCGATCAACAGTGGACGCGATCCTACGGGTCCGCTCGCTGTCGGAGTAGGCAGTGTCCAGGGGTGGAGTGGCGTTGGCGATAAGTCTTGACATCGTCAACGCCTTCAACTCCTTGCCCTGGGACGCTATAAGGGGGGCACTTGTACACCATTGTGTGCCTCCCTACCTGCAAGGCATTGTCGGGGCCTATCTTCGCGACAGGCACGTTCGCTGTGGGTAGAGACGGTTGCGTTCATCGCAGAGAGATTAGTTGCGGGGTTCCACAGGGGTCGGTACTTGGCCCACTCTTGTGGAACCTTGCATATGACGCGGTCCTGCGTGTCGACCTCCCCGCTGACGTCAGTGTCGTTTGTTATGCTGACGACACTTTGGTGTTGGCCGGCGGGGACACCTTTGATGAGACCATCCGGCTTGCTGAGCTCGGGGTGGCAAAAGTTGTGGCCAAAATCCGCGAGCTGGGGTTGCAAATTGCGCCCCATAAAATCGAGGCGCTATGGTTCCACAACCTGCGCTGGGGTAGAGAACCACCCAACTCGACGGTTCGCGTTGGTGATGCGCAAGTCCAGGTGGGCCTATGTATGAAGTACCTTGGCCTCTTCTTGGATAGCCGCTGGGCCTTCGTGGAGCATTTTAATCACCTGGTCCCCCGGATCGAGAGGGTAGCTGGTGCACTGCACAGTCTGCTGCCGAATCTTGGGGGACCTCGGGAGGAAGTTCGCCGTCTCTACGCGGGAGTCGTGCGGTCCATGGCCCTCTATGGGGCGCCTGTATGGTCACACCGACTGCCAGGCGTCCAGCGCTCAAGGGCTAAATTCAACAGCCTGCAGCGCAAAGTGGCCATACGGATCGCACGAGGATACCGAACGGTATCCTTTGAGGCGGCAACTGTCCTGGCACGCTTCCCGCTGTTGGACATCTTGACGGATATGGACACGAGGGTCTACGACCAAATTCGTGTCTTCCGCCAAAACGGTGGGAGCGCGCCTGCGAGGGCGTTTGAAGTGCTGAGGCGGCAGGAGCGACGACACGCGCTCGAAATGTGGCGCGAGCGGCTGGAAGGGCCGCAGTATGCACACAAGCGAGTGGTTGAAGCAGTCCTGCCGTGCTTTGAGGCCTGGCTGGAGAGGAGTGAGCGCGTCACCTACCGGCTTACTCAGGTATTCACCGGGCACGGTTGCTTCGGTGAGTACCTGAATAGGATCGGACGCGAAGCCACGGCAAATTGCCACCATTGTGAGTGTGACCAGGACACCGCACAGCACACGCTGGAGGAGTCCTCTGCGTGGGGCTCCGAACGGCGGGACCTGGTCAGCTTGATTGGGGAGGATCTTTCTCTGCCAGCAGTAGTGTAGGCTATGCTAGCAGATCCGACGGCTTGGCTTAGCTTCCTTCTGTGAGACCGTTATGCTTCAGAAGGAGGCCGCAGAGCGAGATCGGGAGAGGGCCGATCCCGCTCGGAGAAGGAGGCGCCGGGGAGGCAACCACCCTGGCGCAAGGCCCAGATAGGGCGACAGGCCGCATCTCCTGCCGCCACATCCGGCAGGGGACCTTCGGGATCGTGGACGCTAAGAGTGGCGTCGAAACTCGAGGCGTCTTTTAGGCGACCCTGGGGAGGACGGCAGTACGTGGTGGTTGCGTGCTAATGTGGGAAAAACAACATTGTTTTCCCGGGACGTGCCAAAGGCATAGCACTAGAGAGGCACCGGCGCAGTCCAATGGAGTTCCCGGAGCTCCTCTATTTTGTGCAGAGGATGGCCACCGTGTGGTTTTAGTCGGTAAGAGTCCGACATACCCCTCCGCCGTCCCCAGTCGGAGGGTATCCATGAGGATTTCCACCCGAAAACAAAAAAAAAAGGGCATAGAGGTAGTACGTAGGTACTATTTCTACCATCCCTACGAAATACATTTTTCCACTAAAAACATGGATTTACTCGATTAAAGAGAACGTGTCAGTTATTTCCTCATTTTATGATAGTTAAAATAATGACAAACAGACTCTTTATGCTTTCCCGCTTAAAATGGTAGCGTGCCTAAATACATAAAGATGTCACGGAAAACAAACAGCGATTTTCTTGTGAAAGTTAAAGGTTTTGTATACTTTTAAAACGCAATCTTAGAACCCATCTTATACACGATGGCAAAGAAAAATTCTTTACATTTTTCGCCGAACCCCCGAACGGAGGGCGGGTTCCATGTTGTGATTGATTTTACGCAATATTCGCTGGCCACGTCGCGATGTTGAGGCACTGGCAAAGTAAACTCAATTCGGGAAAAAAGTGACCAAGAGACCGAGGTTCTTGAAGCATCTAACACTTTGAAAGTATGTACCAATATATAGTTATTATTCATTACACATAACATCACGCCTGTATTTCTCCGAAGGGGTAGCAGAGGTGTGTAGTGCACCCACATTTCGCCAGTTATGTTATAGTCCCATGTAAAATGGGCGAGCCTATTGCCATTAACCGGGCACAAATCCAGACTTTGGGCTGCTAATGAGAATTTACTAATGAAAAAACCCAGTGACACTTTGCCCGAACCGGGAATCGAACCCACTGGGGCAATTGTGTAATGCATTCACTTTGACATTAGCTTTCATTTTGAAATTAAAGCAACATTCATTGCGTGGTACGTAGTTGCCGATAACACGGATTGTCAAAACACACGGAGCAATTAACATTGAGATCCAGATGATTGCGATCGCGAGTGAGTTACGCAATTTGGCAGCAGAACCCCACGCTCAGCAGTCGCGCTTGCGACAACTAGACCAACGAGGCAGTTATTATTCTAAGCCAATAATAATACTACAGTTAATATGTTATGTATTATTTCTAGTCTTTTATCATGGAAACTAATAGAAGCGATGTGTAAAATAATAAATAAGGTATTTTCGATCAGTTTTTACGTATTTTTAATCATGAAAAATCTAATACACTAGGGTGGTAGATCTACCTATTTTTCACTTTGAATTCCACCTATTACTTACAACTTTTGGCAATTCATCTACCTAGTTTCTAAAATTAGGGTTGGCAACTGAACTATTTATAATTTGTCTACTGTACTCATTACTATAACTAATTAATTTCACAATCTTGCTTTTAACTAAAGTGGACGTGGTTAACTTCTGTGAATCTATATAAATAATATCAGCACTTTTCTAGAGACAATTTTATCTTGAATATTACGAATTTGCGTCTCCAGGTGAATGTAATTTAAATGGATACAAAATTCACGACCTCAATAATTTAGGTCTAAGTGAGAAAAACGGGTCAGACAAAAGTACAAAATTAGGAAAAATGCGCCAAGTTTTTAAGATGTTTCGAGGTGAAGTGAAAGTTAAATTCTCTTCGATGCATTAACTGGAATACAGAGATGTGAGTATTAGAAATATTTTTGTTAAAATTTCTAGTCATTAAATTGTGTTACTAAATTTCTTTATCTGTATTATGTTATTTATGATAAATATAATAAATTAAATAGGTATTGAATTATAATAAACTAACTAGCCTACGCACGCGGCTTCGCTAGGTAAACACATTGGAACCAATCTAATTTTATTAGCTTTTAATTTAAATACAAAATAGTAGTTTATGAAACTGTTGCATAATAGGGGTTATTCAAACTCTCACACTCGAGTGTTTTAATACCTAGTTATGTCAGTTTCATACACTACTTTATCTAAACTCATACAATTTTAAATAAAATACCAAAGTCAAAATCTTGGTAACATTGTCGTTAGATTTTCTTGATTTTTCTGGTAAAAGATTGTTCGTTGTTGCTGTATCCAGAAATTCAGGCGGGGTCATAATCTCCTCACTTCAGTATCACTGCTGTTGTCAGATATTTTTGCCCAGAATAAAACTTAAGGCTAACAAAAAAAATAAAAATAGCGTAAACAATCACAATACATTCACAAGTAAAGACGACCAAATCCAGTAGGCAATGGCGCGCGGCAGCGCACGCGCCCTAGCGCGGGTCAACACAGATAATAAATTATAGTCTGGCGAAAATATTATAAATTATCGGAACTAATTTTCTATCCTTGTCAGGATTTCGTCAATCACTGTTTTATCATACAAAAAATATGCCTGTAAACATTTAAATATAATTAAAAGCAATATGACAATCCAAAGTTCTGCCAAAAACGCGATTTTAAACGATAAAATTTTTCAATGTATGACTAGTCGGGCCACCTGAATTTTGTGTACTCTTTGGTGCCAAACTGTACGACTGCTAAAAAAAGGATTGAAAACTCCTTGGTTGGGTCGAAGTGGCATTAAAAACTCCTTAGTTGGGCTGAAGTGTGCGGTTATGGACTAAATTAATAATTACAGCATTGTTTTGTTCAGCAAACTGTATAGTTATGAATTTTTTTAAATCCATTACAGGTGCATGTGCGTAAAGTATGTCATTATGACATTACTTTCGAGTTCATAATTCGAATTTTACGAGAAGAGTGTAGATAAAGTTTTATTAAAATCGGTACAATACTTTAGCGTGATGCTTTAATAAACAAACAGAAATTCACAGTTTTTTGAAAGTTAGGATTAGGATTACTTATGTTTCTTGGCTTCACTATACAGAATAATCAAGTATTATTTAAATATTAAAAACTTCAAAATCAACATCGTCATAATATTCATGGCTTTGCTGTGTGCTAGACTACTGGAAAACAACTAGACACTGTACTATAACATATTGTTCTTTAAAAAATAGTATTGGCACCACAGACATAGTAAAAAAATAAATAGACGAAGTGCTGTAAACAATCATAGTGAAGCCAAAAAAACCGTGTTCCTTCGTGTACAACCAGCGCTGACGCACACACTTGTACCTCAAACCGTGCTCACCCCTTTCAGTACACATGTCGTGGCATCGTCCAGCAAGCCTCGCGAAAGCAAATATCCTTCAAGCAAATGTACTATGTCTGTGACTGCCACATATCCCCGTTTGAAAATCACCATTACATTAGATTATTTTAAGAAGAAATCTCATCTTATCACGCGACAATATCCCAAATCAAGGGTATCTAACTTCTTAGGTTTTCGCGATCACTACACATTATAATAAAACAAAGTTTAACCGGATTAAATCGCGTATATTATTTAAATTGGTTTCCCTGAAAAATAAATAAATAAATAAATAAATATTTCTAAATATTTTTTTAGAAATATTTGTAAAGACGCTTGTCATCTTAGTCTACCTGCGACCACGAAATGCTGCAAAGCTTTCGAAACGTCAGGGAAACCAATTTAAATAATATACGCGATTTAATCCGGTTAAACTTTGTTTTATTATCAAGGGTATCTATTCATCGTTTGGCAATAGATACTTAGATAGCTATACACACTATAGGAACAGGGTTATATACAGAAGGATACATACATTATATATTAAATACCAGTAAGTTTTATGTTAAACTAGACTATGCCCGCGGCTTCGCCTCAGTATAATTCGACTTATCACAGAAAGACTTATGGCTAATACCTCGAGAACTGTTTATTTTCCCGGAATAAAAAGTAGCCAATATGTTAATCCGGGTTATGATATATCTGTGCACCAAATTCCATCCAAATCTGTTCAGCCTTTTCAGTGTGATTGAGTAACAATCACTCAAACATCTAAATATCCATAAACGAAACTGTACAAAATTACTAGTTCAAAAGTAATTCTTTATAGAAGCAAGTAAATGAAAAAATGCATTTTGCTCGGGTAATTTATTTATACAAAGTGGCAGCACATCAAACTGACAAGTGTCACGATAACATCCTGCTATTGGCTCCTCAGCCGATGACGTAGTACGGAGGCAATCACGTGACCTAGCTGTCACGGGAAGAGAGTACCTGGTGAAACATCTTATTATACCATGTAAATATCCAAACGCCTTCACAAACTTTCACATTTATAATACTAATAGGAAGTAGGATTCCATAATTAAATTATTCAACATGACTATTATCAGGGCATATCACCACTTTTTGGGGGAGGCCTAGTCCAGCTGTGGACGTCTTTCGGCTAAAATAATGATGATGATGACTATTAACATATTTCACTCGTATCATTTTTTTATTATGCACCACAAAACATCAAATAAATTGAGTCTCTACTTACAGTTTTACGGTAAGGTTTAATTATATCCAAGATTTATCCACACCTACTCCCAAAGTTCCATCTTTATTTCACTGTAAACCCAAAATTCAAAGTCAAGCCCGGATAGTCCCTATGAAAGCCAAAGTTATGAACTTAATTCCAAATAACGACCTTGAAGTTTTAAACAACTTTGATACTGTATAAATCAAGTTAAAGTTTCAGTAAACGATTTTAACAGTCGTCGACATGAAAACACCTCCAGTGGCGGGGTCGGTGCGAAACAGTATTAATTTTGATAAACCTACAGCAATCTCCTTTTGTGATTCCGATTAACGGTTAACGAGCAAAGCAAACTGGTGCAATGAGAAAGAAATACTGAGTAATATCATTAGGTGCAGCTCTTCTACGGTGGTTCCGCAATCCTACGATGGGACGTAAAACTTTACGGTCAACCCGACAAACGCGCTCTGATAATCGAATGAAATTCCGCCGTGAAATTCAAGTATATGTACTTGAACGGGGCGCCTGCCATAAAATGCCATGACGAATATTTTCAAATGGCCTATATAAATGGCAGTTATGTGTTCTAGTTTAAAATCGTTTTGATGACAGCTTTTTGTTTGTCACGGTTTTATTTGTCATTAAATAGATTTTTTGACAGTTGAGCTCATAAGCCCTCAATAATATTACAGTGCCCAGTGCAACTTGTATTTCAGGCGTCTTAACATTAGCTCTGACGGGACTAAACTAACATTATCTCCAACGTGTGGACGCTAGGCAAATCTTACGGGCCAACGTACGGGTCAACGATGGGGCCAATGTGTGGAACCGGCCTAACCACGCATATATAACCACGATATTTCTATGTTGTTAAAATAATTGCAGTTGTTTATGCTTCACAAAAGCAGTTTCAATATAATGACAATATTAAAAAGATACCACTGCAAAATATCACTTCCCCGTTACATACAATACAAGGAGTCCCATCTTCAGCCGGATACTATAATGCGTAAGTAATCTGTTCCATTATGTGCACTATTGCGGTAAAACTGCCATAATCCCGCAGTTTTGATGTCGATAAAATGAAAATTCTTCAAGAGGAAAATTTATCTAGGTATATAACCTGCGCAAAAGTTGATCGTTTCATGATACATGTTTAGTTGTTAGCTAACTCTTTGCTTATAAATCCGAGAAAGTTTCGCAACTCGACGGTAGGGCGGCCCCGAATGAGGTGTTCGGATCCTGTACTATAAATATTATTTATTGCCTCCTACAAAAGCTCAGGGAATTCGAAATGAGAACAAAATATTCGAGGAGATAGTGCAGTTAAAATTCCGTCAATATTCATGTACACTTAAAGCAGCTTAAAAAATTAACCTTTAATTGGCGTGCGCTACAAAATTTTCTATCTCCCATACAAAGTTATTTTGTGCTAAAGTGAATTTTAGTAATGTGGCTGCGATAAGGAACAGATACTGAACCACTACGAACATTTTCCACACTCCTTGAAAAAAATTACTGTATTGTGAGAACTAACTGCACGCTGTATGGTGTACAATTTAACCACGAATTTAACCCTTTTTGTCTCCAATCACGCACCTAACGAGTACCAGTAAAGCAATTTTGTTCACTGAATACAGATCACATTCGGAATAATAGGGGCTGAAACTGGAACCATTCCAATCTTTTTAGATGTGATCTGTAAGTTAACGTCATTTTGGGGTTTTCTATTTGTGCGAAGTGAATGTCACCTCGTGGCATCAACCTTGACCGACTAGGCTTACCGAAGAGATAAGAAAAATAGGAAGATCATAGATTATATCATCCTTCTATCCGCTTGAGACCGTGTCTACCCATACCTTTATTGCTAGTGCTTTTATATTTACAGTAAGTATTGCTGATGGTTTTGCTGTAGTATTTTATTCCGTTGTTTAACCCCGTCCGGAACGACGTTATGCCTAAAATATTTTTTTTTCACCGGTCTGTATTATAATGCTGAATTTCACAACTATAATTAAAGCACAGTTGGCAGGAAACATCTTGCGACAAACTGAGATACCACGACTGAGATAGCCCGGGTTCAGTCCCCAGTCAAGCATGTCTTTTTGTGTTTTAAGTAAGCTGTAACTTTGACGTTACCCACCAGATAGCGCTTAAAGGTGATGTCAGCTGACAACTCTATGTCTGTATATTCCACAGACCTACGTATATTCAATGTACTCTATGAGTATAACGTAAATCTTAGCGGGACGCTACATTTTCTCCCGCATCACACCTGCCGCAAGCCCCCATAAAGAACTTCGTTTCAATAATCTAGGCAGTACGAAAGTTACTCAAAGGTATAAAATTATTTCGGTAAGAAATTGTAATTATTAGATTTCAAACGAATTAATAGCAAAGATTGGCGCATTTCCATTGGTGATAGGCACCCCATTAAAGAGACTGCAGCGACTATTAGCCCCAACCAACGTTTTTCCCGCAATCTCTTTCGTGTCGACATTTTATTATCGGTAGAGTCAGCTCTGTTGTAATCCCCGGCGAGCGGTACAATTTACGATTTATAAAACCGCCATTTTCTGTTGTAAAGCAAAACGATAAAGAGAATAGTAAGGCTCGACTTTGCGATGTTCACCCCGTTCTTCGTCCCTCTTTTGTCATAATATTGACTGATATTAAAAAGTAAATCCAAAAATATAACACAGCAAGAGTCGCTTTCTCGGTTTTCTGTTTTGTTGTCTTTTGTTAGACTGCGTAAAATTTTCTAACGATCATTATAGAGTAAATGTCAAACGTTAAAATGGAGATTGTGATGTTTTGAATAGGAAATGGTAATTAATGGTGCTTTTTAGAGTACCGTACCCTAAGGGTGCCAACGGGACCCTATTACTAAGTCTACGCCGTCTGCTTGTCCTTCCGTCCATTTATTTGTCTGCTGTATCTTTTAAAGACAAATACTAAAACTCATATTGAATTGTGTTTACGGGACTTGTCGCGCACAATAAAATCAAAACATAACAATTTTTTTTTTTTTTTTTCAACATAGTTCAATATGAGTGAAATTCGCGAAAGTTTAAAAACTTCTAAATACTAAAAATAATGAAAAGTCCTAACTCAATTAATTTTGACGACGTCTGTGGTCTAGTGGTTCGAGGGTCGGACTGCTGATCACGAGGAGGGTTCGATTCCCACAGGACACGAATATTTGTGTGATGAACATGAATGTTTGTGTTGGTCTGGGTGTTTCTTATACATTATAAGTATGTATTAACAAAAAAAAAGTATATAAGTATTATATCCATTGTCTAGTAGGTACCCATAGCACAAGCTCTGCTTAGTTTGGGACTAGATGGTGCTGTGTAAAAATGTCCCCAAAATATTTATTATTTATATATTTATAATTAGGGTCTACAAGAATCCTCAAAAAATCGTTTTCCAACTTATTTAACAAATTTCAGTTATGTGGCATGGAACTTAGTGCGTGAATCCGACTCACATGCATTTTTGTTTCCAGTGCCTTCTGTTGCAATTGTAAATTATAGTCGTGAACGTAGTGACGTTCAAGTACGATACCTATTTTGAAAATAATATTTTACGTACCTACATCATCAATTTAGCCTACCGCAGTCCACTGCTGGACATAGGCCTCTACCAAGTTACGCCACAACACTCGGTCATCTGCCTTCCGCATCCAGTCCGTCCAACAACCTTCTTGAGGTTGTCGGTCCACCTGGCGGGGGGGGGGGGGGGGGGGCTTCGCTGCGTTTACCGATTCGCGGTCTCCACTCAAGGACTTACGTTCATAACACTTCTAGAGTATTTATTAAAAATTGAAATAATTAATTCCTTTTGCAACTTCGCCTGGACTGAAATTTATTTTGTATTTCAAATATATTTATTTAGTATTTTAAAGTGTCAAGGAAACGTGTAGGAGGCATTGAGTTTGTATAATTATCTTGAAGTTATATCCAAGCTTATCAAGATATTTTCTTCTATCACAATGATTAGATATCGCTTTTAGTCTGTTAAGGAAGAAAAAAGTTATTATAAGCTACTTAGCACTCCACCGCTATAGAAGTAAAAGTTTGCTGGATGGAAAAGTTACTTCTGTGTCTTAGACATGCCGTAAGCCCGTAATCTGTTAACAATTATATGATTTCTAGTTTAAAAGGAACATGCTATTTTTCTCTGCTCCGTAAAAAAAGCTAAGTAATATAGTTTAAATCATGTATTTTTGTTGTAAAAACACATAACAGTTACCTATTTGTAAATATGATTCTGAAATAAAATGAAAGTTGAGTGCAAGTTATTTTTAATCAGTAGCTTATTGTCACTGTGAAAATAACATTAATATTTAATATATTAAGCTATCGAAGAGCTGAGTCTCCTAATACAGGCATTATTTGCTTAAAAGGAGGCTCCAACGCGAACTAATGTTGAACAATGTATTTTTAACGAATAAAACACATTGTATTATATTGTTCATTTTACCAGTAGGTACACGTTATTCGCTACAACCTTAATGTGTGAATATTATGTAAAACAATCCCTATTATTAAGACTTTAATAAGCATATTATTATTACCTATACCTACAAGGGATTACCTACTTATGTGTACATAATTATACGGATTAGTATGAATGAAAAAATTCAATCCGATCAGTCGACGTGAAATTATGACAGTTTGTAACTACTTTTGAAAGCAGAAATGACGCCAAATTGATTTCATAAAGTGTCCTGAATGTTGAGATAAACACATAATATATAAATACAAATTATTAATTACACTTGTAGCCTAGCTGGCCTTTAGCTTAGCTGGCCTATCAAAGTTAACTGCTGCACACGTCTTTCCTTGTAATATTGAATAATTAGCATTTATTGAATTTAGAAACAAGTACCTAAATATATTAGATTTTTTATTGATAAGTATATTTTTTAAATTGTAAAAACATAAAAAAAAAAATTTGCTGAAGTCATTTTTAGCACAGCTGGCCTATCAAAGTTAACTGCTAAACACATATTATTTTCTAAAAAGAGGGAAAGTCCCATAATTATGAACAATGCTAAGCAACCGCCCGATTTGCTGAAAATGTTTTTAAGACCTCAAAGGTCTTGAAACTTCCAATGATGAGTATAAGTTTTGTATAACAAATTGTAAATAAATAACCCATACCGTACCATACATCTTCTTTTAATTAATCACAGTTAAGGTGCTGCTTTGAATTTGCAACCGTCCCTTACTAACACACGGCAAATTGCGCGTGCGAGAACAGAGCGGAATCGCGCTGTTTTGATGTTTTTTTACATTTTTGCTAATATCTCAGCGAATAAACATGTAAAAAAAAAACTGGTACACCATAATCTAGATATGCACAAGATGTATCTTATTCGCAAAAAAACAATAGTAAAAACTATTGGGATTTCCAAATGCAATGCAAAATAATGGTAAAACGGACCATACTTTGGAAAATAAATCGATCGAGCAAATTTTATTGAATCGTGTTTTCCCTACACCAAAATCTAGTAAATATAATGAAAAATCAGATATATAAAAATTAGATCTAAGTCGTACCCACAAATAAAAATATTTTGATCATAAAATCCCTATTTTTCTCAATGCCGCCCCTTAATTTGGAAATGACTTATAAATTCAATGCAATTGCAAGTTGGAGTATAGCAGCAACATTCTTTCATGGAAATGGATGAACTTTGGATTTCATTTGACACGTTAATTATTCGTCTGCGTGAAATTCCCGTAAACTTAGTAAAATATGTTTTAAAGTTGACCCGCACTTAGTAGGAACAAGTTAGGTATTTTAAAGATATAGATTATGGTAAGAAGAATTCGGTCATGAGTAGGATTTGATCCTGCGACTCCTGCTTCAGTACACCAGTGCTTTAGCCGCTAAGCTACCGTTCGAATCCTGCGCGTGAGACAAATATTCTTTTTCTTTAGTTTTTCGCTCTGCATGCGTAAATGAGTTAAAATAATGAAAATAACAAGTTATTTTCTTTCTTACTCTTTTTCAAGAAGATACAGATATAGAAGAAGATGAAAAATAAATCGTGAAAGAAACTCGTTGATTGAAAATAATCATCGAATAAAGGGGAATGTAGCAGCCAAGTGGCGCCCCCATTCCCCCAAGGAATCCCTTAAAGCTTCGGTAACCGGACAACTAGATAGCCAAAAATAGATAATACATTTCAGTTGTCTGTGTACCTAGTAGTAGAATAAGAATCTCTTAAATTGTACCTAGGTACCCCTAATGTCAGCCCTGGTTTCTCGGCTTTTGAGCAGAAAAACACTATAATGAGGTATTTTTGAAGTTTTAAATTGGTATAGAATCGTAGGTGAACGTACGCGTACGTAACACAGATCAATAAAACTTAAAGAAGTTATATTCCTTTTCTAACATATTTTTATTAACTCGCCTTCAGTCATTATTATGTCTGTCTGTTCGGTACAAATTTTTCAATCGATTTTTAACTAACTTCCCGATGAGTTAGAAACTTCAAAGTTTCCACAATGCAATATTAACTCACTTTCTTTTTAATAAAGTGTTTTAAAAAATGTTTTCAATAAATAATTTTACAAATAATCAATATCTATAGTAATACCAGGCCCCTCAGAAAGTATTGCGAAAAAAAGTTTTTATATATGGGAGACTGGCCAGTTATAATGTTTTTCGAAAATATGATTATTTATAAGTAAAAATAAGTAAGTTCCAATTTCAAAATTTCCCTCCACATTTTTTGCGAGTTAATTCAAAGTATTGTGTCTCACTGAAATATGGATCTGCGCCGGGAACATTTTAGAGCTATGATTTTATACGATTTCAAGTGTCGCCTGAAACCGGATGAATCGTACGATAGACTTCAAATGGCATTCATGGATGAAGGCCCTTCCAAGGCAACCGTGTATCGTTGGTATAACGAATTCAAGCGCGGTCGACCAACTTTGGGGGATGACGAAAGAAGCGGTCGCCCTTTGACGGCTGTTACCGAAGAAAACGTGCTAGCAGTGAAAAATTTAATCCAAGACAATAGGCGAATTACATATCAGGAGATTCAACACATATTGAAGATTGGATCGGGAAGCGTTCACGAGATTCTACACAGCCATCTTCGCGTGAGGAGGATAGTATCACGCTGGGTGCCGCACAACCTCACCGATGCTCAGAAGCAGGCCCGGGTGGAATGGTGCCGTGATATGCTTAACAAATTTTAAGCAGGCTCGTCTCGGCGTGTTTACGACATCGTTACAGGTGATGAGTCCTGGATTTATCAATACGACCCAGAAACCAAGCGCCAGTCGACTGTTTGGGTGTTTCAAAATGAGCCAACGCCTACCAAAGTGAAGCGATCTAGAAGCGGGGGTAAGATTTTGATCGCTAGCTTTTTTAATTTGACTGGCCACTTCGTATCAATTCCCTTACGGGATCAAAGAAGCATTAATGCCGAATGGTATACTACCAAATGTTTGCCAGAAGTTTTCTCTGTTATAAGCAACAAGCGACCAAACACAGGGCTCCGCGGGCTACTGCTCCACCACGACAATGCACCTGCGCACACCGCACTCAAAACGAGGGACTTCCTGGACAGCACGCCAGTCAAACTCCTGGGTCACCCTCCTTACAGCCCTGATCTAGCACCGTGTGACTTCTTTTTATTCCCAAAAATAAAAAATCAGCTCAAAGGGATACAATTTTCGTCGCCGGAAGATGCGCTGGCTGCGTTCGAGCAGGCTGTAAACGAGGTGTCTGCGGCGGACTGGAAAAAGTGTTTTGAAAACTGGTTTTGGCGCATGAATCTTTGTATAGAGGCTGGTGGAAAGTACTTTGAAAAGATTTGATAAAAATATATGTACGTATAGAACAATTTTTTTTAGTTTCGCAAAACTTTCTGAGTGTCCCACGTATTATAAAGGGATTAGATAAGATTTAATGTCAGCCCTGGTTTCTCGGATTTTGAGCAGAAAAACACTATAATGAGGTATTTTTGAAAAGTTTTAAATTGGTATAGACTCGTAGGTAAACGTACGTAACATAAATCAATAAAACTTAAAAAAGTTATATTCCTTTCCAACCATGTTTTTATTCGCTTTCAGCCATTATGTCTGTTTGTTCGGTACAAATTTTGCAATAAATTTTTAACTAACTTCGCGATGAGCTAGAAACATTAAACATAGCTCAGGACTGGATAGTCAATACAATACAATATTAACTCGCTTTCTATTTAAAAAAGTGGTTTAAATAAATGTTATCAGCAAATAATTTTACAAATAATCTATATTTATACTAATATTATAGAGAGATTGGATAAGACTTGTTTGTTTATTTGTAATCAATAAACTCTCAAACTACTAAACCGATTTTAATAATTCTTTCACCATTGGAAAGCCACTTTAGAAGAACATTACTTTATTTTTATTTTTTTTGTTACAAGTAACTTAAGCTATATTTTATTTCAGTACGCGGGCGAAGCCGCGGGCAAAGTTACTCGTCAACATGCTCGTGCAAGATTTATTCATTTTTCCGTGTGATGTACCATGAACATTCCTGGCAAACTTGCTGTTCATAATATTAATACGATGAGAGCCCATTAATTACGCGTCTATACACGTGTAAGTTGAAATTCGTAGTTCAAAGTCAAATGGAAATATCAACAGCTAAGTTTCATAAGTATTTCGAAACTATTCCTTATTAGTTCTCGACATATGAATAACTCGAGGTAAACCCTCAATGTTCTTAAGGAAGTAGAGAGGAGAGTGAGAGAGATTTTTAATCCAATTACTAAGTTACTAATTAGAAGGCTTAGGATGAAAATAGCATAACATCTGTTCATCGGCACGAAACAACATTCAAGGATTTGTTGTTTTCATAGAAATCTATTATATCAAGCAGTTAAAAGTATCTCACTATTGGTCCCTACTCGATAGTAATAGATAAACTCAAGACAAGAAACAAACAGTCTATCTGTTTTCGTTTAATTTAAAATTTTCCATCATCATTATAGAAAGTCTACGCCTCAAACTGATTATAATAATAGCATACCTATTCATAAGCTCTGATAAATAAAACCGTGATTAAGTAAAATCCACAATGACGAGGTAACTACATAGTGAGTTATATAGGTATATACCTATATGTTAGTAAATGAGAAAAACATGTTATGCCTAAAGTTAATATTGTGCAGCTCAGTTTCAGTTTCTCATTACAACATAATTGTTGAATCCATTTACGTTATTTGGTGACTGTATATCATGATGGAAAATGCGTTTATACCTGAACACTTGTTGTGTACAATGGTATTATTTTACGGAATTCGTTTTAATTCGCGAATAATGTGAGTATTTTTCATTTATTTATATTTAATAATCAACTTAAACTAACAGTTTCTGCGACACATATAATAGACATAATAATATGCTAAATACATATAATTTTGTAATAGTTGACCACGAATCACCCTGTTACATCTCCTTTATCATTGTAAATATTTTTCAGTTGCATGTAATCAACCCAAATAATATAATAGGTACATTATATCTATCAAATTATTACCTGCTGTATTTTTTTTGTTTTGAAGAACGAAACCTATAGGGAATCTCTAATTCAGATAATTGGTCGATGGGTGGTACGGAACCCTTACTACGCGAGTCCGACTCGCACTTGGCCGATTTCTTATATATCATGTGTGCTGGAATAGAATTAAGAAAGACAAATAAGGTCAAAAAAAATAAAAAATTATAATTAATTTATTGTATTCTATTTTGCGTATTATTATATATATTTTAGATTGTATTATTTTTGCATACCTTTTCTATGTTTGTCTTATATTTTGCCTATAAATAGAACATCGGTCTAGTCTCAAAAAAAACCATGGACGAATAAAATGTCTTAATGCCTTTTTTTACTTCATGTATAATTCTGAAAAGACCATATCTAAAAGGATAATTTCCTTTCTTCTCATCGTTGGTTCGTAAAAGGCAAGTGAAGGGTTCTGTACACCAAAAACCTCACACTAATACGTTTAACAGCCTTCGTGATTATTACATTACATCACTTCTCCAAAGTGTCAGCTGTGGAAATCGAAGAGCTTCTAACGTAGCCTCAAAAATTATTTATATTAGAGGAAACTATATTTGGTGCATAACTATAACACCCAAACATATTAAAGTACATGGATGTATAAAAGTTATGATATACATGTAATTTTACGTCGCTATATACATGTACGGTGGAACATTATTTAAAAAAATCTGTTGTACTGTGGAGGAAAGAGGTATCATGTTCCTCCAACACAAAGGGAGGATTCTCCGACCAGGCTGGGTCTGCGCCTGGTGGGCTACTGCCCAGCGGTTGGATTTTTTTATTTAATTTTTTTCTAATGGGCTCTCGCAGATCGGTACCCAAAATAGTTGCCCTAACTGCTTAACCGGGCGGGTGGCGGAGAATCCCGTTAGAGACTCCATCCGCCATCCAGCGGTTCATGTTGGGCGCTTATATACATATATGCTAAGTTGCGTGTCATATTCGTCGTGCGGGATCCAGGATAGTTCTCTACTAGTGAGATAGATGTCGCTACAGCCATACAAAGTCATCGATGTCGCTCGACAAAATGTATGGAACGGCAGTGTTTTTGCGCGATTTTATGGTTGCTTCCATAGTAAACGTTGTTAGTTATGATAAGAACATTCACCCCTATAAAAGGACCTCAGCTAATAATTTTACATCTTATTGAAATATCATCATCATCATTTCAGCCGAAAGACGTCCACTGCTGGACATAGGCCTTCCCCAAGCATCACCAAAATGACCAGTCCTGCGCTTTCTGCATCCAGTGGTTTTCCGCGATCTTAACCTGGTCGTCGGTCCACCTTGTCGGTCACCGGCCTAACCACGCTACGCCTTCAAGTACGCTGTCACCAATACAGAATTTTACGGGTCAATCGGCCATCCGTTTTGATAGTGCCCCACCCACTGCCACTTAAGTTTGGCCAATCTTCTGGCTATGTATGTCAGTATGTGTGATGCTTTATTGAAATATAAAACTTAATTTGAAATTTAAACTGAAAACTGTCTTTTTAACTTATAAGTGTTTCAAGTTAATGCAGTCAAGAGGTTTTTTCTGTCACTATTATTTCCCGACCTGAAGTTTTATAACCAGGGTAAAATAAACGTATACGTATGTAGACTTCAACATAGTTGTCTATGGAATCGAGTGCGTATGACAGCTCATCTATTGACCGCGGGCTTCACAAAGGCTTTGCAATGGTACCTCTATTAGTAGTCATTCAAACAATGTGAGATGATTCTGCGCGCGCTGATGTCGGTATGAAATCGACACGTCCTACGTAAAACTAAGCAAATTTTACAGGAGATCGTTTTAAAGATTTAAAAAAAATCTAATCGTCATTAATCCGTCTCTCGAGGGTCCATGGCTTTGAAACTTGGCCATATTTCAAGAGCTCATTTATGGAATACTACATATTAAACAAGTATTACTGCGGGGTCAACCCTGAAATCGATGATTTTCTAGGGAATAGCTGTTTTTTTGCGATTTCAGGGTTGGTCCCATAGTAAAAGTTTTTCTATGCTATTTCCTGTATGAGCTCTTAAAATATGACCATGCATTTCTGATACACGTTGTATAAACATCAAAATTGTTACAATGTACACCTACTATTCACCACCTTGGGCTAAAATCCTGATATCTATTTTCTTCAACAATCATACGTCTTTTCAAAATGCACTCCTATATTCTGGAATAATAAATATTAGAAAGCATCTAACAGATACTCACCATCATGCGAGTCGTACATGTAAATGATTTCCTTCCATCCATAATATAGGATTGTGTCCACGATAGCTTTATGGTAATCCGGTCGCATGCTCACTGCGTGGTCGATTAGACCGGATGATGGCGGGATAACCTGTCAAACAGAATCGCTTGAGTAAATATTTTATGAAACTTTATTCCCACGTCGATTTAGTACAAGATGTGTAGTATGACTGGATATACATATAGAGTATACTTTATTGTTTTGCACACCATTGTAAAATTAAAGTAAATACACAAACATTAATTAACACAGTAATAACAATGTTGATGATGTATTGTATAGAGAAGGTTATCTTTCGTTATACCAGAGCTTGTTGGCCCAAATTACCAGTTTTATTACAATAAATTTAACTTTTACTATCATCAACAGTCCACTGCTGGACATAGGCCTTTGCCAAGTTGCGCCACAACACTCGGTCCTCTGCCTTTGCCTGATTTTTACTATACTGTACCATAATAATTACGACTTCTGTGGTCTAGTGGTTCGAGGGTAGGACTGCTGATCCTGAGGTCGTGGGTTCGATTCCCACAGGACACAAATATTTGTATGATGAACATAAGTGTTTGTATTGGTCTGGGTGTTTCTTATGTATTATAAGTATGTATTTACAAAAAAAAAGTATATATGTACTATATCCATTAGTTTAGTACCCATAGCACAAGCTCTGCTTAGTTTGGGACTAGATGGTGCTGTGTAAAAATGTCCCAAAAATATGTATTTATTTATTTAATAATGTGTCGTAGGTACAGTCATAAAACTATCCGGTGAACCACCACAAAGGCTAAAATCATTTGCACTCAATGTTCGACGGCAGCCGTAGGTACTTAAAAAAGCAGGATTCGTTCAAGGGATTTTGTCGACAAAATGTACCACTGGGAAGTATCGTGACCGTATATACCAGAAAAACATTTTTTAATTCTTTTTATCAGAATCGTCAGTACACACGAAATGAGACAATTACCATGCAAACACAACTTTTTTTACGCAGTGTTGACAGTGGTGAAATTGTTAACAATTATAGTTTTTACTCCCACTTGCTTGGAAATTGGTTCATTATTTTAAAAAAGAATACATCAATCGGCTCTTTTCCGTACGTTACGAAATAACAGGCCAGTAATATCCAACACAAATACAAAATATAAAAGGTTTATTACATCAACACGATATAGGTAACATTACTTGGTGATTGGACCCTCCTTTTAAGCAAATAATGTCTGTATTAGGAGACTCCGCTCTTCAATAGATAGCTTAAATAACTTATTAATGTATAATTTTCCTTTATTTATTTATTTATCTTTATACATATTAATTATTATGATATTGTATATGTGTGGGGGTGTGTTCAAGTGAGGAATGCATGTGTGTGTGTGGTGGATGGGGTGTGTGTGGGTGTGTGAGAGCGTATGTTGAGGGTTTTAGTGATTTATGTCATCTATTGTAGGAGTGCCTCAGTTTCTGCATAAGTAAGTGGTTTCATCCATTCTGCTAGCATTTTTTTACATAAAACGACAATAATATAAATTGCTGGACAGTTTTTATTTTTCCAATAATGCGAGCGAGGTTGTTAAGACATAAATTAGGTGTTTTTAGCACTGAGGTACTATGTACTACGTACGTTTTTAAGTACAAAATATTTATCATATCATGATACAGGCTGATGAATGCGCATTTTTTTTCAAAACTTTTACTTTTTAGAACAAGAACCGCGCTCGGATGGATTGGCGCGAATGAAAATTAGATATTGTTGAATTAATTTGTGTATTGTTTCCTCGCAAATGAGAGAAAAGTACTATACAAGTCTCGGCTGAAATATAAATTAACGGCCTCGTTTACTTAAAAAAGACTCGGCTTGCGCTTCGTCCTTTTAAAATCACTTCGGTAGTACTCGGCTTCGCTTCGTACTTCCAATGTTACTTCGCCGTCGATTGCTTCATTTCAGGACTCGACAGTAATGTACTATTTCTCCCACTTGCTCGGAAATTGGTTCATTATTCAAAAATAAAAGAATACATCAATCGGCTGTTTTCCGTACGCAACGAAATAACAGGCCAGTAATATCCAACACGACAATAATATAAATTGCTGGACAGTTTTTAAGTTTTTATTTTTTTTAATTATGCTACCGAGTTTTTAAGTACACACATAAAATCAAATTAGGTGTTTTTTGGGAACAAAATATGTATCATTATAAAGGCTGAATGCGCATTTTTTTTTTTAAAACATTGAAAATAGAACAAGAACCGCGCCCGGACAAATTGGCACCAACGAAAATTGGATACTGTTGAATTAATTTGTGTGTTGTTTCCTCGCAAATGAGAGAAAAGGACTATACAAGTCTCAGCCGAAATAGCAATTAACGGCCTCGTTTAGTTAAAAAGGACTCGCTAGCACCTCGTCCTTTTAACATCAAGGTACGGTACGTATAACTTTCTTGAGTGAATTGCCTTTATCCTTGGTGTGTCTTTAGAATTGGAGTCACCATCCGTCCCCCTGTGCAGTGTCCTCTAAAAGACTAAAGCGCTAACGACATGAAAAAATTAAAAGCGAAGAGAGGACAGTTTTTTTACAATATTTCATTATTCATAGATTGTAAATTTTAAAATGTAAATTATAGAAGATTGAACATCTCTCCTTTTTTGGCATAGGAATACTGTAATACAATTTTTTTTTTCCGTTCTTTAGTTCAAAGTAACCATTATAAAATAAGCATGATACACTTTGACTTAATTAAGAAAATAAAATTGTAACTACCTCTAATAATATAAGATTGTCTTTTGTTAATCGGAGTGATCGACATAGCTTGTAGGATCAGTAAGCTGAAGTGGCAGTGGGCTGGCCATGCCTGTCGAAGGACCGATGGCCGCTGGAGCAGACGAGTCCTTGAGTGGAGACCGCGAATCGGCAAACGCAGCGTAGGGCGCCCCCCCGCCAGGTGGACTGACGACTTGAAAAACGTGGCTGGGGGGGACTGGATGCGGAAGGCAGAGGACCGAGTGTTGTGGCGCAACTTGGGAGAGGCCTATGTCCAGCAGTGGACTGCGATAGGCTGAGTTGATTTTGTTAATTTTATAATGTTATGAATGAAAGAGGCTGGAACCCACAACATAGGCAATCCTAGTGTGAGATCTAAGGCTTCACTCCATGTTTATTACCCATGAGACAGTAAAAACTTTATTATTATCATACAGTGGATATGGCAATACGACATTAAATAAAACCACGTACAGAGTTGAAACTCTTCGGTTCGTTCTCTGACGGTATATAAAAAATCTATCAAATCCAGTTAATAGCTTATCCACAGGAAATTATTTTAATTTCATTAATTATGAATTATGATTATTTATGATTTTTATTATTAGTATACAAGTATCATATCCATTGTCTAGTACCCATAATACAAGCTCTGCTTAGTTTGGGACTAGATGGTGCTGTGTAAAAAAATGTCCCAAAAATATTTATCTATTATCTATGAATATAGGATCATTTTTCTAGGCAAAGATCGTTAGGTCAAAGACCTGTGCGAGTCTATATGATTTTAAACTCTCTTTCTAAATGATTACAGATTATTACAAATGGTGTTGCTTATTATTTCGATGTTTTAATATTTATTTTATTCATAATTTTTTAATTTTCGATAAACAACTTATTTATGTGTTTAAATGCTTCTATAGGCTAGTAACAACCGTGTTTTCATTTATTGTCGTATTTTCATATCCACGTTGTTTTTTTTTATAGTATAGAATGGCGAAACGAGCTAAAGCCCCACCTGATGTTTAGCGGTTACCTTTGTCCATTACAACTTCAATACCACCTAGGCTGTTTCTGTATATTTGTATGCTGTCTTTATTTAATCACGACTTATTTTCCGTGAAAAAGAAGTCCGGACCTTTGAAAGACTTGCGAAGCGGAGACAATTGTACAGTCGTAGCCAATTCCCTGGAGGTGCAAGACTATTGCGTATAAAATTATTTGGGGTATAGTAATCGTAAAAAGTTTTCGGAAGCGCAAAGCATCATTCCTTTTATAAAAAAAGCCTTAAGCTTTTATTTATTATTAGTAGTTAAGTTTAAGTCATCTCAGTTTCTACAAGTTTATTTTTATATTATTCTTAATGAATGGGATTGCGTCTGAGTGCCACTTCATTTGAGAGAAGAAATAAACCAATATAAAAATGTAAAGTAAATAAATATTAGTTGCCCTTGATCTCTGCATATAATCTGATAATACCTAATATAAAATAGAACTAAAAATACTTATAGGAAAGGAACTATCTAATACGGAATAGTAAAATACTAAAGGTTGAATAAATCAATAGTAGTACTGAATCATTTATTAGAATTCGCTAATATAATCCATATATCAAAGTGAATACATGCTTTTTCTGTCAGTATTAAAGATAAAAATTGAATCAGAGTGAGTTTGTCAGCAAAATCCTTCAGGCACTCGTTGAAATCAGCCGAGTTCGCCATACTCAGACCATTTATATTCATCAAAGCTAGCAGTGGATTGAGTCAGTCAGTTTTAGTGAGGCCAAGTTAAAAAATTTAGACATACTCAGCTGCTTTTAGCAGTTATCATTACTCGCTTGAAATCAACATTTTACTGTAAAATCCATTGTTAGAAGAATACAAAAAATATGTACCATTCTGTAACTTATCTTTATTGAATGAATGTGTGGCAACATCAACTTGAAATTGTAAAAGTTTTAAAGAAATAATGCAAAGTGCGACGCTTCACATTTGGCATTTTTTGGACTTGGCGTATGCACTCTGTTTGCACTTACTACGTAATGAACTGGGGCGGAAAACTTTTTCTCAATCTGCATTCGATAAATGTTTTTCAAACATATTTACATAGAGGGTAGACAAAAAAGATCGTTACAAAACGTATGGGACCAATTCTTTATACACAACGTGTTTCTCTAATTTCCGTCATAAGGGCGCACCTGAACACAATTACTGTCATCTCAAAACTCATCATACAGCTTCAAGTGTTGTTGTTCCTAGTCATATCTTATTGTCCTCGACTTTTCCCAACTATGTTGAGGTCGGCTTCCAGTCTAACCAGTTGCGGCTGAACATCAGTATTTTACACGGAGTGACTGCCATTAGACCCCCGCAACCCAGTTACTGGGTAATACTGACATTCGGAGGTTAGACCAGATCAAATCAAATCAAATCAAAATGTTTATTTGATTTGATCCACTTGTCAGACATTCGGGCTTCTGACTACCCGTGACGACTGCCATAGATATTCGTATGGCAACAGGGACCGACAGCTTAACATGCTTTCCGAGGCACGGAGGGGGTCTCGATGTGCAACGAAATGGTCATCCATCCACGGACTGACCGCAGCAAGTCTAGCTTTACCTCGTAGATCATGCAATCCGCGCAGTTGCTACTTGGCCACGAGCCCCCGTTGTTCCTAGTCATATCTACTGACTTAAAAATATAAGGAGTACAATAAATTATTTCTGATATCAGAATAAAACGCAAATCTGTTCAAGTACTAGTCGGACGTCGTATGATCATTTCCGATTCTTCATTTTGCCGACACAAGATATGCCAGATGTTGATGTCAAGTTGAATTCACGCAAAGCTTAGATTTTATATTGCGGTTTTATCTTCCAATGTTTTAAATCAGCCTTTTTGTGTGATTTGCAACAAATAAGACAAACAATGTAGTTGCATTTTCTTTGAGACAACGGGAAATTGATTTTGCTGTTCTCTAGTTGCCCCAGTGAGTTACAAAGTTTTGTAAGCTTTAATACTACAACGCAAATTGAGATCAAAATAGTACCTAAGCAAACTCAAATAACGTTTAATTTGGAGATTAATGTTCACCAATTTAGAACCTAAATCTGGATTGATAGAATATCAATTTGGCCGAGTGATTCCTAAACCAATTTTCTTAAAAGTATAATCTTAGGATAGGCAGCAGTATTTAGAAGAAGATAGAAGTTGCCTTTGCGCTGATAACCCTAAAATGTGTATGTGGTTGTTTCAGATTATGATTACCTTATTTTGTTATATTGTTTTTAATTACTAACGTCGAATATTGTAAAAGTTGTGCATGCCTGTGAGTTATACATCAACACAGGACAATGTTCTAAATTAGAACAAAAAATGCAGTTAGAACTTCTAATTATATTTTTTGGGATTCATTTTGTGAATATGTAGTTGCTTTGCCTGTTAAATAAAATAAAAATGCTGTCTTCAATCCACTTTCCAAACGCAAAAATTGTTTACATACTTGGTAAAATAAAATAATAATAAGTATATGAATTGTAAAATTCGTTACATACCTTTTCAGGGAACCACGGAGTGACAAAAGGCATTTGAAACGTGTTCGTGTACGAGTGGAGTGTGTCGAAGGATTCCGGCGTCACCGCACCAAGCATTGCAAACACGCCCCGTGCGAACTGGTTGCATACTGTACAAAAAAAGAAACTTTAGTATTTTTTGGAAGGAGCTACAAATAAAAATATAAGAGTTGCTATAAATATCATTTATTGCTCGGCAATTCCTATAACACAAGTTTTTAATCTTTCGCGAATTTTACTCATATTGAACTATATTTACGGGACTTGTCGCGTATAATAAAATCAAAACATAACAAACATTTTGCTAACCTCGACATTTCGGCCAAGTTGCACCACGGCCAATGCAACTTGGCCGAAACGTCGAGGTTGGTCAAAATGTTTATGTTTTGATTTTATTGTGCGCGACAAGTCCCGTAAATATAGTTCAGTATCCTACAATATGAGCCTGAGTGAGATGCATTAAAAGAGCCTCGGCGCACCTTGGGCAGTCAGCACAGCTACCAACCTGCTGACTGGCTAATCTTTTCCCAAAGGCATGAGCTATTATCATTATGTTGCTCATGTCGACACGATAGAAGAAGAAGAAGTCTGAGTGTATGCCTATAATCTCTGAAAATACATGCACATTAAAAATGCGTTTTATTTTAAAACAAAAATATAAGTACTCATTTTAGCGTAAACTTTTCAAATTGGTTTTCTTTACAAAGGTTTTTCTTGTAGTGTTAATCACAATGGATATGGATTGAGAGATTCTTTAGTTGTTCTAACTGACATGATTTAAATTTTGTTGTGATTTTATTTTATTATTTTATTTTGTTAATTTTCTTACATAGAATCATCATCATCATCATCATTTCAGCCGAAAGACGTCCACTGCTGGACATAGGCCTCCCCCAAGCATCGCCACAACGACCGGTCCTGTGCCTTCCGCATCCAGTGGATTCCCGCGACCTTCACATAGAATAATGTTAAATAGAATTTAATTTAATTTAATTTAATAATGTTAAATGTTACAAGACATCTTTCTGAAAAATTAAACCTATCAATATTTTTTTTAAAGAATCCCTAAAGATTTGAATCGAAACTATGTTATTCTAATTCACCGTCAACTGGCGAATAAAAAATTACACTAGGCGAAAATGGATTAAATAAGACAATTCTTTTTATTTTCAAGTTCATTAAATTAAGCTTCTCTGACAGGCTTTTAAAGTAATTGAGTTAGGGTGCAATTACAATGGCAGAAGGTGTGCTAAACCGCTGAGTGACTATTAATAATAATAATCTGGTAATTTTAGATGATTTGTTTTTATTTTGTGTTTTATTTATAAGTATTTTGTTCAGCCGGAGAAACTAAGTAATCTATAGTTATCGAAGTAGCTTATGAATTTAACGCACCTATAGATACTAATCTCAAAGTCTTATTTTCCTCTTCAATTTTCACCAACATTAAATCTAGTATCTGGTAAATACAGATTGGTAAGAAATTACAACGGAATAACAAGCATACCTTTGAACTGGGAATACAACCGCATGAGTTAATATTCGAATATTCCGCATTGATCAAAAACAGATGGTATTTACGTTGGCAATGGCACGGCTCATACAATTTACAATTCAATTATTGATCTGCAATTTTTACGACTTAATGGCTCACCTATAGAGCTCAGACCTACTCGTTAACACTTCGTCAAAAGACCGCACTCGATGTCTGTCAGCGAGCAATGGAACAACTAGATTTTGGGAGTCAAACTTATTGATCGTGTAAGAAACTCGATACTGCGTTCTCAAACTAAAATTGCAGATGTAGGCATACGGCTGCCATGTTGAAGTGGAACTGGGCTGGCCACATCTGCCGCATACGCCACAACAGCCACACTGTTGTGAGTTTCGCCCATCTCAAACAGCCGAAAACGGAAACGCGGTATGCAGGCCCAGAAAGAGATGGCGGGTCCAGCTGGATTCCTACTTAAAGGATTGGCCACAAATTGCCATGGACCGCGAAAAGTGGAACAAAGGAAGGGAGGCCGTTGCCCTACAGTGGGACAAAACAGTTCGTTATGCTGGCACCCACATCTTCATAACCTTTTCGTTAGCACCTATTCGTACAAACATGCATTCAGTCTTACTAGAATTATTAGATAATCATAAAATTATTAGCATTCCACGTTTCGTCTCTACGTTCTACTACGTTCATGGTAGAAATGCTAATAATACTCATTCCAAGAAACTTTGATGAACGTCATACACCAGAACCGCATTAGATTGTAGCTCTATAGCGCACTCTAACCTAGATTATTGCAATATTACGGAGAAGTTAAGAAGCCTTTTACGTTTCACAGCCATCTCGCTCTAATTTAGCACCCGAACGGTGCCAAACGGGACTCTATTACTCTCGCTACGCTGTCCGTCTATCCGTCCGTCCGTCCGTACATCCGTATGTCTGTCACAGGCCTGTATCTTTTGAACGGTAATAGGTATCCGGTTGAAATTTTCTCAGAATATGTGTTACTATAACCTCTATCACGACAAAACTATAAACATGTAAAAAATACAAGAAAACTCGAAAATCATGATTTTTTTTTCAACATTTTTGTTCCTGCTCTCTCTTCAAAACGGTAATATATACCAGCGTCAAACTATGCTTGATTAAAGTGTATACTATGTAGTTTAGCAACAAATAATAAACTTAGGGCGCACTTGGCCGGTTTTTTAAAGAATTCAAGAGATTTTAGGTGAAATAGAAAAATGAAGTCTAAAAAAATCTTCAGGGTAACATTACGAATATTTGAACCATGTTTTCATCTTGATTTGTTGCTTGGAAGGAGAAGGAGAGACAATAAAAAAACATTGTTGTTCTTTCTATATAAATCATGAACGGAAATAAAACCATTATTTAAATATTTCTGGTGTCACTCAGAAGGATGTTTATAAAATAATGTTTTAAATTTCGACTAAAATCTCTTTGAATCTTAAAAAAAGGCTTAAAATTCGAGCGGCTGTGAAACGTGAAAGACCGCTTAAGGCCCATGTAGAAGATAAGTGGCACCCCCATCATTAAAAAAATAATCACTTATCGAAAATTCGTTTTTAACAATTGATGTACAAGTACTGTAGTTTAATCAGAAACTATTAACTCTGTAAATTATAGTTCGCTGTAGTTTTAGAGAGAAAAAGTGCGAAAACGGCCACTTTTGGCACTTTTTCAATCGACAACTTCAGCGAACTATAATTTCTCAACTATTTTTTGAAATTATATATATGCTCATCACGTGGAACGATTGAACGGATCGTAATGAATCCTTAAGGTTGTTTATGTATTATAACCTAACCTAACCTAAAAACTGAGCTATGCCTCATTTCAATCGCATCATCACCGTCAGATGCGCTGTTATTGTGTGCAGGTTTATTCTCCAGCCTTGGTCTTTAGCTAATTATATTTTTAATCACGCTTTAGTAGTGCTTTCCAACTGATGGATTTGAGCATATAATTTTTTAGCACACTTTTAAGTAGGTACTAATGCTTTTGCTTCTGAGTCCATTGGCACAGCTTGGATTTGAGCATAATATTATGATGCTTTAGTATGTTTTTATTTTAATTTTGTTTGACTTGTGCTGCGAGTTGAGTCATATGTGATACGATGCCACATAAAATATCGTTTTTATTACATAAAACGCGTTACCATCTTAAATCATGCTGATGTTTTAATATGAAAGTGCGATGGTTAACTAAGAGGAATAATATTTTACTCTACGCCCCCAGGGAACTACACAACCATGGATATAAAGCAGTCTACGGTAAAGGACATTTACCGAAACATACAACCCCGTTGCGCAGTTCCATCGGCATCTATTCGTCTGTCAAGAGGTAATTGAATAAAGAAAATAACAAAAATGCGAATAGTTTATAATCTAGTTATCTTAGGGCAAATAGTTATAAAACCTTATACTTTATACTCAACCTCTTAAGGGGAATGTAGCAGCCAAGTGGCGCAAATGGCAAAAGTGGCTGTTTTTCGCACTTTTTCTATCTACAACTACAGCGAAGTATAATTTACAAAGGACATTGATAAAAATAGCCTTAAACTGTTAAAAAGATGAACAATATACGAAAATTACATGCGAATTTTTTCGTTTCATAATATATATATTGTATTTAATGCGGACAGTACAAGAACCATTTTTATATTTTAAGGAGTATCAATACATTAATGAAGAAACCGGATAAAATTGTATCATCTATGATATCTGTGTATCATCCATATTTTCATTTCGATACTCTATAGTCTATGATTCAATATTATAGACGCCTTTTCACACAAGAAATTCCAAAAAATTGGCATCGACTGACAACTTGATGACAATGTAGGTTGTTTGACATAACAAAAACAGCAAACATGACATCAAAATAGCACAGATATCTGTGATTCAATCAACTCAGCCTATCGCAGTCCACTGCTGGACATAGGCCTCTCCCAAGTTGCGCCACAACGCTCGGTCCTCTGCCTTCCGCATCCAGTCCCCCCCAGCCACGTTCTTTAGGTCGTCGGTCCACCTGGCAGGGGGGCGCCCTACGCTGCGTTTGCCGATACGCGGTCTCCAGTCAAGGACTCGTCTGTGATTATATGTGCCAAAATAGTAAATATTTTAAAAATCTAAAATTATATTTAGTACTGTCCGTGTTTATGAATGTATTGCAATACATTGGCTTCATTGATTTGTATATGGTGAGCATCAACTTTAATTTGTAACGACTTAAGGCGGAGTCACTAAGGATCTTTAGCAATGTCCTTTACAGAGTTAATCGTTTCTGATTAAAGTACAGTACCTGTACTTCAATAGTTAAAACATATTTTCGATAAATGATGTATTCAGCGAGTAATATTTTTTTTACTGCTGGGGGCGCCACTTGGCTGCTACATTCCCCTTATGGAGTCATTATACTCAACATTATGAACAACTTTTACTATGGGACCAAACCTATAGTCGCAAAAATTAAAAGCGATCCCTACTATTTGTGTTCACGTAAATCGACAAAATATAGGTAACTGCTGTTTTTTTTTTTTTCAGAATCCCTATATTCGGAAGCCGACCCCAATATAATTGGGAAAAGGCTCGGAGGATGAGGATGATGAATCCCTATAGTCTGACAACCGGTCTAACCTCCAAATGTCTGTATTACCCAGTAACTGGGTTGCGGAGGTCTGATGGCAGTCGCTCCGTGTACAATACTAATATTCAGCCACATCTGGTTAGACTGGCAAAAGGCGAGGAGGATGATGATGCTGTGCTATAATAAAATTGTACAAGTCGAAAAGTCTGCACATTCGAGATTTTTTATTTGCGAAATCCGGCTGGGTCTACATATAAGCTATCGAGCACGAATCAATCATTTTTTAATTACGATTGTATGTCTGTCTATTTGTAATCTAATCACGTGAGAACGGCTGAATGGATCGCGATGCAACTTTATAGTTGTCATAAGTATTAACCTAAATTAAACACGGAGGTGTTTCCTTTTAATTGGTTGAGTTAATCACAAGAAACAGCTTGACTTCTGTATTGTAGGCAGTTGCATACAAAGTAGAGGTATTATTTCTTGGTTGGTTGCAGTTTGCTAAAAATAAACTAGATGGTGTGAGTATCATAAAAATACAATGTCGTTAGTTAAAATATTATTGTAATAGTCTGTGTTGGTACGTAACCAACATCCACGAGAACGGAGTCGCGAGCACTGGTAGTTTATAATAAAAAAAGTATTTTATTCGATGTACTTTAGCGAGCAGTATAAAAAGAGTGAAAAGGGGATATAAAGAGGGAACATTAAAATATAAAACAGTTTTATTGCTTTATGAGTTTCAGGTTAATAGATTCAGTAGCAGCAGTGTTGGCTGCAGCAAGAAAGACAATTAGCTATCAGCAATAATTTTATTAAATTTTGCAAATAAGCTGTCGGGGATTATCAGGAGCAAATAATTGAAAAATAATATGTGTGAAGCGTAATTTTTTTTTTAAATTCCACCTAATAATACATGATTGTGTAATTACATTAATTATTGTACCTATCATTATAATTTAGAAATTCGTCTTAAATAAATTTACCTAATGTCAATTTAGTGTTTCGGTTGATATATAGTTGAGAAAACATGGTTACAAAATTAACCCGGCTTAGCATAAAGTTATGTAGCTATTATAAGGTGTTTCTCAAGTATTCGAGATCACCACATTTGCGCCAATGCGAACACAAACCAAGACGCTGAGCAAAATCGTCCACAAGACAATTCACTTATTAGATATCACAACGCCGACTTTTCATTGAAATTTAATAAGTTAATAACCCACAGTTTATTGGCGGTAACTTTATTAAAACGTGGCGCGTCACCGTTGTTCATATTTTCGTTTAAATTTTATCACGACACCGTCCATTAAGGTTAAGACATTGATTGTTTATAATATCTTTTGCCACAAAGACGTTTAAGTAAAACCTTCAAGAATTAATTATATAATATTTTAGTAAGTAGAATTTGCGTCTGTGCATATAAACTTTATTTCATTTATTGATAAATAAATTTGTAAAAGTGTGAAACCTAAGTATTATAAATGCCAATGTATATATTTTTCTTCAATAAGTTTAGGGTTATTAATATTCAAGAGAATAAGATTAAACAGCGACTTGTAGTTGGCACTTAATAAAACTAACCGGCAGCCAAACATGGATGAACTTCACATATGTGGGACACTCAGAAAGTTTTGCGAAACTAAAAAAAATTGTTCTATACGTACATATATTTTTATCAAATCTTTTCAAAGTACTTTCCACCAGCCTCTATACAAAGATTCATGCGCCTAAACCAGTTTTCAAAACACTTTTTCCAGTCCGCCGCAGACACCTCGTTTACAGCCTGCTCGAACGCAGCCAGCGCATCTTCCGGCGACGAAAATTGTATCCCTTTGAGCTGATTTTTTATTTTTGGGAATAAAAAGAAGTCACACGGTGCTAGATCAGGGCTGTAAGGAGGGTGACCCAGGAGTTTGACTGGCGTGCTGTCCAGGAAGTCCCTCGTTTTGAGTGCGGTGTGCGCAGGTGCATTGTCGTGGTGGAGCAGTAGCCCGCGGAGCCCTGTGTTTGGTCGCTTGTTGCTTATAACAGAGAAAACTTCTGGCAAACATTTGGTAGTATACCATTCGGCATTAATGCTTCTTTGATCCCGTAAGGGAATTGATACCAAGTGGCCAGTCAAATTAAAAAAGCTAGCGATCAAAATCTTACCCCCGCTTCTAGATCGCTTCACTTTGGTAGGCGTTGGCTCATTTTGAAACACCCAAACAGTCGACTGGCGCTTGGTTTCTGGGTCGTATTGATAAATCCAGGACTCATCACCTGTAACGATGTCGTAAACACGCCGAGACGAGCCTGCTTCAAATTTGTTAAGCATATCACGGCACCATTCCACCCGGGCCTGCTTCTGAGCATCGGTGAGGTTGTGCGGCACCCAGCGTGATACTATCCTCCTCACGCGAAGATGGCTGTGTAGAATCTCGTGAACGCTTCCCGATCCAATCTTCAATATGTGTTGAATCTCCTGATATGTAATTCGCCTATTGTCTTGGATTAAATTTTTCACTGCTAGCACGTTTTCTTCGGTAACAGCCGTCAAAGGGCGACCGCTTCTTTCGTCATCCCCCAAAGTTGGTCGACCGCGCTTGAATTCGTTATACTAACGATACACGGTTGCCTTGGAAGGGCCTTCATCCATGAATGCCATTTGAAGTCTATCGTACGATTCATCCGGTTTCAGGCGACACTTGAAATCGTATAAAATCATAGCTCTAAAATGTTCCCGGCGCAGATCCATATTTCAGTGAGACACAATACTTTGAATTAACTCGCAAAAAATGTGGAGAGAAATTTTGAAATTGGAACTTACTTATTTTTACTTATAAATAATCATATTTTCGAAAAACATTATAACTGGCCAGTCTCCCATATATAAAAACTTTTTTTCGCAATACTTTCTGAGGGGCCTGGTATTGTAACAACCCTTTTACCTGTGTTTACAAATAAATAAATTCTATTCTATACTAAATTAGGGATCAAATATAATGTATAAGCAATTTTAAATATGGGTAGGCTGCCAAAATCACGGAATAAATGAAACAAGTGACTTTATGATTACTTAGTACGGGAAAAAGTGTCGCTAAAATCACACATTTATAACTGAAATAGTATATTACAATACACAAAAACAAATAAGTGATTGGTTTTATTTAAAATAAAAATTGAGCCTGACAATTTTTTTTTATCAATTTTATTTAAAGTTGTTAAGGGGACTGTAGCAGCCAAGTGGCGCCCGCATTAGTAATTTTTTTTTTTTTTTTTAATAATTGAAGTTCAGTTACTGTAGTTTAATCATAAACTATTATAGTTCGCTGTAGTTGTAGATAGAAAAAATGCCATAAGTGGCCATTTTTGTTACTTTATCTCTTCCTTCCATTTTTTATAGATTCCATCCCCCGTTTAAATACGCGCCATAATTTTGACTTACATTGCATTTTTACATAATGCTTGCCTTCCATGCAGCAGGATTTTAGTATGATCCCGGCCCGGCTTATGGAACAACTTTTAAAAGTAACGTGCAGATGAGAATTTGATTATAACTTGCTTTAACGTTTGAAGAAAAAACATCGCAGTGAGGAAATCGGTACACCTGTAGCTAGGTAAGCTTGGTGGACTAAGGCATGAATACTTCTCATTCTGAGAAGAGGCCCGCGCACAGCAGAGAGACAATAATACCTATGCTGTTTATGTTGTATTGTTAATTTTTACATTTAAACAGAAAATATTGACAACGTCTGTGGTCTAGTGGTTCGAGTGTCGGACTGCTGATCACGAGATCGTGGGTTCGATTCCCACAGGACACAAATATTTGTGCGATGCACATAAGTGTTTGTGTTGGTCTGGGTGTTTTTATGTATTATAAGTATGTATTTACAAAAAAAAGTATTTAAGTATTATATCTATTGTCTAGTACATATAGTACAAGTTTACTTAGTTTGGGACTAGATGGAGCTGTTTAAAAGGCTCAAAAATATTAATTTATTTATATTTATAGTAATATAATAATGTAATGTAATGTAATATAATAATATATAGTGATGTGTTTGTAATTTTTCTTCCTAAATTAATGCTTAAAAGAAGCTTAAATCCACTAGTATAAAAGCAAGATAAAGGCTTTCACATGTGAAGGGATTTTGTGTAGCTTAAAAGAGTTTTTTTGCGATTGATCCGAGGTTTTGAGAGAACTTAATTAAACCCTTCCAATTAAGTGGATCTGACTGGATTTGTACCTTCACTTATTCAGTGATATAAATTGATTTGTTTGTTCGTAAGGTAAACCCAATTGGAATTGCTTTCATCATTCCTTATCAATAATTCATTGAAAACACGATATCTAAATTAGCCGTATAAATTGCGAACACAAAAACTTGTTTAGGTATTGAATTATTTTCTGTAGATACTTACAGAGGTTCAGCTATTTTTATAGATAAAATTATAATGAAAGAATAACACGTCGGACTTTTCTCGACGTCTTAAACGTTAGTTATATTATAAGAAAACATTCGATTTATATTTTGCTACAATATGGCTGGCACCATCTCAACTATGTATTAGCTTTCTAAAACTGTAACTCCAATTTACATAGATAAACTAATGTATTCAAACAATATTCAACATAACTTGTGTAGGCAATTTGTTATATGATGGAGTCATGATTTAATTCATGTCTGGCCAACCAATCACACGCATACACAGACAGACGCGAGACTTAGTGGAATCAAGATATCTTGTGATCTCCATGTAACGTATAAATCATTTGGTTAATCATCTAAAGCGATTGCTAGTAGATCTAACACATCTATTAAGGAGAAGAGTTTCTTAGCCAGTTTAGGGGTGAAATCACATCAGTGTCCTCAAATATCGATTTGTTCCGGAGTATTTGTCACGTTACACGTGAATGCTCGCGGTTACGGAGCGCCTTAATGTCGCAACAGATTTATTTATTATTGAAAAATATAGACAAAGTGCTGCGAACCATCATAGTGAAGCAAAAAAAAAAAACTAAGCTCTTTCGTGAACAACTAGTGCTCACGCACACACCGTGCACCTGAAGGATATTTGCTTTCGCGATGCTTACTGGAAGATGCCGCAATTAATTGCCATTGAGCTACAATGTCAATTACAGTTTTTTTTGCTGATAAGAATAGTTTGGCTTATTTTATCTAACAGTATAGTAATCATCATCATCCTCCTTGCCTTTTCCTAATTATATTGTGGTCGGCTTCCAATCTAACAGTATAGTAATCTGAAATAATATTCAACATCTTACAAAATAAATGCAAGTTCTGAAAGTAGTTTAATCAGAATATCTATCGATAGGTATGGTTTTTATACCATATTATAACATTATAACATATTTTTTTATTCATTCTAGGTACTAAAGATACATGAGTATGTCAGTGAATCCCGAGTAGGTCCTTGAGGTTTAGGAAGACCAGTGAAATGGATGGAAGATGGCAACCTGCAGCTATCTAACAACCAAGTGTCATTCCTGTTGTTCCTCGTGCTCTGTAAGAAATAATAATTCTGGAACTTACTGATGTCCAAATACCATGTAATTTAGAGATTTAAAAAAAACTACAATGTATTCATAATATTCTAATTGGGGGTGCTGAGGCCTTGCGTTCATTCTGTTACATGCTGTATAACATAAAAGAAACTGGGGAAAAGTTAGTTAACAATAAAACAAAAGACAATAAATTGTGAATTTTCGTTTGATTTAAAAAAGTGAACAGTCGCACAGCAGACTGGCGCCATGCCGGTAGGGAAGTGCTTGTCATTAGAGCAAATAGGCTCGGGGTGTCTGCGGCCGCTCATCCTCTTTCACGGGCAATTTGCTTTTGTTCCTCCTTTTTAATTTCCGCATCGGTATTTTTGTATTGTTCCCATTTTTACGAAACCACAAAAATATGTTGTTATTATTATCTATTGTTATTTTTTCCCTCTACAAGCCTGCGGTCACCTGATTGTCGTTTAGACGCTATGATAACGTCGTCAAAAGTCGTTACTTTTTGACTTAGGGAATTCGTCTCAACCCATCTGAGCCCGTTTTATTTTCTTTTTAAACTTTGGTATTTCGAGTCTTTGTTCAAGTTTTATTTTTATAAGTTAAGCCGGATCTTATAAAGCTTTGTTTTTATTATTAAGAATAAAGATGGTGACTGATAAATGAGGACTGTGTTATGAAAGCTTATGAGTAAGACAAGATCAGTTTATGATGTTGCATACTCGCAACAGATTCGTACGTGTCATGGAATTGTAAACATTGGAAAATGCTTCAAAATTTTCTATGATTTTTTTATGACAAAATCTTGAAGTGTACATTGATTAAGGCGCTACTAAGATCTAAGTGGCGCATAACTATTAACTCATAAAATTATAGTTCGCTGTAGTTGTAGATAGAAAAAGTGCCAAAAGTGGCCGTTTATCGCCTTTTTTCTTACTACAACTACAGCGAACTATAATTTATAGTGTTAATAATTTCTGATTAAACTAAAGTACCGGTACATCAATTATTAAAAACGAATTTTCGATAAATGATGTACTCAGCCAGTATATATTTTTTTACTCATGGGACTTAGCTCTTAGTGTGGCCTTAATGTCATAGATCTTTGTCCTGCGCAATTTTAGAACACACTATAAATGCATCATAAAAAAAATTGTGGTCCTTATTTGTTTCAGTATCAGAATTTCTCTCCTTGTACTCGTGTTTCCACTCTATTATGATATTGTATCGAAGGTGAAAATTTAATTATTACCGCACGAATACTTCAATATACCTATGATATTCGGTTAAGAGCTCGAGCAAATTTCCAGTAATTTAATAACTTTCACTGAAACGTTGGATATCAAAACTTGTAATTAAGATGACACTATCGTTATAATATTTGTAGTTCAATAAATTTTCAGTATAAATAACTATCGTAATAATATTATAACTGTGAAAGTTTGTGAAGATGTTTACATGTTTGTTACTTTTTCACGCTGAAACGACTCAACGGATTTGGTACACAGGTAGACCATAAACCGGATTATCATAATATAGGTTTTTTTTTTTATAGTATAGGATGGCGAAAAAGCTAAAGGCCCACCTGATGTTAAGCGGTTACCTTTGCCCATAACAACTGCAATACCACCTAGGCTATTGCCTAAATGGTACTGCAAGTCGGTTCGCCAAACTGAGACATGAAGATGGAAAGTCTCATGTGATTGTAATTTAATGCGTGAATGTATGCGTGATATTTCTGCCTGTGACAAGCCGAATTATATGCGACCGAAGCCGCGGGCAAAGAATAATATTTAATATCCATTTGCTTCATACTTTGATTATGTACCTACTACCTTAGATTATGTACAAGTACAAGTACTATCAGCAAACTTTCCGGTGAACCACCACTAAGGCTAAAATCGCTTGCGCTCAGTGCTCCATAGCAGCCGTAGGTACGTGTTATGTAGCAGCATTCGTTCAAGGGACTCAGTCGACAAAATGTATCACCGGTAAGGATCGTGACTGTACATAATCAAAGGCTTTATAAAAGATACAGATTGAATATTTTACTTCACTGGATTGACCTTAGAATTAGAATGTGTTTTTAGTTCAGTCGGTGCCAATATGCATATTGTTTTGTTTGTTAGACAGTGACGCGTTTTAGACGTTTTAGTAACATACACTCCAGGACTGCCAACGCAAATGCGGATCCAAATATTAATCATGAACTGCAACTGCCGACGCCAGCTAGTTTTTTAATTATCTGATTTCGATTTACAGAATAAATAATTTCATTATAATTCATTTCATACAAGTAAAGCCTTTTTAATGTTGTATCAATGAATACTTTGTGGTTGTTTTTTATATATTATAGGATGGCAAAACGAGCTAAATGTTAAATGCCCACCTGATTTTAAGCGGTTACCTTTGCCCATAACAACTGTAATAGGCTGTTGCCTAAATGGTACCGCAAGTTGGTTCGTCAAACTGAGAGATGAAGATGGAAAGGTTGTCTTGATTAATTACTTTTAGGCCTGTATTACAGAACGAAACTCAAGCTTTGATCACTGTTTGAAACTAGTTTTGAGTTGAACTTTGATTTTAGAATATTCCCCAAGCATACATTCAGCTATCACAATTTAGCTGAATTTAGCTTTATTCTACACTGTCACCTGTTTAGGTGTGTGAGCAGAGATTTGATCTGTAATCACTAAATTGTGGTCGAGACCATGCTTGAGTACAGATTTATTTGCTATTTCAGGTTATATTCGTGTGTTATGTTTTTGAATTAAAGTTTATAATTAACGTATTGAAATAAGACCGATGCTCAAGTAACGATTCTATGCTTCAGTAATGATCAAGTGATTGAAGATCAAACTTTACTCGAGGAACGTTCTGTAATACGGATATAAGTGATATATCATAATACATTCTAGCAATTATAACAACATGACTCACAGTCACAGTTCAAAGGAGATATTCAATTTATTTCAATTCAAATTGTTTTTATTTCAAACTAGCTTATGCCCGCGACTTCACCCGCGTGAACGTCGTTTATCACGCATCCCTCGGGAACTGTTCATCTTCCCGGTATATTTATACCGGGAAGCCTATATGTTAATCTGGGTTATGTTGTATCTGTATACCAAATTACACCAAAATCGGTTCAGCTGTTCTTGAGTTATAAATGATGTAACTAACCCGACTTTGTTTTAAGATATAGGTATTATACATTTATATTAGACAAAGGTAAAAAACAATACTGTGATATGTAATTCTGTCCTAAAATTTTCGTGCTTATTTCTACACTTTTATCACTTCAATGGCAAATCATACTTAAAGGAAGATATAAACAATCAGTATTTAATCAGATATTCTCAGTAGTAGCCCAAGTCTGGTTTTATTCTCGGTTCATGACCCTATTACATGAGACTTATACCTTTTATTTTTTACGTGGGGAAATGCTCATGGAAGCACTCCGCCCGGGGAAGGCGGAGCCTGTGTCGGACTCTTACCGACTAAAACCACCATGGTGTTCCTCTTCCAACCATTGGCCGGGGGTGTGGGAAACTTATAGTCGTCCAACCATCCCCGGCAGGTCCCGGCTCGCCACTAGTAGGCGAGCCCCTTCTCCCCGTGCAGCATCATCGGCCGCACCCTTTTCTGGACTGGCGCGCGTGGAACACGACGCGCCACCATCACGGGCCTTGACTGATCGGGCGGCGGACTCGGGGTAGCCCAGGCCCAGGTGAAATGTGGGTGTACATGCACCTGTCTATGTCTACCCCTTCTGGGAATACAGGCGGTATGTGATGGAATTTATGTATAAAAAACCAAAGAAATGAGGTTGACGTAAAATCCATCATAATAAATTCTTAGGTTTTCGCGATCAGTACACATTATAATAAAACGAGTTTAATCGAATTACATGGCGTATATTATTTAAATTGGGTTTCCTGACGTTTCGAAAGTTTTGCAGCGTTTGTGGTCACAGGAAGGCTAAATGGTGGTTAAATGATAAGCGTCTTTACAGATATTTAAAAAAAATACTACCGTACAATTTTTATTAATTAAAATCGTTTTGATGCACGCAGTAATCGCTCAAAATGACTTTGAGTAATCTTTTTTTTTAAATATCTGTAAAAAAGCTTGCCATAGTCTTTCTGTGACCACGAACGCTGCAAAGCTTTCGAAACGTCAGGAAAACCAATTTAAATAATACACGCGATGTAATCCGGTTTAACTTGTTTTATTATAACGTAAAATTTATCGTTCCTTTGTCTGCGCTACTGAACGCGAGTGTAAGATCTCTTGCATCTTCTATATATATATATATACTATAATAAAACTGTAAAGGTCGAAAAGTCTGTACATTGAGTTTTTTTTCGCGAAAACCGGCTAGGGGGGCTAGAAATAAGCTATAGAACACGAATCAATCGTTTAAAAAATTTGTCTGTCTGTCTGTCTGTTTGTTACCTCATCACGTGAAAACGGCTGAACGGATCGTAATTAAACTTAGCATTTGTATTGGTATTAGTCTAACTTAAAATATAGGGTATGTTTTATCTAAATCGGTTGAGTAGATCCAGCGATACAGCTTGACCCCCTCTATTGTATTAAGTTGCATACAAAGTAGAGGTCATAATTGTTGGTTGGATGCAGGTTGCAGGTTCCTAAAAATACAACTGGATTCTATTAGTATTATAGAAAATATAGAATAACATAACATAGCCCATCACTGTCCCGCTGCTGGGCATGGCTCTCTTCTTGGAATGAGAATAGTTAAGGAACTGGATATTGTTAATGTAATAGATTATCATAACATAATCAGCTCATTACCTACTGCCCCACTGCTGGGCACGGACCTCTTCTCGAAACGAGAATAGTTAAGAAACTAGAAAATATAGAATAACATAACGTAGTCAACCCATTACTGTCCCACTACTGGGTATGGCCCTCTTCTCAAAATGAGAAGAGTTAATGAACTGGATATTATTAGTATTCTAGAATAACATAACATTACCAGCCCATTACAGTCCCACTGCTGGACACGGGCCTCTTCTCAGCATAAGAAGAGATGTGGTTAGTGTTATAGAATAACATAATCAGCCCAATTACTTCCCACTGCTGGGCACGAGCGTCTTCTCAAAATGAGGGAGTTTAGGGCTAATTCCATGAAATTCCATCACCTTAGCCGGTTGGTTGCAAAAACAAAATATAGTATGGTCGGTAAATAGTGTAATCGTCTGTGTAGGCGCTTATATGTATACATTTGAAGATGTTGTGTTCATAATTATGACACGATGTTATTTTCCGACATCCACGCGGACGGAGTCGCGGGCACAGCTAGTTTCTAATAATTTTGTGTTTAATATTACCAACTTCCTTGTATCACATATGTGTAGTAAAAATCTCCAAGGACCTAGACTATCGATCAAGTCCTGCCCAAGCCGACAACGCTGTTTGCAGTATTCTGGTCACGTGACGTCCTGATGACACTTCTCTTAAAGACTCTCCCCGTTCCTGAGACAATGGCGCACACAGTCTTGCAACCTTAATTTCATTTCAAAGACACTGACACTATTTGAATACGGGAAAATTATATTCATATCACGTTGCTCTTAATACTCTTACGCCCGGCATAAAGGAATTGTAGAGTGAAAGCCAGACAGTCGTATTTAATTATTTGTATTTTGTTGCTTTTTGGGCGCACAGTATAGGTTGGAAAAGATAATATTCGGATCGGTAGTTGTGAAATTAACTTCTATTAGGTACGTACGTACGTACATATTTATTCGTTTCATTAGACGCCATTTCAGGCACATGTGCCTGACGCTTGTAGAGGTAGTACCCTTACAATGTTTAGTTTGGTAGTCTAACTGTAAATTTGTTGTTTTTGTTTTATAGTATAGAATGGTGAAACGACTAAAGGTCCACCTGGTCTTAAGTGGTAACCTTTGCCCATAACAACTGCAATACCACCTGAGTTGCATTTATTATTGTATAGTAGTATTGCACATCGCATTCGCCAAACTGAGACCTAAAGTCCAAGTGTTAACTCAATTCACGCATTTTGATTCGTTTCCACAATGGTTTGGCTAAGCTTTGGGAAAAAACTACAGGAAAAACACACCCATTAATAAATACACACATAGCAAACATGAATAACGCATTAATATATTTTTGAAACTGTTTGAGTACATTTTGTCGAACGTCATTGATGACAATTTTTGAAACAAAATAAAGAAAAAAATATTGACTACAGGCAAAATGCACACAATAACAATAATATACAATTTTATTATAAATTTACCAGACAACTAATGTCTGGAGCTGGTTGCGTGTGCTGTAACCATTGTTATTTTTTGCGGTTTCAGGGTTGCTCCCATGGTAAAAGTTGTTCGTTATGATGAGATTGTTCACCTCTTGAAAGGACCTCAGCTTATAACGTTACAGTATAACTAGAAACACCAAACATTACGAAAACTAACACTATCATCACATAGCAATAGCAGTAAAATGTATTAACGGGCTCGTCATATAAATGTAATAAATTTTAAAATTAAGTAATGTGATCTACACTCTTATTTAATTTTATATTCAGGCAATTAATTTATTGAAAATCTCATCAAATCTGAATAAATGTCTCAAAGTATATTTCAATGTAAAACCTTTTGAAATTGTTGACTTATATTATAATTGATTGTGATTTCCAGTAATTACTTATGTCAAACACAGTTCGTAGCGTCAGGAATAAGTTTAGGGATCCCAGAGAACTCATTAATTACTTAATATTAAAATATTATGTGTATTATATTCAAAAGACCGTCTGATAAATTAAAGTTGCTCAAAACTGATGCAGACTTCGTGAAAAATAAGATATTAAAGACAAAGTTTAACCGGATTAAATAGCGTATATTATTTAAATTGGTTTTCCTGACGTTTCGAAAGCTTTGCAGCATTTCGTGGTCGCAGGTAGAAATATTAATATTTTTAGAAATATTTGTAAAGACGCTTGTCATCTTGTGATGACAAGCGATGATCAAAGAACGTGGCTGGGGGGGACTGGATGCGGAAGGCAGAGGACCGAGCGTTGTGGCGTAACTTGGGAGAGGCCTATGTCCAGCAGTGGACTGCGATAGGCTGAGTTGATTGTTGATTGTCATCTTAGTCTACCTGCGACCACGAAATGCTGCAAAGCTTTCGAAACGTCAGGGAAACCAATTTAAATAATATACGCGATTTAACCCGGTTAAACTTTGTTTTATTATAATGTGTAGTGATCACGAAAACTTATGAAGTTATTAAGATATTAAAGAATAATCTATACTAATATAATAAAGAGGAAATATTTGTTGTTGCCAATTTTAATAATTCTTTCACCATTAGAAAGCTACTTTATACAGAAGTAACATAGGATGAAATATAAAGCTTTTGCATCCGTACCTAAATGTGTTAAAAATAATAAAATAATATCGATGAATGGTTTAGGAGCGTATAGAGGACAAACATTTATTTTTATATGTATAGAAGACTTATACCTGGCTAAACAGAGCGCGCTTGCCAATAGGCTAGGGCGCGTGGCCTGATTGTTATCTGTGCGAATAAATAGAATACTTTCGGAAATGGACTGCTCTTAATTCATCTTAATAGGGTTCAATGCTCGATGTGGATAGACGTAGCCTTTTTCACTATTGACACAACTTTATCAATCCTATAGATATGTCATAACACGGAAGTAAGACTACAATATAGTACGTAAGTTATTTTAGTACACTTGAGTAGTATTAATGATTTATGAAGTATTTATTATTGAAAAAAAAAACCATAAAATTAGTTTATCTCGTCAGATCTAAGGCGGAACCCCATGGATTGACCTACTATAATATTAGCACCTGTAATGACTAAAAGACGAAAAGAGACTAAAGCGGGTAACAAATAGCATCATCTTAGAAGATTCTTATTTTGATTGATCATTACCTACACAATCCTTTTGTCAAGCGTTTCAATCAACTCAGCCTATCGCAGTCCACTGCTGGACATAGGCCTCTCCCAAGTTGCGCCACAACGCTCGGTCCTCTGCCTTCAGCATACAGTCCCCCCAGCCACGTTCTTTAGGCCGTCGGTCAAGCGTTGGCTGGGATGATATTTTGATTTTATCATGATAGCGTTCAGCAAACGGTGGGACATAAGAGTACTGTTGCATGCTTTGATACCTGCACTCTAAATAATTAATGTATGCTTCACGTAGCTAGATTCTGGGCTGACGATTTAGGTTTCCATAAACTCGCCAAGAAGAAGAAGAAGAAAATTATAACACTTACTGAGTCGAGAAAGCTTGAATGCATCTGCAGTGTTAATGACATCTACGTATGCCTGCAACTCCAAGCGCCGGCTGCTTATATTCTGATTATGTATCGTCATAGCGTACTTGAAGACATTCTGTATTTCTTCCGTATTCTGGTCGAATATTGCACCTGGAAACAAATTATCTTATTTATAACCTATTTAAGCAACAATAAGTCGTCCATTACACCGACTCTAAAATTATGCCTATAAACATCATCATCATAATCATTTCAGCCGAAAGACGTCCACTGCTGGACATAGGCCTCCCTCAAGGGGGAGGATATGCCATAATCGCTACGCTTGGCACGTAGGCGATCGCAGTTGGTTGGTTAAATACTATATAAAATAGACTTACTTAGGCAAAAGCCTAAAATAAGTAAAAACCTGTTAAAATCAAAACTAAGGGATTTGCTTCTTGATGACGAGGAGACGTCACCAGGCAATGTAAAAATAGTACATTACTGTCGAGGCCTGAAATGAAGCAATTTACGGCTGAGTAATATTGGAAGTACGAGGCGTAGCCGAGTACTTCCCAAGTGATTTTGAAAGGACTAGGCGCAAGCCGAGTCCTTTTTAACTAAACGAGGCCGTTAAATGCTATTTCGGCCGAGACTTGTATAGTACTTTTCTCTCATTTGCGAGGAAACACAACACAAATTAATTCAACAGTATCTCATTTTCATTCAAGCCAATTCGTCCGCGCGCGGTTCTTGTTCTATATTCAAAGTTATGAAAAAACAATATGCGCATTCAGCCTGTATAATGATAAATATTTTGTACCTAAAAATACCTAATTTATGTAAGTGTGTACTTAAAAATCTCAGTAACATAATTTAAAAAATGTAAAGTGTCCAGCAATTTCTATTATTGTCTTGTTGGATATTACCGGCCTGTTATTTCGTTGCGTACGGAAAATAACCGATTTTTGTATTCTTTTTTTTTGAACAATGAACCAATTTCCGAGCAAGTGGGAGAAAAAATATAGGTATAATATAAAGCCAATTTCTTCTGTTATCGAGAAATTAATCCACAGCAAATTAGTTTATAATCATACAACTTATTTGTTGCTAGTTAAGTTTTTTTTCATATTGTATGTAGCATGTTTACGTAAGGATAAGATAGTACATATAAGTATGTATGAGCGACTTGATAGTTTGGCGAGTTTTCTAGTAAAGTAAAACTAAAGAAATTGTACCTGTGAATAAATAAAAAAAATTAATAAAAAAAACTCAGAGAACGCTGCTGACCACCTTCTGATGAATAATGCCCTCAATAGTATTATACATGTTATCTTTTATTAAAATAGCAATGATATTATTGAAATTATTACCTCAAATGTTTGATGTCATATTTTAAAAGCCGGATGTTATCAATTTTATTTGATTAGAATCAAAAAGTAGTAAAATGACTATGTCGTACATAGCTAAAGTGGCGGCCATTTTGAGCTGATCGGCTCTCATTCGTTTTCTGTACGTTGAATGTTCAACATTGCTGTGAGCCTGGAAGTAATAATTAAATACTGTGATTTGTATTATCATATATCTTGTGGTTTGTTTTGCCTTCCTATCTTCTGAACTTTTTATACATTTAGATTATTGAATATATTATATATCTCCTCTCACATAAGGCCTATGGCGTTAATCGTAGTATAAAATAAAGTATAAAAAAATCTTCAGGACGCTTTGTTACATGTTTACTAGAGCGTAAAAAAAACATCCATGTGTACATGCGCATTCCACGTCGATAGTTTATGGCAACCGTGGCAGCTGGGCTACCTACCGCTATTCCCAGAGTATTACACATGTTTTATTTTATTACTGACGAAACGAACGTATTTTTATAATGTTTTCAAGCTTCGTGTTTCAACCGAGCAACCCGAGCAACCTGAGCAGTGATAGCCTAGTGGTTGAACGCTTTCCTTCCATGCAGGAGGGTGTGAGTTCGATTCCGGCCCGCACCTCTGACTTTTCGAATTCATGTGCGGCATTATATTCGATTATCACTTGCTTTAACGGTGAAGGAAAACATCGTGAGGAAACCTGCACACCTGAGAGTGCTCCATACAGTTCTCAATGATGTGTGTAGTCCGCCAACCCGCACTAGGCCAGCGTGGTGGACTAAGGCCTTAGCCTTCTCATACTGATAAGAGGCCCGTGCCCAGCAGTGGGACAGTAATGGGCTGGTTATGTGTTTCAACCAATTTGTTTTAGATATTGGTACTTGAATAGTAAATAAGTAGAAGTTTTTAAACTTTCGCGAATTTCACTCATATTGAACTATGTTTACGGGACTTGTCGCGCACCATTAAATCAAAATATAACGAACATTTTGACTAACCTCGACGTTTCGGTCAAGTTGCATTGGCCGTGGTCACGAGTAAATAAGTATCTTGTGGTTTTGCATCGTAGATACACACTCACTCACACTTTCACTCACTGATTTGATCACTTTCACTGATTATTTAATCATTTATGTAGAACAAGTTTAACCGGATTACATCGCGTGTATTATTTAAATTGGTTTTCCTGAAGTTTAGAAATCTTTGCAGTGTTCGTGGTCGCAGGAAGCCTAAGATGATAAGCGTCTTTACAGATATAAAAAAAAACTACCGTACAATTTTTTATTAATTTAAATCTTTTCGATGCACGTATTAATCACTCACAATGTCATTATATTTTACAGTGTAGAGTGCTGTTTGGGACTATTTAAATAATATACGCGATGTAATCCGGTTAAACTTGTTTTATTATAATGTGTAGTGAAGAAATTATTATTTATGTAGACTTTGTACAAGATTTAAAAAATTGGATGGGATGTCCCAGAATTATAAGTATTAAAATCAGTAAAACTACGGCTGACATTCAAACACTAAAATGTATTATTAAATTAATATTTGCTTAAATACAATTATTAAATGGAAGACATACTGAAAGTAGTATGTGTGCTACTTTATCAAATTTTAGTTTTGTTCTTGTAATACACACTATTGTCTACATTTCTTACTTATTTCTCCTCTGGAAGGTCTGCTGGTAGAAATTTTATTGAAATAAGCAGTACCTACCTTTGTACGGTCGACCGAACGTCAGCGGTGACACTGTGTCACTGTGACATTGACAGCATCTTTATTTCGTAAGCAGTAAGGACAGTATTTTCGAATTGAAGTGTTACAACTGTCATGCAGTCGACTGTACTTAATACATTAAATGCTGTCTACTTTCATGTGTTGTTCTGCGTACATAAATTATAAATAAATAAATAATGTTGTATAATTTTTCGTATACATGATAGGTCGACGTTTAGTGGTTAGGATCGTGCAAAATGAGAGAAACTAAGAAAGTATTCAGAGATGCTATAACTGCAGTGCGGTTGCGAATCGTTCACATGGTGACGGCTATATATAAATGTAAATGCATTTTGCTACACATAAATTGGTTGAGAAGCTTTAACACTTGGGTACATTGCTATTGCAAGAGTTTACTAGAACTGATTTTTGATAAAATTATTTCCTCTTTTGGCTAGACGTAGCGTTTTCAGAGAACAAGTTACTGAAATAATAACACATAAATATAAGGAATAATGGACTTTAAAAAAATATTAGATATTTGTGACGATTCATGCTTTTTGTTATAAAAAAGTGAATTTATTTTAATATTGATGTTTAAAATGGTTTCTTATATCAATGTCAACTTAAAATTGTGAAAGCAGAGCATACCTGCGGTACTATTCACAAACGTTCGAAAATTTTCCGTTTCCGATGTGAAATTTGACCAGCAAACGAAACAAAACGACCACTTCCTGCGACCACGAACGCTGCAAAGCATTCGAAATGTCAGGAAAACCAATTCGCGGTGTAATCCAGTTAAACTTGTTTTATTATGAAACAAAACGATTTGAGAATCATAGTTCTTTAATTTTACATCGAATGCTTTCCTACAACAAATGGCTCTCGGAATAGTTTCCGTAAATTTCGCGTTGCGTTCTCAAATCGTTTTGTTTCTTATTAAAACGAGTTTAACCGGATTACGTTGTGTATTATTATTAAAATTTGTTTTCCTGATCTTTCGATCTTTTTGTTTCATTTGCCAGTCAAATTTCACTTTGGAAACGGAAACTTTTCGAACGGTTGTGAATAATACCGCTGATGCTCTGCCACATTTTACGGTAAATTTCAGCGTAGGTATCTCTGGATTTCGATTTGGTTTGGTAAGGTAATAGAAATCTTATCTACTGTCTTTTAATACCGGAACGCATGTCGCTGGTGTGCCACTATCAACTCAGAAAGAGGCAATTACGCCCACCATGTTTCTAGCATTCAATGCAAAAAAAATACGCTTAAAAATTCCGTTGTTTGGTATGTTGCAAAACACTATTTTAGTGACTCCGAGTTAAAAACAGCACTAATGATCAAGCCTTATTATTTAGATTTCTATGGTAAAAACCGACCTTAAGATATCCGCTGTATTATTTTACTTATTTTTTTTATTTTTCTGGTTTTAATTGCTTGGTTTAACTGATATACTGATAGTTGGGGGCGAAGGTGGGCCTTTATCTCGTTTGGAAATCCAATATTAAAAAAATAAAACATAGTTGTAAAGGTTTTCTATTTCTTTATTTAAATTCAACAAAATATGTAACACGTTCAAAAAATTACGAACGTCTAAATACTCATAATTTTGATTCCACAAAGTAGGAAGTAGACTTAAGCATCCAAGCACAAATAAATACTCACATGAAATCGCGCCTGTTATAAATCACTTGCCATTGAAAACCTCCGCAAACAAGAGGCGGAACACTTCATTGGACATCTTTATCGGTCATATAGTGAAAAAGCGAGAACACCCGTATTCTGAAAGCGTCATCCGCTTGATATATGGTTGCTGACCGAAACGTTTATCTGAATCACTGAAGCCACAGCTCGCTGGCTCCTTTAATACCGTCGGAACACGCAAACCCGCCTTGCTTTACGTGCCCGCATACTATCACTATGTCTTTTTTTACTCCAAGCGGTCGGACATTATGTCCTAAGAGTCATTTTGAGGTTCCATTTCTAGCAATATTTATTCCATTTGCAACGTCATTTCTTTCTATATTACGTTGGAATGTTTCAAGAAAGAGTATACGGGCTTACAGTGTCTTCATAAAATTCACAAGTGTCTGAGATCCTCGCCCGTAATTGTTATATTTCTTGTTTCTAACAGCCATTAGCGATAGGAAAAACGTTAATGACTTACAAACGAAGTAATCGGCCTTTTAACTTGAATGTTATTTGTTTGCTTTGCTGTGATTTTTCGGTAGCTTAGTGAATTGCGTCAGTTATTTTTGTAACTATTAGCTAATAACGTCCCCCCAACGGAGCTGGATATTTGAATGAAATATTTTGTGTTTACATTCAATGTTCTTATGGGTGAATCTTAATGTTTATATTTATCCTACTAATATTATAAATGCGATAATATGGATATTTATTTGTTTGTCAAAAATCACGCTGAAACGGCTGAACGGATTTGGATGAAAATTAGCACACAGATAGACCATGACTCAGATTAACTTAGATGTTACTTTTTATCCCGGAGGGATACACAGTTCCCGAGGGATGCGCGATAACATCTTTCTGTGATAAACAGAATTATACACGTAAGTGGGCGAATCCGCGGCATGAAAACCGAATTTACTGTCTATAGAAATTAGTTTTTATATTATTTTGATTTTGGGTAGGTATTGTACGGGGCAGGAAGATAGAATTTTGATTGCAACGTCTTGTTGCTATAATGTGAAAAATAAGAGAGCGTAAAGAAAAAGGCGAGAACAATATGAACATAAAATTAGACGGAGACATAAATCTGTATCAGCCAAGTTTTTGTTCGGATAATTCTCTTTCGTGCGGATATTGGTCTAACAAATATTGATTTTGGGAATTGGTTTAACTTTTTCATGTTCGTATATACCTTCCTCGTGAGAAGTGCCGAAGTGCATATGTATGTATATACACTTCTCACGAGGAAGGATATAATTAATTGAGGTACATAGATTATGTGATTGATTAATTAATGGAGATACATAGTTACATACATTTATGTTGTCCGAGTTATCTTCTGTAACGTGTCGGTAAATATTATTTTACCATATAATCTTTTGGGGGAGGCCTATGGCCAGCTGCCAGTGGACGTCTTTCGGCTGAAATGATGATGATGATGATGACGATGATGATGATACAATCTTTTAAGATGGAAGTAGGAATTAAGTATCTTCTTATCTAAACTATTATAAAATTGTAAACGTTGTTTGTTAGTTAGTTTTTATTTTGTTTGAAAGCTGATGATCTGACTTAAAAACTGGTATGGGTTTTGAGAAAGAAAGAAAGAAAGAAAAACAGAAAAAAAAAAAACCTGGGTTGCGTACTCACCCGACAGATCGAAGCTTCTATGCATTTGCATGAGCGGATAGTAATGTACGATGGAGTGGAGTGGAGTGGACAGGGGCTGGGACTGGGGACGGGACAGGGGACGGGACTGGGGACGGGACAAGGGACGGGACAGGGGACGGAACATGGGATGGGAAATGGGACGGGACATGAGACGGGACATGGGACAGGACAGTGGGAAGGCACATGGGACGAGACATAGGACTGGACATAGGATGGGACATCGGACAGGACATGGGACATGGGTCATGGGACGATAGTGATATAGTGAGACAGTGGGAAAGTCGGACAGTAGGACAGTGGGGCAGTGGGACAGTGGGGCATTGGGTCAGTGGGGCAGTAGCACAGCGGGACAGTGGGACAGTGGGACAGCGGGACAGATGGACAGTGGGACAGTGGGACAGTGGGGCAGTGGGACAGTGTGGCAGTGTTACAGTGGGGCAGTGGGACAGTGGGACAGTGGGACAGCGGGACAGGTGGACAGGTGGACAGGTGGACAGGTGGACCGTGGGACAGCGGGACAGCGGGACAGCGGGACAGTGGACTGGACTGGACTGGACTGGACTGGACTGGACTGGACTGACGTGGGTTAGCAGAATTTAACGCGAGCGGAGCCGCGGGTAAAAGCTAGTTTTAAATAATATTGCAAAAAATCTCAATTTTTTTTCAGTATCTAGATTTTGGTTAAAGTGAATAATATTTACAAATAAAAGCATTTGAACGCTGAAAAGCTTTCGAAACATCAGGAAAACCAATTTTCATAATATAAGTACGCGATGTAATCCGGTCAAACATGTTTTTTATGTAATTTATAGGTAGTGTTTGACGACCTCTGTGGTCTAGTGGTTCGAGTGTCGGACTGCTGATTACGAGGTCGTCGGTCGGAAAACCAATTTTCATAATGTAGGTACGCGATGTAATCCGGTCAAACATGTTTTTTTTGTAATGTATAGGTAGTGTTTGATGACCTCTGTGGTCTAGTGGTTCGAGTGTCAGACTGCTGATTACGAAGTCGTGGGTTCGATTCCCACAGGACACAAATAATTGTGTGATGAACATGAGTGTTTGTGTTGATCTGGGTGTTTCTTATGTATTATAAGTATTTATTTACAAAAAAAAAGTATCTAAGTATTATATCCATTGTCTAGTACCCATAGTACAAGCTCTGCTTAGTTTGGGACTAGATGGTGATGTGTCAAATGTCCCAAAAATATTTACAATACAATACAATACAAATAATCTTTATTGTACACAAAAGAAGATAGCAACATATATGACTTATATAGAACACATTATTTATTTATTTATATTTATTTATTTATTTAGTGATCGCGAAAACCTATGAAGTTATTAAATAAAAGTTGTCGAAGTAGAATCCAATATATTAAATCAAAGTGACTATTCTGTAAACCAGATTGTTCAACCAACAATGTTTTTATTTTATAGTTTATTAATTTTTCTCCGTATCTTTATGCTTATCTTTTTATGAAACCGGGTTTGTTTGTACTGGAAAGTATCTTACCTGGTTGCGCGACTATAACTTCATTAAAAGAAGATTAAAAGAAACTTTTTTACCGCTGCAAAAGTCTTCTAAACCTCGGGCGGACTGCGTTATAATGCCGAGAATTTTAAAGAACGATAATAGTAGTTGCAATATTACCACGATGTTAAATTTTTATTTATGCAGCTAAGAATCTCTAGTGAATGCACGGTGGTCGTAGTTTGTGTTAAACCTGCCTCCACCACCACAGTTTTTAAAATGTAAGCACTGTGGTTTTATCTTGCCTTTTGAGGGTTCCGTACCCAAAGGGTGCCAAACGGGACCCTATTACTCTCGCTACGCTGTCTGCCCATCCGTCCGTCCGTCCGTCTGTCTGTCACAGGGCTGTATCTTTTGAACGGTAATAGGTAGCTGGTTGAAATTTTCTGAGAATATGTGTTGCTATGACTACTATCACGACAAATACTAAAAATAAAATAAAATCTAAAACCAATGGGGACGCCCATACAAGAAACCTTGAAAAACATGTATTTTTTTTCAACGTTTTCGTTCCTGCTCTATGTTCAAAACGGTAATATATACCAGCGTCAAATCAATTACTATGGAGTATCAGGTCAATAGGTGGTACGGAACCCTTACTGCGTGAGTCCGACTCACACTTGGCCGGTTTTTCATATGCAACCGTGGAAAGAAAAGGAATACGGATGCAAGGACGGTTCGCAAAGGTTTCAGTACAGTAAAAATGTGTGTACACTGAACAATCACGTCATTGTATCGACTGTGACGTTAAACATTATTGTTGTACTTTTCTTAAATAAAAATGAAAGAAAAGCTTGCAGTTTCATTACCGGCCAAGTACGAGTGGGACTCGCGTAATAAGGGTTCCGTACCACTGTTGTTTTACTATTGAGTATGTATGTACTGCAACCAGACCAAGTTTGACGCTTAAATGTATTACCGCTTTTAAGATAAGGAGGAGAAAGATAAGAGAAAAAAAAGAAATCGAAAAATTTATTATCTTTTTTCAAGGTGTATAGACACCCTCTCTTGGATTAGACTTTTTGATTTTTAGTACTGACCAGAAAACAGGACACTGTAACACATTCTGTGAAAATTTCAACTGGCTAGTTTGTTTGTTACCTATTACGGTTAAAAAGGTACAGCCCTGTTTCAGACAAGTGGACGGGCGAGCAGGTGGCCGTATTAATAGGGTCCCATTGACATCCTTTGGGTACGGAACCCTAAAATAAAACGAAAAAATAAAAAACCAGCCAAAAACCCACACAAATTTAACATAAAAAAAAACCTTGACCAAATCAGACGGAGTCTCGCAAAAGCGACATTCCGTCAAAAAAAGATAAATCTTAGAACTACGCACTTCTAAAGCAAAACCTAATAACATATTGCTAAATACAAAGTTAATTTTGTGGTTCATAAAGTAATTTTATACGTGGTTTCAATGAACTTTATACTGACTCAACTACATGGCTAAGTTGGTCGACTGTTACTTGTAATCTAAAAGAGCTTACTGATGTTTGGTATTATTCCTTTTAACTTAGTTATATTTTCTAATAGATAGTTTCTATAGGTATAGTTTTTAGAGGTATTCAAGAATAGTGGTTTAGGCTATAGAGGGTGGGGTGGGGCCACGTAACTCAAAAAAAAATTACCGCATTAATCCTTTAGTATTTCGTAAATAGAACTACAGAGTTTAGACCATGGTTTTGACTATATTGGTGACATATTGCTCGAAGTTTTATAAGACCTTGAATTGAGGGACTGAGGAGAACCATATCATCCGCGTAGCTCAGATTTTAAACACACATATCTCCGAAGTGACAAATGACTCTCGCTCTTCTCAGCCCCTCATTCAAATCGTTAACTTGAAGGTTAAAAGGGCTGAATACGTCAAACAGCCTTGTTTTACTCCTCTAGTTTATATTAATTAAAAACCGAATCAATATTAACGGATTCAATTAAAACAAAAACATTGAATTTCGTTACATCACAAAGTAATTATTTTTTCAGGTTCCATTATTGACTCTTCTGTCAAAAGCATGTGGATCAGATGTAATTTATTTCCATTGTCATAGCAGCTGGTAAGGCTCAATTACAAACATTATGAGATTAATCGCAATTCACAAACGCGATTGGTTTCAATGGCCAACATTTAATATATGGAAAAATACATTGAACTCGTAAATCACAGTGAAGTTGAAGGCTTTCATGTTGATTGCATTCACAAAGTATGTTCTCAGTGTTGCGGGTGCCAGGTCAGCCATCTCTTTCACTCTTCTGTGCTCTTAATTTAATGGGGGAACTGTATTACATTGTTATAGCTAAGCGATATTTCGATCAACATTGAGTTGAGAAATTGAAACAAAGTGTGTTTATCCAAGACCCAGCTGATTGTTGAATTAGGATTATGGAATAAAATGGATTGATTGATTAATCACCTATCTCATCTATCCAAGTAGGTATTATTAACATTATAGGATTTGCTACAACAATTCAATAATTTGTAGTTTACTACTCCCTATTGTCATGGTGATTCGTAGCAACTGTCTATGATATTAGCCAATCATTGTACACGCTCGAACAGAGAAGATATAAAAAAAAATTGAAGTCACATGCTCGTCCTTCGATAAATTTTTGGCGTTGTATCTAAATTTGGGTTTTACGTGTGGTGATTTTATTGGTACTGATATTAATTAAAAACTCATGGTTTATTATATTGTATTAAAGAATTGTATTCATGCGCAAAATATTCTCAAAAATTGTTTCAAACTGCTCAAACAAGTTTTTTACACTTCAACGTAAATTTTAGAATGTTTTAGCGATCAGACTCCAGGCTCAGCGTACAAAATCTACCGAAAATACCATTTCCTATCCGCAAATATGATGCAGGCTACTATTAATAAAATTTAAATTTAAAATACTAAGCTATAGCATATAGCTATGCCATCTGATCTAACTTTCACGTTTATTATCCTAGAAATTACATGTGGGATGTTAACCGTCTACTTTCGGTTTCTTTGTCAACTCGTTAAAAAACTTGAAGAAACCTTTTGCCGCCATTTCAAGCTCTAACAATATATGGCTTCTAAAACCACAGTCAACGACTTAAAGGATAACGTATTGTAATACAGAAGATATTCCTAGATTTTAGGAAAAATATTCCGTTGTTGATTCTATACCGTAGGGTCAGTCATGAATAAAATTCAGTTTAGTTGTAGACGGATTCTGATATCATCCATCTTTCATCTGTTAGTGCCATGGTCTCATAAATTAGAGTTTACTCATACGTGAAAGTAGACGGAAAATAAGTTTGCCTTTGGTCTGATTTCCTTTTGGTGTGTAGATAATATATGATTGCCAAAGCCCTAGGTTCTATACAGGAAATATTCATTTGTTCCAGATAATTGTTTATTTTTTCGAAGAATAAGTATCCCACATGAGACATAAAAATCACGAACGAATACAAAAAGGCAGACGGAATCACGCTCAAAAAGATTGAAGCTCTTAATTTTTTCCTAAACCCACTATAATTTCGACAGCCCTTTAACACACATATATCCATGAATCTATATAGTAGGATAACACACTATGTGACTTAAAACAAGCCCAGCGAGAGGTCCATAAAACTATTGCATTTCTTTCTACTAGGGTGTCCAAATAATATTTATTCGTGGATTTTCTCAAACTAAATGCTATCGTTTTGAAAACTAAGAGGGGTCATTGTACTCATAATAAAGTAGATTATATGCTTTGACTTTATTTATATATTTTTCTTACCCCGAGTAGAATCAATATATCAAATCCGTTCAGCCGTTTCAGTGTTATGGAAGAACAAACTAACATCCATACTTTCGCATTTATAATAGGAAGTAGGTATGGGCATTGTCAACACGGCCTGCTGGTTTACGGTAGGCAAAGTCATTCTTAACTTCTTAAAAGTCATTTTAAGTAGGAAAATATGTCATTCTTTTATCTCCTATCAGTAAAAGAGCGATAGTTTAAAATAAGTTTAGTTCATAAACAAGAGAATCGACACTATTGCCCATTTTGCTAATTCTACGTGTGCAAAGATCTTATGCAACGTGTAATTGAAATAACTGAAAACCTCTTAAGGGGTCATTATACTCATCAGTAATCAGCTGTTCTCTGCATTTGTGTTCACATTAATCGACAAAATGTAAGGAATAGCTGTTTTTTTTTTCGATTTCGGGTTTGGTCCCATAATAAAAGTTGTTCATATTTTTATTTTAAAAATCACGTCCGTTGTCAGACGATGTGTTGCTATGAGGTGTATCACGACAAATACTAAAAACAAAAAAAAGTCTAAAACCAAAGAGGGTCCCCATCACAGACCAGTAAGCCTCAAGACGCCGCTTAAACAAAGTTTAGCATGAGAACGCATTCGTAAAATCTTGGCGTGGACCGGGGGGCAAACGGCGCGTTATGATTGGCGGGATCAAATGTTCGGTGGTATGATTCCGTTTGATTGGTGCCGCTCGCTGACGGGCTAACGTCCTGATTGGCGATGGGGCGTATTATATGCAGTGGTACTGCATATGCGTTGTGACCGGGGGTGCCCGGCTAAGCGGCGTCTAGATGTTTACTGGTCTGTGTAATATTAGTTTATAGTATATAGGATGATAGGTAAGTGCACTACCTAATAGAAAGCCGAATGACCACACAACTACAACCATCACTTTCTGATTAGTCCCAGATAAGTGGTCGAGTCAACTCAAATATGGTATTGGTATCTAGTTTACTGGTCTGTGGTCCCCATACATGAAACCTCAAAAAAACATGCATTTTTTTTAACGTTTTTATTCCTGCTCTATATTCAAGACGGTAATATATACCAGCGTCAAACTTGGTCAGATTATATTGCATGTTATGTAGTTTAGCAACAAATACTAAAAAAAAGGGAAAACATAGACATATGTGGTGGTACCTACGTAAGAAAGAGATGCAAAAATTCACATTTCGCGTACATTCGTTGATGTCTTTTGATAAACTCTCGTAAATTAAATCAGTTTGTATGGCGTATCAGTTCGATGGGTGGTAAGGAAAGGAACCCTTACTGCGTGAGTCTGACTGACACTTGGCCGGTTTTTTTTTATTCGTCCATGATAAAAATAGATGAAATACGAATATCTATGGCAGTCGTTACGGGTAGTCAGAAGCCTGAAATTCTGACAACTGGTCTAACCTCCGAATGTCAGTATTACCCAGTAACTGGGTTGCGAGGGTCTGATGGCAGTCGCTCCGTGTAAAATACTGATGTTCAGCCGCATCTGGCTAGACTGGAAGCCGACCCCAATATAATTGGGAAAAGGCTCGGAGGATGATGATGATGATGATAAAAATAGATGAAAATATTTGTTCCAAAATATTCACGACGCTAAAAGCACATTGTTCATACTGTTACCTTTATCATATCGGCTTTTACATACATAGTGAAATTGAATATAAATTTTGCTAAACGGGCTTAAAATTGACTTGCAAGTTTTGTAGCAGACAGACGGACGGACGGACAGGCGATAAAGCAAGTATAAAAACTTTGTAAAAAGACCGAAATGTTTTCGAAAGCTCTAGGCCAGGTTAATGCTAAGAAGAAAAAATAGGCATCTAAATAAAATTCGTGTAGTAAAAAAAAAGCTCTTTCACCGAATAAGGAAAAAAATAATTGCTTACTAGACGTTGTAATTAATCTTAATTGTCGGAGCTATTATTCCGTTTCTCCAAGTGAGTTCCGATTAAAAAAATAGCACGCCTCTTGGATTTTGCTCCGTATTTTTTCGTTCAAACTTGTTGATTGTAAGAATATTTAATTATAATTGTTGGAATGAAGATTAGCAAAATCACAATAATAATAATTACGAAGCAATTTTAAGAGATTTGTTCACATATTGTTGAAAGTTGAAGAGAGAGGATTCTTAGTTATCAACTGATATATAGTACTATTAGATATTCTGTGCTGATATTCTGACTTTACACCAGTTTTTCCATCATCACCATCAGCCTATGTTAGTCCACTGCTATAGACATCTTTCATTATCATCATCATTTCAGCCGAATGACGTCCACTGCTGAACATAGGCCTCTCCCAAAAGGGGGTATATGCCATAATCGCCACGCTTGGCAGGTGGGTTGGCGATCGTAGTTGGTTTAATAAATACTCAGAGAACGCTGCTGTCCATCCTCTGATGAACCCTTAGTCGCCTTTTACGACACCCACAAGAAGAGATGGGGTGCTACTCTTGGATAGGTGGTGCTATTTTTTGTGTCTGGCACTACACTGAACTGCTAGACATAGACATCTCCAATAGCGCACCACTACCATTGATATCAATATTCAGCCACTTGCATCAGCGCTACCAGCCATCACGGAATTTGTTTGACTTCGTTTAATTATAAATATACTCGTTATTTTATTATTTTTAACACATTTACGCATGCGAAGCGAAATCTAACGAATCTAACGAATGCTATTCTTTCCACAATTACATCACACAACATCGTACATCGTTTTAATCGTATTTATGTGCAACGTAATTCTTAGCAATTTGGTAGAGGCTTATCTCCCGCAGTGGACTGCGATAGGCTGAGTTGATGATGAAGAATTCTTAGCTAGTAAAGGTCACGACCGCCAACCCGCACTAGACCAGCGTGGTGGACTCATTATATTATCTGTGCCTGAACTAAGACCAGTGGGAAACATTAATTGATGGCGATCGACGATTTTTCCATACAACAAGCACGATAAGTATGGGACGCCGTACGCACTCAACGATGCGAAATCATCTAGCAATATAATATGTCTAAATAATATATAATGTACCTGCCGGAAGTTATATCGCAAGCAACTGTAGTAATTAATATCAATTTGTCTTTTTCAAGTCGCGATTAGTCATTCGATTTATTAATGTCATATTTTGAGCATCAGTTGATATTTTGTAAGAACGATTATTAAAAAGCCTCGGTTAGCTTTAGATTAATTAAATATAAAATTTAAAATGTCTAATTTGGTAGTACATATTATTATGTTCTGTGGTTTGCAGATAATTCAATGTAATATAAAAGGCTTGCTCTGGTATAAACATTTTATCTGTGTTAACTGGAAGCTCGCTACAGCTATGCGGCGAAGTGTGAAGTATTGATAGATGCACGTTTGACGTCGCATCTGTTCCCACTTACATTATACTGCACTCACTATACTAGGCGCGGTGCTAACTTCATGCCCCAGTTGCGCTTTTTATAGTCTAAATCACAATAGCCAGCTACCAGTAATTCTGTTGCGAAATAAAAACCCTCTCGGTTTTTGCTTCAATACTCATTGTTAGCCATCATAGGAGTGGCAGAATAGCCAGCTGTGATGGAATGGTTTACCATAAAAAGTTCTAAGTATAAACTCATTTTAGTATGAAAATTTGAAGGAAAAAGGGTTTATAGAAATACTCGAATGTTAGTTTGGTTTATAACAACTTATACCTACTTTTACACAATATGTATACAGTTTCGTTCCGGTGTATGTGAAAGATAATATCTTCTGACTACTTCAAGAAATTTTTGTGCTAAAACAGACTGTTACTGTTATATTAATGAAAAGTTTACTTTAAACCTGAACCGAACCAACAAACGAATCTCTAATACATTTGTTTGATATTGGAATAGACGCCTGGTTGTAAGCAGGACAGGACAAGCTCGCTCATTATCGGATTTAATCAATTGCTATCGGTGAATTGTGAACGTACGACATTGCATATCTATCCCTATTCAGTGAACACAAGCTAGCCATTTCCGAAGTGGGTACTTTAGGTTGATTCACAGAATGGCTGTCATCTGTCCCGCATATTCTAACAAATCTAACAATTATTGCTCTAATATTATCAGTTACTTGCTACAGAAGGCCAATTCTCTTTAATAAAAATTATCAAGATATAGAGACGATCTAATCTCAACGTTGTAAACGTCAATTTCATGACAGTAGATGTTCCTGCTTGACGTTTATTTGTGACATTTAGGGCATTGAAACTAGATCGGAACTATATTTTTCACATTTTAAATTACGAGAATTGGCCCTCTGGTTGCCCGAACGATATTTACCATCTCATTCATAATTATAGTTTGCATTGCTCTCCAAAGGACGCGCTTCTGACAAAATGTAAACAGAGTCATGTATTATATTATTATTTAAATTGTTATGAGAACACTTTAGGTACGATACGGTGTAATACCTAGATAATGTTAATAAAATCTAATAATAATTGCTGTGGAAAAAGAACTTTTATTTTTTTGTTTGTTGGGTTTTTGATATAATAATAAATAAAGCAAAGCAAGCAAGTTCGCAGGAGAACGAAAGTAACCGACATAGCCCGAAGAATTGCCAAACTTAAGTGGCAGTGGGCGGGGCACATTGCTCGCAGAACGGATGGCCGATGGGGCAGTAAAGTTCTGGAGTGGCAACCGCGTACTGGAAGGCGCAGCGTGGGTAGGCCCCCCACAAGGTGGACCGACGACCTGGTGAAGGTCGCGGGAATCCGCTGGATGCGGAAGGCACAGGACCGGTCGTTGTGGCGATGCTTGGGGGAGGCCTATGTCCAGCAGTGGACGTCTTTCGGCTGAAATGATGATGATGATGAATAAATAAAGAAATATAAATCCCATTAATTTCACAAGTCATCGACATAAAGATGGTCAATGTTTATTAACTTTTCCTAGGACACGATTTTAATGTTATTTAATGGCAGTATTTTATCATTCTCGGTTAGCTACACATTAAAATCTTACGAAGAATATAATTATATCTACCTATACTAAAATAATTTAATATATTGAAATACGCATCAGCTTTTACTGCATAAGCTCAATATTCTTCATAACACGCGTAGACTAGCACAGCAAAGTTGTGGTTATTTATCGAATATTATCGGGTTTCCGACAGGCCAGTTTCATTTTACATCGAGCCACTTTCATTTGTCCATGCAACATTTCTGATTTTATAAGGATTCTTGTGGAACAATTTTGTAACCAGCAGCACCGAGTTATGTTTTAATTTTGTGTTAGCTATTGTAAGATTTCGTTCCTTGCTTAGGTTGGAAATAAAAGATGCCGAAATTGCGCAGGTTAGCTTTACGTTGTAATTTTAAAAGCTCAGTATTCATAGAGCAAGGCGGTGTATGTACAAAGGTTATTATTAATATTATAAAACCTAAAATTCCCGAGACTGTTCATGTCTATCAACACGTCTTATAAACTGGAGCCTTCACTCAACTTTTCCTCAGGGCCTTTCTTTTTCTAATAAACAAAATGAAAATCATAAACATGTTGTTCAGTAATGGAGCTTTATTAAGGCGAGGATCATTTTAAAACTCTTATAGAGTTGGTGCCAGACTAAAGCCAGCGACTTACCCATGGTATTTTTTGTAATTAATACGGTACGTACATTTTGTGTCATGTGAATTGTAAAAATCATGGAACTAAGGTAAAAATAGATATTATCCTATTTAGATTGCCAGCCAACTGTCCTATTAAATATAGCTGCTTTTGTGATTTATCAAAAGTCAAAGTAGATTTATAATTTTTCTCGCTAGAGCTAAATAATTATTGTCAATTCAAAATATAAATTATATTTTGAAATATATGGCCGTCTTTTAACATAATTTGGGCGCCCGAGAGGTGGACAAAATACTACCGTTGTCCATTCCTCATACAAAAGAATATATATTTCCAGCTATTTTTTATCTGTTGATACAGATAAAAAGAAAGTTGCATTGAGTAGACCACTATCTAACAAAAAACTACAAAACCTGCTGGAAAAATTGTCAGATTGATGGATTCGGAAGCCGATATCAAAAACTTTGTACCTTCCCCAACTAATACATTTTTGGAGCTGCCTGATGATCATATTATCGAGCGTAGATTATAAAGATGCTTGAAGGTGGGTAGAATTACATTGAGCTTAAATTCAAAAACGTAGTTACAAAATTTACAATTTGATTGAAATTGAGGAGTGTACCATAGGCAAGTTATGAGGTTTGAACAAATGTGGATAAAGTTTGTTTATGCGCAAAAGGATTTAAAAATATAGGTTTGGCTGAAAATTCATTTTAATTCATTATTCACATACTAGTCTTTTGACAAAACACATAATTCTAAAAACAACCTTTCACACTCGGACGAATAAAAAAAGGCGAACGGAATCTTGCTAAGAAAAGATTGAAGCACTTTTTTTTTCCTAAACCCTCTACACTTTCGACAGCATTTTAAGATATATATTGTTATTTTATATGTCACACTACGAAAATAACTACCGTCACACCGTCACACGAGATTTGTTGCGTAATCACGGCTTTTTGACCATGGGTGTGAATGTGAGCGTGCCATCCCGTACTTTTAAGCGGGCCGTCTTACTGTGGGTGCTTCACTTGTTGTTTAGCGAAATTCGCTCCGCCTTTTTTTATTCGCCCATGCTTTCACAGTGTTTCATTTCGCAAACAAGTGTTTTTACAAACTACACGTTTCTAAAAAAAACCTATCACTATTATAATCGCTGAGGAAATAAAACTTGTATAGCTCATTACAATCACTTTAATATTTACACACAAACAACAACAAATTATAATTTGATACGTCTTCACTCGGCGAGTGCTTAGATAAGCCTGCCATGTTTCCCGAGTTTTTATTTATTTTTATTTATCATTTTTTACACGTAACCTACCGTTTGGCGTAAGTACTGTCCAACGGTGGAAGTTAATTTACCCTCTATTAGTAAATAATTGTAATTGTGATTGCTAACTTGGGAACATGGTTACGGAATCAAATATTAAAACTTAAAATACATGAATTAAATTTATAGGTATTGCTTTAGAGCAAAAAACAGGACCAATTGCTAACACCATGTTCATTTCACAAAAAATTAAAACATTGAAAGAAAGAAAGAAAAAAAAAAAATTTGCTTCAAAAGTGACGCACAAAATTACCAAAAAATTCAAGAACACAGAACAAATACAGGTACAGAGCAAGTGTGGTAAGATATGCGTCACATCCGCGCAAAACGGCCACCGCTCAGCATATTGCTGTGCCTCATGCACGGAGCAAAGACACAGCGCTGGCCAGTTTAAAGCGACAGCCGGCGTCGACACAAATTCACAATGCAATAACGTAGATCAGTGAGGCGTGATGTTGGTAAATAACGATAAAAAATAAATAAGTAAGATTAAATACAATACGAGATAAAATGTATAATATTTAATAAATACGCAAGATTGGAAATTCTATAAACCATTACACAAAACCACACAAAAAGGCAACATACAAAAAGGCAACATTGTATCAAGTCGTCAAACGTGAGCCGCTCGCGCAGCTGTCACGCGTTGGCTATGGTTTTTGACACTAGTGACATTGACAAGTGACAACGTTACGCAACACAATGCAATAATGGACAATGCTTTGTTTTATGATTTTTTTTTAATTTTTTTCATTTATATTGTTAATTTGTTACTAAATAACACACAATGGCCATAGTTGCCACTTATCGAAAACCATTACAAGACAATGTCAATATATTAAACACCTAAAAAACTAAAACAAATAAATATCATGTTCGTAATATTTTGGTAAACATTATTTATTTAGGACGAGTTTAACCCAAATTAGTCGGAAACTTCATAATTCCTGTCCTAATTGCTCATATGCGATTAAGGGTTAAAAAATAATATATCTTACGTAACAAACCAAGACGCTTATCGCCCCTTTTGAAAAGTTGGACTCATCTTCAGTGACCTTCTAGTTAGACTTTACAAAAGGCTATAGACAGGTAATTCAATAGATAACTCCAACAATTAACCTTAAAAGTTGCCATTAGGCACAATGAAAGCTTTTCGTCCCAAAAACATTAGCCATTTTATTGGCCGAGATGAAAATATTAACTAAAATAATCTACTTTACTGTGGTACTTATATTCCACCTCTAAAGAGACCGCCTGTCTACAGAATAGAGATGATCTAAATTAATTACATTTCTCAACAGCTCGTCTATTTTGAAGTTGACTACTGAAACTATGACCACGCTATGATTTTCCTGTGCTATGGGTGTAAGAACTCCTTAATAGTTGTACTTTTTCTATACTAATATTATAAAGAGGAAAAATTTGTTTGTTTGTTTGTAATCGATAAACTCTGAAACTACTGAACCGATTTTAATCATTCTTTTACCATTATAAAGCTACTTATCTAGACCTAACATACGCTTTATTTTATTTTAGTACGCGTTCGAAGTCTAACGGAAAAAGTCTGGTATGTTATAAATCAAGATCATAACGGTCCGATACCGGTAATTATGTACATACCCAGGAAATCTTTTCATTATGTACAGTGCAAACGTGTATGATTGAGAATGTTCTATTAACACAAGTAACTTAAATAAATCAACATATTAATTGTTATACCATCAAATCGAAGAAAAAGATGTAGATTTTTTTTTTTTCAATCACATTGCTATGAGTCTTTCCAGGTCGGGATTACTCGAGATGCATAGGTACCGCGTTTTTATTATTCTGTTAGGTATTTGCAGATGGTAAAAAAGAAGACAATACTCAACTAAGACAAAAGTAATGCCAGAATAATTTAGATGATGAAGAGAACCTTAAAAACATTTTAAGGTACGCAAGTTCAATTTTGTATAATTACTCTTTTATGTCAAACTGTATTTGGGTGTTAGCCTGTTAGGTTATTATAATATTTACCTACAGATTATTTAGTTCTAATAATAATAATTAAGCAGTGCATTGATACCGAATGTGAATACCAATACAAAACATTTCATCAGCATCATCATCACAAACATCAGCCCATTAATTTCCCACTGCTGGTCACGGGCCTCTTCTTAGAATGAGAAGGTTAAGGCCTTAGTCCACCACGTTGGCCTAGTACGGGTTGGCGGACTACACACAGCATAGAGAACTGTATGGAGCACTCACGATGTTTTCCTTCACCGTTAAAGCAAGTGACAATCAAATTTTGATCCACACATAAATTCTAAAAGTCAGTGGTGTGGGCTGGGTTCGAACTTAGATCCTCCTGCAGGGAAGGCAACCGTTCAACCGCTAGACTATCACAGCTTCTATACTATTACAATTATCACACAATATTCATCAGTGAAGCATGCTATTTAATAGGCTTTGCTAGAACAAAATACATGCCTTTCACAATTAGCACGAGTTAAAATGTCATTGGAATGTACCAACATGCAGTTTTTTCGGGCTTAAAACTTCAATCAACTTCAGTCTAACTGCTTTTACTGGACGCATACGATTGACTAATGCTGTGTGGCGTCCAACGATTGGAATACTTCACAGTTTAAACACGAAGTTTCCACAAAAAACCTAGCAATCATTGACTATATATGTACAATTTTAATTTTTAACTTTTACCTGATAATATTTTTTGGAGGGGCTCATGGCTAAGTACGTAATAACCGCGTGGATTGTAAGATCTGGGAGGCTGGGATGTGCTAGCTACGGTCAGTCCTTGATGGATGACCGTTTCGTTGCACATCGAGACTCCGCTGTGTCTCGGAGAGCACGTTAAGCTGTCGGTCCCAGTTGTCTACGAAGGCCATCTGTGGCAGAAAGCCCGAAAGTCTAACAACTCCGCCATTCCACTCCAGTCTTTAGGATGTCGTTATTACCCAGTAATTAAGTTGCAGGGTTCTTCATCGGTCAGTGTAAAATACTGATGTTCAGCTGCATCTGGTTAAACTTGAACCTTTTTTTTTTTGTTTTCGGGTGGAAATCCTCATGGATACCCTCCGACTGGGGATGGCGGAGGGGTATGTCGGACTCTTACCGACTAAAACCTGAACCTAACCATAATTCGGAAAAGGCTCGGTTTTCTGAGACTTTGAACCTAACCATAATTCGGAAAAGGTTCGGTTTTCTGAGACTTGATAAATCTTGTTCATTGCTATTCTTCTTATATCGTGTCGACATGAGCTACATAGTGATAACAGCTCATGCCGTGGGCAAAAGATTAGCCAGTCAGCAGGTTGGTAGCGGGGACTGACTACCCAGGGTGCGCCGGACGATCAATTAAATATCGTCACTCGTGGAGGCTATTGGCTATTGGCATTGCTAATGATAACGATCTATGAAGTAGACTGGATATAAAAAAGAGTAAAAACATGTTATTTAAGTAGTTCATGAACTATTCTGATCTAAAACTCTGGTGATGACATCCTGAATCTAGCATTCGGTTTGCACACTCACACAAAATGCGAGAACTTTCGTGCGCTGCCGCGGTGGTCCACCATATAATAAGACCCTAATGGGAGGAACCTCCTTTTTCGTTGGTCAAAAATCACATCTAATCATTATCATCTCCTCAGCTATTGCAGTAAGTTTGAACCAGGGTTGGTGTGCTCAAATTTAATGTTCATGCTACTTACTGATCTTGTAATGAGACGATAGATTTTTAAGCTTTGAGAATGTGTACTCACACATAGGAATGAATATACTGCTTGCTTAAGCAGTATATTCATAAATTAGTTTACACTAGATTCTGATAACCAAACTGAAGCGCATTCGTCTTAATATTTTAAGTACCTACACATTCTTAAATGCAGATCTCATGTATTGTATCCATGCGAGGTTTAGTGACTGTAACAAGTTAAATCCGGCCGCAACCTTAAGGTTTTTTAACAGTCCAGCGCGCATGAGCATAATGAAGTGACCCATTTTCTTCACCCTACGTTTTGTGAGGGGAGAGGAAAAATAAACACACTATAATGACTATGGAAACAAACCCTTATTATTATTATTAATTTGATGAATGAAACAAATATTTAAAAAGAATGTTTATATTTGGAGATTATTTGCATACGGATGGAAGCAAGCGACTGCCTCGTTGGTCTAGTGGTTGCAAGCGCGACTGCTGAGCGTGGGGTCCTGGGTTCGATTCCCGGGTCGGGCAAAGTGTTAATGGGTTTTTTCATTAGGAAATTCTCAGTAGCAGCCCGGAGTCTGGATTTGTGCCCGGTCAATGGCAATAGGCTCGCCCCCTATTACATGGGACTATAACATAACTGGCGAAATGTGGGTGTACTATTACACCTCTACCTACCCCTTCGGGGAAATACAGGCGTGATTTTATGTTATTATGTTATGTGGTAGCAAGAAATAAGCTGATGAGAGGTAGTAGGTATTAATAAAATAGCGAAGAGTGTAAAAAGGCTACACTGAGACGTGCCTGAGACACACGAGCATACGTCTTATAGCGGAATGCTGAACGGAATACGTCTACCTGCCCTAGGTAGACGTATTCCGTTACAACTTCGACGAATATTGGCCTCGGCATGACATTAATATTGAACATGACTTTAGTCTTGTCCAGATTCATGCCAAAACCAACACGCCTAGAGCATTTCGCCCAGTTGTTGCAGCGACTCAGCCATTACAACGATATCATCGACAAAACGGAGATGTGAGATGTTCTCGCCGTTAATGTTGATACCCCGTCCAGTCGAGTCCAGAGTCTTGAAGACGTCCTCCAACGCGTTAGTGAACAATTTTGGGGATATTATACCCCTTGTCTTGTTTTTTGGTCCCGGAGCTAAACAGTCGTGGTAGCAAAAAGGAATTACTTTTTGATTATTTTATGATGGACTTAGACTGTTGGTGGGGCTCGTAGCTAAGCAACGACTGCGCGGATTGTACGATTTGCAAGGTTAAGCTGCACTTGCCGCGGTCAGTCTGTGGATGGGTGACCGTTTCGTTACACCTCGAAACCCCTCCGTGCCTCGGAGAGCACGTTAAGCTGTCGGTCCCGGTTGTCATACGAATATCTATGGCAGTCGTTACGGGTAGTCAGAAGCCTGAAAGTCTGATAACTGGTCTAACCTCCGAATGTCAGTATTATCCAGTAACTGGGTTGCGGGGGTCTGATGGCAGTCGCTCCGTGTAAAATACTGATGTTCAGCCGCATCTGGCTAGACTGGAAGCCGACCCTAATATAATTGGGAAAAGGCCAGGAGGATGATGATGATGGAGTTAGACTGTCGAGAATATTATCGAAGGAAGAGAAAAAGTATATTTGTAGTAATGATTTACGAAATCAAAATCGTTAACATCATTTACTCTCACTGGCCATATTTAGTTGAAGGACTAATGACCGTTGATGAAGTCGTGTTGTGAGTAGATACTGCGAATTGGCAAATGTGGTGGTACCCTTCAGGTGAGGTAGAGTGATGAACTTCTCAACGAAGCTGGTAACAGCTGGAGTTGAGTTACGAAAATCATATTTTTCCTTGTTTAATTATCATTATATCGATACGATACCAATCACGTCTGTGAAGTTTCACCGACTAGGTAATTTGATTTAACGTTGTATTTTATTAAAACAACAAAAGTAATTAATTTCAGGATTTTTTGCAAGACCTTTAAATTAAAATAGAAAACAAAATATTGTATTTCAGTAGAATGAAACGAAAGTATTTATTCTGAAAATTGGGTGTTAAAATCACTGTATGTGTCGGTTATTTAAAAAACATGCTAGATTTATCATTCGTAATATTTGACTACCTCTGAGACTAAATACCGAAACAAACTCTATAGGGTCTTTTAAAGTCGACACATTTCTTTCAATCAACTCTAAATTCTGGTAATTGTAAATATTGTTGTATCGTAATGTACGTTTTATCTAGTGACATTAAAACTGACCGCAGAACAGACAAGATCGCGAGCTTGATCGATTAACGGCCAAAATTAATATCCTATCTATCCACGATTTGCCCTACTAGAGACAGGAATTTGACATAAGCTCCATACAAAATATGTCAAATTTCTATCTCTAGTAGGGTAAATCGTGGATAGATAGGATATTAATTTTGGCCGTTAGTGATCGATATGCCTGAGGTTTAGATCAAAATTGTGACCCATAACTTCATATATGATATTTAATACATCCCATACAGCTTTTTTAAAGACGGATTGGGTTCAAGGCTGACTTCACTGCTGATCCAATTTTGCTAAAATTGCATAAATGAAAACCGGCAGAGGATTATCTTAAAATATATGATGGTAGATCTGGTGAAATCGCTTACGAGTAATAAAAAAGGCTTACGAGTAATGGACCTCATTCATTTTCTTTACGAATTTCGTAACGCACGAACTTCACAGAGTAATTATTTCAGAATAGAGCTTTAAATAATAATTAGTGCTATTAATGTGCACCTGGAGTGAAACTTCAGTCTTTATAAACGAGACAGGAGAACTGAATAATGAATGTACCACTAACAGCCCTTTAGTAAATACTAGGTTGAGGTGGGTTGGTTCTTGTTTAGTGAATACTAGCTGACGACCTAGGCTACGCTATATGTCGATAAAAATTATCCTGTGTTAATTCAGACCATGGTCTTTCTATATGCCAAAGAATAATGCAACAAAATGTATAATCGCCGGAATACATATGCCTGTAAAATGGAGCAATAGCTTGCATGCCAGCTACGGCATATGCAAGCATCTGGCACACTGTGGATACATTTGCAAGAAAACCTGCATCCAATTTTCCTACTTTCATGCCTATAACTCTAGCAAGCAGTATACACGTGCCAGTACGCCACGCTACCGACGTCTTGACAGCACATTTTCTAGTTTTTGCCAAACTGAAAGCTTTCGAAGTCAATTAAATAGTGTCATATTGTTACCAGCAGAAGAATGTGTAGTTAAATTAATAAGACAAAAAAAGAAGTGAAGAAGAAGACGGATTTGGGTAACACTTGCATGCCTGTAGCTGCCACGTACGGTCACACGTGCTGGTTGCGTAGGCCCCCGCGAGTCCCTCATATGGCATGCCAGTAAATCAAATGTTGTGAAGCTACTTGTATGCAAGGTATAGGCATGCCAGTTAACGTATAGACATGAAAGTAGCTGGCACACGCGAGGAACTGGTATGCAAGCGTGCAAGTTACAGGCATGTGTATGTGTATCAGAGGCTTAACGCAAAAACCCAGAGTCGACTAAGATGTTTTATATATGGGCTGGTAGGGTATTAAAAGTAGGTTACAAATGTGTTATTAGTCTTCCTTACCAAGAGGCCTTATACAGTCAACTGCACGTCAGTGGTAACACTGGAATTAGAAAACCGCCCTTACTGCTTACGAAATAGCGCTGTCAACGTCAAATTGTTACCACTGACGTGCGGTCGACCGTACAAACCCAAAGTGGCAATGCCGCATGCGTTGGTTAACCGATTTCTCATTGAGAAAGAGAGATAATTAGCATTAGACATAGGTAAAATGAGATAGAGAGAAACAAAACGGCAACAATGTACGTTTAGGTCGAATTTATTCCTTAATCAGTCGTAAAAAGAAGAATCAGAATCCGTGTGAGAAGCAAGCTATCCTAAATTATTCGATTCGATTAATATGATTCGTAATAGAAATCAAAAACATAACTCAAAACAAACCGTCGCTACGAAAGCTCACGAGCTCACTTCTTGTTTCTTAAATGGCAACTGTCTTTTGACATAACGCTGTGCTTGCGCAATGAGATAAATGATGATACATGATTACATGATTTTTTGAAAAACTAATAACATTTATGAGACCAACCATTTTCACCATATCACACCATATCCTATCTTAATACACTTTGAGTCATTTTGTGGAATTCTCCTTTCATCAAAGTTTGTTTATGCGTTTTGGCGTGATTGAAAGACAAACAAACAAACATCCATTCTTTCGCATTTTTTCTAACATTAGTATGTCTAGTTTTTACCGTGGTTCATTATCCTCCAGGAACCGTCCATTTTCCTGGATAAAAAGTAGCCTTTGTCACTTTCCGACCTATCTCTACGCCAAAAATAGCATAAATCCGTTGCTCCGTTGCTGCGTAGAAGAAAACCAACACACTTTTTCATTTTTAATAAACGCTGAAATTTAGTATTTTTGGAAAAGTAAAACATAGACAATAAATAAATAATAAAAATTAAATAAATAAATATCTTTGGGACATTCTTCCACAGCACCATCTAGTAATAATAACATATTCTATATTAATACACATATATAAAATCGATTGGTAGAGTCAATTTAAAACAATGGTCAAGTGCAAGTCGGACTCACGCAATAAGGGTACGGAAGTGGTACGGAAGTACCACCCATCGACCTGATACTCCATATAAATCGCAAAAAAATCTACTGTTCGGTACATTTGTGTTCACTTAAATCGACAAAATGTAGGAAACAGCAGATTTATTTTGCGATTTCAAGGTTGGTCCCGTTGTAAAAGTTATTCATACTGATGAGTAAAATGACACCTTGTAAGGTTTTCAGTTATTTCAATAACACGTTGTATAGGGTGCGCCGGACGTATATTTAAGTATTGCCACTCGTGGAGGCTATTTTAAAGTATAGGATGGCGAAACGAGCTAAAGAACCGCTGATGTTAAGCGGTTACCTTCCCCCATAACAACTGCAATACCACCTAGGCTGTTGCCTAAATGGTACCGCAAGTTCGCCAAACTGAGACATCAAGATAGAAAGTTTCATGTGATTGTAATTTCACCAGCAACCGTACCCTTTAGACCGAAACACAGCAATGCGTGAATCACTATTTGGTGGAGAAATAAGTACGGTGGTGGTGGTACTTCCCCGGACGAGCTCTTTCACAAAGGAGCTCTACTAATACTAAAATGGTAAGATTTTTATTATACTCGTCAAAAAGCTCGTTTTATTTACATACTTCTATGTGGTGCCTGACACAAAGAATAGCACCACCCCATCTCTTCTTGTTGGTGTCGTAAAAGGCGACTAAGGGGTTCACCAGAGGATTGGCAGCAGCGTTCTCTGTGTATTTATTCAACCAACTGCGGTCGCCAACCCGCCTGCCGTGCCGCCTGCCAAGCGTGGAGATCATGGCATATTTCCCTTTTGGGGGAGGCTAATGTATAGCAGTAGACGTCTTTGGGCTAAAATGATGATGATGATTTACATAATTTAAGAATGAAAAGTATGTACAAAAGACTGATCTATAAATGAAAAAAATTATATCCTACTCGCTTGGAAATACCGTTATTGTGTTCGCGTTGCGGCACTAGCTATAAATCAATTTTCTACAGCTATTTGAAACAACTTCGAAGCAACGTTGGTTTTCCTACACCGTGCCGTAGAAAATACTCGGTGACTGTACCTTTTATCTGCGTCCAAATGCAGTGACTGCAACGCAGGTGCAGCCCAGTCTACGGAAGCATGAAACGAACTATTCGAGTTAGGTAATTACAGCAAGTTCCTCTCCAAATATTGTGTCAGTTTAAAGTGGACTTGTCGCACAAAAGTTGTTGCAGTTTATTTTACAAAGTTGTCACTATAGTACTCTTGAGAAAATCTTCGTGTTTTACTAATTCGCAATACATTTTTGGCTGCTATTTTGTAAACTAATTTTGTTTATGTTTTAATAAAAGCATATAATTTAAATTTGGGTGATTGCCTGATTTATGATTAAACCTATGTATGTAATGTCAAATGATAAATATGACAAATGGACAAGCGGAAAGGTACGGTCACGATACTTCCCGGTGGTACTTATTGTCGACAAAATCCGTTGATCGAATCCTGCTATATTACACGTACCTTCGGCTGCCATCGAATATTGAGTGCAAGTTTCTTAGTGGTGGTTAACTGGAAACTTTTCTGACTGTACGTGCTAACGGTTAAAAGAGCACTCTAAAGAATGAATAACGGGGGAGGTGAAATCCACAATAAAATTATTATCAAGAGTAAGTTAAGACGAGTGCCTAATCTGCAAACAGGAAAGAGCCCATACGAACTCATGTTTAACAGGACAGTCAGGACTTTATTTCACGCGACCCTACAACCCATTCTGAGTCCAGCACTGAGATCAATGGCACTGAATAATATAAAAAGAGAGTTCAAACCGGGCGATCGAGTGCAAATCCGTAACTATACACATGGTAACAAGTGGACATTTGGCTCTATCAGCAGAAGGCTTGGAGCACTTAATTACGAAGTGCTCACTGACGCAGCAGAGCATTGGAAGCGGCACAGAGACCAGATGTTGAGTTCTACCATCAAGGCTTCTAGAGAAATTGAGAGGGAGGACTGATGTATACCTACTTGCATCAATCTCCTGCTTAGTGATTTTAGTTTTTTTATCCATGTACCTTTTTCGAAGGATCTGTCTTATTTCTGACATGAAAAATAAATTATTGTCATTTCTTATTATATTGTATTAATTATAAAAAAGTTTTTCCTATTTTAAAAAGTTTCTTGCCGATTCTTCTCTATAGGACCCACAATTTGGAACCGTTTGTGTGTGAATGTTTGCTTACAAATTCATTGTTAAGAAAATAATTACCAACTATATTATAATTTAGTGTAATTTAAGTAAAGTTTTCATCTAGAATAAAAGTCCATTAAACTGTAAAGATACTAAATGTAATATTTCTAATAGATAAATTGCCGTATTGTTATTTCGGAGAAAATAAAAACGAATTAACACATGCAAAAATAATGAGGAGGCCCTTGTTTAGCAGTAGAATGTTCACTGGTTTTAACTTCGATATTGGAGACACAATATGTGATGATAAATAAGTAACGTGACTGGGTTCACTTTACTCATTTAATGTCTTTAAGTGAATTCTGTATAAAAGGTTGAAGGAAAAACTTGCAAGGTCTTATTTTCCATTGAGTTACAGCAGCAAAGGCTTCAGCGTGTCGCTTTATCGAAACAAAACGAAGTTATTTTAAAAACGCGCCTGAAAAGTGTTCACCCCTGCCAAACGCCGCAGATGCTTAGTGCGAGCGAGACAACCGCAGCGCGTTGGAAAGAGAAAATCGATCCGCGTATTTGGTAATTACGGGAAAACATTACGCGACGAAACGAGATGAAAGCAAAACATATTATTATTAAAATCTTAAAACAACAAATATTTCATGTACTAGACGCTTATTAACTAAATCTACAATCCACAGTACAAAATAAAAACAGATTCATGTTAAAATTGTTTAAACACTGTCAAAATAAACGCAATGTAAAGAAAATGTTGATAGACTTGAACAGACTAAGGATCACGTGCTTTATTAAAACTTACCGACGGCTATTTTCTCAACTGGGAAAGGCTGTGCTGCCAATATCACTGCGTTTAACAATAACAAGCCGGTATATCGCGTCGCGTGGTAAGTATTAAACACCATTTTCGGGTACGAACGGTCTTCGATCGACATTTCGGTATTAGCAATATTACATAGTAAAATCAACGTTATTTAACAGGTTTTAGTTATAATATTGTGGAAAATATAAGGCGATAAAGTGTCGGGATGCTGTGTGCAAACCTGAGACTTAGGGGCGACTGATGGCGAACGAGTGGTGGCATGGGATGCGGGGGCCCCTCCCACTTCGATGAGCGCGCTCTCACTTACTTACTCGCGTGTATTTCGATAACCGAGTAGCTTTTAGAAAATATATTTTTAGTTCGTATTTTATCTAGTTGCTGCTCAATTTACATAATGATATTTAAATAATCCTAATAATGCCTAAGGTAGTGGATCATCACAAATTTCGTTCGAATCTCAAATTCATCAAGAGCATCAAGTTGAGTGACTTCTAAGTAACTTAAAAGTATCGGAAGTGACATTTTATGCATTTTCTTTGTTCTTAAAAGTTGAGTTTAGTTGTCCAAAAGATGGTGCGCGCGTCGATCTCCACGGAGATAAGGGTCGCGCCCCCTCCACCTCCTCCCTCTCCCTCGGAGCGTGATCTTCTCCCTTTCGCATTAGCCACAGTTCGTAACAATACCATTACTCCACGATTAACCCATATGTTTTTTTAAAATGATTTATTAAAAATATTCTCAATGTAAAACAATTTGTTAAAAAAATCTAGTCTTAGTAAAACTACAGATTTACACGTAAAAACATTATCCATAGAACATTCAAATATCAAATCAATTCAAAGCTTATTTCACAAACGTCTGCATTTTTTTGTTGGTAAAACGTTATCTGGTATAGCCAATCTACCAGTAAGTTTGTCAATATTTACACTAACTTTGACAAAAATACAGAATACATTGTTGTTAATATATGTGGAAGTATTCATAATGTTTTTTTCTATCAACTTACGATCTATTCGTAAAGCATATCATGCCCGTGACATGCAATAAAAGGAAATTTTCCGAATTCGAACCAAATTGTAAATCTATATCCAAGGTCCGCGTGGCTTAGTAACGAAATTCACCCTATAGGAAAACTAATTTCTTTCAGCCTTATAAAAGTGAACGAAGGTTATTTATTTAATTTAAGATTTCTTCCTTGGGTATTGAGCAAACCTTTTGGTATAATATGTTCAAGGTAAATAGAAAAAAAACTGACGAATACCTATTTTTACTTTTTGAATTTATTTTTTACCTTGAGATCTATTTTTTCTGTAAAAACCTTATTACGAACGCATGTAGTTTTACACAAATTAATGATTTTGAATCTTTTAGGGACAATGTAAACAATTATTTTGGAAAAAATGGATAGATGTCAATGATGTCATCTGTGGAAACGTCGTGGATTGTACGTTAACGTACATTCACAGATATGACTTCTACCTGCGCTGCCGTGTCAGGCCTATCTCTTGTTTCTCACGAAACATAGTTTTGAGATATCACCGTTTAAAGGTTTTACAGATAATTGCGTTTATCTTAAATGTTTTAAAACTTTCGGGAAATATTTTTACATAATTGGTTGTATTAAAGTCTGAGGAAAACCGGGAAATTTATAGATTTTTTTAAACTACGAAATTTTCAGAGTTATTAGCCATAATAGAGATAGGTGTAACAAGCTCTCTATACATTGGTTGTTACGCGGTGCTCTGTATCTTAAGATACGTGACTTAGCCGCAACAAGTGTAATATGGAATGTTTTGCTAAACACAAGTATCTTTAACAAAATTTTGTCTGACTGATTATTTAGTATTAAATTAAATTAGTTTATAAAGGAATAGAAAAAATAGTACTCATCTAAACAAATGAATGATGACTCACGACTAATCTAGTAAAAACTCAAATTTTCAAATGGATTAAAATATCCTTTTTAATGAGTCAAAAAGTAAAACGAAAACTCAGACTTCTTTTAACCAAGATTCGATAACTTTTAAAACAAATAAACTTAATTAACTTCTTAACTAACATAAAAATTGTAATGAGAACTTAGTACCTATTATCAAAATTATTTTAGATACAAAAAAAAACTAAATCCTAGATATGTAAGGTCCTATCTAACGGCCAAAATTAATATCCAATCTATCCACGATTTACCCTACTAGAGATAGAAATTTGACATATTTTGTATGGAGCTTATGTCAAATTCCTATCTCTAGTAGGGCAAATCGTGGATAGATTGGATATTAATTTTGGCCGTAAATCTACATCTGCATCTAAGTCTGCTTTCTTTCTTGCACTTACACTCCTTCGCCTTACAGCCCGGGGTACTTCTTTTTTAACTAAGTCCAGCACACTTTTGCAATACACATGCAAATCTTTGAATTATTTTTCATCGTATGATTTCTTGACGACTATGTAAGTTGAGCATCATCAAAATTAAACTATTCTTAATGCCTAAATACGTGGGTTGAAAAGTTCGCGGTCTTATATAAAAATTATAATGCAATCGAAATGCTTTTGATCTCATTATAATCGTCAACCCTTCAGATGATTTTCCGCTAAATTTCTTTGTTGTATTACTTTTTCTTCCAGACTTAGAAGGATTTAATCAGAGCCAAGTGATAAATTTCTTGCATTCGAAAAAAATATATCTCAACAATGCGCTGTCAGTACGTGTACGTTTTAAATTTTGTCCAAAATAGCACAAAACTACATAGTGACGGAATAAGGAGAATCTATTGCATCCGATGCTGTAGTTAAAAATCAGTTAGCTGAATTAAATCCCAGTAGACAGAGCGTTGAATATGTCCTCTACTGTAAATAGCCTTCAACTTCCACTATAGCACAAAACACCGAAAATATATTGAATCTGATGGTAGGAAATCAATAATGAAATATTAAAGAGATAGCTAGGTAATAGATGTTTTTCAAAAGTGATAAGTAAGCAATATTTGCCATAAATTCTGATTTCCCAGGGTATCTAAGAGAAAGATACTGATGCCCTTTTGAGTCGAACAAAAACACAACCGATTAAGCACTTCACGAAATTTTTTATTTCGTTTGAGGCCGATATATAAGAAATTTTAAGCAAATTAGCTGTAATAAATGAAACTAGGGTCCAGCTAAGACAACAGAATAGTAAGACCAAAAAATACTTAAAAGAAAAGTATAGACCAGAACTACTAGCCTCGAAGCAACATAAGGTGATTATTTGGAAAATAAGGTAATGGTGGCAGTTTTTTGGATCTAAGTCAACTGCCGATTAAAGGGTATTGTCATAAACTGATTTATAACTGAACTTTGTTATACAAATTTTGTAGTTATTGAATAAACGTCAAACAGTAAAAATTACCAACGAAGTTACTAAAAACTGTTTGGTTTTATCTAAGCACAATTCGCGCGTTCTGAAATTATCTGAAACTCTGAAACCATGACTGAAATCCATAATTTAAGGTGCCAGTTGGCTTTTCATTGCCTTGTTTAGGACCTATTTACTTTAATTTCCTGTGTAGTAAAATAATAATTGATTAACACACATTTTCATAAAATAACCAGTGGAAATGCAAACACAGACAGTGCGTATTTTGAAGGCTTTTAGAAATTATTTTCAAGTACGTACGTGGGACACTCAGAAAGTTTTGCGAAACTAAAAAAAATTGTTCTATACGTACATATATTTTTATCAAATCTTTTCAAAGTACTTTCCACCAGCCTCTATACAAAGATTCATGCGCCTAAACCAGTTTTCAAAACACTTTTTCCAGTCCGCCGCAGACACCTCGTTTACAGCCTGCTCGAACGCAGCCAGCGCATCTTCCGGCGACGAAAATTGTATCCCTTTGAGCTGATTTTTTATTTTTGGGAATAAAAAGAAGTCACACGGTGCTAGATCAGGGCTGTAAGGAGGGTGACCCAGGAGTTTGACTGGCGTGCTGTCCAGGAAGTCCCTCGTTTTGAGTGCGGTGTACGCAGGTGCATTGTCGTGGTGGAGCAGTAGCCCGCGGAGCCCTGTGTTTGGTCGCTTGTTGCTTATAACAGAGAAAACTTCTGGCAAACATTTGGTAGTATACCATTCGGCATTAATGCTTCTTTGATCCCGTAAGGGAATTGATACCAAGTGGCCAGTCAAATTAAAAAAGCTAGCGATCAAAATCTTACCCCCGCTTCTAGATCGCTTCACTTTGGTAGGCGTTGGCTCATTTTGAAACACCCAAACAGTCGACTGGCGCTTGGTTTCTGGGTCGTATTGATAAATCCAGGACTCATCACCTGTAACGATGTCGTAAACACGCCGAGACGAGCCTGCTTCAAATTTGTTAAGCATATCACGGCACCATTCCACCCGGGCCTGCTTCTGAGCATCGGTGAGGTTGTGCGGCACCCAGCGTGATACTATCCTCCTCACGCGAAGATGGCTGTGTAGAATCTCGTGAACGCTTCCCGATCCAATCTTCAATATGTGTTGAATCTCCTGATATGTAATTCGCCTATTGTCTTGGATTAAATTTTTCACTGCTAGCACGTTTTCTTCGGTAACAGCCGTCAAAGGGCGACCGCTTCTTTCGTCATCCCCCAAAGTTGGTCGACCGCGCTTGAATTCGTTATACCAACGATACACGGTTGCCTTGGAAGGGCCTTCATCCATGAATGCCATTTGAAGTCTATCCTACGATTCATCCGGTTTCAGGCGACACTTGAAATCGTATAAAATCATAGCTCTAAAATGTTCCCGGCGCAGATCCATATTTCAGTGAGACACAATACTTTGAATTAACTCGCAAAAAATGTGGAGGGAAATTTTGAAATTGGAACTTACTTATTTTTACTTATAAATAATCATATTTTCGAAAAACATTATAACTGGCCAGTCTCCCATATATAAAAACTGTTTTTCGCAATACTTTCTGAGGGGCCTAGTACACTTTTCAAAAACCCGGTAAATGAGATACATCAAGCTAATATAGTAACCAACAAAAATAGGTTTGTGAACATTATTCCTGCATAATCGACCGCGATTTTTTTAATCCAGCTATTTATTTCAGAAATGTAGTTATTTTTCTTCAGCTGGTCCATAAATACTATCATGTTGCCGTGGGCTATTACTTTTAGAACCATGTTTGTTCGTGAAGCTCTCATAATATCCACATCATCATCAGTTAATACGCGCACTACAGTCACTGATAAATACTGTATCTAGTAGTTAGCAGAGTTAGGATTTGTTCGATGCGCTCGCAACTTATCACGCGTAATTGATGTAACTTAAGATACAGTATTTTACCGTAACTAACAATGGCAAAATCATAGTTTCAAGAGTTAGGTGATAGGCAATTGTGACTAATTGGTAATACTTAAATAAAATATTATTTTACTGGGTGATAGAGGATTAAGAAAAAATATGATTTAGACCTGTTACGCGTAACTCTTGTATCTTAAGATGACAGACCTGCGAGTGACACGGCAGTGCGGTAGAACGCGGTGGTAAATGTCATGTCTCTGCGTACATTTCAAACTCTTGTTGTAATTCTTCTTGTTCATTGTTTGTTTTCAGAAAGAAATAAAAATAAAAAAAATAAAATTAATACTGTTTTTTTCTTGCTTACTTTCCTGAAAGAAATAATAATAAAATCTAAATAATAGACGATGACCGCTACAAAACAACCATCAATATATTTCTCAACTGAAAAAAGAAAACAAATATATATGTTTATCAAAAATCTCCATAAAAATAACTTTAAGGCAACGACTAGGAAGTTTAATATCCTTAAGCAGTTGCGACCCGGGTCCCTTTAAACCTTGAAAGCTCAAAGGGGAAATAAAAAGATATTTCCATTGCAAATTTGAGCAAGTTTGATTTTGATCGCTACTTTGGGAGAAAGCCGATGAGAACAAGGTCGGGTTTAGTCCTTTTTCCAGACTTTTGAAAACATTTCGTTGTTTAAATGGAACAAATCCCGTCCTTTTCTAAACATCGTATGTAAAAGTGTGACGTCAACAGGCAGATCGTATTGAATAAAAATAGGATTAGGATTATTAGGATTCGAAAATTCAGATCTAGTTTGGAATACAGTCAATCAATCAACTCAGCCTATCGCAGTCCACTGCTGGACATAGGCCTCTCCCAAGTTGCGCCACAACGCTCGGTCCTCTGCCTTCCGCATCCAGTCCCCCCCAGCCACGTTCTTTAGGTCGTCGGTCCACCTGGCAGGGGGGCGCCCTACGCTGCGTTTGCCGATTCGCGGTCTCCACTCAAGGACTCGTCTGGTCCAACGGCCATCGGTCCTTCGACAGACATGGCCAGCCCACTGCCACTTCAGCTTACTGATTCTACAAGCTATGTCGGTCACTCCGGTTCTTCTCCGAATAATCTCGTTACGGATTTTATCCTTCAAAGAAACTCCAAGCATAGCTCGCTCCATAGCTCGCTGAGCGACTTTGAATTTTTGGACTAGCCCAACTGTCAGTGTCCACGTCTCGGCACCGTAAGTCATGACTGGCAGGACGCACTCGTTGAAGACCTTTGTCTTCAAACTTTGCGGTATAGGCGACGAGAAGACTCGGCGAAGTTTGCCAAATGCTGCCCAGCCCAGACGGATCCTTCTGTTGGCTTCTTTCTCGAAGTTGTGTCTACCAAGCTGAATTGCCTGCCCTAGGTTGACGTATTCCATTACAACTTCGAGTGCCGACCCTTCAACGAATATTAGCCTCGGCATGAAATGCATATTGAACATGACTTTAGTCTTGTCCAGATTCATGCCGAGACCGACATGTCGAGAGGCTCCGTTTAAGCTGTGCAGCATTTCGCCCAGTTGTTCCAGCGACTCAGCCATTACAACGATGTCATCGGCAAAACGGAGATGTGAGATGTTCTCGCCGTTAACGTTGATACCCTGTCCAGTCCAGTCCAGCGTCTTGAAGACGTCCTCCAACGCGTTAGTGAACAATTTCGGGGATATTACATCCCCTTGTCTCACCCCTCTGCGCAGTTGGATTGGCTTCGTCTTTTGGTCCTGGAGCTGAACAGTCATGGTAGCAGCGTTGTATAGGCATCTCAGCATCTCTATATACCGCTCATCAATGTGACATCGCTGAAGAGCATCCAGAACTGCCCAAGTTTCGATAGAGTCGAAGGCCTTCTCATAGCCCACGAATGCCATACACAGCGGCTGATTGTACTCTTCAGTCTTCTGTATGATCTGCCGAACAGTATGGATGTGGTCTACGGTGCTGTAGCCTTTTCGAAACCCAGCTTGCTCTGGTGGCTGGAATTCGTCGAGTCTTCCGGCGAGACGATTCGTGATGACCCTCGAGAACAGCTTGTACACATGACTCAGGAGTGAGATGGGTCTGTAATTCTTCAGAAGGGTTTTATCCCCTTTTTTGAAGAACAGTGCCACCGCACTCCCGCTCCATGCCTCCGGTGAAGAGCCTTGTTGGATGACGGAATTAAACAGACTCTGTAGCTCCTTCAGGACCGGAGCCCCGCCTGCTTTTAGGAGGTCAGTAGTAATGCCGTCATCGCCCGGAGCTTTGTTGTTCTTAAGCTGCTCGAGGGCAGCCCTAATCTCGCCCTGGTCAACGTCCGGAAGATCCTCGGTGTAATGGCGCGTGAGCTGGGCTCTTTTGTCGTCATTGCTAGGAACCGCTGGTCTCGCCGTTTTCGTGGAATACAAATGCCCATAGAAGTTTTCGACCTCATCAAGCATCTCGATCTTAGAGGTGACAATTTTGCCATCCGTGGCTTTCAGTTTCATCAGATGGGTCCTCCCTAGCTGCTGAGCGAAAACTTTCGACCCCCTATTTTGCTCAATCGCAGCCTCAACGGCGCGGGTGTTGGAGCGGCGGAGGTCACGTCGCATCAGCTTTCTAATCTGTAGGTTTAAGGACCTATTATCTGATGAAAACGAATGCGCGGCTGACATTTCCCGTCTTTTCCTCATCAGATCGAGAGTCTCAGTCGAAAGCTTGGGCATCTTGCTTCCATGCTGCGGCGGAAAGAATTTTCGAGACAGTTCCTTCCAGTTCAGTTGGAATACAGTAATTACGTAAATTGAGAACTTTGGGTAACTTGAGACGGATACGGGATCAAGCCATCACTAATTTGTTTTTTAAGCGACTTCAAAAAAAGGAGGAGGTTATGTATTCGCCGGTTTTTTTTTTTTAATTTTTTTTTCAATAAACGTATCATAATATGAATTTAGTGTTAGTGAAAGGAACATTTAATTTATTATTTTTCTTACATCATCATTCTCCGAGCCTTTTCCCAACTATGTTGGGGTCGGCTTCCAGTCTAATTAGATGCGGCTGAACATTAGTATTTTACACGGAACGTCTGCCATCATAATGGGCCTGATAAGAAGGCTCAAAGTCACTTAAAGGGCAATGGAGAGGGCTATTCTCTGAGTGTCCCTGCGTGATCGAATCAGAAATGAGGAGATTCGCAGAAGAACGAAAGTAACCGGCATAGCCCGAAGAATTGCCAAACTTAAGTGGCAGTCGGCGGGGCACATTGCTCGCAGAACGGATGGCCGATGGGGCAGTAAAGTTCTGGAGTGGCGACCGGGTACTGGAAGGCGCAGCGTGGGAAGGCCTTCCACAAGGTGGACCGACGACCTGGTGAAGGTCGCGGGAATCCGCTGGATGCGGAAGGCGTAGTACCGGTCATTGTGGCGATTCTTGGGGGAGGCCAATGTCCAGCTGTGTACGTCTTTCGGCTGAAATGATGATGATGATAACTGCCATCAGACCATCCACGGAATGACCGCGGCAATTGTCGCTTTACCTCGCAGATCATACAATCCGCATGGTTGTTACTAAGCCACGAGCCCCTACATCATATGGTAACAAATTCGTTTAGGTTGAATTGAGATTGTAAAAAAATCGTTTAAGTTAACTTTATGTAACTAAGGCCAACTGTGTGGCAAAATGGCAACTAAATCAGACTTTATGGAGTTTCTATTTGTTTTAAACAAAACCTTGAGATGAGGTTCTTTAATGGGAAACGTTGATCTGTAACATCACCAACATCATAATAAAACAAGTTTAACAGAATTACATCGCGTATATTACTTAAATTGGTTTTCCTGACGTTTCGAAAGCTTTGCAGCGTTCGTGGTTGCAGGAAGACTAAGATGACAAGCGTCCTTACATATATTTTTATCTACCGTACAATTTTCTTCGATTTGATAAACCACAAGTCCTGGCAAAGGAAAACCGAAATGTACCTAGAATGCTCCGTGAGGCTATTGAAATTTAAAAAAAAAAACAAATTTTAATCGAGAAGATGCTGAACTTGGCAGCTACCACCTGTTTGGAACCCAGTTCTAAAAATAATCAAGTGCCAAACAGCACGCAACACTGTAAAAGACAATGACATTGTGAGTGATTACTGCGTGCATCGAAAGGAATTTAATTAATAAAAAAAAAATGTACGGTAGTTTTTTTTTTTTTTAGAAATATATGTAAAGACACTTGCCATCTTTGTCTTCCTGCGACCACGAACTCTGCAAAGCTTTCGAAACGTCAGGAAAACCAACTTAAATAATATACGCGATTTAATCCGTTTAAACTTGTTTTTATTATAATGTGTAGTGATCGCGTAAACCTAAGAAATTATTATCACAAACATCGCTTGTATTCCCCGAAGTAGTGGTGTTAGTATCTACCTTGTATGAGTGTTCAGTTCAGTAGCTGATATAGTCAAACCTAGTTAGCTAGTGGCGGTTTGGGTTACTTGAAATCTACCGCCGTTAATTTGAAATATCAGGCTGCTGCAAAAAAAAAATGCGATGTAAAAGTCAATTATACGTCTACGGTAGAGAGAAATATGTTATGTTACCGATATAATTTATTATTAAAAAAATCATGTGTAAATTTAAATCTTAAATAATAATTATGTGAATTAAGTAAATTAATGTCATTCATTCTAATAATAATGTTTAATAATGTTGTATAATATGTTTAATTAATTAAGTACTAATATTTGTATGCCACCTGTGGCAGCACACAGAGAGACTACCTATAGTGTACCTAACACCAAAATTACCTGTGTAACAAATAAACATTTTGATTGATTGATTGATAATAAAGTTACAGAACCGTTAACATAATAATAAGCATGTGCATTTTTGGGTTTCTCACACTTCAGTAATATGATATTTTATTAAAATTTAAGACACGATTTCCAACCGATTGTCGATTCCTGTCCCTATTAAATAAAGATTACATAAGTACAAAGGTTGGGCTACTTACTTACTCTTAAAGAAATCCGCTACATCGGGCAAGCGCGCAATGTTTAGGCAAATGAAATGACAGTTTTCTTCAAGATCAGAAGAGCGTAACTTGATAACTTCTGTATTTATTTATTCTAAGGTTCTTTGGAATCGTCAAATTGGCCCTATTAAATTACGGGATATAGTGCATTTAAAATTAAGCTCGGAAAACACGATTTTTCTTGCCTGCGTTGTTGAACAACATCTAGCAAGTCGTCTCTCTCAAGCTCGTAAAATATAAAAGCAATAAATGTCAAGCACAAACAGCCAAGTTTCACAACATAAAAGTTTGTGAGCAGTCTTGGAGATGGCCTCCGAGACCAAGTGGCTATTCAGCATTTTTCTATATCACTGTTCAGGAACAAGCATAATTTCACCTTGAATGTTAACGGAAAGTTTAGTACTTTTTAAAGAAAACAAACGCCTAAACCATCCTGCATAATATCTTGTTTTCCGTAGAGTGTGGAAGAAATCAATAAAATAAAGGAAAGTTTGAAAAATAGTTAACTTTTATACTTTTATATCGTCTCTACTTCTCAAATATACCACTGAATCTATATCGTATACGGGAACATAAGAGGCGGCACCAACGATTTGTAGCACACTCCTTCACTGATACACATATATGTAGCCAGGAAGGGATGGAACACGGACAGAAGCGGGATGTACATTACAATGGACAGCATCGTTAATGTAATATCGTTAATCATAATTTTGTATCGTCGTAACAGATTGTGGCGAAGTGGCAACAGGCATAATGAAAAAGTAAATTATCTAAATAGTCTATAACAAAGAGTTTGTTCTCTTGACATTCTAAACTATACACGATGATACATTTCAATGGGTTAGTGTTGAGGGGCACTTATCTGATAGATTTTGATAGGGTTTATACTAGTACATACGGTTATACGGTTGATATATCTATATTTAGAAAATTTCAAAGAAGTCCTTGTCCTATGGCCGCTCGCTAGTCGCTTAGTTTTGTTTTGGGTCCACAAGATCATTTGTGGATGGGACACCAAGTGTTATTTCCACATATCTGTCTTGAGTAGATGACTTTCTGTCACTGAAAGGCTTTTATTAATTTTGGATAGTCCATCCGGAAACATGAAATCTATGAAACAATGTATGGTAATTTTTATTTTTTTATTTATCTACTAAAGTATGGGAACAGATAAAATGAAATATACGCAAAATCGGATTTAGGCGCTACTAGCAGCCATGTGGCGCCCCCATCAGTGAAAAAAATATTACTCGATAAATGACTACTCAGCGAGTAAGTAGTTATTTTTTTACTGATGGGGGCGCCACTTTGCTGCTAGTAGCGCCTTAATCTCTTCGAAGATTTTACAAAAAGACCTAACCTGTTATCTTTGATGGGAGTCTTTTTCTTACATTGTTCATGTTGAGTAAATCCTATAGGTTAATATAAATTGTACCTGGCATGATAAAAAAGAAATGTTTGAGTTCGAAATATCCTATCATAGTAATGTCAGTTGTTACAAAACAAAATCACGTAAAGCTGGTTGCTATTAAAAGATATCTCCCGAATAATATTTTTATTTCCATTGCTGTACGCTGATGTCTAGCTGTTACGCTACAGTTCAAAATTAACTCCAATAGTCATATTTTAATTAATTGAATAATAATAAAATGGTTAAACCAAAAGCGAAGGAACTATGAAAGAGAAAACTTTCGGTAGATACTACCTAATTACTACAAGACAGTCTATAGGTCTTTACCGGTATCTGTTTGTTGTTGAGTTTGTCATTTGTTTGCTGTTGAGTCTAGCTTTCGAGGTGTTTTTAATTCACAAGAAAAAGGGAAGATAAGTTTAATTTTAACCAATTCTACTTAGTTTTTGTACTTTAGCGTTGTATTTGAGGGAAAATTTAGGGTCCAAAGAAATCCCTTCGTCACTGCGATCTACAAAGATCTGCGATCTGTCTATTTGTGGAGCTGTATTACTACTAGACAGATCGCATTGCAGTAGTAATACAGTTCCACCACTAGACAGATTGCAGATCGCAGTGACGAAGGGATTTCTATGGACCCTAACTTTAGTGTTATGTTTAAGTTTTTTAGTTTCACAAACTAAAATGATAAGTAGAATTGGTTAAAATTTTCTTGTGGATTTTGCGTTTGTGGATTACGAGAAAGCCTTCGATTCGATTGAGACTTGGGCTGTATTACAGTCTTTTCAACGGTGCCAGATTGACTATCGGTACATCAAAGTGTTAAATTCTTTGTATGAAAACGCCACTGTGTCAGTCCGGTTACAGGACCAATCCTCGAAACCTATCCTTCTGCAGCGAGGTGTGAGACAGGGAGATGTGATCTCTCCGAAACTGTTCACTGCTGCATTGTTAGATGTCTTCAAGGTTCTGGACTGGAAAGGGCTAAGCATTTACATAAACGGCGAGTACATCACTCACCTTCGGTTTGACGACGACATAGTAGTCATGGCTGAGACCATGGAGGACCTCGGTACACATACAATGCTTGCTGACCTCAGTATATAGCTTCCGATAGAGTGGGTCTTAAAATGAACATGGACAAGACAAAGGTTATGTCGAATTTCCATATAGCACACATTCCCGTAAACATCGGAGAATCTACACTCGAAGTTGTTGAGTCTATCCCACTAGTCCCATCGTGTTGTCCCATTACACTTTTTTGACTCAGTAGTCCCATGGGAAAAGTGACACCAATATTTCGGATCCACTAGTCCCATCGTGTTGTCGCATTACATTATTTGGACCCAGTAGTCCCATGGGAAAAGTGACACCAATTTTTTTGGTTCCAGAAGTTCCATTATCGTCATCGCCGTATAAAGTTTGTTTTTCCTTTATCCGTGTCGTGCCTTTTTGGTAATTACTTGTAATGAAAATGTTAATGTAATGACGTTGTCAATTATCCATAATTGACGTATCACAATTTATTGTTCTTGTGTTGAGATTTTTAAATTATTTCATTGTGGTCATGGCAGGAGATTTTACAATAATAAAAAGAGGCCGAGGAGATGTCTTGCTTTATTCCGGACATGAATTTTATAAACATTCGAGCTATAAGTCTGGAGAAACGATATGGAGTTGCAGTGAACGCAAGAAAACAAAATGCACGGGCTCAGTTACCATTTCAAAAGTAAGTAATCAAACCAGTACGAAATTTTGTTTTCATGTAGTCGGTCAAAATACAATCACAAGATTTTAATTTTCATATTTTTTTGTTTAGGATCTACGTTCAATTGCTCGTATGAAAGAACACATAGAAGCTTGTGTTGAAGATTACTCAAAGCAGGAAATTGAAATAACTTTAAGTAAATGTTATGATACCGCTGCTCAAGGGCAAGTATCTGTACCTGAAGCGTTTGATAAAGGGATAGTCGAATTGAAAAATAAAGGAATAGACCTAGCCAAACGTCTGCCAAAATATACTCAAAAAAAGTCGTCAATGTACCGTAGACGCAACAAAATAGCAGGTGTATCAAAAATATGTGCAAAAATTCCCGAAGAAGTGGAAGTACCGATGCAATATGAAAATTTTCTCTTTGCTGACTATTCTTGTGACGGAGTGAGGATTTTAGTGTTTGGTTGCAACGAAGCAAAATTTCATCTTGTATCAGCTAAACACTTTTTTATGGACGGTACATTTAGATCATGTCCAAATCCATTCATCCAAATGTATTGCATTCACGCTGATTTAGGTAGTGATGTCAATAGTAATAACGTTGTGCCGTTACTTTATGCTTTTATGTCACTTAAAGACCAAAAATGTTACACAATTTTATTTGAATTGATTTTATCACAACTGCCGTGGCGACCATTTAAAATAACTGTTGATTTCGAACAGGCAATGATTAAAGCCTTGCGTAATACGTTTCCAAACACTATTGTGAAGGGATGCTTTTTTCACTTTACAAATTGTATAAAAAGGAAAGCAAGAGCACTGGGTCTTAAAAAATCTAACGGAATTGTTAGTTTATGTTGTGCATTGCCTCTGTTACCAGAAAATATGATCAATGAAGGTTGGGCGTATATTCTAGACGAAATGCCACGTAACAAATTTAAAAAAATACAGCAATATATGATGGCACAGTGGCTCAATAAACAAAAAATATGGTGCGTATACGGAGAGAGGCACCGTACTACAAATACCATTGAAGGATGGCACCGCAAAATCAATAAGAAGGAAACAAAGGCTGAAGTAAGGTTTGTTAAAATTTTGCCAATATTAATTGATGACGCCATGTTAAATACTGTGCGCAATGATGAAGAAACTTCGCCACGCAAACGAAAAACAGAAAATATTGAAAAAGATGTTTTTATACAACATTCTCAAATGCAACTCATAACAGGCATCATCACAGTGGGACACTTTTTAGAAAAAAATGTTGGGTTCCGTTCACTTATTTGAAATAAAGTTAATTTTATGTTTTTTCCTGTTGTGTATCTGTCAGCATAATAAGTAATAACTATTAAAATTTAAAGTAATATTGAATATAAATTCAAGTTATATTAAACACGGCATTGTATGGTATGCTTTAAAAAATGTACAACGAGAAAGCATACGGATGTTAGAATCGCTAAAACCTGGTTTACATGTTTTCAATATTTAGTATAAAACGAGACATTAATGGTGTCCATTCTCTTGTTCACGAACTAAACTTATTTTGAACTATCGCTCTCTTTTACTTATAGTAGATACAAGAAAGGGATGGCAACAATTTTAGAACTGTCAAATTAGATTACATGTTACATTTCTTTGTATTTTAGTGGGCACGTTCCGAGATCACGACTAAACATGTATGGAAGTTTAAATTCCGACTAATTTGCCAGTTCTAAAATTGTTGCCATCCCTTTCTTGTATCTACTATTAGTAAAAGAGAGCGATAGTTAAAAATAAGTTAAGTTCGTGAATAAGAGAATCGACACCATTAACTAAAATTTAGTGATTAAAAACGTGTTAATAATTAATTAAGTATTTTTAGTTAGACTATATTCCAGAAAAAATAAGTTCATGTTCCAGCAGGGGAATCTCCTTCAATATCTCAATTGGTCGATACAAAAATAAAATTAAATATATGTGTCACTTTTCCCATGGGACTACTGGGTCCAAATAATGTAATGGGACAACACGATGGGACAAGTGGGTCCGAAATATTGGTGTCACTTTTCCCATGGGACTACTAAGCCAAAAAAGTGTAATGGGACAACACGATGGGATAAGTGGGTCTAAAATATTGATGTCACTTGTCCCATGGGACTAATGGGTCAAAATAGTGGCAGTTGTCACATCACGGGACAACACGATGGGACTAGTGGGATAGACCCAAGTTGTTGATGATTATGTATACCTAGGACAAACTGTCCAGTTAGGTAGGTCCAACTTCGAGAAAGAGGTCAATCGTCGAATCCGACTCGTTTGGGCAGCGTTCGGGAAGCTACGCAATATCTTCTTGTCCAAAATACCGCAGTATCTTAAGATGAAAGTCTTTGACCAGTGTTTGTTGCCAGTAATTACTTACGGCACTGAAACGTGGTCGCTCACAATGGGCCTAATAAGAAGGATCAAAGTCACTCAAACGGCAATGGAGAGGGCTATGCTCGGAGTGTCCCTGCGTGATCGAATCAGAAATGAGAAGATTCGCAGGAGTACGAAAGTAACCGACATAGTCCGAAGAATTACCAAACTTAAGTGACAGTGGGCGGGACACATTGCTCGTAGAACGGATGGTCGATGAGGCAGTAAAGTTCTGGAGTGGCGACCACGTACAGGAAGGCGCAGCGTGGGTAGGCCCCCCACAAGGTGGACCGACGACCTGGTGAAGGCCGCGGGTATCCGCTGGATGCGGAAAGCGCAGGACCGGTCGTTGTGGCGATGCTTGGGGGAGGCTTATGTCCAGCAGAGGACGTCTTTCGGCTGAAATGAGCACACTTCAGCCCAACTAAGGAGTTTTTAATGCCACTTCGACCCAACCAAGGAGTTTTCAATCCTTTTTTTAGCTGTCGTACAATTTGGCACCAAAGAGTACACAAAATTCAGGGTGGTGCCACTAGTCATACATTGAAATTTTTTATCGTTAAAATCGCGTTTTTGGCAGAACTTTGGATTGTCATATTGCTTTTAATTATATTTAAATGTTTACAGGCATATTTTTTGTATGATTAAACAGAGATTGACGGAATCCTGACAAGGATGCGGAAGGCACAGGACCGGTCGTTGTGGCGATGCTTGGGGGAGGCCTATGTCCAGCAGTGGACGTCTTTCGGCTGAAATGAATAACAAGGATAGAAAATTAGTTCCGATTATAATGTTTTCACCAGACTATATTTTATTATCTGTGAAGCGCACTAGGGCGCGTGCGTGGCCGCGCGCCGTGCATACGGTCTTCATAGCTTGTGAATTTTGTGATTGTTTACGCTATTATAAATTTTTTGTCAGCCTAAAGTTTTATTCTGGGCAAAAGTATCTGACAACAGCAGTGATACTGAAGTGAGGAGAATATGACCCCGCCTGATATTCTGGATACAGCAACGTAAATGACGAACAATCTTTTTTATATAATAACTATCGTGAGTTAAATTCATAATTATTAATATAACTGGTCGGGCACACCCGATGAAATAACGTGAGTGAAACCGTTTATATTAATAATTATGAACAATCTTTTACCAGAAAAATCAAGAAAAACTAACGACAATGTTACCAAGATTTTGACTTTGGTATTTTATTTAAATATGTATGAGTTTAGATAAAGTAGTGTATGAAACTGACATAACTAGGTTAAAACACTCGTGTTTTAATAACCCCTGTTATGCAACAGTTTCATAAACTACTATTACATGTCTACGGAAAAGTGTTTTAAAATTAAAAAACGATGCTAAATAAGTACAATTGGGTGTATATTCTAAGTTTACAGTGAAACATGTTTACGGACAGTCAAAATAAAATTAAGAAAATCATAATGATTCAACATAAATATTTTATATAGGCATCACGTCGAAGACAATACGTTTCTCTCTACGTCACTCCAAATTTCTGTGATGGTAGAGGCAATACTCAGATTGTTATGCTCAGATTCGTTTACCTAATAGGGCCCATTTCCATTTAACGGAGACAATACTGAAACCCGGGCTGTGCAACTAAGAAGTTCCTGAAAGAGAATTGAAACCAGGACCTCTTTGCTGTTTTTTCTAATTGTATCATTAAACATGCTGCTTTGAAAACCTATGCCAACAATTTTTTTCAGTATTTGAGAATTTTGCTTTTACGTTCAAAAAGCTGCACTATGCACAAAGTTAAACTTTATATTATATTAAAGACATGCAATATTATATCTGCGAAATATTTGATAATTCTTTTATAGTACACAACAAAGACGACGACGTGATGATATGACATGAATGAGCCAATCTTATAGAAAGTCTTTATATCAAAGTAGAAGCGTGAATGCCAAGTTTCCGGGGCCCCGTTTGCTGACATGCGAATTTGAAGCTTATTCAAAGAAGTGATTTCAAGTTTCTCGCAATGAAAGCCGAAACACTTAATTGCACAGGAGAACCCGCTGTCGTCGCGGACTGAGGCGCACTCAAATTATTTGAGTCGAGGAAGTTAGTAGTTGTTGAGGTGAAGAAGTTCATTAGATATTCAAAGTCCCATTATTTGTGTGCCACCAACTGTCTCCGCAAGGAAAAGTTACAGTTTAAGATTGATTTCAGCGACAATCTTCCGACTTTAATAGTTAATAAAATAAAAATAAATAGTTCCCTCTTAAGTTTTTGTTTGAATAAAATATTGAAGTGAAAATAGATGAACATGAAAGATAGGTCCCGAGGAAACTTTCAGTGCTATTTTAAATGCGTTCAAAATCTTTTGTAGAAACTGCTGTGATTTCCAAAGGTGAGTATGAAAAAGATCACTACTGACGATGTAAGGACATAAAGATGAACAGACGAAAAATACCCATCCACTTAGAATTTAAAGAGTGTGTGTGACAATCACGAGGTATTATAACTGTCAATATCAAAACAATTTCAACGTTTTGATTGTGATTAGTAAAACAAATGCAGATTTAAAAAGTTTCACATTTATTATAAACATTTTGTATCAAAAATTGGCAAACTTTAGATAAGAATAAATTATTCGAAGATTCATTAGCCCGTCAAATAAAAACGCTTTGTTTTAAATGTAAAAGCCTAGAATGCCTTTTACTAAATTCTAAGTGAAAGTCACCTTAGCCTTTCTTCTAAGATTCAAATGCCAGGCGTCCGTGATCTGACCGCTGTTCACCTTCTTTGAGCAATCGGATCCGCTGGAATCTCGCTCATTCAACTAATTAAAGATTGCTTCATTTACTTACAAACTATTTATGGATGTCCTTAGAAACTCTTTAGAGTACCTACTTAAAGCTGTTTATAAGTATTTGAAATGAATACGGTCCCCGGTTCGAAATAAGTTATTTAATTATATTTGTCGTCTGATTTGCTTTTATAATGAGTAATACTTTTATCTGTACATATACCTAAGATAATATAGCTAAGCGACTGCAGGTAGGTTTATAGACTGACTGTTTTTTAAATGCAGTTTATCAAATGCTACCTCCATATCAAATGCGTTTTACAGTGCAATGACTGTAAATAATGTATACAGTATTTCTTTCATCCGGATCAAGCTCAAATCCTGTACCTATATTTTTTTGTCATTGGTTCAAATCCAGTAGGGAGCACACAGTGAGTGGGGTTTGTACCTGAAAAGTTGGAAGTATGATAGTACGACTTTAATGTAATATTTATTTCTACTTGGGGGCACGAACAGAATCCACACTCATGTGGATATTGGTCTTCACCACTGTGTTGACGATGAAGAAAAACAACGTGAAAAAACCGGCAGATCCTAGATCACTTATGTGACATTATCTTTTTCGCACTAAGCCCGCATGGATGATTATGGTGTAATTCCTTCTTCGGAAAGAAAATCAGTGGGAATTTTATTAGGTTGATGAATGTGCATTGAAAAGGTAAAGTAGACTGCCGGCGGCGACGTTCGACATAATAGGTAAGTGTTGGCCTGATATAGAGGGAACTGGCACCAACAGCTAGATAGAGTCTGATTGTTAGTTATCAGTCGTATGCCGTTCTAATGAGGACAGTGACCCGCAGTGCTGAGAGATTTTTATATGCATTCTCCATCGTCGTCGTAATAAAATTGGATAGGTCCTTATATCTACAAGATGTTAATCTGTATCCATGCCATATTAAAGAAGGTGACTTTACCACTGATACATAGGTAACACAAATCAATAAAAAAAACAATACCAATTAACAGGAGCAAACAAAATGGGGTTCGTTCAGTAAAATACCCGTCATCATCATCAACTCAGCCTATCGCAGTCCACTGCTGGACATAGGCCTCTTTTAAGCTGCGCCACAACACTCGGTCCTCCGCCTTCCACATCCAGTCTACTCCAGACCTTTTCAAATAAATACCAAATACGGGTGTCATCGCACAATTCGGTTATTTACAATATGCATCAGTTACTACTAAATATGACTTATCAGAACCTGAGGTGTCCAATGCTCATAGATACTTCGCAATTTTACTAGTAACTTCCGTTTCTCACTTTACCCTGAAGGTTTTACAGTAAAACACGATGAGTACCTAACTATGACGAATATACAACATGTAACAAAAACCCTGTTGTTCCTTTGAGGTACGTTATCAGAATAGTAGTATATAGTAAAAATAATCAAATTAAATATTAAATCATTATTAAAAGTGATTATATCACGTTCAATTTACAATTAATAATGATTTAATATTCAATTTGATTATGATATAATCACTGAGTGAGTGAGTTTTGAGTGATATAATCACTTTCAATTTACAATTAATAATGATTTAATATTTAATTTGATAATTTTTATTGAAGATTTTTTCCAAACGAGTTGTGTCCTTATGTATGAATATCGATTCTGATAACGTACCTCACAGGAACAACAGGGTTTTTGTTACATATTGTATGTATATTCATGTTGTTTCTTTAAATCTTTTTCCATGATTATCCATGTTATTATAAAGAATGTAAATTATAAAAACTACGCTACAATATTTGTGACGAAAGAATGTTACTAGATAGAAAATTGAGGTAATGTCCCAGCGCTTTTTGAAATAATAACTTAATTTTTAGGGACACCAAACAAAAGAGCCTTAGTATACACCTCCACGCCTGTACATTTTAGTTCAAAATAAACGGGCGCTCGACTAACAGAACTGAAACATCCCGGTAACCGGTGAGCGCCATACACTCGTTGAATTTATGTCCACACAAATTGCTTAATTGAGGAAAAGGCTTTTGTTTGTTCTCCTTTTTGCACACGAAGGGTCAATGGGCTGAAGTAACTATAGCTACTCTTGTTACTGCACGTGGCCCGCTACGACCCTGACAGGTTTATAATTAAGCCAGAGCTGAGAAAATACCCAATAATGCTACACAGTTTTGACACCATCTACACAGAATCACGCATTCTTCATAATATTACTAGCAATGTGTCTTTCATTTTTAAACTATATTTTTAAAAGTGCAGCTTCTCTATATGAGTAGAGTATAATATATGAATGATAAAACAAGATGTTCCGAAGTCAATTCGGATACAACCTAATGTTAAACGGGGTTATTCAAATTCTTAACAGTTTGTTCTACACATGCTGGCGTGATGCCAGGAAATGAACCCACTCCGCTATCTTGCTTCTGAGTTATGACATCAATGCAACCTAGTCATCCGCAGCGTTCGCAAGAATGCATCCAGTATCAAAAATATTCTATGATACTTAAAGTAATAAGACATAGAGTAGTAGATTTATTCAAAGTTCCACTCAAAGTTGAAGCACAAAAACGGCTCGCTGACACACTTGCACAAGCGTAAGCTCTAGTGAACGTAGCCAACATGAATTGGTTTCCCTCCGCGTGTGTCTACTGCGGTTCTAAGCCTAATTATTCTAAGCTGTGATGAAACAATATTTACTCGGTAGATATATTTGGTCACGTTTCGTTTGACACTTGAATAAGGAGTTACAGTTTCTCAATTGTAATACATTCATGTCACGAAATTTTCTTTTGAACTTATTGCATTTTACTGTGGAAAGCTCAGTGCGCAATCATTCTGTTACGACGAGAGCCGTCGTAAAGAGACTAGTTGGGAACTTTACAGCCTTGCCACGCTCCCCAACAGTTAAAATTGTCCACGTCGAAAAAAGTTAAAATTAAAGTAGATAGATATAAAACCATGTCATTCGCTATAGTGTCTAAACTACATCATTTTATCTACGTATTTTTGCTTTACAAACTGATGGTTTGTCAACGTTTTAAAAAGATAAGAAGAAAAAGTAATACGACAAAAATAAAAATACAACAGATGCCAAGTGAACACAATAAAATGTTTGAAAATAATTACTACATGTATTTTCTCCTTTATTCATTTATAAACATATAATTTACATTTTTAAATATTTTCTATCAACAGATGTTTAAAATGTATTTTATTGTAACGTTATTAATTTGGTTTAAGTACGTATCGCTAATCAAATCCATGGGGTAATGGACAGATCCGAGGTTTTATGTTGATATGTATTGTGAATTTTCTAGTTTTGTTTCTTTTTAATAGTATGACTATAATAAGATATACCTATGAGGCTGGCATAGTCACCACGGTGTAATAAACGATCTAATTTTTTTTTGAAAAAATACAGCAATATAGGCAACTTTGTAATTATGCACATTATGCCTACCGCACTATAACATCTATTTTTGGCTGTGTTATTAATAATAATAATAATTTCAATTTGCAATCACAATGTTTTATATTTTTAAATGTCCAGCAGTGGACTGCGATAGGCTGAGTTGATGATTGCTGAAATGTTTTTTGTTTTTTCGTTTTGTAAAAATATTTAAAAATATAATCAATATGTTTAAGCAATTAAATAAAGGAAATAATAATAAATTTATTAGAAACCAAATATGTTACAAAACAAATGAGCTCTGCCTCCTGGACTAGGTTATTGTATTCACTAGACTCTACAACTATTTTGAGTTTGGACTAACTAGATACTACTAGTATAACTAGATAAAGCTGGATTTTAAATTTCAATAACGGAGGAACATAACTACGCCGGATATTTACCCGATTTCTGAGACTACATCTATTATAACAAAAAGAAACATAAAAGGATAGTCTTGTTTAGGTCCTATTTATCTTTGCCCTCAATTTATTTTGCTTTGTTCTATTTATTGTCCACCTGCCATAGGGCATTTCTGTCACATAATACGATTTAAGAATTTGTCTTTTGTAAAACTTAACTTTCTAATTTTTATAATATCAATTATAAGATTTGAATAAAAATACATGTTTGGTTACATCCACAGAAATAGATAGAGTAGAATGATTGTAATCACAATTTTACTTGCGATTCATGCGTGGCAACTTTCGAACAAACTACGCCTTACACATTAACGTCATTAATTTAAAAAAATAACTTTAGTCAAATGTACTTCACAGCTTTTGTTTCTGCACATAGTAACAGAACAATTAGGCGTTTTTGCGGGTTTTCCAGTATTTACATAAACAAGTCATAAAGCGTACTGAGAAAGGCTTTGAAATGCCCTGCACTATGGTGCAAAATGTTGGCACGCGCGCCCTGTCCACTTTTTCCATTCTATCTATTTTTGTGGTTACATCACTCTATGTGCTGTCTCTTTGTTGAGATGGTAAAAAAGCCAAAAAATTGGGTGCAGCGATACGTTTTTTGCGTAAATTACATTCTATCCAATGGTTTTGATGCGTGATTCGTTCGAACCTACGTACACAGTTACATTGCAATTTTCCGAATTGCAGAAACACCAAAATTTATTTTTGTCAAAAAGATTTATTTACTTAAAATAATATTTTGTTGTGTGTGTTGATTATTACCGCATCCTCGATTCCATTTTTTTATCACATTCTTTTATTTTATTTATTTTTATGTTTGTGGATCTGCAATCAGTACTCTTGTCCGGTCAACCACACGTCAGTGGTAACAGTTTGACATTGATAACATCTTTATTTCGTAAACAGTAAGGGCGGGCGGTTTTCTAATTCAAGTGTTACCACTGTCATGCAGTCGACTGTAATATAAACACTCATTTGTAACAAAACTTTGTTTACGCTCAGCCTCTTTTCTACACTCACTCTATCGCTCAAAGGTTTGCTGGTAGAAAACTCATTTTTAAGTTAAGCTCGCCTTTGTACATGTAATTTCTATTGATAAGTTGGTACTGTATTTTTTCTGGTGTACAATAAAGAATAAGAATAATAAGAATAAAACTTTGTTTCAAACATGTGAAAGCAGTCTTTTTTGATAACCTTATTATTTTAATAGGGTTATTTTTGTTTTACTGTCCCAAATCTAATGCGGAAGTCGTGGTCAAAGGAACGTAACGAGAAAAATCTCGGGAGCGGCGTCCGGAGCTCAGTGCTGGCTGAGACCGCTTTAAATCCGTGACTTCTTGGGGCACATTAAATCACCTCGGATTTTTGGATAAGTTACGGACTCCGGCGGGACCAATTGTAATCGCAGGCTTAGATTTCATTCGGGCGACGGTGGTAGCGGCGAGAAAGAAGATATGGGAAAGTGTTGTGAGATTTAAGCCCACTCGGTTATAAAGTCGGTCGTTATTACGTCGGAGGGGTGAAGTTAGGTTGGGGGAGGTACGGGCGCGATATGTAGTCCCGAGGGCTGACAGCGATAACTTTTCTAGAAAGCAGAAAATTCGCCGTGAAGTACTGCCACGGTAAAGTTTTATGTAGTTGGAAATAGGTAAATGATTTCAGATGTAAGGTATCTTAGTAAGATAAATTACCTCCCTTGTCATGTTAAGTCTTTTTGTAAGTAGGTATTCGTCTTCTAGTATTATAGTATGTAATGTATTAATACTATACGTGGTTTTGGTATGGGTATGATTAATGCAAATTTTGGAAAGGACAATAGGCGCCAGTGTACGTTGCAGCCATCGATATGCCCCTTGAACATAACCTTGGTTTTTTCCAAGTTCATCTGGAGACCGATACGTAGAGAAGAATCAGCTAGGCCCACAAACATCCGTTGCAGGTCCTGCAGCGATCATTTATCCTAGAAATATCTAGATAATTTATAACACGTGTTTAAAGTAAAAAAATCCGGCCAAGTGTGAGTCGGACTCACGCATGATACTCCATAGAAACTGATTTAATTTACGAGAGTTCATCAAAAGACATCAACTCACCATGCGCGAAATATGAATTTTTCATCCCTTTCTTATGCAGGTACTACCACATATGTCTATGTTTGCCCTATTATTAGTATTTTTTGTTAAACAATATAGTATGCATGCCCTATAATCAGGCCAAGTTTGACGCTGGTATGTATTACCGTTTTGAAGATAGAGCAGGAACAAAAACGTTGAAAAAATGCATGTTTTCGAGGTTCCTTGTATGGGGACCGACCCTCTTTGGTTTTAGCCTTTTTTATTTTTAGTATTTATTGTGATAGGGGTCACAGCAACACATATTCTGAGAAAATTTAATACGGCTACCTATTACCGTTCAAAAGATACTGCCCTGTGACAGTCAGACGGCCGGACGGTCGGACGGACAGCGTAGAGAGAGAAATGGGGTCCCGTTTGGCACTCTTTGGATAAGGAACCCTAAAAAATATCTTAGGCTTGGTAAGACACAGATGCCAAACACCGTCACAATTAAAATAGTGCTATCACTGGATCGGTGGCGGAGGTCACATTCCAGACGCTCTAAAAGGTAAAACGTGGTTGTGATACCCGCATTTATTTTGAATAGAAGCCCAACTCAACATATGTATTTATGTGTAGGAATATGTCGATTCATGGTTTAGTTCAGTATATTATAAAGAAAGAAATAAAGAAAAATGATTTATTGCCACAAAAAAACGACATGCGTTAGGTGCACATAAAAATAACTTCATTATGTACATTTTAGGAATTACAGTGATACATAGTTGTAATATCATAACAAAAGTAACTTTGCATATTGTCACATCATCATTTGTTAGGTAACAGAGACGTACTAGACGTTAGAAGTATGTAGTGCATTAAGACGTACAATAGGGTATGGGGTTAAGGGTTAAGTTATAAAATAACACACCCATATTGAACTATGTTTACGGGACTTGTCGCGCACTAAAACGAAAGAAAAACACAAACAAAAACTAAACTAAAAACTTCTAATAACACACCCATTATAAAGCCTTTCCATTATAAAGCCTTTTTTTTTTTCAAGCGGAGAAAATGCCTTAATCCAGCGCGGCCCACTTCAGGGCCTTCCTCTTCCTTCTTGACTCTCTTTCGGCGATGTCCGGGCACACCTGGGACATCACCGCAACTCAAGGACCGTGCAAGGCAGACGATAGACCCCCAGTCTATCGTCCACTGGCCCCTTTAGGGTGGCATTAGGTCGCCATAATGACATAAAAATGCATTTTCAATAAAGTCACTTAATTGAAAACAACAAATTAAGTTATGCTATAAAGCGGTTCTATTAAGCTATGAAAAAAATCTAAAACCAAAGGGGGTCCCCATACAATAAACCTCAAAAAATATGCATTTTTTTCAACATTTTTGTTCCTGCTCTGTCTTCAAAACGGTAATATATAACAGCGTCAAACTTGGTCAGATTATAGTGCATATTATGTTATTTAGCAACAAATACAAATGTTAGCAACGCCACATAATTATTATTAAAACGCGGTATTGAATAGATATAGATATTAAAGAATTTTCTAGAATAGTTAGTATGATCGTTGTCCAGAGCATTCCAGGTAGAAACGAATTAGCATTATATGTACCTATAAGAACATTCTGGAAAGACATACTAGAATATTCTTGATACGAAGTAGTCAATCACGAATGTATTAGAATATTCTAGAAACTTGTACTAGAAACTTCTCGAATAAATGGAACACTCTGGAATGTTCTCGAATAGAATGAGTCTACTATGTATGTACTAGAACATTCCAGAACATGTTGTATACTGGAAGGTTCTAGAGTATGTGCTCGTCTCTGACGGCCGGGATGTAAATAGGGCCGCTCTGGCTAGACAAGTCTTTTCGGCGAATGGAGTCCCACGTGGGACTCTCCGCCAACCAGCCCGGTTAAGCAGTAATGGTACCTCGGCACCACATGCGAGAGTCAATTCTAAAAAAAAAAAAAAATTGACAAGTCAGTTGTTACTTGGCGATAGAACAGTAAACTAGTCAGTTGTGAATTAAAGCAAACTAAGTAAGCAAGTCTGATAATAAGTAATTATTGTAAAGTGTTGACCGAATAAAGATTGTACGCCTGCTGGCATAACATAGCGGACTCTTTATTGTATTTAAGAACTTTATATTCTTTTTGTACCTGTGTTACACAAATGAATAAATGACTTATGGCTTAAAGAACATTGGAGAATCTGGAAGCTTTTATTTGGCATTACTTCGTGTCCCGCCAGTCCGTGAATAAGGTTACGAGAGGTAATTAATAGTCTACTATTTATCAAACATTTTTGATCCTACCAACCGGATCATTACCTCGGTACGTAACAACTAAAAATAAGACAAACATAGACATATTTGGTGGTACCTGCGTAAGAAAGACGTGCAAAAATTTATATTTCACGCACTGTCCGTTGATGTCTCTTGATAAACTCTCGTAAATTAAATCAGTTTTTATGGGGAATCAGGTCGTTGAGAGGTACGGAACCCTTACTGCGCGAGTCCCACTCGCACTTGGCCGGTTTTTTTAGGTACTGAAGCTTAGACACTTCAAGCGGTAAATCACAACAAGCCTTACGAGATCACGAGACTGAAAGTGCAAATTATAATAATCCGTGAAGCTCTTGCTAACAACATGTTTCTAGGCGCAGAGAAATGTTTCGCAGGGAACCGACACGACTCTACGCGACGGAGACGCGGTGACGCAATCGTAATTTTCTTTCGTTTATTTACTCACAACACCGGGTAGTTTGTTTTCTTAAAACTCAGCCGCAGCCACCGTTTCTGTAAGAAGATTCATTACTTATTCAACGTCATGCGCGATGTCTGCAAGCTTCTCTCGTCTGTTGCCTCTCGCCACTTCATTATCACAATTAAACAACCATATTTGAGCCGTATATGTTCTCGCTCAAGTAAAGGATTTGAACAATTCAGCAGCAGAATGCGCGGCCGCGGTATTAATTGCCTTTTCACATTGAGTGCTTATACTCGACACCGCTGCCGCCATTTTAAGTACGTCTGTACCACGCAAAACCAACTGTTAGTACTTAGGTACACACATTTTCAGCTTTAAAAAAGTTCATTTTTAATTTCTAAGGACATAATTTTTACACCAATTAAAAACGTTTATGAAGTAATCTAACATTTTTAAAACAGAAAAGCGGTTATTTTCACGGTTAACACTGGTTCATACGAAGTGTATTTTACTCCACATCTAGTTTTAGCTACCAGGGGTTAGCTACATCTAGTTGTAGACTGTATACTGAGGGCTAGAACTAGTTTTAGCCAGATGCAGCCAGCTACATCAAGTTATAGCCGTGAATAAATAGGATATACCTAGCTTCAATCAACTGAAACTGACTGCACCTTATAGTTATAGCAGGCTAAACCTATTAGTAACAGTACTTCGAATTTAAGCAGTAACACTATTAAAAAATAGTAATGTAATAAAAAATAGTAACAGTTTTCAGTGCATATATTATATCAAGCTCACACATGATACCGTTTCGTTGCTTTACAAATTCGGACGCCACACACATCATTCACTTTACTATCTTAATAAAACAGTGCTTCAAACTCAGATTCATCATTTCAGCCGAAACACGTCCACTACTGGACATAGGCCTCCCCCAATTAAGGGGGGGATATGCCATAATCGCCACGCTTGGCAGGCGGGTTGGCGATCGCAGTTGGTTGGTTAAATACTCAGAGAACGCTGCTGCCCATCCCTTAGTCGCCTTTTACGACACCCATGAGAAGAGATAAGGGATAAACTCAGATTGTTTGCTCGAAATACTTAGTTTTCGACGGTTCGCATAAGAGCTGAAGAATATTGACAAGCGTAGACTAGTACAGTCGACTGCATGACAGAGGTAACACTCGAATTAGAAAACCACCCTTATTGCTTAAGCAATAACGACGCTGTCAGTGTTAAACTGTTACCAGTGACCTGCGGTCGACCGTCTACCATTTGAGTAGGTTACACATTTCTTCGGAGTTAATATAAGAAAAATCAAGAAGGTTAGTAGTTTCTACTTCGCCTTAAGGAAACCACTTAATCAGAGACACTTTATCAAGTGTCAGTCATCGTGATGCATACCTGGCACTCGATGTATCTCGTGTGAGTAGTACTTCACTCTTAACGGTATGCGACCCATCTCGATTCGGAAGGCATTACACGAATAAAGTTCAATATCAACTTGCGCCTCCTAACACTATATTCCTTTACCGTTTGCATAATTAACTTATCTTAAAGGCGTATAAACGATACACGTAACGTTGTTACTAGACAAGTTTAACCCTGCCGCTTACCGGCTTTACCTACGGCGCCAATGCCACGAGTAGGATTGCAATAGCAATTTGTACACAACGGATTTGTACCTACGTAACGTACGTATTTATGTTCAGCGGCGAAACGTATGAAAACCATTATTTGAGATAACCACGACTCTAAGTAGAATATTTACTGAAAATCGAAAATTTTGTAGAAACACATAAAATAGAAATTACCTACATTAATTTATTTAACGTAGCGCAAGAATGTAACAGCTTACGTTAGTTAAAAGTAGAATGTTTATTTACTACCCTCTCGATTCTTCATAATAATACATATATCGCAGGGATATGATTAAAACAGGGATTTGATCAGATTCCTAGGGGAATTTTTTCGGGAGTTGAAAATATGAAATAAACAGGTTAACTGCAAATTTTTTTTTTTTTTCTGACCTTATCATGCCTTCGGGACCCGTTTGGATGTGTGTGTTAAGATCAAGGTCATTTATTTTGAACACAGAGGTCATCCACTTGAGGTCAAAGTCAAATTCTTGATCATCACCTGAGTAATTGACCGTGACCCCAAAATTCTTTACCTTTGACGTTGACATTAAGGTCAGGTTTCTACAACATTGAAGTCATTGACCTTGACCCTAAGTGCAAGTGTTTCCGAGTTTCCTCCACCGGAAGACTCGCGTAGTCACCCGCTCCTGCACGAGCTTCTGGCTCCACGCTTATAAATAACACTATGCCCGCGGTACGCTTTGATGGCGGATTTGACATTTGCAATAGTGTTGTGACACATTTCAAATTATTAGCGATTGGGACCGGGTTTATTACTTTTACCAACTCCAACTAGCTATTGTGAATAATATTTACATAAAGTAAATGATTTATCAAATCTTAATATATAAAACCAAGTCGGGTTAGTTACATCATTTATAACTCAAGAACGGCTGGACCGATTTTAATAAAATTTGCCATATAGATAGAATATAAACCCGATTTTTTTTTAAATAAATGTCTTTAGGACATTTTTAAACAGCACCATCTAGTCCCAAACTAAGCAGAGCTTGTGCTATGGGTACTAGACAATGGATATAATACTTATATACTTTTTCTTTTGTAAATACATACTTATAATACATAAGCAACACCCAGACCTACACAAACACTTATGTTCATCACACAAATATTTATGTCCTGTGGGAATCGAACCCACAACCTCCTAATCAGCAGTCCAACACTCGAACCACTAGACCACAGAGGTCGTCAAACACTACCTATACATTACAAAAAAAAACATGTTTGACCGGATTACATCGCGTACCTACATTATGACAATTGGTTTTCCGACCGACGACCTCGTAATCAGCAGTCCGACACTCGAACCACTAGACCACAGAGGTCGTCAAATTAACAGCAGTCCAATGCATAATCTGTGCAGTGTCTTCAAATTCATCAATAAAAGCTCCAATTGAGTATGTGTCATCTCCGGTAAATGTTGTCATAGACTTCTCCAAATCTGAGAAAGAAATCTGTACTTCGACTTCCTGTTCTTCATCTTCATTTCCTTGTAGCACATATTTTTTCGGTGGCATCGTGGCTGAAATACTTGTATTAAATCTTAGGATTCTTAGGAGATCTTCTTTTATTCGTCGTGCAAAAAGATAATCTAAACATAATCGGTCAGTAAACAACACGGCACGATGGCTTTCAAAATCGTAGTTCGTCTTTAGTCTTCAATCCGCTTCATGACAATGTTTTCCGCCATCCCGGAACGATCTCCCAATAAGTTGTGGGATTAGAAACAATAATGAAGCAGAGTTTGCAAGAAAACAATAGTTTTTATTGTTTTTGATATTCATTACAAAGCACATTCATAAAAAACCAACTTAATCTTATTTTCATCTTATGACATCTCTGTAAAATGTAGTGATTATATTATCTTTGATCTCTGACACTTAATTTTTTTCTTTTAACAAAAAGTATTGTAACCTACATGAAAAAATTAAAAACTAAGCAGTCAATCAAAAAGGGTTCTAAAAGTAATCATCTCCACATATAAGCTACTTTTTATCCCGGGAAGATGAACAGTTCGCGAGGGATTCGCAATAAACGACTTTCACGCGGGCGAAGTTGCGGGCATGGGTTAGTTATTCAATAAACATAACGTCTAACCACTTTGTTTAATCGCTATTTAATCAAATTTTCTGTGATATACAAAAAAACAGTAGAAAATTTCTACTAGATATAAATAGATTTGAATTTGAATGATAGATTCGAAATTCGAAAAATTATATTGCTGTAGCCATGGTATAATAAGATGTTTCACCAGGTACTCTCTTCCCGTGACAGCTAGGTCACGTGATTGCCTCCGTACTACGTCATCGGCTGTGGAGCCAATAGCGGGCTGTTATCGTGACACTTGTCAGTTTGATGTGCTGCCACTTTGTGTAAATAAATTATCGAGCAAAATGCATTTTTTCATTTACCTTCTATAAAGAATCACTTTTGAACTAGTAATTTTATACTGTTTCCTTTAATAACTACTTAGATGAATAACACGAGATAACAAATAGTTAGGATAGTTAGGAATTTATTTTATATTCGTTATGTACAAAAATCTCCTTTACTATGTTGAATATATCAATAAATGGCCACACTGATCGTGACGTAGCTTGGAGGCATCGCGCTGTCATCGCGGGAAGAGTATACCTGGTGAAACATCTTATTATACTATGGCTGTAGCAGTGCATCATTATTGACTTAACATGAACATCCTTCCATATCGATAGGGGATCGGAACTGTCTCTCCTAAACACAGGTTACTTTGTTGCCTATCTAGGAGAACAGTACTCTACCCTTTAACTAGATTAAATAAGTACTTAAATTGTAAGCCTGTGCTAAAATCCTTCCATGGAATCTAGTCCAAGTTTAACAAAAAAAAAAAACACAATAAAAAAATACGGCAATTGTTCCTTCATACGTAGCTGTCAATATTTACGGATCTTCATCATCATTTTTTTTGCTCTATAATCACTAGTTACATATTGCATATTAAGTAAACTTAAAGTAATTTTAGGTCTACGCTACGCAATATCTTCTCGTCCAAAATACCGCAGTGTCTCAAGACGAAAGTCTTTGACCAGTGTGTGTTGCCAGTAATTACTTACGGTACTGAAACGTGGTCGCTCACAATGGGCCTCATAAGAAGGCTCAAAGTCACTCAAAGGGCAATGGAGAGGGCTATGCTCGGAGTGTCCCTGCGTGATCGAATCAGAAATGAGGAGATTCGCAGGAGAACGAAAGTAACCAACATAGCCCGAAGAATTGCCAAACTTAAGTGGCAGTGGGCGGGGCACATTGCTCGCAGAACGGATGGCCGATGGGGCAGTAAAGTTCTGGAGTGGCGACCGCGTACTGGAAGGCGCAGCGTGGGTAGGCCCCCCACAAGGTGGACCGACGACCTGGTGAAGGTCGCGGGAATCCGCTGGATGCGGAAGGCACAGGACCGGTCGTTGTGGCGATGCTTGGGGGAGGCCTATGTCCAGCAGTGGACGTCTTTCGGCTGAAATGATGATGATGATGATGAACGTTTTTCTCTGTTTTGTAATCTTTAGGCCTTCACTTTTTCTTTCAAAGTCAGCACAATAATAAATAAAGAAAAAACACTTATTTGACACAACTTACAAAAAATAAATAAATTAATTAAAATTAAATAAATTTTATTGGTTACGTCCAGGACTCATATTTTGAATTCCAGTCTACATTGATTTTTTTCATAAATTTTGTATTTGTATAAACATCTGCTTTTAAAAACAACTTGGTATATATATAACACATAAACTAAAGTTCTGATTTTAAAGAAGGATAAGAAATCATGAAAATTATACCAAGATAGAATGAATACGCTTCATTAGTGATTCAAGACCTCGCCATTTGTATTTTTTTTTTCATTTTAAAATTCTTTTTGGCCATCCAAAATAAAAATGTTGCTTACGTAACACGCATAGTGGTGTAGGTAAACAAACGGACTGTAAAAACATTAGCCTTTGTAAGGTATAGTAACAGTAGGGTTGGCATGTTAATTAAGATAATTATAACAAATTAACCTCAACAAAAATGTACTCGAAAGAAAAAAAATTAAATTACTGGAAATATTGTCAGTTGGTTTAAAAACGTCTGGACTTCAGTTTGAGTTACACGACCGTTGGCCATTGGTAGTTAAAGGGGTCATAAAATATCAGTAGTATCCCACTCTAGGTATAGTGGACGATGGGCAACCCTAACATTCGGCCATACCGTACATCACTGTGAAACAAGTTGGGTAACGAAACGGCCCTGTTAAATTAACGTGATTGGTCAGCGAGTGTGTGGGCTTAGTGCCCTATTATCCTGATCCGCTAGGCTAGGAGAATACAACACTTTAACAAAGGTGAGGGCGGAATTTAAAGCCACGTCTTTAATGAACTTTAATTAATTACTGCAATGGCAAATTAAAATGAATGGTAAATAGTTTAAGAATGCATTCTAAAGCTTCAGTTTCAGCCGCAGGCCTTAAACGGTAGTTTTTAACTTCTTCTTCTAGCTTGTCGACATAATAAGCTACATAATGATGATAATAGCTCATGCCGTGGGGAAAAAAATTGCCAGTCAGCAGGTTGGTAGCGCGTCTGACTGCCCAGGGAGCGCCGGACGATCAACTAAATATCACCACTCGTGGAAGCTCTTTTAATGCACCATAACTTATATGGTTTTATCGATGATTAGTACGTTTTTTTTTTAAATATAGAAGGTTGTTTTTACTATACCAATAATACTGTCTCACAGCCTATCTAACAGTCTCTGCTCATAATTCTGCAAAAATTTCAACTCTGAAATCGTGAAAAAAATATGTTGTTCCATACATTTTTATCGAGTAAATTACTCACATAAGTACGGAACAGCAGTTTTTTAAACGATTTAAGAGTTGTTTCCACAGTAATAGTTGTTCAGGATGATGAGCAGAGATTATCTTTGGTGTTTTTGGTATATTAATAATACCGACCTATTTTTGCGGCATCTTATTTTGTGGATGTCCAAAAATTTATCGCCGATTAAGAACCCCATCCACAAGATTTAGAATGTGTACATGTAAATCTCATCGCTTGCTGCATCGCGCTTTCACCCCGGCACGAGATTTAATCTTCATATAACATGTAATAAACAGCACACTATATAACACGTGTCAAAACTTAGTGCATACCTCAGTTCTGTTATCAGTATGTGATATAATTTGTCGAACACTCTTTTTAAAGCATCGTACACGCTACACTGTGCTGTGGACTTGAAGTTTTCTGCACTTCTAAGCTTTAGTGACAAGATGTAAGTATCTTTTAATAGCTAAGTGATTCTCTGTTAGCTTCTCTTCTCTTCTGTCTTCTATCTTTAATGTCATCAACATCAACTCAGCCTATCGCAGTCCACTGCTGGACATAGATAGGCCTCTCCCAAGTTGCGCCACAACGCTCGGTCCTCTGCCTTCCGCATCCAGCCCCCCCCCAGCCACGTTCTTTAGGTCGTCGGTCCAGGTGGCAGGGGGGCGCCCTACGCTGCGTTTGCCGATTCGCGGTCTCCACTCAAGGACTCGTCTGCTCCAGCGGCCATCGGTCCTTCGACAGACATGGCCCACTGCCACTTCAGCTTACTGATCCTACAAGCTATATCGGTCACTCCGGTTAATTTTAATGTAAAAAGACGAAATTATAAATATTAGAATATCTATCTGGAAAGAACGAACTTGATTTTAATTTATTCCGTAAAAGCGAAAATTAACACGCGGCCAAATAATTATTCTCTTTCACGGCACCAAGCATCCGTACTGACCATAGAAATGTAAATAAAAAGGTAATAGAAATATTATCTACCGTCTTTTAATACCGAAACGCGTGTCGCCGGTTTGCCACTACCAAGACATAAATACGCAATTACGCTCATCATGTTTCTAACATACAATGCAAAATAAATTAAGCCTAAAAAAATCCACTGTTAGATATGCTGCAAAATACAATTTTAGTGACTCCGCAAGCAAACGGTTCGTGAACTGGAGTCCTACGAGACACCTGCACGCGGCGACAAGTTCACACGCCTTTACCACTTCTATTACCTTATTATTTAGATTATGACAAAGTTTTGGTATGTTGAGCCACCTGTATCGGGTCAAGGGTCACTAAAACTTCCGCATAAAAGTCGCCAAACATAGAAGAGTGCCCGTTGGTAAATACACGAAATTTAAAAAATACTCCTCTGTCCCAGTTTACATACAGGGAATGGTTTCGAACAAAGAGCTCAGTTGCGATCTCGTTGCGCTAAAACGAACGCCAAAACATGTAGTATATAACATCTAGTACCTAGGTACCTACCTACATTATGATTGTGTGCATTGTGTATTCTGTATAAGAAGAGTTTACATACATATTTTTATAAACTGTTAGTAAAATCTAAGCTACAAAGCTTAGCCCATAGACTCACAGTTGCTTGTTTGTCGGAACTACAGGCTGTACTTTGGAGAGTGTGAGCTCTTGCTCCATGAGCTTATTCCTTCATCTCCTTTCTTTCATCGGACGACACGACACTGCAGGACATCATCCACAACAACAACAACAACATAACATCACGCCTGTATTTCCCCGAAGGCGTACGCAGAGGTGTATAGTACACCCACATTTCGCCAGTTATGTTATAAGTCCCATGTAATAGGGGGCGAGCCTCCACATCACAAATGATGATGACATGACATGATGATGATGGTGTGATGTGGACATCATCCACATTTGGTAGAAATCCCTACTGTCAGGACCAAGCGCTTTGAGAACTCTTTCAGAATTTCAATCTTTCATCCAAGTTGTGGAATTCACTGCTGGCATCTGTATTTCCGGGCACTTACAACCCAACGCCTTTAAAGCTGGAGTGAATCGGCACCTTATAGGTTTGCTCGCTCCATCGTCGACCACATCTTAACAAAGCTGTCTAGATTGTGATCAAGAGCAGATCTATGTCTCATAATAAAAAAATCACGCCTGTTTCCCATTAGGGTAGGCAGAGACTATGGATTTCCACCTGCTACGATCCTGACTCACCTCTTTCGCTTCATTTACGTTTATTAACCTCGTCATGCATGCTCGTCGGCTTTATTGCTGCTTTTTTTCTTTGACCGTCTGGTGTGTGTGTTTATTGTCAAGGCTGTGCCGTGATATTATTATTCCACTAGTGACACACACGAAATTGCATTTCTTTTTGTAAATCACCTCAATTTGTTACAATTTCACTAGCAACGTTCTATTTAAATACGAGACGATAGATTTTTGTCAATTTTACTTATTTTGTAGTTACACCGTAACCGTACACCTTACTTTATAATGACACCATGAGATTAAACCCCAATTAGTGTAATGATCACCTGTTTATATTTACAACTCAATTTACTAACTGGTTAAATTAACTTAGCCTTAATATTAACTTCATATCAAAGTTTCAAACATCGCAGCCTCATAAAAAGAACTTTTATAGCTAGAATTTTTTTAAAGTTTGAAAGCGCGACTATTTCTTATTAAGATGATGAGAAAAATTTAAACAGACTTTTTAGTAGATAGTTGTGGTTCCTTCATTTCCGTCGTCAGTAATATTTTGTTGTAATTATAACTTGCAACTTGTTCTACCTGTGAAGATTTGTAAATGGCACAGGATCACCTATTTTCAGCATTATATAGATTCTGTTTGACTGTAAATCTTCCAAACTTAAAATAAATAAATGAACTATTCATTACACACGGGTCCACATTCAAATTGCCTGTAACTTTAAAACAAAAGAAAGTCAAATTTATTCCAGACCTTAGGAATGTATTAAATATTGAACAATGCACGGAAGAACCACGAACGATATTCCGATTTAATAAAACTTTTGGCTTTTGTTTCCTTAATTGAAATCAAATTTCAAGAATGACACAGCTGCTACATTGGAGCCCGACTGTTATTCAAAATTAGTTTTTTCTTCTCTATACATAAATTTATGATAATTATACGATTAAGCATATAATAAGTTGGATTAGGCACTAATTATAAAAATTATGGTGCAATAAAAATTCGGTACGAATACGATCGGATCAGTAGGAATATGTTTACCTAGGGCAAGTCATGCAGCTTGACTGCTTCAAGGAAGAAGCTGACAGAAGAATCCAGTTGAACTGGGAAGTATTTGACAAACTTCGCCGAGTCTTCTCGTTGCTTGTACCGCAAAATTTGAAGACGAAAGTCTTCAACCAGTGCATCCTGCCTCTAATGACAAACGGTGCCGAGACGTGGACACTGAGAGTTAAGCATTTCAACAAATTTAAAGTCACTCAGCGAGCTATGGAGCATGTTATACTTGAAGTTTCATTGAAGGATAAAATCCGTAACCAGATTATTCGGCGGAGAACTAGCCAACATAGCTTGTAGGATCAGCAAACTGAAGTAGAAGTGGGCTGGCCATGTTTGTCGGAGGACTGATGGTCGTTGGAACGGACGAGTCCTTGAATGGAGACAATGAATTAGTTAACGCAGTATGGCCCATACGAACATCGATGGCAGTCGTTACGTGTAGTCAGAAGCCCGAAAGTCTACATTCTCCTGTGAATAATCATGTAAATAAAGAACTTCACTCAAAAGCAACATTTAACGGCCACACAAATATTAGCACTGATGTGGAAATCGTACCGGCCTGCATACATAATGCAAAGGCTTCATGCGAACTTTATTCGAGTAAATGAAATCAGAAGCGTTGGACATTTATCATTACTATAATAAAATTCCTATCCTAATATTGGCACAAAATTCACTATTACGGACAAAGCGATTTGCTAATAGCTTTATCATGCGTACCGCTAAAGAGCGAAATTTCTTGCGGTCTGTGTTTTCCGATAAGTATAATCTTGCGATTTTCATGGTTCGAGTAAATAGGTTTTTGCTGGGCAAGCGTATACCACCATTGGCTGCATCATCGCTTAACATCAGGTGAGGTGTCGGTCAAACTTGAGCCCATTACGTGTAAAAAATGCTGATTGTATTGTCATCATTTGAGTAATAATTCAAAATTACTTTTAACCTATTAATGGTTTAAGAATCAAAGACAATAATAACGGGCGTTTGGCCATTATTAATTTTACCAGAGTGTTGTCTACTCGATGTTGAAATTGCTATTTGTGAGTTTTCCATTAAAACTTAATGTGGCCATTTCTGTTGTGGAATTATATTAAAACACAAGAATGAAGTGAGAGCTTATTGGAGTAAGCAGATTAACGCTTGCCTATCATGCAAGAGGGTCTGAGTTCGAACACGGCTCCCATTATTATCATATTTACTCTATCTCTATTCTACAACCCGACTCTCGAATTCGTGTGTGTGTCAGATTTGATTATCACCTGCTTTAACGGTGAAGGAAACATCTTGAGTAAACTTGCACATCTGAGGAGGCACGAAAATTCTCGATAGAATCACCAGCCTGCACTTGGCCAGCGTGGTGGACAAAGGCCACAGTAAACATAAAGTAGAGTACGGTAACAACGAACTAACGCTCTAAATTGGAGCACTTACACAGACCCGCGTTCTACAGGCCCTCGTGAATAGTTTCGGTATGCAATGCATTACCGTACAGTATATTATGCTTCCTCTGCTAGCGCCTAGCTCTTTTCATTCAGAAGCCCTTACCCAGCAGTAACACAAGACCAGGTATTTTGGTCTTGCGTAAAAGAACGTGTTACGTACTCGTAACATTATTTTTTAACTACAACATGCAATACACGCGATGTATCCTGCGACTGGCCAAAGCTCTGACAGCTAAAAGATAGCAGGATAATGAAACCAACTGATATTTTACATTTTCTGGCATCTCTACCCGATTTTTGATGAAAAAAAACCTAAAATACCAACAAAATCCATAAACTAGCATAGTCATCATCGTTACAGTGAAACGCGTAATGCAGAGCTCTTAATCAGCTTGTTGAATTTAATGCAGTAATTAGAGCTAATCAATCCGTAGTTCATAACAGGACTCACATGAATCCAGTACGCATTCCAGCTAAATCCTCGTATGACATAATAAGATACATTGTATTGTATTGCTAGTATTTGGTCCACAAAAATTATTGATGATAGATGCTAACCAATCAGTGACCTACGCTACCAAATATTTTTAATTGTTCGCAGTACCTATGCATAGCTAGGCTAAGCATTTTAGACTGTGATATGACTATTCGACTAATATATGGAACTGAGATTCGATTGCATTTGTCTGTAACTCTCAAAAGATAGGCAAGATTAGAGCTAGCAGCGCTGAACTCGACTGCAGGCTGCGTAGCACTAGCCGCATAGGTCCGCGCCGCGTAGCTCTACGCCGCGTAGCACGACTCCACTTAGCACTACGACGCGTAGCACCGTGCCGCGTAGCGCAGAGCAAATGCTTTGATATTTAAGTTTTAAACAATTCATTCTTGAAATTACACAAAGTCCATATTTATTTTTGATATAGGTAGAATAATCAGAAATTAATACATTATATCATTTTAAACAAAAAAACATCATTAGAGACTAACTTTTGACTTCTAGTTCTAGTTTTGCAAGCAACCAACACACTGATTGTGTGTATCAATACAGCTGGCTGGTTGGGTCATAGATCGATCTCTCAATACGCTTAAGGCTAATTGTATTTAGGAACGTTTAGAGCACTATGTTAGCCTGAAGCGTTCATGTGTTTTATAAACAGACGAGCTTGTTCACTGTATGATGTTACATACGTTCTAAAGTCATCACAGAGCTTTAAATTTGTTGTTGTGTACCTGTTAGCTCTGTTGTTTGAACAATGCTGTTTGGACGATTACTGCATATACGCCAATTGTTTACTGGAAAATAGAATAAGTAGAGTTTACCTATTTTTACAGTTGAAATGTGTTGGGAATTGAGCAGCCTTATTAATTTTTAAGTAGTTCACATTATTTCCTGTTTGAACACGCAATCACTCTGAAGGAATTATAAAAGATAAATTGAATAATTATTTGTTGTGATAACAAGACTCCCTATTCTTGTTATCCTATCCTTTCCTACTAATATGTAAATGCGAAAGTTTGTTTGTTCGTTTGTTCTTTTTTCACGCAGCAACGGAGCGACGATCGACGTGATTTTTCGCATGGCGATAGATTATAAGCTCCCACCTAAAAAAACATTAAAAAAACAATATTTGTGCTAAAAGGGACAACAACGGGAGCGAAACTGCGTTTAAAAGCTAGTTACAAATAAAAAATAATAAGATACGTTATCATCGCGACCTCCGCAACATATTTTTTTCATGTTTTTGTTTATTTAATCAAATTTTTCTCGTGTACCTAAAATAAACAACTTAGTAACGTTATTCTAAAACCGATTAGGATTTTTTATAAGTATAAGAAATCTTTATTGGTTTTAGATTTTTCAAAATAACTCGTCTGTTTGGATCACACTATTAAGACGTAATTTAGTCATTTGGAAACTAGAGCTGGTGTGTGCGTGGGGACACAGACCAGTTATAATAGTAGAGTGTAAATAGTAACAATGTTTACTATTTCTTCACATTCGTTTTCACTTCAAAATTTTTGGGAAAATACTAACAACCCTTTAAGGGATGATTTTACTCTTCAATTTAAACAATTTTTATTATCGGACCAACCCAGAAATCCCGAAAAATAAATTAGCTTTTCCCTACATTCGTGTTCTCAAAAATGGACAAAATCAAATGTCTTACAAATAACCCTGTATAATTGTATATGCATTTATTATCACTGTGTTTCATGCAAATCGATTTGTGTTGCTAGACTTGTTAGTTCACGGATGATTTCTGCTCCTTCTACTTTCGTCATTAACTTTAGAAGGGATTACTTCGACAGTTAGCTTATGCCCGCTGAGGTATGTTAAATGCGGTTTATCTATTCGATAGACACATTATTTTTTATAAGAATGAATGAAAATTGGCCTCGTTGGTCTAGTGGTTGCAAGCGCGACTGCTGAGCGTGGGGTCCTGGCTTCGATTCCCAGATCGGGCAAAGTGTTATTGGGTTTTTTCATTACGAAATTCTCAGTAGCAGCCCGGAGTCTGGATATGTGCTCGGTCAATGGCAATAGGCTCGCCCCCTATTACATGGGTCTATAACATAACTGGCGAAATGTGGGTGTACTATTACACCTATGCCTATCCCTTCGGGGAAATACAGGCGTAATGTTATGTTATATGAAATACTATTAAAATAATATAATTAATATTCTAAAAGAAATGCCTTGCCAAGTATGCCCCGTAAATTCCTTCAAGAATTATGATATCTCTTTATGATTTGTTCACGTCATTAATTCATAGTTCTAGAGTTTTCTAGAATCTTGTAACCAGTGACATTGACAGTCAATAAAAATGTCATGAAATGATTAGTCATCAATGTTTTGGCCGACCAATTACATAAATCAATAGTGGTATCGAATAGATAACCCGCGTTTAACAAACCTCAGAAATATTCATATTTGTAGCATGTGCTACACGGTGCGCAACCAGCCTTTAAACCCAACCAAGGTCGCCTTGGTGGGAGGTTGGTCGCTGACAGCCGTCGTCAAACAAAATTTGGTGACAAACCACTGTCTACATGGTTGGAAACCAGTAAGGTCACATTCGTGGGGAGGCTGGTTTGTCACCATGTAGCACATGCTTTAGGAAAAACTGAACGAGAAACACCAGGATATCAAATTGCTGGATTCAAAAGCAAAACCTGGTTCCGATTGTAAATATAGTATAGTACTTATAATATACCAGCCTTTGCACGCAGCTTCGCCTGCGTATAAGTCGGTTTATCACAGAAAGACGTTATCATACATCCCTTTCGAACTTTGTATCTTTTCGGGGTAAAAGGTATCTTATATGTTATTGCGGGTTATGGTATGCAAAATTTCATCTAAATCCAAAAAACAAATAAACATACATACTTATACATCACATTTTCGTAACATTAGTAGGATTGACGTATACATTGAAGTACACGTCAATCAGTGCCGTTCTGCCGCAAAACAGTGACGCTTCCATTACTGTGTTTCGGTGTGAAGGGTACGGGTGCCGGTGAAATTACAATCACATGAGACTTCTCAGTTTGGCGAACCCACTTGCGGTACTATTTAGGCAACTGCCTTGGTGGTATTGCAGTTGTTATGGGCAAAGTTAACCGCTTAACACCAGGTGGGCCTTCAGCTCGTTTCAACATCTGATACAATAAAAAAAAGAATTTCATTAAAATAGTCTCCACTAGTCGTACTCAAATGTACGTCCTGTGCACTCTGGGCAGTCAGGCCTGCCAGCATCTTGCAAACTAGCTCAATTTTTACAACGACATCAGTTATTTTCGTATATTTCGTGCCGATACGAGAAAAAAAACGAATAACTTACACGACGACTTATAAGTTAGACGTGTATTCATAACTTCAAAAAAAAATCCCCGTAAAGTTCAACTAAACTAGAAAATGTCTTTACATCCAAAAGTTAACTAAAGCAGAACCTATCATGCATAAACATTAAAGTTTAAGCATCAAAAAGAATTAGGAGTTTGGGTAAGGGGATTACACCGCTACCTCAGAATCTCGCCAGGGTGGGCACTGGTCCCTAAAACTTTCGCCCTGTGATCATAATTTCAATTTAAAAGTTTAACAACTTTGTTTATGTTGAGCCAAAATCAAGGGTTGTGCGAAACGCCATATGCGAGGAATAATATAAGCAAAACATAAATTAATATAAAATTGTATTTTATGTATAAACTAGCTTATGCCCGCGACTTCGCCCGCATGAATGTCGTTTATCACGCATCCCTCGGGAACTGTTCATTATCTCGGGATAAAAGTAGCCTATATGTTAATCTAAGTTATGTTCTATCGGTATGCTAAATTTAATTAAAATCGGTCCAGCCGTTCTTGATTTACAAATTATGTAACTAACCCGACTTTGTTTTATATATTATGAATATGCAATACTTGTGATATCTTTTTGGAGGAAAAATAAAATCATTTCGTCCTGCAGTCTTGGTCATTCCTACGCCATGACTGATTCTTGCTAAACAATAGAAAAACTATGGAATACAGAATTATATTATTATTGATGTAAAATAAACAGTTTTCCTCTCTATTTGAGATATTTGGTAAAATTACATATAAAGTCGGATGCAGTTACCTAACCATCAAATTTGTTTCTCTATTAAAAATTATATTGGCTTGCATTTTCACATGGCTCATTTATGTGTATCTTAACATTATTTTAACAAAGACTCTAAAAATTTAAATAGTGAAAAGAAAAAAAAAACGCTCATGAGCAGGATTCGAATCTGCGACTCCTGGCTCTATACGCCAGTGCTTTTTTTCCAGCGACTCCTTGCTTAGTACGCCAGTGCTTTTTTCCACTAAGCTAGCACTCGCGTTCTGAGCCAGGAGTCGCAGGTTCGAATCATGCTCGTGAGTGACTTTTTCCTTCCACAATTAAATCGTTAGATTTCGCTTCGCATGCGGAAATGTGTTAAAGATAAGAAAATAATGGACTCTAAAACTTCTTGTAAAAACATGATATATAAATAAAGAATTATTATACCTACATAAATTGTGTTGAGCGCGCTACAGCTGAGTATGTGTCCTCTCTTTTTCTTTTCTCCTCACTGAGGCTGTAATACCGTTTTCTATCGATCCATAAAACGTTACTGAACAAAGCGTTCAAAACGCTCGAAAAATGGAAAGCCGAATACACCGGAAAAAACTACAAAAAAGAAGCCTGGCGGATAAAACCTTAGGTATATCAAAAAATATTTCGTAATACATAAACAAAAGTTACTAACTTAATACACCTGTATTCGCTCCTGAACAAGCTCCCAAGAAGTTCGAAGTGCGACATATCACACCCCCATAAACAACCCCTTATATAACTTAACACATAATGTACCTACCTAAATAACGCGTTGTAATAGATTTTGCCGTAATGCGTCAAACAGCAATAATTTATGGGCAGATATTTGGCAAGCATCGCGGTCCGGAAAAGCGTGATAATTTCTAGTGAGTGGGTGCACCGTTTAAGGCGGCCGACGCATGTTTCATTGCAATCATGACATATTTTTAGTAGACAATTTTGTTTCGATACATTTGTTTGTATTTTGTATCACAGGAAGGCATCGAATTATTCTATAGATTCATATTTTTGTACATACAACGTGTATCAGAAATGCGTGCTCATATTTTAAGAGTTCATTCAGAGCATAGCATAGAACAACTTTTACTATGGGATTAACCCTGAAATCGCAAAAAAAACAGCTGTTCCCTAGAAAACCGTCGATGTCACTCGACAAAATGTAGGGAGCTGCTGTTTTTTTGCGATTTCAGGGTTGACCACGTAGTCAAAGTTCTTCGATAGCATTAAGGAATGCTTAGAAATGAGTCGTCATATTTATGAGCTCATTCAGGGGAATAAATATGACGACGCATTTCTGCAACACTTTGTATAAGGCCCTTTATTATTGATCCAAAATATTTAAAGGGTTGTATATATTTAAAGAAAAATGTAAACTTTATCAGACTTTTTTCGACATTTACAAAAAAGGACTCTAAAAATATTTGGTTTCTTTTACTTTCTGTACCTTTATTCCTTTATGAACAAATTGCACTGAGTCATGCATTGGACATTCATGGCCATGTAACGTGATAATCATACGGAGCCAGTAAATTTATCGTTAGTCAAGTAATTTAGATAGGTAGGTATTTATTTATTTATTAATAACACTTGATATGACATTTTTACCCAGCATAGATTTACACCTTAAAATATTTCAGATTGTAATGTAGGACTTTAAAATAAGACCCGGTATATGTTTTGGACCATGACATTAAAATGTTGGTTTGCCATATGCATATACGTAATTTTGATTTAAGTAAAGGCTCAAATAGGCTACCTGGAACTACGAAGTAAAATTTTCATCTTTGAAAACGTCTTGTGCGTAGTTCTCGCAACTGGCATGCATTATCTACTCATATATGCATAAATATGTTGGAAGCGACATGAAATTTCTCGTAGATAGAGTTCTGGAGTTTCTTCTCATCCCTGTGGGAAAATATAAGGAATTACTTATAAATATATTTATATGTATATTTTGGATTTAGTAAACAAGTGTTCGATTTAATATGATGTTCTATGAGTGGATTGGGGCCGGAATTTTATAGGTAGGCTCTCTTTCCGTACCTACCTAAATGCACAGAAAAGTAGAATAGTACTCCGAACTTACTGGCTCGCTCACGTTTTACCTTTCGTGTGATATGCGTTTGATATCTAGGATTCCACCTGGAAACATGTACCTATGTATTTGTAATCCTTATTCTTATTGGTTAAAAATAACTAAACCGTTTGACTAACTCAAAAGGTTTAGTAGTAGTGTAGTGAATAAAAGTGAACAAAATAGTGATAATGCTACTGTACGTAATTATAACACATGAACAAAGTGTTTTATTTATTATATTAACAGACTAAGAAAATGTAATGGACGTTATTCTTCTATCTACACTTTTACACTAATATTATAAAGAGCAAAGATTAGTGTTTTTGTGTGTATGTTTGTAATGAATAAAATCAAAAACTGCCGATTAAAAAAAAAAAACACCATTTGAAAGCTACATTCACCCTGAGTGACATAGGCTATATTTTTATGTCCACCCGTGCGAAGCCGGGACGGGCCGCTAGTAGTTAATAAACATACGTAACGTAGAATAGTAAGTGAGATTAAAATTACTTATTGGTCTTGTAGGCTAGAATGCAATGCATTATTAAGAACTGTGTTGTTTTTAATCAGGACAAAAAATGTTTCTTTGGGATGAATACGTACAATCCTATTTTAATGCACATATAAATGTATCCCTGCTGAATCCAACTACATTAAATAGACGTGGGTGGTATGTAGAAGTAGCTTTACTGCAATAGCTCAACGGGGTATTATTTGAACCTCATTTCCAAACTACCGATCGCCAGTCATTGCCTTTTGTTGAGCCTGTCACCTAGAATTTCACCTGAAATAACCCTTTTCAGTTGGGATATATAAATGAAGGAGTCCTAAGAGTGCTCAAATCAGTTCTCAATGGTATCTGTAGGCTACCGACCCTCAGTAGGCCAGCGAAGTGGACCAGGACCATACTTCACCTTCTCATTCTGAGAAGAGACTCGTGCCCGTGATAAAAATGTAAATAAAATACGAAATAGCCGTTGTACGGTGTATTCATAGGCATGTTACATTTAAAGAAAGTCTGTGTATAAGAAATTTATAACAATCCCATTTGTTGAAGAAAAAATACAGAAGTTTGTCCAACGTACGAATTTTGATGATGATGATGTCTTCTCTGACGTGTACAACAACGGTGACCATTATTACGGACATGGGAGGTGGCTAGCAAAACCTAATTCAGTTTTGAACGGCCTGCTGCAAGGCGTACAGTGCCACTGACCTGAAGAAAAGACTCCTCCAGCTTTGGTCGGTTTTATTATTAAGGAGTTTTTCATCGAAGTCTTCTAAACGGAGTTCTTCAAATGCCTAAACAGCTTTGTTAACAGAGTTGCATCATTGGCCTCTCTGTTGCTCGAGCTCTTCCCAACCCTCTGAAGATATATGTCACATGCAGTAAAATGACGTTTAAGGAAATCCCTGTATCGCAAAAATTGACCACCAGGCTTGCGTTTTTCCTCCTTCAGCTGTAAAAAGAATACAGATTTAGACAACCTGGAGTTGATCATGTGCACAATTTAATCACACCACAGTAGTTAGCCCTTAATAAACATGCTAACTATGCTTGGAGTTACTTTGAGGGATAAAATCCGTAACGAGATTATCCGGAGAAGAATTGGAGTAACTGACATAGCTTGTAGGAACAGTAATCTGAAGTGGCAGTGGTCTGGCCATGTCTGTCGAAGGACCGATGGCCGCTGGAGCAGAGGAGTCATTGAGTTTTTTTCGTGAATCGGCAAACGCAGCGTAGGGCACCCCCCGCCAGGTGGACCGACGACTTGAAGAAGGTGGCTGAAGGGGACTGGATGCCGAACGCAGAGGATCAAGTGTTGAGGCGCAACTTGGGAGGTGCCTATGTCCAGCAGTGGACTACGATAGGCTGAGTTGATTGTGGTATAGAAGCATGGATTATAGAATCCATACACATGGCATACACCACTCACCACTCAGCCACAGGCCACTCAGCTTCGCGCGTTTTAACACTTCATAGTTAGTATTCGATCCTGTATTGATCGCAGACAATTCATCACAAGGTGTCCACACTCCAGTCATTTAATGTCACCCCTGTAAAGACACTATGTTTCAGTAGAATAAAGTAGGTTGCGTAATAAGATTACTTAATACACAGTATGCAGCTGAAAATCGTACTTTGAATTTTACCTAACTAACTCCAATGAACACACACTCACACACTTTGGGCAAAAAGACGGTTTGAATAAATACAGAACATACATTACAGGTTAAGCAAATAGTCAATGACACGTCAATCATAGTGGATAGCGTTTGGCTTTCGATATGTCGACGTCATGTCGTAATTTGTAGCCATCGTGACGTGTAGCACAACCTATCGCAGTTTTCACGGCACTACACACGAATGGAATTTATTTACAAGGATTTTTTCACAGCCTTTTTACGACATAGACCAATGAAATGAATGCAGAAATATTTTTACTTTGGTAAGATGAGAAAAAAAAAAACTTTATTATTCGAAAAGATTTTTGAGACAAATATTGAATAACTTAGTAGATAGAGAATAGAGTACACTTTATTGTTTACACACCATACAAATAAGACTTAAAGTTATAACAAACATGAGCATAGTATTAATTTAGTAGTCCTTTTTCTGGTTTCATTCGCCAGTTCTACGCGCTCCGTCTCTGTTTCTTTTGGTCTGAGGTTTAGACCAGGAGCTCTAAAGAACTAAAATAAACTCTATATATACCTAAAAGTTAGTTAATCTATCCATTTTTTTTTACAAACTGATAAGCAGTAAGCCGGAGTTCTTCATTAGCACAAAACTAAAAACCTGGAAAGTTTGGAAACTCGTTTATTTGGTTTTAAAATTAGTTTTTCCGAAAATTATCTTTTGTACTTAGAGTAAGCTTTAGACTTTATTTATTTCTTAATTTATACGTTTCAAAACATTTGTAAAAAAAACCGATCTATTTATTTACTAGCTGATAGTTCGCTCCCGTGGTACCTATGTCGATAAAAAGTCTATGTTTATTTAGTCTTATGTGTTAACCCAGGACATGGTGTATCTGTGTGAAGAATTCATGCAAACCCGTCCAGCTGTTTCAGTGTAATTGAACGACGAACAAACATTCATACTTTCGCATTTATAATATTAGTAAGATATTGTTCGAAGAGTTAGGTTTTTCCTGAAAATGTCTATTCCACTACTCCTTCTTCCTTATTATTTTTCATTACAATACATTTACCGCGACCATAATGAAAACCCAACCGCAAATAAAGCTAGAGTAATTAAAATTCGTTGAATAAGTCATAATTTCGAAACGAATACCATTATCTATTAGAAATGTAAAAGAGCAGCCCGCGGTGGCAATGCAAACCAAACATTACCCGAGACGGGACGCCAACTTGGCGAAAAGACAGTGAGGAACTTATTGTGAACGCAAGTAACACTCGAAAAGGAAATTTAAGAAGTTTCATCGAGCAACGAAATAGACCATTGAGCAAGATTATTAAAGAAAAATAAAAGTAATAAAACAAGTCGTGCGTATCGTGTAGAAAAGAGGATGTAGAGGCTGTTGGAGGGGGAGGACGGGAAGGGCGGGCAGAAGTCCGTCCGCCCAGCCAGTCGCTAGTCGACGATCGCGTAGTGACGCCGTCGCGCTAGACGCCGCTCTCTCATAACTTTGCCCACACCGAACTCTAGTTACCCGTGGCCGCGCGAACATTTCAACTAAGTGCGCGCGTGAAAATGTGATTTCTGTTTTTATTAAGATACTTTAAAAGATCCAACATGTTGGCGCTGGCTCCAAAAGTTATTTTAAAAATATTTAAATATGTGATTCTGTCCTTTTTGGTTATATACTGTAATACTATTGTGTTAACCAGCCGAGTGCCACCACCAGACCCTGATAAAATACCGATTGGTAAGTTTAGTTGTAAATAATAATTAAAACTGTTGTAATATTTTTTATGATAGCATATGATATATATATATTTTTATGTGTAGTATATACATAATATACATTTTATATAGTAAAACGCATAATAACAGATAACAGTAGATTTTCCTTTTTAATATTTTTTTTATTTTTATTGAGGTAATGTGTTTACTTTTTTGATAACAAATATTTTAAGTCAAGTATAAAAAAATTAAAAAAATTGGAACCTTTTTATATGTTTGTTTCAATTAATTAATATGGGTAAGTAATTAAATTAAATTCATTTATTAATTGTGACTACAGAGGCCCACAATACATGTTAGTAAAAACTTAACAAACTACGGGTTAGTATTTAAAATAAATTGAACAACACACAAACATTTAATTTTATGAACGACAAGGTTGCCCTTGTCGCACCAACACATTAACAAAATGCTTCAATATAGGAGCATCATGTTGCTCAGATAAAGCTTTCAGAACGCTATTGGAACTGCCACGCATTCTGGTTAGTAAGGATACGGTCTTTTTCCTTATTACAGCATAAAAATCATTTGTTCGCGCTTCTGCGAATAATAATGTAAGTAATGTTTTATATTTTAAAATAATGTATTTCTTCTGATGTACGAATATTTAACAGAAAAGATCCACATTGTTCTATCAGTTTTGAGCTGAAAAGTCCGAATCCCAAATATTGCCTGCGCACAGAAGTTCAGGTAAGACAGAACTCAGTCTTCAACTAAAAAACTACATAAATCAGACCATTTTTTGTATTTTAGAAGGTGGCGAAACGAGCTAAAGGCCCACCTGATTTTAAGCCGTTACCTTTGCTCATAAAGATTAAAATACTACTTAGGCTGTTGCCTAAATGGTACCGCAAGTCGGTACGCCAAACTGAAACATGAAGATGGAAAGGCTAGGCATCACTGATTGGTGGCAGAAGTCGGTACGGTGGTAGTACTTCCCCCGATTAGTTTCTTCACATGAGCTCTTCTAGTACTTATGTACTTACAGCGACAAATATATAACATATTAATTCCTTTAAGTACTGCAACTCGAGCTTGAAGCATAATAAAACTGTTGCTTGCGAGGAAATTTGGTCTCGTAGCTGCCTACGATTAGAATGGGAATCCAACTCAGCTCAACATGTGGTCTGATTGGTTAATGTTGACTTCAAGAACTTGTTTTATTTTTATTCTGTAATCTTCTTTCTTTCTTCTATAATCATTAAGTTTTAGTAAGTTTGTTAACTATAGTATGCGTATCTATTTATGAGCTCACTGAATACTAGCATTTTTTTAGGATATAAAAGACATTCATCATACTTAACAAAAAAATTTCTACTTTAAAGTTTAAAAGTAATGTGCTGAATAAACCAAAGTTTAAGCCGATTTTCCTTACCGGTATATTTTCAGCCCGCCAGTTTTATAATTAATTGTATAGGTTAACCGTAATTGGAATACAAATCTTATAAACATTTAATTTTTAATACTCATTCATTTTTACCTGCCCATAACAGAAAATAATAAAATGTATACTGTTTATTTTCGACGCAAGCCAAAAAAGCTTATAGAGGTATGATATTGTGCTCTTGGGGATGAGCTAGCAACTTTTCACGACTTGGCTTTGCAAAAGGTATTCATAAATAACATGGTTTTGAAACTTAAAAAGGAAACTTAAAGCCTCTTAATAACTCCATAAAATTATAGTTTATAACTACTCATAGGAGAATTACTCGTTTATCATGGAAAATAATCTTTTTGCATTTGTAAAACTGGAATCGGTGGAGTCGTCAACTGTCGAATAATAATAGTAATAGTAACAATAATTTCTCCATTGCATCGCCTTGCTTTGCAAAACAAGGGTCCAATGATATTTTGCTATTAGCATGCTCCAACATTGATGTCAATCAAAAGTATGCAAAGACAGTTCTTAAATCTAGATCCATGCTTGAGATCGGTCTCTTACTTAAACGGAGAAACTGCTTACCGCATTCCACAACACTTGGGGAAACGGTGTAGCTATGTAGGGCTCGCACCCACTAAAAACTCTCCGCCGTGTGCCTACTCTTAAGTTCATGAGCCGCGAGAACTGCAATGCATGGCATTCGTGACCTATCCAGCTTTAGAGACTGGCCTTTTTTTTAAGACGGAAAAAATGCCTACCGCATGCCACACAACCCGGAGAGGCAGTGTGGTCATGTGGAGCTCGCACCCACTAAAATCTCCGCCGTGTACCTACTCTCGCCTTGGTGGATGAGCCACGAGAACTGCAATGCATGGCATTCGCGACCCATCCAGCGCGGCCCGTTTCCGGGTCCCTCTTCCTGTACAGACTCTTCTTCGGCGATGTACGGGCACACTTGGGACATCACCACACCACATCTCAAGGGCCGTGCAATGCAGACGACAGACTCCCCAGTCCATCGCCCGCCCACTGCCTCTGTTAGGGTGGCATCAGTTCGGCGTAAAGCCACCTGCGCCGACCCGTCCTCCTGCGGCGGATTGGATTAGCGAGGGAGTCTTCCTCCCTGACCTCCTGCGCCTCTCCCTTTTGTGAGATAACCTCCTCACAGAAGGATGCGACCGCCTCCTACGTTTCCACACTGTCAGCCATGGCCTTAACCACGGTCGGCAGCGAAAGGTCTCTGGAGTCTGGCCTAACCTGGCCCAGCATGACGACATAATCCTTAGCTTGCTCCTTCTTCTTCTGGTCCAAATACTTTTGTCTATTCTATGCTAGTAACTACAACAATACATTTTTCTTAAATGTATTATAATATTACAAAGTCAAGTAAAGGACGAGTTGCGCCTACACTCAAGGGAAATTTCAAAGGTAGTTCTAAATTTCGAAGTGATTGAATTTCTCGGGTTCGATTATCCTGGGATCTTATTAGACCATCTTATCTCATTTGCTAACTCGAGAGCTTTGTAAGTCGCCTGCCTGCTCCAGTCTAAGGGACAATGATGACAGTATTATTTTACAAATAGATAATAGATAATAATACAAATAATAATAGATTACAAATTAATTGGTTTTTTGCTGACAATTTTCTACCAAAAATCTCAAAATATTATATCTTACATTTGAATAAAACCTAGATGACTTTAAAATAAAACTTTTTGCCAAAAAATTGAACCGGCGAAAACAGAAACTGAAATGCGAAAAATAAAATGAAGCTTTTTAGTCTTCTAACTAAACTAATTTAAATAACTAATTATGAATCGGCGCCAAACAAACAAACAAATTGCGTGCGACTCGTGCGAGTTGCAAGTGGTCGAGCGAAGAACGCATTTTTGAAAGTTATTGTTTATCGTTGAAAATTTCACGTTGTATTTGATGTTATTTTGTTTTAATTATTTCTTTAAAGTAATTTAATGATTTTCGTTGATTGTACCTTCATTTAATTTTTCGCTTTTGTGTTTCTGTTTTCGTCGGTTAAATTTTGTGCCAAAAAGTTGAATTTTTATTTTGTTTGTGGCTTAAATCTAACTCCAGGTCTCCATTATGTTGTAGTATCTAGAACTACATTTATGTGTGCTAAGTTTCAACAGAATCCGTTAAGAGGTAAGAATTCAGTGGGTAAACAAGCAGTCATCCCCGGTTTTCCTACCTTTAGGGGTGGATTTTGATTATCAAATTTAAATGGAACCAACTTTGAGATATACCCTATCCATAAAAAAAAATCATCAAAATCGTATATTTCCGTTTGCTCTAGAACACTCGATAAGCTTTAAACTACATAAATATATCTCACATTATACAATTTGAGGCAACCAGTCAAATACAAAATTTCCATAAAAACTTTTAAGCCACTAAGATGTAGATCGATGTGTGAAATGCAAAGTTTATATCTAAGTTAAAGAGACTTTACATACTCATTAGCGCGAATGTGGTTGAATTGAAACTTACACACGATTCACTACTCTAAGTGATAAAACTGACTGAAACGTAGTTGTATTTTTAGAAATGTTTTCCGTGAAATGTTATCAAAATAAGACCTTTAGTAGGCCTTAGATACTACATAATATATTACAAACACAATAGTATGGATGTTTATTTGTTTGTCCTTCAATCACGCTGAAAGGACTGAACTGATTTGTATGAAATTTTGCACGCAGATAAACCATTGCTTAGCACACCGAATACTTTTTCTCGACATACTAGGGAAGCAAAGCCGCGGGCGTTAACTAGTGTTATATAACTTAATGTAGGTATATGATATTTACATTTTGGTAACGATAAATAACTACTTACATGACAAGATTTTTTATAAATTATATTTTGCAAAACTAGCGGTTTTATATTACGAAACATTAACAGTCTAATAATTAGGCCAAAAGAGGAGTTGGGTACAAATAAACAAACATCTATCCTTTCGGAATAACTAACAAAACAAAAAAGTATTGCACAAATCCACTGTTCGAATCGTGATTTATACAAAAATCCAATGGAAAAAGCACGTTCAATTTTCGAATTTTTCAAATTTTTTTCCAACTTTTCCAATTTTTCTTTCATACAAACCTTGTCCTGTTAATTATGAATACAGCAAAATAAAACAGCCAAATCGGTTGAGCCATTCTCAAGTGATGCTCCGTCCATACATGAGGCAATTGTTTTTTTATATAAATAGATTAATTAACATACTGAAAGTCATAAATTATAAATAAGCACCCAACATTGCTCTAACGAAAAGGTAAGTATGAATGAAGAACAAACTTAACATATTAGTGGAAAAATAGATAGAAGAATCTGGTAGTATGTTTTTTATTATTAATGATTGTATTATCTGTGTTTTGTGTTTACGCTATGCTGTAAGTGATCTATAGAAGCCAAAATAAATATTATTCTTTCTATCTGTCTTTAAAAAAAATACTCGGTCCGCATCACGGTCAATACTCCAACTACGAATGTAAGTTGTTAATGGCAAAAACATAAGAAAAAGCATAAAGCATAAAAATGTCTTGTCTTAAGCAAGTTCTTGCTTCTTGCCAAATTTCATGATTCTAGGTCAACGGGAAGTACCATATAGTTTTTGATGATTGAGTTTATCCTTTGATTGCCTTGAATAATGGCCAAAATTAATATCCAATCTATCCACGATTTACCCTACTGGAGATAGAAATTTGACATATTTTGTATGGAGCTTATGTCAAATTCCTATCTCTAGTAAGGCAAATCGTGGATAGATTAGATATTAATTTTGGCCGCTAGTAGCTTGATTTTTGTTAATCCAAGTGACTATTAATTTTAATAATTGATATTAATTGTAACTTCTAATATATCCAGCCATTGCTGATGTAAAAATTATTGACTGGCGGACAGACAGACAGACGGACAGCAAAGTGATCCTATAAGAGTTTAGTTTTTTTTCCTTTTCAGGTACGGAACCCAATAAAACATTTTATCTAATTCTACAATGAGTAAAATTACCACAATAATTAGGTGGTGAAATAGTTTTAGCGAAAGGGTAATAAGGATTTCTCTCTAAGAAAGTATCGTACGGTTTTGACAGGAGTTGTAATCAGCTGCTACGCTGACCGTACAGGATTTCTACTAACTGCAACACGTGCGAACGATAAATAAGTAGCGAAAGATTAATGATGCGGAAAAAGTTCGCTCTTCGGTTGTTTCTCGGCCAGCCAGTGGATTGTATTTGCAAAACAAGTTTGGGTACAGTTCTTTGGTACAGTCTAACAAATCAATTTTTATACAGGGTACAGAGATATAAATGAAGTTTTCTCAGAAGATTATGGATGTTTTCGAGTGAAATATGATTTTTTAATAACGGACAAAGTTAAACTGTATTTATACCAAACCCTAATCACACCATTCTATAATAACTTCCTGAGAAAACTTCATCTATATCTATTTTGTCTCATACTATGTTCAGCAGTGGACGTCTTTCGGCTGAAATGATGATGATGATGAATAATTTGTTATAATGTGTACTAAAACAAACAAGCAGGTTGATTCTTCTAAAAGCTTGCAGTTAAGGGGCATTTAGCAGCCAAGTGGCGCCCTCATCAGTAAATAAATTATTACTCGCTGAATACATCATTTATTGAAAATTCTTTTTAACAATTGAAGTACCGTTACTGTAGTTTAATCAGACACTGTTAATTATATAATAATATTATATGAATTTTTTGTTTCGATAAATGATGTATTCAGCGAGTAATATTTTTTTTCTGATGGGTGCACCACTTGGCTGCTACATTCGCCTTAAGGATTTTCATATTATATCTTAACTATTATAAAATTGTAAACGTCTGTTTGTTTGTTTGTTTGTTCCAGCATCACGCTAAAACAACTGGACCGATTTTGATGATTTTTTTTTTGTTTGAAAGCTGATGATCTGACTTAAAAACTGGTATGGATTTTGAGAAAGAAAGAAAGAAAAAAAAAATTCGTGGGTTGCGTACTCACCCGACAGATCGAAGCTTCTATGCATTTGCACGAGCGGATAGTAATGTACGATGGAGTGGAGTGGAGTGGAGTGGACAGGGGATGGGACTGGGGATGGGACTGGGGACGGGACAGGGGACGGGACTGGGGACGGGACAGTGGACGGGACAGGGGACGGAATATGGGACGGGAAATGGGACGGAACATGAGACGGGACATGGGACAGGATAGTGGGACGGCACATGGGACTGGACATAGGATGGGACATGGGACAGGACATGGGACGGGACGATAGTGATATAGTGGGACAGTGGGACAGTGGGACAGTAGGACAGTAGCAGTGGGACGGTGGGACGGTGGGACAGTGGGGCAGTGGGGCAGTGGGGTAGTGGGGCAGCCGGGCAGTGGGTCTGTGGGATATAGTGGGGCAGCGGGGCAGTATGGCAGTGGGATAGTGGGGCAGCGGGGCAGTGGGGTAGCGGGGCAGTGGGGCAGCGGGGCAGCTGGGCAGTTGGGCAGCGGAGCAGCGGGGTAGCGGGGCAGTGGGGTAGCGGTGCAGAGGGCAGCGGGGCAGCTGGGCAGCGGGGTAGCTGGGCAGTGGGGTAGCGGGGCAGTGGGGTAGTGGGGCAGTGGGGTAGCGGAGCAGCGGGGCAGTGGGTCAGCGGGGCAGTGTGGCAGTGGGAGAGTGGGGCAGCGGGGCAGTGGGGCAGCGGGGCAGCGGGGCAGTGGGGCAGTGGGATAGTGGGGCAGCCGGGCAGTGGGCCTGTGGGATATAGTGGGGCAGCGGGGCAGTGTGGCAGTGGGATAGTGGGGCAGCGGGACAGTGGGGTAGCGGGGCAGTGGGGCAGCGGGGCAGTGGGGCAGCGGGGCAGCGGGGTAGCGGGGCAGTGGGGCAGTGGGGTAGCGGAGAAGCGGGGCAGTGGGTCAGCGGGGCAGTGTGGCAGTGGGATAGTGGGGCAGCGGGGCAGAGGGGCAGCGGGGCAGTGGGGCAGCGGGGCAGTGGTTTACCGGGGCAGTTTGGCAGTGGGATAGTGGGGCAGCGGGGCAGTGGGGCAGTGGGATAGCGGGGCAGTGGGGCAGTGGGATAGCGGGGCAGTGGGGTAGCGGGGCAGTGGGGCAGTGGGGCAGTGGGGTAGCGGGGCAGTGGGGCAGCGGGGCAGCTGGGCAGCGGGGCAGCTGGGCAACGGGGCAGTGGGGCAGCGGGGCAGTGGGGTAGCGGGTCAGTGGGGCAGCTGGGCAGCGGGGCTGTGGGGCAGCGGGGCAGCGGGGCTGTGGGGCAGCGGGGCAGCGGGGCTGTGGGATAGTGGGGCACCTGGGCAGCGGGGCAATAGGGTAGCGGGGCAGTGGGGCAGTGGGACAGCGGGACAGCGGGACAGTGGACTGGACTGGAATGGACTGGACTGGACTGGACTGACGTGGGTTAGCAGAATTTAACGCGAGCGGAGCCGCGGGTAAAAGCTAGTTATATATAAAACCGCTAAAAAGAACTTGAATAATTACTCAATTTTGGCTTTGTGTTTACATAAAAGAAATATTAGCTGTGTGCAACACTAACAAATATATAGTATCATAATTTTGAAACATATAACCATACTTACGCCTATAAACCATTAACCGATTGTTCGAAGTGTCGCCAAAACTTATGAACATAATAAATTCTTTATTTGACAACGCTTAAAATGTTCAGGTTTAGTGTTCGTTGAAAAGTTAATAATTGGCGTAATCACAATCGCCCTCAATTTCACTGAAAATATCAAAAAGGATCACATATTTTGAATTATTTTATTACGCTTCCTGAGTAAAGCGAAAAGCCCAGAAAAATATTATCTCGTTGATAAGGATAATTAATTCAAAAGCTTGAACCCTTCGGCGAGTTGTTAATTCGCGCGTTTGACCTTTTTTATTTATATTCTGCTGTTTTTTTTACATAAATTATATTTTTTCAACTCAAACTTATTATGTTGGTTTCTATTGTAAATTTTTCCTAGTTTTGTTAAAATTAGTGTTTAAATACCTCGATCAATATTAGAGTTTTCGTTGGACGAATAATCCGAGGAGTTTTCATTAATATTTATTTAAAACAGACGGTGTCATTGGTAACATGATTGTCTCTATTTTAGTCTATGATTAAGTGGAGAAATATAACACTTAAATCTTGCAGGCTACGTACAGTGGCTTAATTTGGTATAAGTATCTTAACCTATATAATTCTTGTGTACGTGTGTTTTTCACCAAACTTCTCCTAAACAGCTGGACCGATTTGAATGAAATTTTGTGTGTATATTTTAATGGGTTCCTGGATGGTTTGAAATAACAATTGGACCCAATAGGTGGCGCTGCTGTCGGTATGTCACTGATCTTCTCCTAAACGGCAGGGATGATTTTAACGATATGTGGCGCTGCTTTTCCGGACAGGACGATGTCTGCCGGGTCCGCTAGTGGTTCTATAGATATTTACATAAATCTCCTGTTCTAATAAGTTTAAATTATATCTGAAATAAGTTCAGTAATCTGAATTGGTTACATACCGTACCATATCATACAGGCTATAGACAACAAGGTAGGCGTCCGCTTCCGACCACAGTTTCCACAGAATCACTGTATAAATTTAAATGATGTCGGCCGTAATCCCTTCGTCCATTACTTCCACACACAAAAATAAAATCCATATTGACCTACTTCTATCAGATTGTTAAAAAACATTGAATTCTAAAAAAAACAATAATAGCAAAATAAAAGGGTAACACCCAAAAACAAAGGCTTATTTTTATCCACTAGAATTTTCATATATTACTTAATTTCTTAACCGACATGGTCAACAACACTTATATAATGTATATATTATAAATATGATACTTTGTGAAGATGTTTGGCTGTTTGTTACTAAATTAGTAGGTATATAAGTATTATATCGATTGTCTAGTACCCATAGCACAAGCTCTGCTTCGTATGGGACTAGCTGGTGCTCTGTGAAAATGTCCCAAAATATTTATTTATTTATTCAATTACGCGTTAGCCGTTGAACGGATTTGGATAAAATTTGGCACACAGATAAACCTTAACCGGGATTTTAAATATAGGCTTTTTTTATCCCGGGAAAGTAAACAGTTCTCGAGGGACGCACGATAAAATTTTCTGTGATAAGCCGAATTACACGCGGGCGAAGACGCGGGCATAGGCTAGTATTATTATAATACCTATGTCGAGGGATATTGACGATGTAAATCTTTTTGTATTAGTTCTCGATATTGCGGCACCCGGTTTACCCGTGACCAATAGCGCTTTTAACAGAGCCGAAATATCGGGAACTCATACAAACGAATTTACATGCTAAATTTCTCGTGACATATTAAAATTTATATCACTTTATACTGTTTAGTTGTTAGGCAACCACTTGTTTGGCATTCGTTTTGTAAGCAAAAATAACCTTAAAATAGTTAGTATTTTAATGAATTAAACATCTGTGGAGTACTGTCCGTTTATTAAAATAGTTTGCTACACATTAGAGGTGGGTAGCTACTCTAATAACTAGCTGAATAACGGCTATTCAACAAATAGCCATGGCTACGATATCTGTCAACACGATAGCTAGCTATTGGCTACCAACTGGCTACCGCTTCGAATAACTGACAAGTTTACAGAGTAGCGGGCAGCCGCCGCGCTGCCGATAGCTGACCAAGTTAATTAGCTATTGGTAGCTACTAGCTAGCTAACGACTTACTTCATTTTTACGATTTCAAACCTAACTAAGTTGTCAATTAGGTTTAAAATCGTTTGACATGTATAATTATGTTTGTACAACAAAAGAAAAAGGGTCTTTTGTTTGTTGTAGTTTGTATTTTTCTTAGTAGTATAAGCGGTCAATAAATGATAACTCTTTTAAAGTTCGATCAGCTTATTGTATTTCACAAATACCCTTCTTAATACACGTCTTCACGTTTTGACTCTTGTAGGCCAACTGCCCGATTAGCACACGTACTACTCCCCACTTGGTGTTTGAACCGGAACAAACAAATAAAGGAAGTTGAAAGTAATTCCGGAAGTAGTGCGTGTGCTAGTACAATATTTTTAGAAAATACATATTTAATTGTTACATAATTATTAACACTATTTACTTGAACAAAATAATTTATAGACATTTTATGTATACAAAATTAATAACCGGAAAGGCAAACTATCGCAACATCGTATCAGTGACGATGACGGTAGGTACTTTGATAAGCAGTTAACTATTATTTAGTGTATCGGTTCTAACAGTCGGCCTTTCCTGATAAATTTCCCGTCCCGGGAAAATTAATTATTTAATTGTACTATTCTAATGTAACTGATACTGATAGTAATAAAATATTAAGGCCTCACATATGTCTTTAACATCTGTCCCAACTGAGACCTCCGAAATATTCTCAGCCAAGTCACTCATTAACTAAACTACCTTAATAATAAGATTAAGATATTAAGGCCTCCTGCATATCCTTAACATCTGTCCTAACTGAGACCTCCGACATATTCTCAGCTAAGCCACCTTAATTATAAGATTAAGATATTAAGGCCTCCTTCATATCCTTAACATCTGTCCTAACTGAGACCTCCGACATATTCTCAGCTAAGCCACCTTAATTGTAAGATTAAGATATTAAGGCCTCCTTCATATCCTTAACATCTGTCCTAACTGAGACCTCCGACATATTCTCAGCTAAGCCACCTTAATTGTAAGATTAAGATATTAAGGCCTCCTTCATATCCTTAACATCTGTCCTAACTGAGACCTCCGACATATTCTCAGCTAAGCCACTCATTATCTAAACTACCTTAATAATAAGATTAAGATATTAAGGCCTCCTTCATATCCTTAACATCTGTCCTAACTGAGACCTCCGACATATTCTCAGCTAAGCTACCTTAATTATAAGATTAAGATATTAAGGCCTCCTTCATATCCCTAACATCTGTCCTAACTGAGACCTCCGACATACTCTCAGTTTAGCCAGTCATCAACTAAACCACCTTAATAATAAGATTAAGATATTAAGGCGGATCTGTCCCAACTGAGACCTCCGACATATTCTCAGTTAAGTCAGTCATAAACTAAACCACCTTAATAATAAGATTAAGATATTAAGGCGGATCTGTCCCAACTGAGACCTCAGACATATTCTCAGTTAAGTCAGTCATAAACTAAACCACCTTAATAATAAGATTAAGATATTAAGGCGGATCTGTCCCAACTGAGACCTCCGACATATTCTCAGTTAAGTCAGTCATAAACTAAACCACCTTAATAATAAGATTAAGATATTAAGGCGGATCTGTCCCAACTGAGACCTCCGACATATTCTCAGTTACGTCAGTCATCAACTAAACCACCTTAATAATAAGATTAAGATATTAAGGCGGATCTGTCCCAACTGAGACCTCCGACATATTCTCAGTTAAGTCAGTCATCAACTAAACCACCTTAATAATAAGATTAAGATATTAAGGCGGATCTGTCCCAACTGAGACCTCAGACATATTCTCAGCTAAGCGACTCATCAACGAAACCATTAATATCCAATCAAAATGACCTCAAACACATTTCAACATTGAAAATATTAAGATATACTCAACAAAGAGTTTCATTTTACATTTCATAGTCCATTTCATACAGTAAATATACCATATATTTGCACCTACAATTTAAATGTACTATCTCCTGTACCACATAATCACAGATATATTCTACTATCTGAGCACATAATAAACATATAAAGTTAACAAATCTGTATTGAAAATCTGTCTATAAAAGTTCAATTCAATTAAACGCGTCATTCAGTGTTATTATTTAATTTTGAGGATTCAGATTCTGAAATGACTACTAAAAACCATTCAAGAATGAATTTTGTCTACCGAGACAATACCACTAAATTTCCTAATAACCATTTTTTTTTTTTTTTAGCTTTCACAATGTTTACCTTTGTTTTATTTTCAATCATATATAAATATAATTTTCTAGGTCTTGTATTATACCACGAACTATCTGGCCCTCTGACTAGGACAATCGGTACAGCCAATATACTACAGGTGTAGTGTCACTAAGGTTAATGTTCATTTCAATACTAGCTAAGTACCATAACTCTTTGGATGAAAAAAAATACTAAAAATTAAACGATCCCTACAATTGCACAATAATTCGAATAATCTATTTATGTATTAAGATTCAAGCGATGTCAGTTTCGATTTGATGTTTTATTATTTTATATTATCATTATATTACTATGTTTAATATATTTATCCCATTCACAGATACTGTACGAAGCAACAGAAGTCTTTAGTCAAGTTATGCTCAGAGTTAGGCCCATAATAACAATATTAAAACAACCATTAGTTACCCGAACTATGCTACTATGGATTTCGTACTGTTTTTGTAGACTTAGGCAAAAACTTGGTTCAATAAATAAATCACCTGTGTATTCTGTCTGGACCACAACATGATCCTTCTCTGCTAATGTTTGCCCTATAAACAAAGGTACTTTTAATAAATTATTGGATAACAAGGGCTTCTACAAATCGTTTGACTGAATCTATTTCTACTTCGACATTACATTTACACAAACATTTGATAACACTGTCTTCAAAACCCCTTGGTGTTGGTAAAGAATCCTTGAATGCTACCTACTTGTTTTAACCAATGATTTTCTAAAGATTATATCCATGGAGTTTCTCGCTGGATTTTCTCCATAGGACTATTTGAAATAGTGCAACTAGATTTGATCTTTTATAAGTACCAGTACCCGTTCTAAATGAATAAATATTTGGGATACCTATTTTACACAGCACCATCTAGTCTAAGCAGAGTCTGCACTATGAGCACCAGACAATGGATAATATAATACTTATATGCCCCTTTTTTTTTCTTTTTTTTTTTTTTTTTTTTTTGTACATAAGAAACACCCAGACCTACGAACACCCATGTTCATCACACAAATATTTTTGTCCTCATGTCCTTTGTTTATGGTCTTTAGGAATTAGAATATTGTGACCGACTTTGAATCGACTAAAGAACATTGCTAACGTTCCACAAAGCCCCGCCTTGGGAAGTTCCAAATAAAAGATGATGCTTACCATATAAGATTCAATGAAGGCAAACGGACAGTACTCCACAGATGGTTTATTCATTAAAATATTAAATATTTTGAGGTTGCTTTGCTTACACAACCTATGCCAAACAAATGGTTGCCTGGCAACCAAACAGACTTTCTCTCCTATTCCTGTAGATGTAAAGGTGCCAAAAGAGGTTGGCTATCATTGGTTATCCACAACAGTGGTGCCAACGTAATCTCCACTAATATTATAAATAGGTAAAATTTGTTAGATCGTGAGTTTGTATGTAGGGGGTAATCTCTGGAACTACTGATCTCATTCTGAAAATTATTTTACTAATAGGAACACGAAATGAAGAATACGAGTGGAAGTGCCCTTACGATCACTTAGGACGGGAAAAAGTGTCGCCGAAACCACACACTGTCAATTGAAATAGGACGATAAAATACACTAAAAACAATTATGTGATTAGGTCTATTTAAAATTAAAATGGGGCCTACCAATGTTATTATGTATTTTTTTTATTATTTAACTCTTAATACGAGTTATTAAAATTGTTTTATTGAAATTTATAAAAACTTTACATATAGCGGTGATATAATATACCTCTATCAGAATAATTATTCATTCTGGTATAACTATTACACCCTATAATTACACAATAAGGTATAATCTAGTATTTAACGTAATCATTCGAGACGTCATAGTGTCGCAACGGCAAACTAAGCGTGATTAAGATAATGTTGCGCATCTGCGCTTAATTATGCCACGTGTGCGGTAGGTAGCTGTATGCCACCCTCCCCTTGCTCTTTCATTCCGTGAATAGGAAGCTACATTATCATTTAGTACAATAGGTAATATGTTTTTTTTTTTGATATTCGTAAAACTATTTTACTATTATTCTTCTACTTACTACTTCACTTTACCATAAACAGACAATACTTTTTTCCCCAATTTGTTTTTGTTTTTACCTTTATTTTATCACTGCATGATTTCCTTTTTATTTTTATTTTGTTGTAATCATATTAATAGCATAATCCTGTAACTTATTTTTAAGGGAAGCAAACTGGCTCCTGTAATACAGTAATTATACTAACGCAGGAGTCAGGGAATTCTATAAAATGTACAAAGTAATATGTCAATAAAGATTATGAATTATTATTATCGTTATACTGGAGTCTGTTTTTCTAGGACAGGTATTTCCTAGATGACCTAAAACCTACCTACCTATGACAACTATCACAGCGTTTGATTGGTTGTTTATACTCAAAGTATGCTAGTCTTCTCCACAATTATAAGATTTAGTAAGCCTATAACTTTTGTTACCCCTGCTATCAGCCTAAATTTGAGTGGATTTAAATGGTCGAAAATTTATATCTTCACCATTGCTTTGTTGCACAGGTAGATTTGGCTTATCAGATTTTCTGTTATTCTCACATTCCGTAAATAGATAATGATAATTTACCAGGTTCTGTAAACTGTTGCTTCAGCACTGGTCCTCACACACCTATCTTTGATTCCAAATAAATTACGATCTATTGTACTTTTGCCAGATATATTGCAACGATTTATTAGTGCAACCTCGTGATGAAAGTGTTCTAATTATTCACCAAATCTAGCCTTGCAAGCAAGCATGTCTGTTAATAATTGTCGTCACTTGAAAATACTATTTTTAATTTATTCTGCCATCCAGTCCATGAAAACAGCAGTCTAGGTAAACCCTGGTATCATTTTCGTGATAATCCTACTAATTTGGAAGGGCATAATGTCTCTCAGTCCAGTTATAGACTTTGGCACATTCGTTCATCAAATTCTGGAATAACAATCATAACCGAACAACGTTCATAAGTGCCATCTGTTTTCATGATCTGAATAAGCTCTTTGAATTCCGAAACCAAAATACTGGGGCGCTAGAGTCAGTATTTATGTGGAACCCCATGGGTACTCACAGTAGATCCAACTGTCGGTATACTTGCAGGGCGCGATGTGCTTCATTTACCTTCATCACGGCTTTGCGATTCGTTGCCGACGCGCGACACGTTGCGATCCTGCGATGCATCATGCCTCGGAGGCTCCTCAGCGTCTCACGTCGTTTACGTACTGGAGACTCTAGACTCACTTTGCGTCGCATCATCCGACTTTCTAGTGCGCAGACTTATTCTGACCCATTATTTTCCTGAAAATTACAAGAAATCACAAAAGCAGATATTCTAAAAAGGAATGTCGTGAACGATACACATCCAAATTATTATCCAAGTAAAATTGAAAAATTAATATTGTGTCACGTAAAAATAATAATATTTTAATGTGTTCAAGATATCTAATAGTCACAAGGTTTTATCTTTATTTATTAGATTATTTGACTAGACTGGTAAAACTGTATCTTTGCTAAGATCATGGAAATGATGTAACAAATAATGCCACTTTTATCCCAAGAGAAAACGAAACATTATGTAGTACACTTTCTAAAAGCTACTGAATTATCTCAATTATCTTAAATAATAGGTTTTTAAATCTTCATTAATTTATGCAAATAGCTAAAATCTTTGAAGTTAAAAACGAAATCAAGGCATAAGTGTAAAGAAAAAAAACATGCGTATACTCAACTTTATGGGCGGTAAGTCCTTTCACCGAGAGCGGGTTTAATCGCTATCACGGTTATATACCACTTCTGAACTATAAGCGGTCAATAAATGATAACTCTTTTAAAGTTCGATCAGCTTATTGTATTTCACAAATACCCTTCTTAATACACGTCTTCACGTTTTGACTCTTGTAGGCCAACTGCCCGATTAGCACACGTACTACTCCCCACTTGGTGTTTGAACCGGAACAAACAAATAAAGGAAGTTGACAGTAATTCCGGAAGTAGTGCGTGTGCTAGTACAATATTTTTAGAAAATACATATTTAATTGTTACATAATTATTAACACTATTTACTTGAACAAAATAATTTATAGACATTTTATGTATACAAAATTAATAACCGGAAAGGCAAACTATCGCAACATCGTATCAGTGACGATGACGGTAGGTACTTTGATAAGCATTTAACTATTATTTAGTGTATCGGTTCTAACAGTAGATTTTTATTTTTCCACAGATAAGTAGAGAGAGATTTTCGATGTTTTCGACAGTTTAATATTTATTTATTAGTAATACGTATAGTATTATATTATCTGTGGTAATACGTAATAAATTTAATAATATGTATGAAGGAAAATCATTTCTTTTCAAGAAGTTCGAAATAAAATATGTAGGTAAACCAAAAATGAAATAATAATATCATATCATCTAAACTTATCACGGCGAGGCTCGAACTAAATGCAACGCAACCTTGAGCGTTACTCAAGACAACCACCTAGCTAGTAGCTACGACGGCTAGTAGCTACGAGTGCTATGACGACGCTAGCGCTATCAGTTTTATCCAATAGCCAAATAGCTGAAATAGCTGGTTATCTAGCTGGCTACTCAACCACAAATAGCCAGCTAGTTAAGTTATTGAAATTTCGGCTAGTTACTCATCGCTACTACACATTGCCCTCATAGAATTTTATATTGTGAACATCATGTTTTATTGATAACTTCCAATGGCTAGGCTTTAATGGAACTTGAGCAGTGTCCTTTATAAGAATCCAGAATTAATGTAAAAACATCTACTTTCATTCGTTCTGATATGGATATCAAAACTGAACTATATTTCCAAATCTATACTATGTAATTGGTTTTATTTTATTTATTACTAGCTTTTACTCGCGGCTTCGATCCCGTGGTTCTTTATCCCACAGGTACCGTACATTTTTCCGAAATAAAAAGTAGCAGTCTAGGCTATAAACTCTATATGCAAAAAACACGTCGACCTGTTGCTTCGTTCCTGCGTGAAAGAAAAACAAACCAACAAATAACCTTTCGCGTTTATAATATTAGTAGGATGAACAGAATGACTGGAAGAAGAATTGATTATTTGTGAGGATGATTTTTTCTAGCTTAGCCTATCGCAACCTATGCTGGAAGAAGGTCCCTCCCAAGCTGCGCCATAACACTTTGTCCTCGGTCTTCCACAACCAGTCCACTCCAGCATCACCTACAGATAGTCCGTCAGATGGGTAGGGTGGATAGGAGGCATCTAAAGCTGTGATTTCCGATTCACGAACTCCACTCAAGGACTTATCTTCTTCAACAAATCTTCTACAATCCTTTGCAAGAACGAGGAATGACGTGGAGGAACGAGGTATTATATTTTTCCAACAGCAACTTTAGCATTGTGATTCTGCAAACTGTAGGTATCGTCAGTCACTCCGGATTTTCTCCGGAACTTATCGTTTAAATGAAGCATAGCTCGTGAGAATATTGTATTGTAATTGTTTTAGATGGAAATATGAGAAGTTTAGGTTATTTTTTTATATATATTATAGGATCGCGAAACGAGCTAAAGGCCCACCTGATATTAAGCGGTTATCTTTGCCCATACCAACAGCAATACCACCTAGGCTGTTGCCTCAATGGTACCGCAAGTCGATTCGCCAAACTGAGACATAAAGATGGAAAGTCTCATGTGATTGTAATTTCACCGGCACCCGTACCCTTCACACTGGAACACAGAAATGCAAACATCACTGTTTAGTTGCAGAAGTAGGTAGGTAGTTTAAGTTGCCATCTCTAAAATCTGCGAACCAGGGCAAGAAGTGTGAAAACCCTGGATTTTGTACCTTTAAATTCGGACATATCAACAGTGTTTTTTTAATGTGACTCATTAAAATAAAAAATTGTTTTAATTGTTATAAATCAACTTTTTATTTATTTTCAAACAATTTTTAACTAAAATAGTATTCTAAAGAAACAAAACAGAATCTTCTTAAAGTATTAACAAACAATTAGCGGTCTTGTATATACATCGACGACAAAACATATTGTCAATAAAAAAATAATATTGTTACGCGTTAGACGTTATTTCGGCTGCTTATTTTCGGTAGATGTGGCTGCAGCCTAAAACCCGGACAAATCCGGGGAAACCCGGACGGATGACAACCCTATATGAAGGGCATGATAAAAGCACTACATTCTTGCATATTTACTGACCTAGATGGAAACAACGACTTATTTCATTTGAAATCGATTTTACTAGTAAGTAAATGATAAAAGACTTTTCAGATAATAAAAAACGGCATTCCATTCGTTTTTTAACTTCAACATTGCCTTCTGAGATTAAAAAGGTCTATTTACCAAACAGACAAGTCCATTATAGCTAAGAACAATTAAAAGTTGAACAAGGTTTACCTTCACTCACGTATCCGCTTTTAACAAGATTTCCCTTGCCTCTCGCGTGTTTGCATTTTACCTTAAAAGAAAACGTTCAAGTAAAGTTCAAGATCACATTAACGTTTCTGAAAATAAGGTGGAGGAGTGGAGTGAAATCGAATTAAAATCTAGGTCACAAAGTCTCCAAAAATTATACATTTATCACATAGACATTTGAATATACGCTAACTTTCATTTTCCATCCCTACGTGGGACACTCAGAAAGTTTTGCGAAACTAAAAACAATTGTTCTATACGTACATATATTTTTATCAAATCTTTTCAAAGTACTTTCCACCAGCCTCTATACAAAGATTCATGCGCCTAAACCAGTTTTCAAAACACTTTTTCCAGTCCGCCGCAGACACCTCGTTTACAGCCTGCTCGAACGCAGCCAGCGCATCTTCCGGCGACGAAAATTGTATCCCTTTGAGCTGATTTTTTATTTTTGGGAATAAAAAGAAGTCACACGGTGCTAGATCAGGGCTGTAAGGAGGGTGACCCAGGAGTTCGACTGGCGTGCTGTCCAGGAAGTCCCTCGTTTTGAGTGCGGTGTGCGCAGGTGCATTGTCGTGGTGGAGCAGTAGCCCGCGGAGCCCTGTGTTTGGTCGCTTGTTGCTTATAACAGAGAAAACTTCTGGCAAACATTTGGTAGTATACCATTCGGCATTAATGCTTCTTTGATCCCGTAAGGGAATTGATACCAAGTGGCCAGTCAAATTAAAAAAGCTAGCGATCAAAATCTTACCCCCGCTTCTAGATCGCTTCACTTTGGTAGGCGTTGGCTCATTTTGAAACACCCAAACAGTCGACTGGCGCTTGGTTTCTGGGTCGTATTGATAAATCCAGGACTCATCACCTGTAACGATGTCGTAAACACGCCGAGACGAGCCTGCTTCAAATTTGTTAAGCATATCACGGCACCATTCCACCCGGGCCTGCTTCTGAGCATCGGTGAGGTTGTGCGGCACCCAGCGTGATACTATCCTCCTCACGCGAAGATGGCTGTGTAGAATCTCGTGAACGCTTCCCGATCCAATCTTCAATATGTGTTGAATCTCCTGATATGTAATTCGCCTATTGTCTTGGATTAAATTTTTCACTGCTAGCACGTTTTCTTCGGTAACAGCCGTCAAAGGGCGACCGCTTCTTTCGTCATCCCCCAAAGTTGGTCGACCGCGCTTGAATTCGTTATACCAACGATACACGGTTGCCTTGGAAGGGCCTTCATCCATGAATGCCATTTGAAGTCTATCGTACGATTCATCCGGTTTAAGGCGACACTTGAAATCGTATAAAATCATAGCTCTAAAATGTTCCCGGCGCAGATCCATATTTCAGTGAGACACAATACTTTGAATTAACTCGCAAAAAATGTGGAGGGAAATTTTGAAATTGGAACTTACTTATTTTTACTTATAAATAATCATATTTTCGAAAAACATTATAACTGGCCAGTCTCCCATATATAAAAACTTTTTTTCGCAATACTTTCTGAGGGGCCTGGTATTTGCATGTAAGCTCTAGCTTACATGCGAGTATGGAAGGAAGCAAGTAGGGAAGCTAGAAAGTAATTTCAAAATTAAGAGTCATCAAACTAACATTCTTTTATTTTTATCAAAGCGAGGACCCCTATGAAAATGTTTGTCCCAAAAATGTATTTAAGGAAGAATTTTTATTGTACATAAGAAAACGAAATATTCACGGAATTATCAATAATACCGTATACATTGTTTATCTACCCAGAAGAGATATTAGCGCGGGAAAAATGCCGACTTGGGGAGAAAATTGCCGTGACGTTGTTATTACACGCATATACATAAAGGAAAACTCTATGTCATAGCTATAATGTAATATCTTTAAAGTCGTAAGCATCACAAAGTGTTTGAAGTTGAAATATGTATATAAATAAAAAATAAGTAAGAATAAATATGAATTAGGTTATTTGTATTTCTATCATTTGTTGTAAAGAGTAGTAGGTAATAGTCACATGTACAGTCTGCCGCAGGTCACTGGTAACACTTGAATAACAAAAACCAACATTTCCGCTTACGAAATAAAGACGCTGTCAAGGTCAAACTGTTACCAATGACGTGCGGGCGCCTGTCCGTTACGGATTAGCAAGTTCTACTTAGAGTTAAGCTTTGAGATTTGTGCTAATGCCATTGAGCCGAAAGATGTCCACTGCTGGACATAGGCTGCCCCCAAGTATCGCCACAACGTCCGATTCTTGAATATTATCAAGTAATTATAGCTTATAGAGCTAGGCTGCTGTTTTATATTAAAATACATATGTACATATTGCTGTGTTTCGGTCTGAAGGGTAAGGGTGCCGGTGAAATTACAATCACATGAGACTTTCCATCTTCATATCTCAGTTTGGCGAACCGACTTGCGGTACCATTTAGGCAACAGCCTAGGTGGTATTGAAGTTGTTATGGGCAAAGTTAACCGCTTAACATCAGGGGGGCCTTTAGCTCGTTTCGCCATCCTACAATATAAAAAAAACGTATTCCGATCAATATACCATATGAAATAGAGCTACAATTCGCAAAAACGCAAGGAGTTTAGAAATTTCCTGGCTGGGCGGGCTCTGAAGCAAACTAAAGTGAAAAAAAAATGCAGCATTGGCACTTCTTCATCACCATCCCTAACATGACCCAGCCACCGCGGCGCGTCGAGTAATCCCAGGTGTATCCGGTAAATGCCGAATTAGAATTTACTTAGAATTTTTTTTGGACTTTACACAAATAGATTGGGAAACTTTACCAAGATAAGGTTTACCTAGGTTTATTCATTTTTTTTAAATTACCCGTAACATAAACATTATTATATAGAGGTATGAGTTTTTTCCTCATAAAATTTTAAGAGCCTTGCCTTTATTATAGGTAGGTACGTCAGAAAGAAACATTTGTAAGCTGTTTACTAATCCTAACGTATGAGGTACTTACGATGCTGTTTTTTTTTCTATTGTTATTTTTTTTAAACGCGTGTTTTATTAACATTTGTTTACCGAAGAATACTGTATACGCTTCGCAGTTTTTTAATTTTTAGTTCTTTACAGTTTTAATTATTTGCGTGCGTATACTTTCTGTACACACACGACGGTATTTTAGTTTTTTTTTTATTACTCGTCACGCCCGGCGCCTTGCTTGACGCGTACCTACTAATAAAAAAAGTCCTGTTAGGACATTTTTGAGTCTTCAGATTGCGCGAGCAAATAACATATTAGTAATTTTAAATATCATTGTTTCATCTCTTCACCTAAGTGCTAATTGGTGATAACTAGTGAAAATACTGTTTCATATAATATAAACACAAATATTTTTGGGACATTATACACAGCACCGTCTAGTCCCAAACCAAGCAGACCTTGTATTATGGGTAGGTACTTGACAATGGATATAATACTTAAATACTTTTTTTTTGTATTAACATACCATATAATACCCAGACCAACACAAACACCTATGTTCATCACACAAATATTTGTGTCCTGTGGGAATCGAACGCACGAACTCATGATCAGCAGTTGGACTCTCGAACCACTAGACCACAGACGTCGTCAAATGTATAATGTGTTCTTCTAAAACAGCTTTCTTTAAAAAATTCTAGGAAATACATTAAAAATTGCACATTAATAAGTTTGGGGAAAATGTTAGCATCATGTCAAAGACCTATCAGATTTTTTCTACAGCAGACAAAAGCACAGCGACAATCGTCTAAGATAATTCTAGCATATTTCTATATTCCATGTTCTAGTGTAAGAAAACAAGAGGACTCTTAAACAAAAGTCAATTCCATCCATATTGCGATCTCGCTAGTAGAATGCAGCCATTTGGGAGTGATTTGCTGACAAACAGGCACAATGTTTCTCTTATGTATTAGTGAGGATCGACCCCTATTACATAGCTGTGGCTATTAAGATCTCGTGCTGCCCCGATAATCCTATCCACTCACGGAGTCTGAAACCCTCTTCGCTTTTACGTAGGATGTCTCCCACAGGGCAGATATAGAGTGTGTAACAAAATACTGTTTACAACCTGCGACGTTCGTAATAATATATACTTTTTGTTAGATTTCTATAGGTAACTCATATGTGTAGGTAGTTAATAATCAGATCGAAACGGTTGTTACACTCCGAGGTGTTTTAAAGTTGCATTATTTAAAAAGGAACAAGTAGTACGGCTATTTCTGCTGTTAAAAATAAGTTTAAGCATAATAAAGTCATAATAGTCACAAAAAAAACATGCCAACAAAAGGTAATTATGGTTAAAATTATTTGCATGTAGTACAATAACATAATTGCTCATCCATTTATTCAAATTATCATCATATTCAAAGCGATGCAGTGAGTGCAAAATATACGCTGTTACCATTATAATACAATCTGTGAAATGTTATTCTTAACTCGTAGCATCTAAATAGGTACCTAGTACCTTACACCTATAATATCATGTTTATTTTTTTCATGATCACATCAGCGGTAACACTTAAATAATAAAATCCGCCCTTACAGCTTACGAAATAAAGACGCTTTCAAGGTCAAACTGTTTTGTTTTGTTTTGTTTTCCCTAGCTTGAATTTTTGCGATATCGTGGAGTTAAACGTTACCGTTTACTTATCGAGAAATTTTATATGGGACTTGTTTAGTTCCAAACTCGCACGCGTGGCGCTGGTAAAATTGTCATATAATTTTTTTCGATAACTTTACAATAACATTAATCACACGATATTGCAAAAACTCATACTAGGGGCTGTATTAACACAGACGTGAGGTCAACTGTACACGAAGGCAAGAAATAAATCTAATTATGAAAATAAACGCATCCCATTCCTTTGCAGTGTCCAAAAAATTAAGTTAACATTCATGGCGCAGCTTTTATAGTATAATAACATCATTAAAAACTCGATAGCTTAGATTAGGTTCTCAATCCGTAATAACGACTAGATTATGGATGCGAAGCGGTGCTATCGGCGCCTGCAAGATTTTTACACCAATTTTCCGCAATTTCCAACTTAATAACGTGGATGCTTCGAGTCGACATTGGAATATTTTGTAACCAAGTCACATAATACGAGCAAATAAGTCACATACGCTGTTTCTATTGACAAGCGGGAGGTCTTAACGATAAAATACCGCATTATTATACTGCGAGATGTGTAACCGTCACGCGCCATTATTCTGTTGCCTTCAACTATAATTCTGTGTCATAATATTTTCTTGTAAATAATAGCTTTTACCAATATGAATTAGTTTACCTAGTAGAGAAAGAAAAAATCTATGTTAGTGTGTAACATTTTCGTGTAGATGCTTCTAGGTTTTGTTTCCTATTCGCGTAAAATGAAATAACTTTTAAGAAAATCGATAAATGGTACTGCACGATTTGCGCATCCACCTACAACTTGGCTTATCGCTTAGGCGCTATTTGCGACTAAAGATTAGCAAGAGTTGTCTCAATTTTAAGGACTACCAGCTAAGGCAAGTCTGTTTAAATATATTTAAAAGCAGCATTTTTACTGTAAAAAATAAAATGACGTCATTTAAGTAAAATTTGCTAATTTTAATTATTTTAAAGTACTTTCCTTTATTTACTTACACGAACACATGTTTCGGGATAGCGACGTGTTACAGATGTTTTATCTCACGAAAGCGGGTGAGCCATACTTGTGTGTGTGTGTGTGTGTGTGTACATGCACATTGTCTTTGCGTGCGTAAGCTCGGGAGCGCTCAATTTTGGCCGAGTTTTACGCAACAAGAGCGCGTGGTCTATACGCATTACAACTACAAGTATGGCTCACCCGCTTTCGTGAGATAAAACAACTGTACGGTTTACCTGATAAATGTATTAAATTATAAGTCTAGAATAACTCGAGATGTCTTCGCACCTGATGTTTTATTTTATTGTTCCCTTAGCTTTAACTTGAGGCACACACATAATACTAAACGTCACACGTGAAAGTATAACACGAAAGTACTGTGCACATGTTTTATTTCATGGGAATTGCTGAAGCGCTCACCCCTCCGATCTTCTCAGTTAATACAGTTATATAAATAATATTTTTAGCTGCTTTTTTCGAATAAGATCTTTAATAAAAAAGCTTTATGTAGACATGCAAAAATGTTCCTTTGCTTCTGAAGAAAAATATGACAGAAAGGATCAGTTACTATTCAGACTTCGCAATTTTTATATAGAGCAAAGAATTTCCCTTATGGTTATAAATTTCGAGGCTTTTGTGTAACCACCAAGAAGGACAAGCCCTTACAGAAAATCTTTCAATGTCAATCTCTTTGTAGTAGCTAAGGCTGAAAACCATCGACCATACAGCCCAATAGACGCCAAATTAATTTTGAATATAATACGTACAATAAATTCTGCTACTAGCTGAGGCGGGGTACTGCAATCCGATTGGCCCCACCAAGGCGGCTATTGGCTAATCACTAACGCGGCAATTTTAACGGCTCATGTAAGTGGCCGATACTGATTTGGAGATTGATTTCAAATTGCATATAGTGGTGACCTACATTAGTGAAATTTCGTAGATGTGTTGCAGACATTGGTCGCCTGTTATGAGGCGTCTATGGGGTGTATGTTCGATGCTGACAACTGATAAACGATATAAGTAATTTTACTACTCAGATATTTACTGTTAATTTAAATCTATTGTACGTAAATAATATTTATAATTAACATCAAAATAAATCTTGTCTAAAAACTGGCATTTTTTTAAATAAAACACCCCTGAAAGAGCACAGTTAGATATAACTAACTATTCACTAGTTTAAAAAAACGTTACAATAATCACGGACGAATTGATCTCACTGTGATTTCACGTTGCAGCACCACTATAGTGTTCACTTCAAAAAAGCCAATTAAACTGGGCAAATGTAACAAAGCCGTTCGTCCAAGCAAATTCAAACTTTAACAATGTACGCTCTGTTTGGCTAGGTGATCAATTGTATTAAAGTTGACTCAGTTAAGCTAGGCTCTAACAAGAAGGGAGTTGTTAAAAAACTTTTTTATGTTTCAAAACAGTATTGCGTAGGTACTTGTTCTAGCCGGTATAGGTAACTTTTTATAGTGGGCGGTTGACAAACTATAAAACCTTTTATAAAGTATAAAAATGTTAATCTTGGTTAATTTAGCAATTATACAAATATTTTTAAGTTGTCTGTTTTAAGACAAATTCTTTTTTTTTTGTCGTCCTAAAGGTGTGCCTACTGCAACTAGGGTCTTAAACTAGGGTCAATTACGATCTCTTGCCACTTTGTCATTATTTTTAGAATTCTTATATTAATAGATATCTACTTAATTTAATATCCCACTTAGTTTTTATAACAAAATTCCAAACTGAATATCATTTCATTCACACCTGAAACAAACCTCAAACTATTCTAAATATATAACAACAAAAAAACTTTTTCATGATATTTAATATCTAAGAACGCGTTCAAGAAGCGTTAATGAAAAGCTTCTTAGTAGGTAGTAGTATAGGAACATATTACAACAGTGAAAATACTAAGTTTGTAACTGTGTTCTTAGGGTTTACCAGTACGAAAGGTTTTGTCCTTTTAACGCTTTTCAATTTCAATGTTGTCAGGCAGCTGGATTGCCTGTCTGTTTACGTAAGTATGAATACCCAAGTGACTGTTCATAACTAGAGCATTTGTTCTAGATGAGTCCGCTTCAGAGGTAGCGTTTATCATTTGCAAACTATTACCTAGTTGTTATTTTCTGTAAGCATAGTTAAAAGTGAAAAACAAAATTTTCTAACGGATTGTCAACAAAGACAATTAATTTTACTTGTGGTGTTTTTATAAATCCTTATCCTTTGTTGCTTGAAGTCATTGGCCATATTGGAGGCAAAAAACTTGTTTCCTTATTTTGGGATTCTGCCAATGTGTAGATATTATTATAACAAAAGGACCATGGGTATTTTGAGCTAATAGATAGATAGATAGATAGATAGAGTATACTTTATTGTTTGTACACCATAAAAATAAAAACAAAGTTATAACAAACATGAGCACAGTACTAATAAAGTTAAACGCCTCATCAGATTTGATACAGATGTCGAAGAACAGATATTAGTGTGTATTAAATTTTAATGGTATGGCGGCTCAGTTCAAATTGAGCGCAAAAATGGTGTTATGGCCCAATTTTTGAAGAGGCAGTCGTCGGCTTTGACGCCAACGACTACGCAAGCGGAGCGCCGCCACGCTCTGCAGAGTCCGCTCCAGCACTAACAACATCCTGGAAATGACAGCAAGCAGGCTGGACAGTCGCATTCGTAGGCACTGGAACAGCCTGCACTTAAGTGCGTGTGTATATCTACTAACATGGTAAAAAGTTATCTTTTTACTAACAATTCATGTTTTTATAAATATGTATTGTGTAACTTTTATGGATCGTGAAGGTCTGAATTAAATTACTTTTATTTTTAGTCTATTTATTTTATTAAAATTTTAACCTAAACGCAAAAAAGTCAGATTTTGCACTTGAATTCAACTTTGCTACCATGATATGAAATCAAGTACGATAAAAACCTCTAATTTAAGGTACGTTTCATATGGATATGGTTTCGTGTGGTAAGTTAGGTTTTTATTAGCCTAACCTCCATACAAAGATGCCCATAGACCCTTCAAAAAAGACATAAGATCTGACATAACTCTCTCCTATACTCGGTCTTTTACTTCTTCAATTTGCGAGTAATAATTATCTACTTGTATTATTTAAAATTTCTATAAATGAGCAATGTTTGTGACTGTATCTATAGAGTGTATCAGACAACTTTTACACCAGAATTTATCAATGGCTTGAGCTAGTAGAGGTGTGTAACTCAGCTCAGAACCGGTTCAAATATGCAGATCAAAAGGTTGAGCTGTTGAGCTGCAGCTCAATGACAAAATACGCAGCTCACGGCTCAAAGAATAGTATCTATCTGTGCGACAACTTTTGTTGCACGGAAGATAAAAGATGTCTATATAGATAAAAGCCTGTTTGAACCGGTGATCGGGAGCGGCGACAGATCCGCGCTGAGCCGCAGAGTCAGCGAGCGAACGCAGCTCAAACAGATCGAACGGTCTTTAAGCTCAGCGACTCGCATCACAGATCATAACTCGAAGTAGGCAGATACACAAATTGAGCTGATCTGTGAGCCGGTTCACAGCTCTGGCTCACTGACCTGAACCATGAGCTGAGCTGCAGCTCACGCATTTTTGTTGAGTTACCCATGTCTATGAGCTAGCAGCTCCTAGAGATTTTTGTGCAATGTTTCTTTTTCATTCAATTGTCGTCAAGGTTCAATTGTATTTTTTTGACATTGTAAAGAGACTAATATTATTATTTTATGAGTTTTAAAAACTCATATTATTAAGAGGGAAAGACATTTTGTTTATTTAAGATATAAATTGTGGAAAGTAACATTCAAATTACATCATATAATGAAACCATTTCTTTATAAATTTCACATGTTTTCCATGGAAACATTAAAACGACACTCGCCTTAACATGAGAGATGTTTTTCATGGTATAACTTATATTTATCTTCATAGCATACAAAATAAAAAATAAGAAACACTTCTAGGTACTGTAAAAATACAAGGCATGTATGGTTTGCTCTTCGTGCTAATTATACAGTATTAGTACTAGACATGTTCAGAAGTTTCTGGTATTCTGGAATGGAGTCACTACTTACCTTGTTTTCAAAGAATTATATGTTTAACAGCACGACAGATTGTAATAGTTGAATGTAGTTACTACACGGAAAGAAAAATAGTCTTAATACAAGTATATATTTATTGGTCAAGAATAATATAGTTTCATATATAGGGAACACTTTATATTCTTAAATCCAGCATTTTATTGTTTTGTTTTGAATGCTCAAAACAACTATTTATTATCTCAAATAAAGAAGAAATATTCTCGGTTGAAGAAAAAAACAAAGTCTTTAAAGAAGTCGAGCAGATTTCTTGAACTTTGAGACATTGATTTTCTCGAACAGAATCAAATTAAGTATTTAAATTTAGTACTTTTATTGTCAGTTCAAAATAATGTAATTTCAATCAAAGAATGCACATTTTTTAGTTGATTTTATAAATTTTCTTAATTATAAAGTATATGCAAAAGTATAAAATTTCAATTGAGAATTCCTCTTCTAATGGTGAATACATTAATGTTCTTAAATTAAATATCCAGATGTTTCATACTAAAACCAGATTGATCTTAGGTTAATGATTTCTGTGCATTCTCTGAAGAATATAATTTGCTTAGCTCAAACTTTATCATAATTAAAGGAAGAAAGAGTGCAATTTGAACTAAGAATTTTAGTTTTTTAAGGTGAGTATGTTGATATTCTTAATTTGAATATCCGGATATTTTATACTAAAACCAGGTCGATTTTAGGTTAATAATTTATGTGCGTTCTCTAAAGAATATCATTTGCTTAGCTCAAGTTTTTTATTTATTTAAAAGAAGAAAGTGTGAAATTTGAACTAAGAATTTAATTTTTTTAAGGTGAATATGTTGATATTCTTAGTTTGAATATCCGATGTTTCATACTAAAATCAGATTTACCTTCGATGAATAATTTCTGTGTATTCTCTAAAGAATATCATTTTCTTAGCTCAAGTTCTTTATTTATTTAAAAGAAGAAAGTGTGAAATTTGAACTAAGAATTTAAGTTTTTTAAGATGAATATGTTGATATTCTTAGTTTGAATATCCGGATGTTTCATACTAAAATCAGATTTACCTTCGGTGAATAATTTCTGTGTATTCTCTAAAGAATATCATTTAGTTAGGTCAATTTTTTTCTTATTTAATATAAGAAAATAAGAGATTCGAGTTGAGAATTACTTTTTGTAGATTAAACTATTAATTTTCTCTATTTGAAAATCCGCAAGTATCAAAGCAAGACCATTATTTAAACATTTATGAACCCCTGCTCAATGCAGACTTTGTTATATTATATTACACCACCAAAACCGAATTACTATCGTAACTCAGACTGAAAATCCGAAAGTTTTAAGTTTAAACTGCTAATAACAATAATAAACTCTTGTAACACTAAGACACAGAAAAACAGTAAAAACACTTTAAATAAATAGGTATGGCGGGCTACTAATCATTCGCTTTGGTGTAACACATGTAAAAGGCCGCAATGCACAGGGATCCGTGCGTTTATTCTGACATTGCTATAAAACTTCCAGGATTAGTAAAATTAATAGATTAAGTTATACAATACAATAATTCTCAAAACAATCTGTTGAAACTTGAGCCAGTACCATGTTTCCATCTCTTATTAAATCTAGTATTGGTAGGTCCAATATCTTTAAAATTAAACTAAAATTACTTTATTATACCTTTTATTAAAAAAACAAACTTTTTCAAAAAGCTTCCCCCCTTCTGAGACAGTGCCTTATATTAATATTTTAAATCAACATACATATTTTAAAATGGTTGTTAATTATAACCATTGACTAGGTAGGTACTAAAACAATATTTTAAATCGCAAGTTCTACAATTGAAGGCAAATGTACTACCTTAATTCTATGTCAAATGAAGTAACATTAATTCAGTAATTTCTTAAAACTCTAATTGTGGCAGAACTAGGTAATAATGAGTAATATTAACATCTTAAATCAACATACATATTTTGATTCACTTTATGAATTATATTTGACGTCAAACAACAACAATCGTGTAAACTTGTAGATCTTCAATTTTCTTTTCTGTCTCCGAATCTCTGAAACAAATTGCATTGTTGTAATTATTATTTATTATATAAAGTGAATTAACAAACAGATAATGCTACTGAGTAATTCGTGATCACTGTTGGCTATAGGCACTAAATTATATTGTACGCCTAATTGTTCACGAAAGTAATAAGAAAGCACCCGCTACCACTCTTAGTGTTTAACAATTTTATAATCTTAAATATAAATAAAATAATTAAAAAACCCCAACAGCAAAAAACTGATAAGAGGGAAACAAGCTTAAGAATTTATTTTTAGACAATTATTAAAAAGGAGTAATTTTTGTTTGGACTCCCTAGATTGGGCAGGAGCCAATTCGAGGCAGTCTGGCCTGCTCCAGTCTGGGAGCCAAACTTCAGAAATGCTCAACGAAGTTCCACCGGCTGACGAAGACGAGTCCCAGGTACTTCATCGTCGACTCGACGCCGATGTTGTGGCGCGTTCCGAGGACCGTGAAAACACACGACCTCGGACTTGTGCAGGGTCAAGTCCCAATTGCCGGATCCTCTCGACGATTGTTGCAACCCCACGTGTCGCGAGTTCGGCCGCCGACTTTTTTTTTTTTTTTTTGCCGTGGGGAAATCGTCATGGACGCACTCCGCCTGGGGTAGGCGGAGCCAGTGTCGGACTCTTACCGACTAAAACCACCACGGTGTTCCTTCAACTACCTTAGCTGGGGGCGTGGGAACCCGTGAGTATTCTCACAACCACCCCCGACAGGTCCTGGCCCGCCACAAGCAGGCGAGCCCCTTCTCCCCGTGCGGCCTAACGTTGGCCGCACCCTCCTATGTGGCGCACACGGAACACTGCACGCCACCTCACCTCATGGGCCTTTACCAGCTGCGCCAACTACGCCGGCTGTGCCAGCTACGCCAGCCGCTGGTCGGGCAGCATACTACCCCGAGTCTGCTGCTCGCAGGCCCTACCTCCCGTAATTTTTTATAGAGGTTTTCTTCCTCGCGGTCCGGGCGGTGAAGCCAAGACCCTCGGTCCCAAGCGGCGCGAGAACACTACTCAGCGGGCACTCCTGGGGTTACGAGATCGACGGGGGCAGGGAAGGACAGTCCCCCCGTTGCCTGCCCAGTGGCAGGGTGAGTGCACACCGGGCCCGCCCCTGCTCCTCTACTGTGCCCTCTGTTGGCAACAGAGGGACACGTGGAGCAACTCCCCACTGGCCCAGAACGGGCCCCTCCCGCGCCAGAATATTCGCCACAGGCAATAAAATCCCCCGAAGGTTAATTCCTCGAAAGGATTTTATTGCGAGTGCCCAAGATGCACCGGCCTAACAACTGCCGTTCCCTCCAGACGTGTCCAGAAGGACAAGCAGCCGTCAGGCACACGTGGAGGTTTTCTAGCCAGCACCCGTTCGGCCGCCGCCTGGTACGACCTCCCCTGAGCCAGGACTAGTGTGTCGTCAGCGTAGCAAACTACACTGACGCCGCTGGGGAAGTCTGCGCGCAGCAGCCAGTCGTACCCGGTGTCCCACAGATTCGGCCCCAGGACCGATCCCTGTGGGACACCGCACGACATCTCTCGCCGGTTCCATTCTCCCTGGTGACTGGGGTAGATGACGGCCCTGTCCGTCAAATAAGCCTCGACCACACGACAGAGGTAGGTCGGCATCCAGTGATACCGGAGTGCCTCCCTGATGCAACTCCAGGGCAGGGTATTTTAGTCGGGGCCCGAGAGCCTCTAAGGCCAGAACCCAGGCTTTTCCAGGCAAGCCGTCGGGTCCTAGGGCGGTATTTTTGATATTTAGCCTACGTACCGCCACTCTCAATTCTACCTAGGTCACCTCCAGAGCAAACTTTCCTGTAGCCTGTGATAGTGAAAATTCTAAAGCGTGTTACTTCTTTTCAGTTATTTTTGCAGTTTGTTTTTTTCAATAATTAGATTTTATTGTAATATTTTCAGCTGTGCTAGGTTTTGATATGTACCATAGAGGAAACGATTCAAGTATTCCGTGATAAGTACTAAGTCACCGAGTACCCAGCAGTAAGTAGGTTTTAATAGTTTTTTTATATCCCTGAAAATCAAATATGGGCATTTTGGATTTAATGATATTTTTTGCTACTCTCTAGACTAGACGAATCCTATCACCTTCTGAGCAGTCAGGTAAATATGTGAACTTACATCTACATCAAAGATGAAATTTTCAATGAATTAAAGTGTTGAAAATTTTGTCCTTTTGTTTAATCTCCCTTTTGGAGGAATTAGGCAACATAGCAGCTTAATTTGATCTGGAACTTTTTAATCTGAAACAATAATATGGACACTGTTGAAATAAATTAACAAACACACTATACTTATCGATAACTAAAATGCGGATACTTACCATCAACATGTGACCAAAATGCAGGTTTTTATTTTGTCCTAAGAATTGCCATACAACGTGGCAATGCTACCTGCATTTTGGGAACATGTTTTAGTTTTGTTTTTACATACTGATTACTTTCTAGTAGGTAATTGTTCTTCTTTTAATTATTTGTTTGTTTAAAATAAAAATATTTTCTTACCATCATCAGGCTGTTGTCTTGTCTTTTCGTACAAACTTGCCAGTGTGTCATCTCTGGAACTATCAAATTTTATACTAATAATTTTATTGATGAATGGATGCCACTTTGTATAAAAATTTGTAGAATTCTCCTTGTAGTTTTGGTCAAAATCCAGGTTGATCTGAAATAAAGTTTTTGTTGACCTATTTAAATAGTAGTACCTATTTAAATAACATATATATATAACTATAGGTAGACTGAATAAAGATTAGTATTTATAATACTTATTAAGATGGAACTTACATGTGCTGTGAGATATTCATTCAATTTCGATTGAATAAATATTCTGTGGCCTATTAGTGGGCACAGCTCCTTAAGAATTTCTTCACTTAAGGCATTTAATTGATTGGGTTTAATTTCATTTTCTGGAAAATAAAAATATCTGTAATACTTAATAGGTTCACTGTTGAGAATGCAGCTTTTTAAGGTAAGTAATTCATATTTTTAGTTTGAGTATCTGGAGGTTTCAACCTAAAACCATAATGATCTTTGCTGAATAATGTCTGTCTTAGAATAAAAATACTATTATTTTAAGGTCTGTATGTTCTAGAATATCATTTGCATAACTCAAAAAAATGTTTAGTACTTATTAAGTACCTAGTCTTTTGAAACACGCGTGGGTGCGCGCCTGGGGAGACCCCCATTTCAAAGGCGAAGCTCCCGGCTCCCTGGCTAATCATACTATTTATAGACATAGACCCACCTGTGGGCGCGAGTTTTCGCGTAAGGCCTGTAGGTAAGTAGGTACCTACGCTAAAATTCGCACGGGTGCACGCCTTGTTATCTATTTCAAAGGAGATGCACTCGTAACTAACTAATTAACAAACACGGGGATCACATGCTCATACTTGCTATGGTCCCAACCATATGACCCTTGAAAATGTAGAACCATCCAGTTTTACTAAATGAAGCCACGTGCGTACCATGAGACACCCTCAGTAAATACCTAGTAAAGGTTAAGTAGGTAGTGATGAGAATGTATTTACCTTTAAATCGGTCAATAACTAGTTCTGGAATACCCCATGTTCGTGGTAACGTATCTATGTCCGTCTCCGGGTTACACTTTCCATCAGCAACGTTGTTTTGGTCATCCATCTAATATTTGAAACACTGTAAATTAGAACAAACTTAACGATTTGCTACTAACAACTTTGTTCTTCAATACTCACTTTGATCAAATTCCTTTCCGAGTCCGTATATCTTGAAAAACACAATTCACCAAAACCCGTCATCACAACAACGCACGGCAACAGAGAAAAGCGGGGCGGAAAATCGGCTGCTGACTCACAGAACGTTTAATCCTAAACGCCGACTTCACCCCACTCTGCTCTGTGGCTGCCGACTGTAGGCGAGACGCGAGCGCATCGAGACAGTGCTGCCAGATAGCCACCTCGCGTTTTCCCCCAACATTATGTACATTTTTCAGAGTTAAATTTGTATAAAGCCATTTTTAAATTGTACCTACCTACACGATTCAAACAAATACATGAAGCTACCTATCACCTTAATTTTTCACTCATGGTCAACAATAAAACCAAAAATTGATTTTATTTATTGTTAAGATTAGTTTAACAAGATTCAAATAGGATTTTCAAACGTATTTTTTAGCCATATTTATAAGAAATTTGTCAATTGTCTTGTTTTTCCTCGACCATTTTAACAAATTCTCGCCAGCGCATGAGATGAAGGCACGACTATGGAGAATTGAACTGATTCAGAAACTGACTAGAAATATAAAATATTATGCTTTCAAACATGAAAGTTCTATACAATTATATTGCGGAACAGAAAAAGATAAAACATAAGATACTTAAGTGGATGCGTACCAATGGATAAAAGATTGGAAGGGTAATAATTTGTAATGTGTTTCTTTTTGGTTACTAAAAAGTCATTAGGGTCATTTTCAAAAACCATATGTAACGAAATATGTTATGGAAAGATCGCTTATTACTTTGGAAATATAGCACCTACCGGCATTATTTTATTGCCATAATTTAAGGGGTATAAGCCATTACTCAGTAGTGTATATGTCGCTGGCGTAAATGGCCAATGTTTACGTGCTTTATGTGATTTGTCTGAGCATTTAAACAAATGTATTAAACTTTGTGGATGTATTCATGTTTGTTTTTCCACATGGGAATTACTTGAAAACTAGAAATCAGTTTGTAATAATTTATTTTTGTATTGGTCTTAGTATTTTCCACTAAGTTTCAGTACAATCAAACAAAACGAATGGCTTTTGTACCTACTGTATTTCATACACTAATAAATCCCACTTAAAACATACTCCCAAAAATTGGGGAATCAATTTTTGAAATTGCAACACTCGTTCCTTTTTCTTTCCATTACCCGGTGGTTGGTTGTGACGTAGCACATCTTTCAAGAAACAGGATGTTGATTTAATAATAACGTTTTTCTTGGATGACTATTAATAATAATATGTCTCCTATAAGTCGTTATCTTTCAAGAAATATGATTTTGATTTAAGAAAAATGTTTCTTAGTTGAATATTAATAATATTAAGTCTTCTATGAGTCGTTATCTTTCAAGAAACATGATTTTGATTTAAGAATAACGTTTTTTGGGTGACTATTAATAATATGAACAATGTATGAGTCGTTATTTTTCAAGAAACGTGATTTTGATTTAAGAATAACGTTTCTTGGATGACTATTAATAATAGCCTTCATGAGTCGTTATCTTTCAAGAAACATGATTTCCATCTTATCATTATCATCATTAGAAATCGTGTTCATTGAAAGATAACGTAGTAGGTATATACTAGTAGGTATATATATATATTACTGTAAGAGTGTTCTATATACACTTGAGAGCAAAGAATTAAGGTCACATAAAGATACCTAAAAGTTTCGTTCGGTAAGTAGGAATGCTAGCTCAATGAAATAAATTGTGTTTAATAGATAATCAAATGTTCCTTAAATGCAAGTAATAAAATGTATGTGTCACTTTGTCTTGAAAAAATACAAAAAAGCATTTATATTTAAACTTTCTTGAGTTTTAGTACTTTTTAAAAATAAATAAAAAGTACTAAAACTGTTACTGTGTGTTTTAAATCTCCGTATATAATACACACACACCTACATAAAGTTTAGGTCAGCAATCAGCCTTCACATTTGATAAATAATTTGTGTTAAAAAATAAATAGGTAGGTATGTACCTATTCACTTACATTACATACCATTGCCATAGTGATAAATAATAAGTCGGTTATACAGATAGGTATACGTAGAAACTTATATTTATTATAAATAATTTCAGATGTTTATGTAGCACCTACGTAATTCTTTTAGGAATAGGGAACGGAATACATAGGTAGGTACCTACATATTATTAATCCTTCCGTATTAGATTTAGTTAGTTGAGCAACTTAATATACCTAATAGTGTATTATAAGTATGTATTTACAAAAAAAAAGGTATATAAGTATTATATCCATTGTCTATAGTACCCATAGCACAAGCTCTGTTTAGTTTGGGACTAGAAGATGGTGCTGTGTAAAAATGTCCAAAGATATTTATTTATTTATATAGTGTTAAATAATTTTATTCTTTAGAGCATGTACCTAATTTAGATGTTTATAGATTATTATCAGACTATAGGTACCTACATTTACCTCTAATATTCTTTAATTCTTTTATTGTATAATTTTATGAGACTTAACCATATATATATAATTAGCATATTTTAATACCATGTGCCATTCTCACAACATAGGTTATTATTATGGAATAGTAGGTTTTTCTATTAAGACTTTGAAGTTTGCAATAATTTATTGCTTATTCCCATAGCTAGGTCACACGACGTGTCGGTTGATATTGCTTGGATTTAACAGGGTTCTTGTTTAAAAATGTTAAGTCGTATCATATTTTGAAACATTTAAATTGCTAGTTCAACACCGTAACTTATTCCCCCAAAACAAAAAAGTCTTATTTAACAACATTGGACTACCTTTACTTGAATAATTTAGATTCTTACGTCAATGCTACTACTTGCTTACCCAATAACAAACTCTTCTCAAACTAAACACGTATTTTCTTATTAAAAAAAACGTTAGTATATCCTATTTTCAAACAATTTAGATTCCTAATTCAACACCATAACTTATTTCCACATAACAAAAAAGTCTTTTTTGAAAACATTCGACGAACTTTACTTGAATAATTTAGATTCTTACGTGAATGCTGGTATTTACATATCCAAAAACAAAGTTTCTTAAACCAAACACGTATTTTCTTACAACAAAACGTTAGTATATCTTATTTTGAAATAATTTGGATTCCTAGTTCAACACCATAACTTATTCCCACAAAACAAAAAAACTCTCATTTGAAAACATTGGACGAACTTTAATTGAATACTTTAGATTCTTACATCAGTGCTACTATTAATTACCTAAAAACAAACTCTTCTTAAACCAAACACGTATTTTATTATACTGAATGTAAGTCTATCTTATTTCGAACAATTTTAGATTCTTCTTCCAAATCTGTTATTTTCTCACATTTAAATTCATTTTTCTTAGACCGAAAAAGATTTTTCTTCATCGAAAACCTTCCTACTTTCTGATTATGAGAATCATCAATTACTAACAGGAAGAAAATGAGGGTTTTGTTTTTATAATTTGTAGTTAACATGTTTTGATGTTTTATTTTTAGTTTAAGTAAATGGTACAACTTTTGATTCAAATATTAATAGCTATTGAACTTAGAATATGTTCTTTTAAACTGAGACACATAAAAAATCTTAGTTCAAAAAAGTAACATATTTTTCAGACAACACTCAAAACTTCTTAAAAAGAAAATCATTGTTTTGATTCTAGCAAATATAAGAAGAATAATATTATTTTTCTTGTCGAATATCATTTCGTTTGGACTAAGATATTAATTTTAGTTCAAGTAAATATTTATTTAACATTAAACAATATTCCTGAGAATAAAAATATTCTTGGAGGAAAACTAATTCCGCGAGCATTTTTTTCCGTGTACAAAATAATTGTTCCGTCCAATGAAAGTTTAAAAAAAAAAAGTTTTAAAGTTTAAGTTTTAAAGTTTTAAATATTATCTGGTATCTACCCACATTGTACTTATTTAATATCCTACCTTGTTAACTATATTTTTTGTTTACCCGTTTGCATAGTCGATGATACTGATGTACGGTAAAACTCTAATGAGTTTATGTTTACATCTTTAGAATGTTTTTGTTATGTATACCACTGAACAAATAAATAAATAAAATAATAAAGACTAATAAGGTTTTATATTTTATTTCTGATAAATGAAATTCGATATTGTTTGTGTCCATATTTAGTATATTTATAAATAGTAAACAGACCTATACAAGTAAACGACTATCAATTGGTTTATTAGTTTCATAAATAAATTAAACGATATCCTTAGGTTTTCAAAAAGTTGTAGATCGTAATGATTTAATTATAAATTATGAATTTGTGTATAGGTAAGTTTTATGGCAGTTATGGTTTGAGCTTTTCCTTTACATAATTTTTAGTAAAAAAAACTGTTGTTTTGTGAATGTGTGATTCCTGAATTTCATCATCATCATCAATACGTATCAATTTCATGCGACCGTAAAACTTTGCATACATTTGATCAGGCTATTTCTACTACGAAACAGTATTCGAAATTTATTTTAATACTCAAATGCGATTGTTACACCTGTTACCGACCGTTTGCAAATACTAATGAATTTTGTAGAGGCTCCGCCTATTGATGTATCGATACGTTATACCAATATCCTTAATTAAATTTAACGACACCGTAGACATAATGTGAGGGAGACACCGTTTACAATACTCGTAATCTGTAGGCTTGGGCTAGAACGAGGCCCGTATGCCATTATTGTGATTTAGAATGCGGCTGTTCTCAGAATGCGAGCCAATAAATTAGATCTCAATCAGGCCGTAACTGCCATTTGTTATTCGTACTTCACGTACGTGTAGAACACACATTCTGAGACGCTTTTATTCCATACGTCATAAATGGAAATGGACGGTACGTAAGTAGATTGTATTACTTCGGAAACAATTGCGTTAGTGAAATATCGCGAGTCACTTTGCGGGTAAGTTGAAAGTTAACGTTTTAGGTCCAATTCAGTATACTATTTACAACATAGAAATCTAAATAATAAGGTGATAGAAAAGTTATCTACTGTCTTTTACTACGGGAACGCATGTCACCGGTTTTCCGCCACTTACACATAAATACGCAATCACGTCCACCATGTTTCTAGCATTCAATGCAAAATAAATCAAGGCTAAAAAAATCAGTTTCTAGATATGCTGCAAAATACAATTTTAGTGACTCTGCGTCCAAAACAGCACTGATGATCAAGCAAACGGTTCACGCACTGGTGTCCTAAAAGACACCTAATTGCGGCGACAAGTTCACGCGCCTTTGCCACTTCTTTATCTTTATTTACATTTCTATAATTTACACGAATGTATCATCCCACGACTGAATTATGTATTCATAGTAAAATAACTTTACGTTTTTTAAGCAACAATAAATTTACTGGTTATTGATGAATGATATTTTACTACTTTATTGTGTAGAACTAAAGTGGGTATTTTATTTTAAACGCCTTTAAATTGATAAAACGGTATGGCTGTGTACAAATTTTATAATCAGATACTGTAAAGATGTTTACGCAATATACTTACGTTATCCTCTCGTGTGCCAAACCACCTTTTAAAGACGACGTCCATTGTTTAACTATTGTGTTATTTTAATTGGCAGTTGAGTTCTTGACATTCCTATTATTATTATTATCAGCCTGTAGTGTCTCACTGCAGGGCAAAGGCCTCCCTTCCCTTTTCCCACTTGTCCCTGTCTTTTGCCTTCTGGGGCCAATCCTTTAGATAGGAGTCAAGTTCGTCCCGCCATCTCCTTCTGGGCCTGCCGCGACATTACTAAGTTAAACAAATTGTCCGAAATAAAAATCTCACTATTTTTTGTCTAAAGAACCCAAGTTGGCGCTGCAAATGTTGTCCTAATAAACTGTAAATGCATAATATTTTATTCCAATGTTTTAAAAAACTACTACTAGCACAAAGCAAAACATGAAAACTCCAAAAATAAATCAGTGTTGCACTTAAAATATAAACAACAAGTGTGAAAATAGAGCTCGATATCACTTTTCATTCCTTATATTTCATGAAAATTATGAATGGTGTCGCCGCCGTCGCGAGCGAAGAAGCGAAGGAGCTAGGTTAGGAGATGGCGCCCATTGTTTATGCATGAAGTTATTATTTACGAGCAAACGCGCCTCGACCCTACATTAGCGGTGAGGATGCCCGAGCCGGCCACTGCCGACATTCACTCTATTTAAAAACTAATTCTCATTTTTTTTTATATCATTTAAAATGCAACTTCCTTCTACCTATTAAGTCTTTATTTATTTAATCGTATGGCATCTTTATAGGCTATCTATACATCTATATTATTTTATAATTCACAATGATGAGATTCTTCAACCAGATGGTGGCGTCATGTGTAAGGGTGAAAAGATCCTCTGGAGAGCCAGGGTACGACAATAAAAGACATCGTTGGATTATATGGTCCTTAGTTTGGTCTTCTTCGCCGCACTCACAGAGGCTGGAGTTGCTCCATCTCCACTTGTAATTGAGGTAGTTACGTCTTCCGTGTCACGTTCTCAGTCTGTTTAAACGGCACCACAAATGTCAGGGTAAGGCAAAGCCAGTCAACTTTGCATTGGGGTCAGTCTTTAAGCGTCAGCTTTAATAATATGTACTATAGGCTAGGTTTTACTCACGGCTTCGTTTCCGTGGTTCTTCAGATCTATCCTACAGGAATAAAAATTTTATTTCAATAAATACATACTCATTTTAAGTAGAATCATAAAAGCTTTTAAACACGAAAGTTTCATAGAAATCGGTCCAGTAGTTTTCGCACAAACAAACAAACGGACAGTTACAGTTCTATAAAAGTTAGGCGCAGCGTGGGTAGGCCTCCCAAAAGGTGGACCGACGACCTGGTGAAGGTCGCCGTAATCTGCTGGATGGGGGAAGCGCTGGACCGGTCGTTGTGGCGATGCTTGGGAGAAGCTAAAGTCCAATAGTGGGCGCCTTTGGGCAGAAATGATAATGATGATGATGAATAGTAAGGATGCACACTTCTGATTAGATTCAAAATATATTTTTCACGATTTGGTAAAAAAAAATGTATTCATGGTTCTGAGTTAAAGTTGGTTATGGATTCCATGAAAAAAAAAACGCTTTCGTTAGATTCTTTACAAACTTAACATGATAGTATCGTGACAATTCACTTTTGTCAGAGATATGAAAGGATAAAACCGCTTAATGTAAACATACCTACCTACCAAAAATTATTTCAACGGGAAGCTTATGTTGATTTTCGGGATCTTTCAATGTTATACCTTGTTTTACGGTTTCATCACGTTCAGGATTATGTTGTTGGATAATAAAGCAATTTATTCTATATTTAACCATTTTAGAGCCAAGATGTCATTGTTTGTATGTAATTCGAAAGTCAGCAGAATTTAAATGTAGTAAAATGTTTTTTCTACAACCTAAGTTACACTCGTACTTTAATTTTGCTTACGAAAAAAAAACTTTGAATATAATATCACAATAAAATTAGTCTAATATAGTAACAAAATACTGATTCAGTTTAATTTAATAACTATTCCAGCAATACAAAAAATATGTTTTCATTTGTATTTAAATGTAAACTACTGTCTTTGTTTTCGTTTAGTGTATATACAATAAAGAATATAATAAATAATAAATCAATAAATGCCATTATTATTTATAAACTGATCTAACTGAAACTATTACTCACAAAACACAAGTAACAGAAGTTTTACAAAAAACTTATAGCACAATTATCCCCGGTATCTGGAAGGCTGATCAATTTGAACAGTTGTGAAATCTAATATCAGCTCCAGTGATTGGTCAGCAAAAATACTAACAACACTAGAAATGGGATTTGACAGCTGATTAGATAATTTTTGTGTTGACCAGTTTTCAGAAGCCAGGGGTAAATGGTTTATTGCAAAATTATTATAATGAGAGGTCGCCCAATGTTAGAAATTCGATCTCAATTCATTAAATTATTAAGATTGCACCATGTCGAAAAAAAACAATTATCTACCAATTTCTTTTTATTGATAAAACTAAAGCTCGTACGAAAAAATCGATTGACAGAGAAGAAAAAGGTACTGAACTGTTTTGTCATTGCCTATTTATATATAGATGCTACACTAGCTGAGCTGTAACAGGTGCAAAAAATAGTGCAATTCGTTAAAAATGTAGGAAAGAAAAGTGTATTTTTTATAACAAACGTTCGCTCATTGCTCGTAGCGGTAAACCGGCATCTCCAGTTAAATTATTGCATCTGGCCTAGGACGTGAAACGTGCTTCTTTTCACTGTAAGGTGAACATGCGGTCGGCTGGACCGTAGCAAGCAATAACTCCGGTACATTGTATTCAGCCCCATTGTGAGGCGTGGATGCAGTCAGTTAAATTCGAGTCGATCTATGGGCATTGAAACACGACTGGTAAAGCACAACAAAGCAATATTTGAGTCAATAAAAGAAGTAGATACCTACATACCTGCATAGCCTAAACTGTATTGCTATCGAACGGCAGCTTTTAAACGCTCTTTCTATTCGATTTTAGATCGAAATTTATCTTTTTTTTTTCCTTTTTTATACCAGCTAAGTGTTGTAGGTACCTATTTATTTTGAAGTAAACATTTTGTAGCAAACTTTAAAGTCGTAAATGTTTCTTTTCAATATTATCCTACTAATATTATAAATGCGAAAGTATGAATCTTTGTTTGTCTTCAATCACGCTAAAACGACTCCACGGATTAGGACGAAATCTAGTACACAGATAGACCTTAACCTGGGTTTACATGATATGTACAAAAAATAACCTATAAAAAAGCCTGTAAAAGTAGCCTATACGTATTTGGCTACTTTTTATTCCGGGAAGATAAATAGTTCCTGAGGGATGCGTGGTAACGTATTTCAGTGATAAACCGAATTGTACGTGGATAAAGCCGTGGGCATAGGCTACTTAATTATATCTACGAGTACTACACTCAGGTAGACCTGAGGCACAGAATATCTAATAGTACTAACATACAGAACGGCCAATCACCACCCCCCACCAATTTAAGATACTTCACCCGCGCCCCGCACGCACCTGCAGTTTGACGGCAATTGGACTGCAAAATTGCATTGGATGTCAATCGCCATTCGCTATACAAGCACGCCATCTCTGAGAACTACTGAGAAGAGCTTGGAACCCAGTTGGCACTACGAGTGTCGAGCATCCCTAACCTACACGTGTCTGTGCGCGTTCGTATACAGTCGTAATCTTGTGTACGTAAGTGATGCTAGCATTTATATTGTATTGAGTGTCCGAGGTGTGCCTGAGGTTAATAAAATTTGATTGTATTGTTCCTTATTTATAAATTACACACTGCAATAACGCTGCAAAAACTAAACAAAGTCAACATCACTTCTTTAAGTTGGCTGTTAAATGTTCCAGTTAGTGAATCGTGTTACCAACACAGCATACTCCACTATCTGTTTAAAGAAAAGCAATAGTGTAGAGATCGTACTGTGTAGTTCCCGGCAAGAAATGAGTTAAGGGGAACGTAGCAGCCAATTGGCGCCCCCATTAGTAAAAAAAAATATTACTCGCTGAAAACACCATTTATCGAAAATTCGCTTTCAACACTTGAAGTACAGCCCTTCAAGTAGCCAAGTTGACAATCCATAATCGTGAACGCTATAGAAAACAATCAAAATGTATGGGAATGACATATCTCAACGAATGACTTTCGTTGAGATATGTCATTCCCGTACATATAAAAAAAAATGTTTCTATAAATAGCATGTAGGGACACTAGAAAAAAATACATAAATTACGATTTTAGGCATAACATACATAAATACTACAAGTACCTACTACCTACTTGTATAAACCACTGACACCAAAATCATAATATTGAAAACTTTGTTTTAGCTTACGTTTCTTTTCCTTTCAAATATTTAAAGCTGACAAGTTGATGACATTGAAAAGGAAATCTTTTAAGGAATAAAAAGGTTTTCTCAACAAGCTGTGTCTGTAATTTCTGAATTTCATCAAAATATCTTCAGTGAGATTTCTGTTCAGTGTTGCTTAAGTCATTTGTCTTTTTATTGCAAAAGTAATTGCTGTTTTTATGTGCTGATGTGCTTTTTACAAGCTTTTAACTTGCAATGTTCGTATATACTTAAGTCGTCCGTTTCAAAATTTGCTAACCATTTTCAACCACTTGCTGTTATCCGATGGAGCTGAATTTTGGCATAACTACGTAAGTTCGGTGACAATGCAATATGATGATATCATAGAGCTGGTCCAGGGCACCGATGATGGAATCGGGAGTCTGATACACGAACTCTGTAAGGAAATGACGTAACCAATGAGGTTCCGTCGTTTCCTTACAGAGTCTAGGCTCGTTTCATTTGTCCTTACAAGTACATTGGTCCTCGGTAATTCTCGTTGACCGGTGATCTAGGGTCCCAATGATGGTCGTTTAGGCCCGCCACACTACTTCTTCGTTCTTGACGTTCAGCTGAAAGAACATGAAAAAAGCCCTACTGATAGCTGACGGTCATCCTAATTAGGGACCAAATAATGTGGATGCCACACAATGGCTAGTAGAACGTTATCTAGTAATTGTGATCAGGCATTTTATAATAAATACAAGTAAACATATCATCCAAATTTCTCACCAGCAACTGGGATGTATAAGGTGACCAAATGGTTGACTTTTGATGGTAATAGGAATTCCAGAATAGGGGAAATCCCCATCTCCATGTAGTAGTATGTGTAAAAGATCATCCCAGTTTTGAACCCCAGAAGGTATTCAGATGATTTATCACGTACGGTCATGTCAAATGCCTGCGCCTGAGCTACGTGAATTAGTTTCAAAGTGTCAAATAAGTATATACACAGACATACTCAAAAATGCAAGTAATTATTAGATTATACAGCATGTAAGTAAAAGCATTTTTTTATTTTACGTGGGGAAATCCTCATGGACGCATTCCGCCCGGGGAAGGCGGAGCCAGTGTCGAACTCTTAATCGACTAAAACCACCACGGTGTTCCTCCTCCAACCATTGGCCGGGGGCGTGGGAAACTTATAGTCGTCCAAACATCCCCGGCAGGTTCCGGCTCGCCACTAGCAGGCGAGCCCCTTCTCCCCGTGCGGCATCATCGGCCGCACCCTTCTCGTGACTGGCGCGCGTGAAACACGACGCGCCACCATCACGGGCTTTGACTGATCGGGCGGCGGGCTACCTCGAGTCCGCCGCCCGCAGGCCTACTCCTAGGGTGGCTGGAGGTCGGCGTACGCCCTTTTGCGACGCCCGGTCCGTCTCCTGCGGGTGGGGAGAGAGGTCGTTGCCTCTCGAACCCTCTCCGCCGCCTCCTTAGTGAGCATCACCTCCTCGCAAAAGGAGACGACACCCTCCCAAGCGTTATCGCTCCCGACCATAGCCAAAACAACAGCCGGAAGCGAGAGATCTTTGCCGCCTACTGCAGTGATCAGGTCACGGTGCTGCGTGGCCCAAGCTGGGCATTCCGCCAGTGTGTGCTGCGCCGTGTCCTCAAGGCAGCTCCCGTAGTGATGACACTCGGGAGTCGGCTCCCGGTCTATGCGACACAGATACTTCCCGAAGCAACCGAGCCCCGAGAGTACCTGCGTCAGCCGATAGGTGAGGGTGCCATAGCCCCTCTCCAGCCACTCCTATGTAAGTAAAAGCATGGTGTAAGTATACTCTATGTCTATCTATCTATCAATTATGTAGATAAAAATTTCCGAGGAAAGTATGCACAGAAACTCGAATAATTATAAATAATTACGTCTTTCGGCAGAAATGATGATGATGATGATGATGAATCATTTTTATGCTGAGCTCCACAAATTTTCAGGTATATTTTTGGTTTGCCTGTTTCAATGATTTTTGAGGAGAAGAAAATATTAACATTGATATAAAATGAATTGAAAAACAAATGAATAAAAAAAAAACTTCCTTTTCTGGTTTATTAATTAAATCAATTTATGTTATTAGGATTGCCTTTTGCACGGCTTATCAGTCCGTCTTGCACGGGTAACCTGACTCTGTCACCTCAATTCATTTTATATATTTCCTACTACATACTTACATACGGTATCAACAAATATTTTGATGGGTATACGTCAGTGAATTTAAATATACCATTAACCTCAAGTAAAATCCCTTACAGACGAAAAAGAGGTAAATTTGCTCTCCGGCCATTCAATCAACCTTCAAAGGCAATATTAGATCCCAATGTGGCAAAGGATGAACCTCCCATCATTAATCGAGTACAGTACCAATCTACTGCGTTAACAGAAATTTTCGACGAGAAAATTCGGATACCTTTTCTTCGACTTTTAAATGATTAACCAAATACCCATCTAAAACAGATTTTGTTTTAAAATTAAATTTTTTTGGAACGAAGTTTCTTTTGCGGTAGGTGTGATTTTGAAGAAAATGTAGTGTCACGTCATGCTAAGATTTGCGTTATAACCGTAGAGTACATAAATAATAATAATAATAGAGTATTTACTGCAAAAAGAATTTTAATTTGAATTTAGAAGAGCCAGCTGACCTCACCTTAAAGCGCCGTCTGGTGGGTAGCGTGAAAGTTACAGCTAACTATTAAATCAAACATACAAAAATACAAGTTTTACTGGGAATCGAACCTAGGCCCTGTGGTATCTCAGTCCGACGCATGATGTTTCCTGACATCTATGTTGTATTATAGTTGCAACTTCGAACACGTTTTTTACTCATAAAACAAATTTATAAGTCCAACGATTCATTATTGTCTTATTTATTAGGTTCAGCGCTAGGCATGCTTGCAAAATATCTAGGTGATAGGTAAGGTAGGTACGTTGTAAGAAGGAATGTTTAATTATTTCTGCAGGAATATGCTCATCTTCATACCTTTTAATGAATGTGGTCTCATATTTTACATTCATCTGAGGATCGAACCGTCTCCGGTAAGTATTATCACATACATATTATTTGAAGTTTATTTTTATTTTGAAGTAAATAATTGTATTTAAAACCTAATGAAACAAACACAAACTCAAAAGATTCCCAAGAATCCCAACATTAAATTGATAAACTACCTCCCTAGATTAATTAACTAATGCAGTCTGAATTAGAGTTTCAAAGCTAAATGCAGATAAACTTGCTTGAACTTACATTGGAAAGCGCATCGCTACGCTATTATCTTTGTTTAGTTTCACCTGAGTTTTACATCTTCAAATTTATAAAATTCCAATAAATTAATAAAAAAATACTACAACTATTTATTTGCCTTACAACATTTCCTACCCCCTTTTAGCACGCTTGTTAATAACAAGACGCAATTATTGTTGGTAGTGCTTATAGTACTCAAGTTTTCTAGTTTAGTTTATTGGAATGTTGATAAATGTCGCAAAAAAAGTCTCTACAACGAAAGAAATTCTTTGATTCAAATAAAACAACTTATAACGTACAACAAATAATTTAAAAACCTAAAAAGTGCGAGTCGGGCCACGCACAAAGTAGGATTAGTAAGGAAGTATTCAAGAAGAAAATAATATGGAAAAGCTTTGTGCAGTCGCCTAAAGACATTTTGTTTTGATTGAATGGACATAACATCATTTTTAAAATCAGAAACGTATATCAAAACAACACTAAAAAAATTATTGCTGAACTAGTCTACTTCAAGAATTGCCAAATTTTAATTAGTAGAAACCAAATTTTTGTTAATATAGCATAACTGATTTGCCGCACATCTCAAACTAGTTAGTACTAGTAGCTTTAGTTTATTAGTCGCCTTTTTATGTTACCAGCAGCTAAAATTTGTGGTACTCATAACAAAACGAAAACTAGATATTTAAAATTCTGTTTTAAAATTTTTGCAACACGTTTTTGGGATATTTAACAAGCCTAAAGATTTCAGATTTCACTGCGGTACTTTGTTATCAACGTTTCAATTGTTCTTATGATTATAAAGAGATTGAATGACGGGCAATTTAGAGTCCTTAAAAACATTTAAGTTCAATGACCAGATAAAATTCCACTAGACGAGGCACACTGCTTGCCTGATTAAACGAAGTGCACTTACTTGCCACAGCGTGAGCTTGCGTTATTGGTTGTATGATCATAGCCACATACCAAACAACTACTGTGATCACGTCACGTCACGTCGGGTGAATCAGTGAATAGAGAACCGTAGCATGAATTGTGTTTAGCGAGCATGAAGTTTTCTAAGAGTCACAGTCTCGCAATAACTTACGTAACTAGTAATGATTTATCCTTAAAAATCTAATTATATGTACAAACATATTCCGTGTGGTTCCGTGTGGTGCCGGGCATAAAGAATTGCACTAGTCTATCTCTTCTCATGGGTGTCGTAAAAGGCGACTAAAGGATTCACCATAGGATGGGCAGCAGCGTTCTCCGAGTATTTAACCAACCAACTGCGGCGATCGCCAACGCGGCTGCCAAGCGTGGCGATTGTGGTATATCCCCCCTTTTTGGGAAGGCCTATGTCCAGCAGTGGTAAAGACCACTGAGCAAACAAACAAACAAAACAAACAAACATAATAAACAATAATATATTTATTATAAGACTTAACAATATTGATACAAAAGCAGAGATGCCTACAGGTAAAATATTTACGATATGATGATTTGATATAATTGCGTGTCCCAAAATGATGTTTTAATGCAGTACCTATAAATTTCACACAAGGGTTAATTATTTAGTATTTTTCGTTGTGATTCATACAGGATTTTCGCTATTCAAATTACGAATATTGTCATTTCATCACATAAAGTTTTTGCATTCCAGAATCTAATTTATAAATAGGCAAAGAAAAAACGGGTACATTTTCTCCTCTGTTAGTCAACAGATTTTCTTATTTTTTTTGTTTAGTAGCATTTGAAGAGCTTACGGACTTGTCAAGCTAACCGTATGAACTTTTAACGTATTCGGTTTGCAGTAGCGCATATAGTATCACGATCTCTTTCACTATTCGTCTTTTACACGAATGGAAATGTATCGTGTGGACATCCTGATCAGTTTATCCTTAAAAATCGAATACTGAATAAAAATGTGCAGTACAATGCCGTGTGAACCTAGGCTTAGTGTTATCAATAAAAAAATGGAAATAGTTTTTCTTTCGGCATAGTTCAATCATAAAAAAATAAAGAATTACGGTCGAATTTCGACCATTGGGCGACCTCTTGTTCTTTAAACTGCATTATCAAGATATATTTTAATTTATTTCATTCATTAGTATAAATTTTGCTTTTATTTCTTCATCACTATCTCTAGAATTTTAATACATTTGTACTCGGTATTTTTTAATATGCATTAAGTGCAACAGGGTTCTTGCTACATGATGAGTTTTATAATATTGTTGCGTGTATGTGGGTACGATGCCTCTCATCTCGTGTGTCAAGACTGAAATAAAGTTAGTACCTACATCGTTATTTGTTTACCATTCCATTGACTACGTTCACTAGAAAAAGCACCGTACCTGCGTTATTCGTGGGATTATGGATTTCATCATACAAAAGAGTGTTCACATTGTAAAGGATATAGCTATTTTCTTTCAATTATAACTGTATTTTAATTGAATATACACACTGAAGTTTTAATGGCAATTTTCCTGAAACGGGGTCTATATACTCATTATTATGAACAACTTTTACTAAGGCACGTACCCAAAAAAATCAGTCGGTTCCTACATTTGTGTTCACTTAAATCGATAAAATTTAGGGATCAACTGATTATTTTTTTGTGATTTCACGGTCGGTCCAATAGTAAAAGTTGTTCATAATAATGAATACAATGACCCCTTTTCAGAAAAACAGCCATTAAAATTTCAGAGTGTATTTCAGTTTACGCTAAAGAAACTTGCCTTTTCAACTTCTCTGTTATCTGTGTTTGAAGGCGGTTGTTGCTATTGACGCCTAGTATGTGTGCGCGCTTATGGTTCTACGCACACACGCACACGGTGCGATCGGGGCGCCCGCCTTTTGTGACGTTCATAAATTCTGTAATTTTCTCTCATCAAAAATTGTTAAATTTTCAAGTATCGAATGCAAGCATTGTTGAAACAGGGATTCTATTCATTTACAAGAAATCATTCCTTAGCCTTCTCGTACTGAGAAGAAGCCCGTGCCCAGCAGTGGGACAGTAATGGGCTGTTTATGTATGTATGTTATGTATTCACCGGTCCACCCCTTCGATGCAAGTAGTATTCTGTTTGACAGTCGCAGATATGCTAGCAATTTTTAAACAATTTAGTATTGGTATCTGGTCAAATCTGTTACACCGGTGCTTGTGCTAGAATACAAAAAATCTATACTATAATCTATTGCTTTTTGGCCGAAGTTTAGTGTTATTCCTAATAAAAAATAAAGAATATATGTTGGATCAGCTGAATAAACTGCTATGTTGGTTATTATAGTATTACAAGTATAATATAAATGATGTACATTGGCACTGCGCCTGTCGGACACGGCGGCGTTATTTTTAAGGACCGACTGAAGGTTCGGTTTTGGCTAGTTTCGGCCAAAAAATCAAGTTTCGGCCACAGTTTCGGTTTCGGCCAATAATTGGCCGAACCTTCGGCCCCGCTGAAACTAGGTATTCGTGAATTGTCGCGCATCATTCGAGTGAGTGAACGTGTTTGCCAGTTGAGTGCGCTAGCCATAGGTTGTAAGTTGTAATAGAATATAATTCATTAGATATTTTATTTGGTTCTGTTGAGTTATTCCCTAGAACTTATACAATATGAATTTATGTAGAAATTAATGTACCACTTAAAAGATGTGTGAAGATACCTGTGATGTTTGATTGAAACATTATTATGTTTGTTTGTAATTGTTGTTGATTAAATTTTGTACCCGTATTCGAACTGCCCCGTAAATCCAATACACAACTACCTCCGGTGATTTAACTGTTACCGTGAATGACCTTCAGTACTATTAGTCATGTTGCATTTTTTCCCTTTAGTACGCGAGGTGCTTAGTCAATTCGGACGCGTAGTACAATAGTACGGGAAAGTTTTCTAGTTAAATTTCATTATTTACTACTACTATGACTACTATCACGACAAATACTAAAAATAAAAATAGTCTACAACCCAAGGGGGTCCCCATACAAGAAACCTCGAAAAACATGGATTTTTTTCAACGTTTTGTTCCTGCTCTATCTTCAAAACTGTAATACATACCAGCGTCAAATTTGGTCTGATTACAGTGCATACTATGTAGTTTAGCAACAAATACTAAAAACAGGGCAAAAATAGACATATGTGGTGGTACCTACGTAAGAAAGAGAAAAATTTACATATCGCGTACGCTCCTTGATGTCTTTTGATAAACTCTCGTAAATTAAATCAGTTTCTATGGGGTATCAGGTCGATGGGTGGTACGGAACCTACTGCGTGAGTCCGACTCACACTTGACCGTTTTTGTTACATACCTACTTTAATTGTTGCATTTTATTTTTTTACACGTGTTAACTGTCTATATATGCGTAAAAATACAATAGATTTAACATGCTATAAAAAATTCAAATAAGTTTCGGTTTCGGCCGAAACTGGGACCAAGACCGAAGGTTCGGTTACGGTTTCGGTTTCGGCTGAAAATCCTGTTTCGGTCGGACACTAATTATTTTAATTTTAAGGTCAGTTTGGTTAGAACTGTGACAACGCCCATGCCTATCATGCATTTTTCTAGTACATTCATAAAAAAGATCGGAAGAACAATTATACAAAGTAGATGTAAGTCAATAGGTATGAAGTTTATGATTATACTTGTGTTTTTCAATAAAAATTTAATTATAAATTTTAACTTCCTTAATACACAATTTGTATGTATACCTATAGGTCAAATAGTACAAAATTAAATGTATCATGAATACTAACAATAGTAACAATTAATTATATATTTTATAAAATGAGTAGATTCAATACATACGTTTTACTACCAACCTTACTACCAGTAGTAACACAGGTAATAGAATTGCCTTTGTCAATTGCATCAAATGTCAGGGTAAGAAAGGTAGGAATGTATTTATTATTGTCAGACAAGGACATATCGTACTGTATTATTACACCAAATTACATCCAGCCTGGATCAGTAATTTTGCCATGACACACGAATATAACAAATGAACTTCCGATAGCATGATAACTTGTACCTCTTCACATGCCCAAGTATCGCTCCCAATAGTTTTATATCAAATCAAAATACTAGGAATGGTTTCATCAATGCTAATTTATGGTAAAAAAATTAAACAGTGTTCCTAAGAGAAGGTAGTTCAATTATCGCAAAATAAAATTATTAAGCTTTCGCGGTATTGGTAGCTGGTTCCCCGATCGCAGTAAATATTAATACATTCGCCAAAAAGTTTCATATTACTCTGTTAACAAAATATTTAAATATACCTATATGTTAACAGAGGGCTGAGCAGTTTGCTCCGTAGCCCCAGTGAAACCGTCGCGTCCGCGATCGTCGATAAATAAACGAATTCATTCAATGTTTCCGTTTCGTGTGTCGGCGGTATATTGTATTTCACAATATTCGAACGGTTTCAATCAAAGCAGTTATTATTTGTTGTTCAATATTGCATGATTAACTTCTACGAATATAAAGTAAATTCTCAGACCAAATTATTATTTTGGTCTGAGAGTAAATTCGATTGTTTCTGTTTCTCACAAGGAAAAAAATAAACAACTTTGAAATTAGGGTTTAGGATGGAAAGTTTTATGGTGTGGTATTGTGACATTATAGACTTGAAGGTACATAATGATTGTACTTAACAATTTCCTGATCTCTCTCCGGTCGTGTCGAATTGCCGTCCCATCGGATTATGAGAGTGAGGGAATAGAGAGTGCACCTGTGTTTGCGCACACACTTGTGCACTATAATATGTCCCGCGCAGATGGCTAGTCTCCATTGAGATTGGCCGCCGTGACCGAAATTTGGCCGGGAGGACATTAGGTAATTAACAATTCGAACAACTTTTATTATGGAACCAAACCTAAAATCAGGAAAAAAAAATCTGCTGTTTTCTAGATTTTTTCGATTTAAGTGAACATTAATGTAGGGAAAAGCTGATGTATTTTCGCGATTTTAGGGTTGGTCCCTTAAAAAAATTGTTCAAATTGATGAGTACAATCATTCCATAAAGGGTTGTTAATGAATTAAAAATAACCCAGTATTGAAATATTGATGATTTGATACTTCGATATATAAAAATTACGTAAAACGGAATGTTAAAATTGAAACAAATAATAGCTAGTAATTGCAGGTAGTTTATTGCACGTGTTTTTAGGATTTCGTACCCTATGGGTGCTAACGGGACTCTGTCACTCCGTCTTTTTTTATTTTGCTCATGGCACCAGTCACGCCAGCTACGCCAGTTTCAGTATATTAAAAAGTACTCTGTGAACGCCAGGCAGCAGTAGTAGGCGGGGTAGTCTCCGAGTCAGTCGCCCGCAGGGCCTATCTTCCTGTAATTTTTATAGAAGGTTTCTTCCTCATCCCTCCTGCTCCACTGTGCCCTCTGCTAACTTCAGAAGGACACGCGGAGTCACACCCCATTGGCCCAGATCGAGCCCCCCCCGTGTCCTAATATTCACCACAGGCAATAATCCCCCGGTCCAAAGAAGAGTTATGGGCCCGTGCCCAGGGTGCACCGGCCCAACAACTGCTGTTCCCTCCAGACGTATCGAGAAGGACCAGCAGCCGTCAGGCACACGAGGCCCTGCACCTCTCTTTTACTCTGCGTACGGCATCCGTCTGTCTTTCCGTCACAGGGCTGTATCTCCCAAATCGTATTAGGGACCTAGTTGAAATATTCAAAGAATATGTTTTATCTGTGATGGCTTCTATCGTGACAAATACGAAAAATAACTTGAAGTTCGCCCCGAATGGAAACCTCGCGATAAACACATATTATGCAAATCTTTTTTAACATTTTAGGTTGAATATTGAGTCTGAAATAATGAACTAAATCGACATTTTCTTATTAAAAACATACATTATAAAATATGACAAAAGCAAACCAAAAACCACGGGGGTTTACTACTCTCAAACAAAATTTGGCCTACTATCCTACTAATGTTATACATGTGAAAGTATGGATATTGTTTGTTTGTTTGTCCTTTAGTAACGCTGAAACGGCTTAACCCAGATTAACATACAGGCAGCTTTTTATCCCGGGAAGATTATCAGTTCCCGAGGGTTGCGCGATAACCAATAACGTCTTTCTGTAATAAACCGACTTAAAGGCAGGAGAAGCCGCGGGCATAGGCAATAATACAATATGAACATTAAAGTTAAAAATGAGTATAATTCAATTTAAAAATGAGTATAATTCAATTTAAAAATGAGTATAATTCAATAACAATGGCAAAAGTAATTTAAAAGTATTTTAGAAATGGCGACAGCACCAAGAGCAACGAAGACAAGGCTGGATTATTTATATTGTACTCTTGTGTCCTTAGTTAAATTGTAAGCACTTAGTTCACACATTAATTAGCTGCTTTCTTCCTTGCTGTGGTTTATCGATCGTATCTCTTCGTGGAAAAGTTTTTCATTTTATTCTTGGCTAAATTACTTGAAGGTAGATGGACTTCTCGCAGAAAATTTCTTAGGTTAGACTAGTTTTTTCTTTTCCTGATCTAAGCTTATATTCAGAGACAAATTCAAGAGTCACGAGCAGCAGGGCAATTGCGTAACTCATTTGACAGTTTAATTTTGATGTAAAATTTAAGACGATGTTGATAACATCGCAATTAAACATTGGAATTGTGTAACGACATCAATCAATCAACTCAGCCTATCGCAGTCCACTGCTGGACATAGGCCTCTCCCAAATTGCGCCACAACGCTCGGTCCTCTGCCTTCCGCATCCAGTCCCCCCCAGCCACGTTCTTTAGGTCGTTTTTTTTCGTCGTCGTCGTTTTTTTTTTCTTTTGTTTTCTGTAACGACATAGAGGGACTTCATTATGAAGTAATTAACTAAATAACATAATATACGCTCTGAAAAAAATTAAGGCATTAAGTCCGCCTATGTACACATGTTGCATGAAGTTTAAATAAATAAATAAATAAAAATTTATACGACAGACATCGACTTGTCATTTTTGCTTCCTTCATTCCTCTTTAAACGATATAATTCCTCTTTAAGCTTTATCATTCATTTCATTTTATAATTAATCCCTCCGACATCGTAAACAATAGTTTTGTAGTTACGCAATTCGAATTGTATTATTTTTCCGGACACAAACTTCAAAATTGTCATTTTGTTCATTACGATGCAGTTACACAATTGCCCTGCTGATCTATATCTCATAAAAAAAAACTTATGCTTCCATCTGTCAAAATGCAGTGCTTACGCAAATAATTCTATTTAGAAACGTTTGGAACTCCACTAACACATATCTCAGCGTAAGCAGTGAATATCGGCTACTTAGCTAGTTAAGCAGCGGATGTGGCGCCGCCAAGCGGGCAAACATAAAATACTGAAATACAGTACACTGTACAGACCTTCCCTTTTATTAGGATAATTCAAAATAATAATTGCTTATGGGTATTATGTGTATTAGAGCAGCTATTACACGCTGTATTTTAATCACAATATATCTATTGAATAATCATAAAAACCTAGCTTTATAAGCTATATTCGCTTGACAATATTAGTTTACTTAATCTCAACTTTAAACGATGCAAAGATATTTGGGGCCCACGGTTTACGACTACGTTGCAATATAAAAATGGGTTTACTTATAATCGTAATCGTAAAATATTTTTATTTTTAATTATCATTCGATGAAATGTAACATCGATTTAGTTTTACGATCTTTATCATATGAGGTGCGTCTCTGTTATTATGTTTAGATTCGCCCTTCTATATAATAGTAGACGTCACTCAAAACTATTGTACCCTATTAATAAAAAAATCAGCATTGTAATTAACTAGCTCAAAAATATAACCTTTTGAACAGACGCTCCTCATATATTATATACAATATTGTATACAATTGTTTTTTTATGCTAGTCCATAAAGTATTATCATTATATCGAGCCAAGCCGCGCACTCATCGCCGCGGTGAATTTGCGGTGCCACGTGAAGAGTGGTTTTGGTTAGAAGGTAGGTACACACGGCTACACATCAAGCTGTACAAAACCAGTAAAGGCTGACCTCGCGTTGTAAGGAAAACCTATACAATGCGAGATCAGCTTATACTGGAAATGTACAGCTTGATGTGTAGCCGTGTGTACCTATTTATTTTGTGCTTGCTTTATGAATGCGAATTCCCAATAAAGTAAAATTAAATAAATTTAAATTGGTACCTATTTCATCATCGTGTTCAATAATCGAATTAGCCTACCACAGGCCACTGCTGGATAATATAGTTCATAGAAAGCTCGCTAAGCACTCCGATGCCCACGAAAACAGCCTGCGAGAGTGGGCAAATTTTACATACACCAGTTTAGAGCCGCTGCAAATTTAACTCACAGGATAAGGTGTGGTGATTTTGTAAAACGTGTAAATTAATGTCGCACCGCATATTAGTCCCACGTAACTCAGTGCCAGGTGGGCCGACGAACTGAAGAAAGTAGCTGGGGGGACTAGATACGGAAGACAGAGGACTGAGTGTAGTGGCTCAACTGCGATAGGCTGAGTTGATGATGATGAACCTAAGGCAACGAAGGAAGCATTTTCTAATAAAATACATAAACGTTCTGTCTGGGCTGGGGTGGGCTGGTCTGGGTTTAGTATTAGGCTCGCCATATCATCATCATCTTCATTTCAGCCGAAAGACGTCCACTGCTGGACATAGGCCTCCCCCAAGCATCGCCATAGCGACCAGTCCTGCGCCTTCCGCATCCAGCGGATTCCGGCGACCTTCACCAGGTCGTCAGTCCACCTTGTGGGGGGGGCTACCCACGCTGCGCCTTCTAGCCATATACAGGGTTGAAAACTGTTTCCCATGGATCCTTAATTACGCGGCAAATTGATTACAATGCATGTATGAGCGACTTTTCAAAAGATACTACCTGTTTGTAATATGTTACACCATATTACAAACAGGTAGTATCTTATGAAAAGTCGCTCATGCATGCATTGTAATCAATTTTCCGACAAATTGGCTCTCTAATTTCTGCGCTAATTAACTCTACACTAAAGAGTGTATTTTAATTACTTTGAACGATCGTGTAGTCATTTTATTTGAATTTAGTAAAAGATTACCTAAATGGCAAGATATGTATTCAGTTACAAAAAGTTAAATCTAATTAGGTTAAATGTGATATTGGGTTTCTATAGACATCAAAGTTAAATCTGAGATTACACTAGTTAGGTACCTACCTACTATTTACATAAGATTTCAACAATTGAAATGAAAAAAATAAGATGATAACAAAGCTCTTGTTTTAATTAAGTAATGATAGTTTTTCTACAGCAAAATAAACAAGTTATTCCTCTTCGCTTCAAGATAACTCCCGTAGGCAAGTAACAGTATCTCGGTTGATTAATTATTAGTTATAAAATTCTATCTTCAATTTTTCATTGTAGGTAATATTAATATAACAGCAATTTTTTCTATGCGGATAATGTTTCCTTAATTTGATTCCAAGCTTGATACTCTTTTGTGTCACTTATTTTTTTATAGATTTTAGATAGTCACAAAATAAAAATATTCTGAGAGAGGAACTAGCCTTAACGTCAATTAAATTCCACACCTGCATTTTTCCGATAGGAACTAAACTCAACAGGCTGATGATAATTGAATTGAATTGTTAGAAGCCTACTTAATACCCCGCAATGAACATAGGTATCCTAGAAAAAAAGTCCGACTTGATCAACTCGTAACCGGACCGGTTCATTATTTATTGTAATTAGCGTAAATCGATTAGAGTGGAGATTTACTGATGAATCTGCTGATTACCTGGCTGAGACCATTAAAGTACGAAAATATTGTTTCTGTTCTAAGATTAGTCAGATTAACTAGTTAATCTGCAGAAACCCTAGGTGATCTGCAGACTAACGACCAAGCAGTCGTTAAAGTGAAAAGAGTAGGTTCAGTAGCACTTCGATGATTATCCTGTCCCCAGGTTAAGCAAGTTAGGTTAGGTAGTAAGCAAGGACAGCGCTCCCGCAAAGGTAAGTGGGGCGAATTTCGCAATAAATATACGAAAACAACCAGAAAGCTAACAGGTAGGTTAGGTAAGGTTAGAACACGCAAGAGCAGAGCCGCGGCACGGCCGTTGAGTGCTATAATCAAATTGCAGCTATTATGATGGTTTTCTTTAACTAACTATCTCTTCCGCGCTTTGACGGTGTAGTTTACGTTATGTGTTCTTAATAACTCGGTAAAGTGCGGATACCTCATTTCGCACTTTAACAAATCTTACCCGGTAGTTTGCAGATTATCACGTTAATTATAACAGTAACATTTTCTTTTTAAAGACTGAATTAAACAGAACCTCTTATTTTGAGGTAGGTTAAAATGGAAGATGACATTTCACCGGGTTGGATAAATAGTATAAAAAAAGAAATAGATAATAGATAAAACGTCGTTTATTGAGTACAAAACAAGACATAAGACATACGGGTAAAAAGATAATACAAAGACAATTAAAATAAATATATAATAAATTAGAAACATTACTTGCTTTGTACACCAACATATAAATTTTCAATTAAATTATTTAAGGCACTAAAAACAGAGAACTAATCATAGATTTAAAATTCATTATATTATAAATTAAGACTTGTGCTCTTGCAAGGACCAGGAACACATATTAAATGTGCTTTATGTATGGTTTGTCCAAGTAAACTTAGCATTATCCAAGCCTTTGGGTAAACTCCAATCAAAATCTTAAGGATAAATTCTAATTTGGTATTTACCCGGACACACCTAGGTCTACCAATAGGATATGTTATTGACAACGTCGTCATCATCATCATCCTCCTGCCCTTATCCCAATTTATTTGGTGTCAGCGCATGTCGGCGTAGGCAAAGTAATAGGGTTCCTTTGACACACGTTGGGAACGGAATTCTAAAAATAACCTTTGAGTATTATTACTTTTGTAGGATGTAGGATAAAATTGCTTCCGCCCTAAGCCAGCTTAAGGCAGTAATAATTATGCATTATGTTCTCGGCGTACTCTCCACTGTCATCTGCATTTATGAAGATTTATCGTAACTACAAACTTATTGTAGCCGAAAACGGCAACGGTCGGCTTCTTAAATTTAATACGAAATAATGTTCCTGATGAAATAACTTTAAACTAACTAAAATATTGCACAAGTTTAAGATACGCTCTGCTTATTTCGTTGTAAAGTCTTATGAAATATATTTGTTATACCTATCTATTTAGAAAAAGCCTCTTGTATAAAAACTGTACTTTTGTATCAACAAAATTACTTAAATGGGTTTACTCATAGAAATCTAAACAATAAGGTACCGTAAAATGCCCTAACTTTGCCAACAAGCCCTACTTTGCCTAAGGCATTAACTTAATTTTTACACGCACTGACACTTTATAACTGAACCAAATGTTAGCGTTTTCATAGTTTTTAAAGCTCCCCAACTACGGAAATCATAGCTATTATAGTTTACTCGAAAAATAACTAGGCAAAGTAGGGCTTGTGGGCCAAGTTAGGGCAGTTTACGGTAATAGAAATGTTATCTACTGTCTTTTAATAACGGAATGCGTGTCGCCGGTTCGCCGCTACCAACATATAAATACGCAATTACGCCCACCATGTTTCTAGCATTCTTTGCAAAATAAATTAATTCTAAAAAAGTCCGCTGTTAGATATTATGCTGCAAAATACAATTAATAACTAATCGTTTGATAAATAAACAAAAAAAAAATATAGCCTGGAAAAAATCAGAAGGCAGTCGTTCAGACATTGGGAACGCTAGTTTAAATATTAGTTCGCAGTGAAAGATGCCCCTGACATAATCTCATAGTCAATACTCTCGGACACCGACGGTTTAACTATATCTAAAAACAAACCACAATATTGTACATATACAAGTCTAGGCTAGGTATACTTGTGCCATTAGGTTGCATTACAATTTGAGCTAAAACTCGAAGCACAGTTAGTTCTCAAGTAAAATTTTCTATTTATGTGAACATTTTCAAGTCTCGCTTTTATGTTGTCTCTATCATCAATAAAAATGTATAAGCACAACGGAATTCCTACTTTTTATACATAATATGTGTGTCCTTTATTTTTTGTGCCCTCGTATGTCTGGGTATATTAATGAGTTTACAGATAAATATGAGAAAGCCGTTGTCTTCGAACCATTTATGATAAATAGCCCAGCTAAATACCTCGATATTTGTACCAGATTTTTGTTAAACGACCATACTTTATCTAAACGATTTATCCTAAATGTCTATAACGTTACTATATATTAACTTTTGGGCCTTGTTACGATACTTTTTTCGATGATACCAACTCATTGGGCAATTTCACGCTTGGGTGTGATAAGAAATAGAATTCGCGTATAGATAGCTAAATAAAAATAAATTATATGAAGCTGTAATTTAAAATACTGAACGGCTGACACAGAAATAGATAGATAGAATGAAAAAGTGGGCAGGACGCGCGTGCCAACACTCTGCACCATCATCATCATCATCATCATTTCAACCGAAAGACGTCCACTGCTGGACATGGGTCCCCCAAGCATCGCCACAACGACCGGTCCTGCGCCTTCCGCATCCAGCACTCTGCACCATAGTGCAGGGCATTTCAAAGCCATTCTCAGTACGCCTTATGACTTGTTTCTGTAAATACCGTAACAAAAACCCGCAAAAATGCCTTATTGTGCTGTTTCTAACTGCAGAAACAAAAGCTGTAAAGAAAATTTGATTAAAGTTAATTTTTAAAAATTAATGACGTCAATATGGGAGGCGTAGTTTGTTCGAAAGTTGCCACGCATGAATCGCAAGTAAAATTATGATTACAACCATTCTATCTATCTATTTCTGTGGCTGACTAAATGGCATATTGTTTTAATAGATTGGTATAGAATTATGGAGGTAAAATGAATTGATTGGTATAAAAGTATGTAAGTAAAATGAATTTATTGGTATTAAAGTATGTAGGTAATATGTATATTATCTAAAATCTATAATAATGACAATAGTCGTTCAACAAATTTTAATTTTCAAAATCAATCAATTCATTGATTGTTTCAATATTATTGTTTACGAATAACGACAGACATTTAGATTATTAATGCAATACTTTAGCTAGTATTTATTATTCAGACTAGCCAAATTAATTGTGGAAATAGAAATTTGTTTATCAACTTTTGCCTTTGACTGTACACTATAATTTTAATCTTAAAGGAACGTTAAGACATTAACAAACGCAGTATTATTTACAGTTATATAGTTAATTACAATATTAATTACTTCATCCTTGGTCTTTGAACAGGAGATTAAATTTAATATCCGCCATGCTCATGCCAATAACCCCTGTTTTAATATCGACATTATTATCGTATAACAGATAGTATTTTAATATACTCAATTAATGTTTAAAAAACCTATCGATGAATTTTCTTTAATAATAATATTACTATCCATCGAGTTACTGTGGATTTATGATTTACTTGTTTTACGGCAAAAATTAATATCCAATCTATCCACGATCCACTACTAGAGATAGAATTTTGTCATATTTTGTATGGAGTTTATGTCAAATTTCTATCTCTAGTAGGGTAAATCGTAGATAGATTGGATATTAATTTTGCCCGTTATTCGTTTAAAAACAACACTCGTTTATTGTCAGTCGTGTTATAAACGCAATACCTAATTTTTTAATATAGACAGGTTAATAAATCAAAGTATTAGTTACTTTGACTCATTAACCCGTAAATAATCATACCTACGTGGTTCACTTTTTTCGCACATATTACTAACTTTTTATACAATCAAGAAAAATGTTTTAAGATAATATAACAAAGCAACAGCAACTCCTAGTTTTTGAACCTTTTTAGCTAGTTACATTAATATTTATTAACACGTGTTGCCAGATTATCGTGTCAACAAAATCCATTATAATGTCTTCGACGGTTTTTAGTGTGGGTACGTAGTGCCGAAGACAGGTCAGTTACACATTGTTACTGTCTGCCTCGAGATTTATGGACGAACGGTCTAACCCGTAGAGCTGTTTTCGCCCCTTGCAAAAGTTAAAGACAGTTAAACTCAACCCCCCGCAAGGTCTATCCCATTTGGAGTGTTTTCTTTCGATATAAGATGCGGATGTACTTAACGTCGTATTTTAAGAGGGATTTTGGATAGCGAAGCTATGTAATATAACTTTTATAGGGAATGTTCAAGATAAAGAACGTTATATCCAGGGGTCATATACTATGACAAACGCTAACGCGGTAATATAGTATTATTTCAATGTACAGGTGGAAATGTCAACTGTCTTGGCAACCAGTACCGCCATTTTAACAGGCGCGTTACTTGCGTATTATCATAGTAAATAAAGGCTCTAGTATCATATACACATAATACAAGTACTCATAGTAACGATCGTCTTTGGATCGGAATGAAAGATAGAAAGCAGATGTTTAGCAGGAACCTTTCTTTTAACAGACAAGTCACATATAATTTAATGTTTGCGACTCTAAATATTTAAGCTGAAAGGGTAAAAAATCTGTTTTACAAGTAATACTTTTTCTGTTCATCGTACGACATGAGAGTAAAAAAAATGTAGATTATGAAACTCTCTACACATTTGTGCTAGTTCCTTTTATTGTACGGGCAGAGTAGGAGGCGCGCAAGCTTCAATAGAATAATTATGAATTATGTAATGCAAAAAACCGGCCTAGTGCGAGTCGGACTCACGCAGTAAGGGTTCTGTACCACCCATCGAACTGATACCCCATAGAAACTGATTTAATTTACAAGAGTTCATCAAAAGACATCAACGCACCCTGCGTGAAATATGAATTTTTGCATCTCTTTCTTAGGCAGATACCACCACATATGTCTATGTTTGCCCTATTTTTAGTATTTGTTGCTAAATTAAATACTATGCACTATAATCAAACCAAATTTGACGCTGGTACGTATTACCGTTTTGAAGATAGAGCAGGAACAAAAACGTTGAAAAAACTGCATGCTTTTTGGGGTTTCTTGTTCGGGGACTTTGGTTTTCGACTTTTTTATTTTTAGTATTTTTCATGATAGGGTCATAGCAACACATATTCTGAAAAAAAAAACATCCGGCTACCTATTACCGTTCAAAAGATATAGCCCTGTGACAGACAGATGGACGGATGGACGGACAGCGTAGCGAGAGTATTAGGATCCCGTTTGGCACCCTTTGGGTACGGAACACAAAAAATCGGCTTTCAATCTTTCATTCCGAGGTTAAATCCTAATTTGAGTGGACTATTTATATATTGTCCGGTACATGGTATAATAATATGCTTCGCCGTCTGGTACTACCATAACCACAAGACCAAAACCAATGAAAGACTAGCACTGTTATCTCAAACATTTTTTTATCACGTTCTAGAAAATATTGAGATAGATCTTGTGATCTTTTATTTAAAACAAATATATTTTTTCCCACAAATATACATATTATGACACCTGTTTCCCATTGAGGTAGGCAGAGACTATGGATTTCCGCCTGCTACGATCCTGACACACCTCTTTCGCTACATCTACGTTCATGCATTGCTCGTTGGTTTAAAGTACTCTTGGCAACGTCAACAACGTTGACAATTGACAACGTCTGCGATTTGATTGAGATAGATAGAAAGATAGATAGAATATTCTTTATTGTACACCAATAACATTATTATCTTTTTTCAAACGAAAATAAATCTATATGGAGTAGTAAAATTTTACCATGATTACCATCTGATTTGCCAGTTAATTTCTGACCTTTAGACTACACAAAAGCATTTGTTACTGTTCATTGTGTTCATGCTATTTCTAAAAAAAAACCGGCCAAGTGCGAGTCGGACTCGCGCAGTAAAGGGTTCCGTACCTCTCAATATGTCTATGTTTGTCTTATTTTTAGTATTTGTTGCAAAACTACATAATATGCACTATAATCTGACCAAGTTTGACGCTGGTATATATTACCGTTTTGAAGATAGAGCAGGAATAAAAACGTTGAAAAAAATGCATGTTTTTTGAGGTTTCTTGTATGGGGACCCCCTTTGGTTTTAGACTTTTTTTTGTTTTTAGTATTTGTCGTGATACACATCATAGCAACACATATTCTGAGTAAATTTCAACCGGTTACCTATTACCGTTCAAAAGATACAGCCCTGTGACAGACAGACGGACGGACGGACGGACAGCGTAGCGATAGTAATAGGGTCCCGTTTGGAACCCTTCGGGTACGGAACCCTAAAAAGGGATGAAGCAACACGAGTATTTTTTCTGTTCAATTTCGGCATTCATCATTTAAATTATTACCAGTGTTTTTTCTCAATCTGTTCCGCTTTCCTACAATGTAATCTTAACAATCGAGGGTACTTTGTACATATGGGTAGTTTTAAAAAGTGAGCTCGGTCCATTAGTTTCACGCCGACGAGGCGTCGGCCACACTATCGATCGCAGCTAATGCTCCCTAGTTTTTACTGTATTACGCAAAAGTATTTGGCAAAAATGAGAACAGATGTAAGAGGACTATAACGCAGTTATTTACTGGAAACACTCAAGGGTTTTATATTAAACTCAATAGTCTGTTTATTTTGTTCTTTTCTCTTGTTGGAAAAGTGTCGTTTACTGTAAAATGCTAGTCTAATTACGAGAACTCTTGTTAGTTGGTCGTCGCTCATGATAATATTAATTATGATATTAGACACTATTATATTTAACTTCGTCAAACTTTAGGGTTAAAGTTCTAAGTCATTCACATGATACTCCTGAGAACAGAAGAACAAAGCTTTGATTTCGATTCCGCACACGGCTCTTTAAATAAAAACCGGCCAAGTGCGAGTCGGACTCGCGCAGTAAGGGTTCCGTACCTCTCAACGACCTGATACCAGCTGGAGCTGAAGCTGGGGGGACCAGCTGAAAATCAGTGCTGTGCATACCTACATGCACAGCAAATACTGAGCTGGATCCCTTGCCACACATATTATGTTGTATGCATTTTGTGTTCTCATTAATTTGTCCTGTTACCTTTGCATGTAATAATTAATAAATAATAATAAATAAATATTTTTGGGACATTTTTACACATCACCATTCCAGTCCCAAACTAAGCAGAGCTTGTGGTATGGGTACTAGACAATGGATATAATACTTATATACTTTTTTTTTGTAAATACATACTTATAATACATAAGAAACAACCAGACCAACACAAACACTCATGTTCATCACACAAATATTTGTGTCCTGTGGGAATCGAACCCACGACCTCGTGATCAGCAGTCCGACACATGAACCATTAGACCACAGAGGTCTAGTGGTACGAGTAGTCTAGTGGTCACATAATATGTATATTTTGTGTATGTGTGGCAAAATAAATGGTTTAAATGGTAAATGATACCCCATAAAAACTGATTTAATTTACGAGAGTTTATCAATTCAATTTAATTCATTTACACGCAAAAAAAAATTTTTTTTTTGTCAAAACTTATCAACATACATTGCGCGAAATATGAATTTTGTCTTTCTTACGCAGATACCACCACATATGTCTATGTTTGTCTTATTTTTGAGGTTTCTTTGGTTTTAGACTTTTTTTTGTTTTTAGTATTTGTCGTGATATACCTCATAGGAACACAATTTCTGAGAAAATGTCAACCTATTACCGTTCAAAAGCTACAGCCCTGTGACAGACAGACGGACGGGCGGACGGGCGGACGGATGGACAGCGTAGCGAGAGTAATAGGGTCCCGTTTGGCACCCTTCGGGTACGGAACCCTAAAAAATATCTTTAGGAGAATCTTAGGACATGCCAGTTTTAAATTGATGTATATTTTAGACCCGAACTTGCTACATTACTGAAATGCATTCTCTTTAGATTCTCTAACTTGGTTGTATTTTTGGTCATAACTTGGTCGTGTCGTGACTGTACGTTATCTATTATTTCTTCAACATCTGGTTTGTAATCATTTGTTACTTCTTGTTTATTCCGGTCTCCTTCGTTTTACCGTCTGTAACTTATATAAACAAAGTCAGGAACTTCGTTCTTTAATATGTGAAACATGTGTTAATATTATATACATACATGTACGTGCCTTAGAGACATTCCTTTAATTAGTAAACTTTTTTATGGTAAGATTTCGAAACGAGCTAAAGGCCCTCCAGATGTAAACCTTTTCCCATAACAACTGCAATACCACCTAGACAAATGTTCGGCAAACTGAGACATGAAGATGGGAAAGTCCCATGTGATTGTAATTAACCTGATTATAGTGCATACTATGTAGTTTAGCAACAAATACTAAAAATAGTGCAAACATAGACATATTTGGTGGTATCCTACGTAAGAAAGAAGTGCAAAAATTCACATTTCGCGTACGATCGTTGATGTATTTTGATAAACTCACTAAATTAAATCAGTTTCTATGGGGTATCAGGTCGATGGGTGGTACGGAACCCTTACTACGTGAATCCGAATCACACTTAGCCGGTTCTTTACATTAATCGCCTTCAAATTACCTAGATTTTGCACTATAATAAATTTGTAAGAAATGTCAAACAGTTTCGGAGACAAAGTTGTAAACAAATGCATCAAGTAACAGCATTGATACGGGCTTTACAATCTTTTAAACGCTCTCCTGTAAAATCGTATTGTTGCACTTCCATTAGTATCAGCCGCTGATTTTCACCATCGTAGCACCCGCCATAAATTTAAATTCCATCCTCACCATCCTGATGGTTGGCGGTCAACTACTGTACGTTTAACACGCCTTTTTTTGCCTCGTTAGGCAAAACTGTGGGAACAACTTCCGTCAGCGGTTTTCCCGAACAACGTCTTTTTAAAAGGTTGGCAACGCATCGGCGACTGCCCTGGTGTTGCGGATGTCCATGGGCGGCGGAGATTGCTTACCATCAGGTGACTCGCTTACTTGTTTGCCCTCCTATGTTATAAAAAAAGTATATGTATATAATGTAAGCATATATAAAGCAAATATTTGTTTTAATAGTTTACACAGTAAAAATTATTTAAGTGGTGGAGAAATAAATTAATGAATGATTTATTATATGTAGGACCTGTCGTTTTGGGTTTTTAATATAATACTGGCATAACTAGTGATTTCGCCAGCTAATTAAGCTTATCAAAAATGAACAATTGCGCTGTTTATTCCACGTTGAATACATCATAGCAAAATAAAAACATTCAGATTGTTCTTAGAACGACAATACTTACAAACAAAAACTTGTATAAGTTTTGATACTTTTACAACCCGGTAGAAAATAAAAATGTAAGGTACAAAATGCTTTTCACAGCATCTTGACTTATAGTTGATACAAAATTGTTTTTAAGACTAACAAAATTATTTTCTCATAAATATCAATAAAATGAGCTGAGTTTAAATTATTGACATGTGAATCTCAAATAGAACACTTAAAACATTAAACATTATTCGATATCGGAAGACCTTAATCGGCGCTCGCATCGCGCGCAGTCCTCGGCTTCTTGTTGTCCCGGCCCGCCCGACCGGCAACCGCATCTGCGGGATTCTTATGCAAAATCGATGCTTTTATTGCTCTTTTATGGTCCCCACAGTCTTTCAGCCAAATTGAGAGCAAGAAGAGGCGTGAGAAAATTCATTCTCAAGCCAAAGCGTTTCTTTAATTAAGCCGGCTCGTTTATTTTTCACTTAACGACCGAGTGTCCGGTGTAAATTGATGTCCTCGTTGTATTGTTTTTTGTTTGGCGATAAACATTTCGATATTGGTCAGACGAAAGGCTGCGCGTACAATATACTAACGCATCAATAACCAGTATATTGAATTTATTGTTGGAACTCTACGTAATAGGCAATTTTTACTTCAGAATTATATACAATATATGTGCCATTCGGCATCATAAAAGTTAACTCTCTTTTTAGTCCTTTGCTACTAATTACATTTTCCCAATAAAGTGAGCCAGTTGATGATTTAATAACTACATAGCAATAATCTGGTCTGATCTATTGTGTTATTGTACTACCTACAACCAAAAAAATAATATGAGAAAGTAAAAAAGTGGGAATAATACAAAAGGCTAAGGCTAAGGCCTGAAACACACAATAATAACTGTTTAACACATGCGTCTGCAAAAGCCACATGCGACTGCCTCGTTGGTCTAGTGGTCGCAAGCGCGACTGCTGAGCGTGGGGTCCTGGGTTCGATTCGCGGGTCGGGCAAAGTGTTATTGGGTTTTTTCATTAGAGAATTCTCAGTAGCAGCCCGAAATATGGATTTGTGCCCGGTTAGTGGCAATAGGCTCGCCCTCTATTACATGGGACAATAACATAACTGGCGAAATGTGGGTGTCCTATACACTTCTGCCTACCCCTTCGGGGAAATACAGGTGTGATGTTATGTTGTTATGTTATGTGTCTGCAAAAGCAATTAAGTCTATTACTGAGACACTGGACGCTCAAAATTAAACCAATAGATTGAAAGACAAAGTGGTTTACTTGTAGTTTTTTTTTTTTTTTCGTGAGGAATTTCCATATGAACGCACTTCGCCCGGGGAAGGCGGAGCCAGTGTCGGATTCTTACCGACTAAAAACCACCATGGTGTTCCTCTAATGACCCTTGGCCGGGGCGCGGGAAAAACTCCTGTAATCACCCAACCATCCCCTGCAGGTCCCGGCCGACACTAATAGGCGAGCCCCTTCTCCCCGTGCGGCAACCATATCGGTCACACCATCCTCTGGACTGGTGCGCGCGGAACACAACGCGCCACCGGCACCGTCACGGGCCTTAACGGGCAGGCCCACACCTAGGGTGGCTGGAGGTCGGCATACGTCTTCACATAGGCGTCCTGTGACGACCAGGTCACGTCCTGCGGATGGGAAGAGAGGTTATCGCCTCTCCGCCGTCTCCTTAGCGACAATATTTTGATTATTCTGTGAACAATTAACGGACCTAGATGCTTGTTCTAATACTAGATGAATAACAATAATAATTTGAAGGTAGTAGTTTTTCACTGGTAATTTCACGATGCAGGAGGGTGTGAGTTCGATCCCGGCCCGCACCTCTGACTTTTCGAATTCATGTGCGGATTTATATTCGATTATCACTTGCTTTAATAACGAATAGTGTGCTGAGAATGATAGCAGATAGATACGATACCGTACTGCTCAGTAGGTTTACTGAACTCCATGTGTTCGGAGTAAAGTGAGCCTACTGTGCAGACGGAGTGTATTCTAGTATAATAAAATTGTGAATTGTGCCTATGGACTAAGCTGTCTGATAATAAATGATTTTATTTATTTATTTATTTATTATTTAACGGCGAAGGAAAAAATCGTGAGAAAACCTACACACCAGAGAGTGCTCCATACAGTTCTCAATGGTGTGTGCAGTCCGTCAACCCGCACAAGGCTTTAGCCTTTTCATACTGAGAAGAGGCCCGTGCCCAGCAGTGGGACAGTAATGGTTTGGTTATGTTATGTAATTTCACGATTATATAGAAGTACCGACATTAAACAGAATATTAAAAATCAAGATTAGCAATGACTTGCACACGCAGGGTCGTGCTATTAAAATAATACCAGGCGCGAACATCTTCCACGTCGTTAAAAGTCTCCGACTTTTAACTCTAAATTAGGTGCTCGGTAGCTGGTAGCGGGCAGTGTCACGTGAGCGGCCTCCGGAAGCTTCCTCGGGTGGTTTCTACGTCAGGAAAGAGTTTACTGACGCGTCTCATGCGCCAAGACAGTCGTGGCGGATTCTACTCATGCAGTAGCACTAGGTCTCCTACTCGTAGCGGCGTGTAGTGAGTACGCCACTTCGTTCGACCTCTGCTGCAGCTCAGCCAAGTACTCGCTCTGCCATATTTTCCAAAAATGCTTGAGGATTTGTTCGAGCCTTTCATGGCGTCTGCAATAGCATGTTACCGAGCTTGATTTTCGACCTCTTATCCGACTCGTAGAACTTGACAAATCGCAATATTCGCAATGTTTTTTTGTAAATTAATATAAAATACAGTAGGTGCGTACTACATTTGGAACAACTGGACTGGTATTGTCTAAAGTTGAGTTTTGTAAAGTCCTTTCCGACCAACCGTTTTATAAGACTAACCTTGTTTCAATGTTTTACTTCGCTGATTTTTAGTCACAATACGGTATTGTCTGCTAAGAAGAAAGGCACTTAGAAGCTTATAATAGTAAATACAAACAGTTTAGTAGGTATTACTTATTAACGTACAATTAACATACCTACATTGTTAATAGTACATTATGTTACATGTGAGCTAAGTTGACTATTATACTCGAGGCCGGATTGCAGCCCGAGCCGAAGGCGAGGGCGTAATGGAACCGAGAGTATAATAGTCAATGCTCACGCGTGTCAAACGACGTTTTTCAACACACTTGCGAGGAAAAAACATAAATTACACATTTTAGACAAATATTGAATTTGTGAAAAATGATAAAAATGGCGCGCGGATCGCGCGGTGACATACAGCGATGAGCGCGCAGGTGGTCGAAGGAAACTGCCAAACAGCCTAATATAAAAATATTATAAATTTATTTTTTTATTTATAACACAAATTAATATTAATTTGCTAACAAAAAATTATAATTTGAAGAAATGAAATGTTTATATAGCATATTTTAATAAATAGAGTTGATTTATTCCCAAAAATGTTTAATTTAGTTCAGGCATAAAAACTCTTTGCTGCGATTTAAAAATAAATTATAAAGTAAAAAGCACTAGTGCGATAATATAATGAAAAAAGCACGCGTGCGTTATAAGCCACATTCATCAACTCAGCCTATCGCAGTCCACTGCTGGACATAGGCCTCTCCCAAGTTGCGCCACAACACTCGGTCCTCTGCCTTCCGCATCCAGTCCCCCCCAGCCACGTTTTTCAGGTCGTCGGTCCACCTGGCGGGGGGGCGCCCTACGCTGCGTTTGCCGATTCGCGGTCTCCACTCAAGGACTTGTCTGCTCCAGCGGCCATCGGTCCTTCGACAGACATGGCCAGCCCACTGCCACTTCAGCTTACTGATCCTACAAGCTATGTCGGTCACTCCGGTTCTTCTCCGAATAATCTCGTTTCGGATTTTATCCTTCAAAGAAACTCCAAGCATAGCTCGCTCCATAGCTCGCTGAGCGACTTTAAATTTGTGGACGAGCCCAACTGTCAGTGTCCACGTCTCGGCCACATTATGAACCTAAAATCGATGCAATAAGAGCCACTTTACGAGCAAGTGTGTTGAAATAGTAGTTTATGAAACTGTTGCATAACAGGGGTTATTAAAACACGAGAGTGAGTTTAAAAACCGAGCCGTAGGCGAGGTTTTTAATAGTATCACACGAGTGTTTTAATACCTAGTTATGTCAGTTTCATACACTATTTTATCTAAACTTATACAATTTTAAATAAAATACCAACGCCAAAATCTTGGTAACATAGTCGTAGTTTTTCTTGATTTTTCTGGTAAAAGATTGTTAGTCATTTACGTTGCTGCATCCAGAAATTCAGGCGGGGTCATATTCTCCTCAGTTCAGTGTCACTGCTGTAGTCAGGTATTTTTGCCTAGAATAAAACTTTAAACATACAAAACCATAATAATAACGTAAACAATTACAATAAATTTACAAGTTATGATGACCAAATCCAGTAGGCCGTGGCGCGCGGCCGCGCACGCGCCCTAAGCACCCGTGCGCGCGCTTATACAGATAATAAAATATAGTCTGGCGAAAACATTATAATAGGAACTAATTTTCTATCCTTGTAAGGATTCCGTCAATCTCTGTTTTATCATACAAAAAATATACCTGTAAACACATAAATATAATTAAAAGCAATATGACAATCCAAAATTCTGCCAAAAACGCGATTTTAAACGATAACATTTTTCAATCTATGACTAGTGGCGCCACCCTGAATTTTGTGTACTCATTGGTGCCAAACTGTACGACTGCTAAAAAAAGGTTTGAAAACTCCTTGGTTGGGTCGAAGTGGCATTAAAAACTCCTTAGTTGGGCTGAAGTGTGCGGTTATGGAAAAAAAAATTAAATTACCGCATTGTTTTGTTCAGCAAACTGTATCGTAATGAAACTTTTTAAATTCATTACAGGTGCATGTGCGTAAAGTATGTCATTATGACATTACTTTCGAGTTCATAATTCGAATTTTACGATACGAGTGTAGATAAAAATATATATGATATTAAATTTTGTTTTACAAAAGTAATTTACTGTAACTGTTTGCATGTTGAAACAGTAAAAGCCACAGTGGAGCATGGTAATTAAATTCGAAGATGTCCAAGCGAGCCTTGTGGTCCTATGTGGGCTATGTAATGTGTGCTATGTGGATTCACGCTCAGCAAGCAAAGTTAATTAATTATGTTGCCGGGGTTCAGTCTGATGTTAAGAAAAATTGACATACTTATAATAAGTACTTAAAAACTTCTTAGATCTTCGTAGATCGACATAGCGTATACGTTTTTGTTCCAGTTTTTCGTTGATTTTTTTTTAAACGTTGCCCATTCTTGGATTTCTTCTGTATGGTGGGTACGTTCAAAAACACAAATCTCACCATGCTCAAATACCTATACCCGGAAAAACTATATGTGGATCACACAAAAATTTGTTCCGTGAGGGAATTGAACCCACGACCTTTAGCGCAAAAGCCGATCGCTCAACCACAGCGCTAGTAGTGTAGTCAAAGTTAATCATTATCATCATCATTTCAGCCGAAAGACGTCCACTGCTGGGCATAGTCCTCCCTAAGCATCACCACACCAACCGGTCCTGCACTTTCCGCATCCAGCGGATTCCCGCGACCTTCACCAGGTCGGTCCATATTGTGGGGGACCTACCCACGCTGCGCCTTCCAGTACCTATGCGGTCGCCACTTAACTTAACTTAACAGAACTTTACGGCCCCATCGGCCATTCGTTCTGCGCGCAGTGCTCCGCCAACTCCCACTTGGGTTTGAAAATTCTTTGGGCTATGTCGGTTACCTTCATTCTCCTGGGAATCTCCTCATTTCTGATTCGATCACGCAGGGACACTCCGAGCATAACCCTCTCCATTGCCCTTTGAGTGACTTAAAGCCTTCTTATCAGGCCCATTGTGAACGACCACGTTTCAGTGCCGTATCTAAGTAATTACTGGCAACACACACTGGTCACAGACTTTCGTCTTGAGAAACTGCGGTATTTTAGACGAGAAGTTACTGCGTAGCTTCCCGAACGCTGCCCAACTGAGTCGGATTCGACGATTAACCTCTTTTTTGAATTTTCACCTACCTAACTGATTACTGAATTTGGTAGGTCCCAAATTCATTCTGAGGTCATCGAGAATTCTACTGAGGTCCTCCATGGCCTCAGCCATGCCATGACTACTATGTCGTCAGCAAACCGATGGTGAGTGACGTACTCGCCGTTTATTTTAATGCCTAGCCCTTTCATTTTAGGTGCACTATGCTAAAAAGAATGTAGTATTGCTATAACCGCCATGTTTGGTACTTGCACGGTAAATATCTACGCTTGGTAGGCGAATTAGACACAACCTTATGGTGTGATGATTGACGATGTCAAAATGAAAGAAAGAAAGAACGAAAAATTTTTTATTGCCACAACAAGACGACATGCGGTAGGTGCACATAAAAAATAACTTAATTAGGTACATTTCTTGATTCATTTATCAAATGAGTTATTTTGTTGTTTTTTTACAAGGATTTATTTTCATTGTAATTTTTTATTAACATCTGCGATGGGCTTGGTAAGTGTTGAATTTGATTTAAAGCATTTCAATCGTTACAGATTTTTTTAATATCGCCATCAGCAGAAATTAGGAATGTACAGAGACGGCGACAAATTAATTTCAACCACGGTGACAAATTGTCGGTGCCAGAGTATTTTTACAGGTGTGTTGCAATGAAATTTTGGAGGGAGCTAAATTAAATCCATCAAAAAGAACATGTGACGTTATCGTTACACCTACCTATATTTTTTCTTTACCTACAATTTCCAAATCTATAGGTACATTAATAGGTACTAATACTATACTAATACGAGCACTAATAACAATATTATAAAGAGGAAAGATTTGATTGTTTGTAATCGATAAACTACTAAACCGATTTTTATAATTCTTTCACCATTAGGAAGCTATTGTATCCAGAAGTAACATAGGCTATATTTATTGATCTATAAATGATGTAAGCGGGCAAAACCGCGGGCAAAGTCTAGTCATAAATAATTATGTAAAACAACACATTCATAATAGTACATTATGATACAAGTGAGCTATGTTGACTACTATACTCGAGGCTGGATTGCATCCCGAGCCGGAGGCGAGGGTGTAATACAGCCGAGAAGTATAATAGTCAATGCTCACGCGTGTCATACGACGTTTTTCAACACACTTGCGAGGAAAAAAACATACACACATTTTAGACAAATATTGAATGTGAAAAATGGCGCGCGGATTACTATAATCGCACGGTGACATACAGCTATGCGCGCGCAGGTGGTCGAAGGAAACTGCCACACAGACTAGTATTAAAAATATTATAAATTGATTTTTTTATTTATGACACAAATTAATGTTAATTTGTTGAGAAAAATAAATAATTTGATGAAATGAACTGTTTATGTAGCATATTTTATGTATTTAATAATAGTATGACACGAGTGTTTTAATACATAGTTATGTCAGTTTCATACACTATTTTATCTAAACTCATACAATTTTAAATAAAATTCCAAAGTCAAAATCTTGGTAAAATTGTTGTAGTTTTTCTTAATTTTTCTGGTAAAAGATTGTTCGTCATTCACGTTGCTGCATCCAGAAATTCAGGCGGGGTCATATTCTCCTCAGTTCAGTATCACTGCTGTAGTCAGATATTTTTGCCCAGAATAAAACTTTAGACATACAAAACCATAATAATTACAATAAATTTATAAGTAACGATGACCAAATCCAGTAGGTCAAAGCGCGTGGCCGCGCACGCGCCCTAGCGCGCGCCTACACAGATAATAAAATATAGTCTGGCGAAAACATTATAATCGGAACTAATTTTCTATCCTTGTCAGGATTCCGTCAATCTCTGTTTTATCATACGAAAAATGTGCCCGTAAACACTTAAATATAATTAAAAGCAATATGACAATCCAAAGTTCTGCCAAAAACGCGATTTTAAACGATAAAATTTTTCATTGTATGACTAGTTGCGCCACCCTGAATTTTGTGTATTCATTGGTGCCAAACTGTAAGACTGCTAAAAAAAGGTATGAAAACTCCTTGGTTGGGTCGAAGTGGCCTTAAAACTCCTTAGTTGGGCTGAAGTGTGCGGTTATGGAAAAAAAAAAACCGCATTGTTTTATTCAGCAAACTGTATCGTAATGAAACTTTTTAATTTAATTACAGGTGCATGTGCGTAAAGTATGTCATTATGACATTACTTTCGTGTTCATAATTCGAATTTTACGATACGAGTGTAGATAAAACAATTTGCCACATCCCCTACAGCTACGTTCTGCCTGTTAACAGACAGACTCGTGCGAGCTCGGCGTTGATGAGTTACTCTGTCATTCATAACGTAGTGCTCAAATTAGGTACCCACTGATTCGTGCATATGTATGTATGTGAGACAAATTAGTCCAGTTCCACCGCGCGGTGATAAATAGTCAGGATTTAAGCTTGGTACATTTCAGCGCTGACCTGTAAATTATATTTCCACACTGATTCGGAAATTAAGGACCTTATAAACTTGCCACACGGCGCTATCTGTTCATTCTACGAGTACCTAAATGCATGGGAAATGGGTTGTTGATAAGGATGCGTCGGCATCACGACTTCATTCCCCACCACAGGCTCGTTTCCCGTCACATAACTTTGCGGGTAAATTGAAAAACGCTGCGTTAGTTTAATAGCATATTACGGCATGCAATAAACGTTATAATGCTCCACATCTACGCTTATTTTATGCTGAGCAAGTAAAATTAGCTTTACATTTAGAAATATTAATAAATTACGATAAATACCAAGAATTTAGAAAAAAGCAATGAAATCTCGGACATTCCAACCCACGGAATACTTTTATATTCATTTCCTCTATGTTCCAACCGATTACCTCAATTTACTTATGTAGTAGGAATGTATTTACAAAAAAAAAAAAAAAAATTGTATTAGGTATATCCATTGTCTAGTACTCTGCTGAGTTTGGGACTAGATGGTGCTGTGTAAAAATGTCCCAAAAATATTTATTTAATAAAACAAAGTTTAATTTGATTAAATCGCGTATATTATTTAAATTGGTTTTCCTGACGTTTCGAAAGCTTTGCAGCATTTCGTGGTCGCAGGCAGACCACGTAGGTCTTTGTTTTATTATAATGTGTAGTGATCGCGAAAACCTAAGAATTTATTATTTATTTAATTTACTAAAAGATAAGGGTGCATTAAAAGAGCCTTAGGGATTTACTAGAGGATGGGCAGCAGCGTTCTCTGAGTAGTTAAACAACCAACTACGATCGCCAACCCGCCTGCCAAGCGTGGCGATTATGGCATACCCCCCCCCCCCCGCTTTGGGGGAGGCCTTTGTAAAATTTACAGTGGACGTCTTTCTGCTGAAATTATGAAAAGAGCCTCCACGCGTGGCAATATTTAATTGATCGAGGCCTTTGTCCTGCAGTGGACGTCTTTCTGCTGAAATGATGAAAAGAGCCTCCACGCGTGGCAATATTTAATTGATCGCCCGGCGCACCCTGGGCAGTCAGCCCTGCTACCAACCAACCTCTGACTGGCTAATATTTTTCCCACGGCATTAGCTATTATCATTATGTAGCTCATGTCGACACGATATAAGATGACTAGTCAAAATCAAATTTACAAAATTTCAACTTCAAATCCATATTATGGATTGAAGAGTATAACCTCATAATATCTCGAAATCAACTGGATACATGAAGTTGAAATTTTGTAATACACATATTATGTGTATAAAGATAAAATAATTATGTTAAAAATGCTTGTAAATATATTTTTCTTTCTAAATTCTGTATTGGTTAATAATACTATAATACACACACACACCCACATTCAATAATGACCGTTTTTATATAGGTTAATTATTTTTTATACTTAGAGCTTCAACTAATAACATTTTCAACGATGAATAGTAATCAGATTGCACCAACGATGTGTTGATTAAACTTCTAATCCAGTATTGAGTAAGCCTTACAATCACAGCGAATCTCATGAAATTCCAATGCCTTTAAGAGACTTGGGATTGTAGACTAGTACACGAAATAACTCGCTACAATGCAACTTCTGCATTGTTTTCTCAATTACACAAACATTGAGGGCTCACAAAGGATGGCAACATCTCTATTGTAGCTAATTGACCACGACCTCCCAGTTTCCAATTATTGATTAAAATCGTTTAGATAACGTTTTTACGGTAACTGGTGACCATGATTGCATTGAAGTTGTAAGTCTAATAGCATTTTCGACATTTAATCGATTATTAACTGATGTCATCTCGTTTTTCGTAGTTAACTAATGATAAAATTCAAACGTTTTCATAATCCAACATATAACTTAATTTATTGAATGTTGCGTAATTAATCAACCGAAAAGTATAAAATCTTACTTTTAGAACTTAAAACAGATTTTTAAGAGCAAATAACGTATTTTTATGAATTCTTCACAAAGTGACTTTAATTTGTCAATCCCTTTATCAGCTTAAAATTTCAACACCAACTAGTAAAAAAGTTGATGTGTAGGCACTGTATACATGGTAGAATTTTATTAAAAGGCGGAGCGGATTGTACTCAAAGGAAACATCCCTTTATATTTAAAAACAAGTATAACAGCATTCATTTTTTTTTTACTGTCCGGCCTCAGTCTTGAACCGAATCTGCAAGAATGCCAGGACATTATGATAAAAGTGAGCTAAGTTGGCTATTATACTCAAACCTGGATTTCAGCCCGAGCCAAAAGTGAGGGCGTAATGGAGCCGAGAGTATAATAGTCAATGCTCACACGTGTCATACGACGTTTTTCAACACACTTGCGAGGAAAAAAACATACACACATTTTAGACAAATATTGAATTTGTGAAAAATGGCGCGCGGATTACTATAATCGCAAGATGACGTATAGGTATGCGCGCGCAGGTTGTAAAAGGAAACCGCCTAATAGCCTAATATTAAAAATATAATAAATATATATTTTTATTTGCAACACAAATTAATGTTAATTTGTTGACAAAAATAAATAATTTGAATTAATGAAATAATTATTTATCATATTTTAATTAAAACAGTTGATTTATTCACAACAATGTTTAATTTTGTTTAGACATAAAAACTCTTTGCTGCGTTTTAAAAATAAACTGTTAAGTAAAAAGCACTAGTGCAATATTATAAAATAATAAAAAACCGGCCATGTGTGAGTCGGACTCACGCAGTAAGAGTTCCGTACCACCCAACGTCCTGATACCCCATAGAAACTAATTTAATTTACGAGAGTTTATCAAAAGACATCAACGATCGTAGGCGAAATGTGAATTTTTGCATCTCTTTCTTACGTAGGTACCACCACATATGTCTATGTTTGTCTTATTTTTAATATTTTTGGCTAAACTACATAATATGCACTATAATATGACAAAGTTTGACGCTGGTATATATTACCGTTTTGAAGATAGAGCAGGAACAAAAACGTTGAAAAAAATGCATGTTTTTTGAGGTTTCTTGTATGGGGACACCCTTTGGTTTTAGTTTTTTTATTGTTTTTAATATTTTTCGTAATACACCTCATAGCAACACAATTTCTTAGAAAATTTCAACCGGTTATCTATTACCGTTCAAAAGATACAGCCCTGTGACAGACAGACGGACGGACGGACGGACGGACGGACGGACGGACGGACGGACGGACGGACGGACGGACGGACGGACGGACGGACAGCGTAGGGAGAGTAATAGGGTCCCGTTTGGCACCCTTCGGGTACGGAACCCTAAAAAGCAGGCATGCGTTATAAGCTATATTATGAACCTAAAAGCTAATATTACCATCGATTGGTAGCCAATCGTTAGAGTTAATACCCTCGGTGCCCGAGTCCGACTTGCACTTGGCTGGTTTTTGAAAGTTCGATTTTCGGTTCAGGCAAGCTAGTTTTCAAAAATCTTCAAATGCATAATACATTTATAGTTAAACTAGCCAGTGCCCGCGGCTTCGTCCGCGTGGATGTCGTTTATCGCGCATCCCTTGGGAATTTTTCATCTACCCGGGATAAAAAGTAGCCTATATGATAATCCGGGCTATGTTCTAAAATCCATACAGTAGCTTTTGCGTGAAAGAGTAACAAACATCCAACATCCTTACAAACTTCCATGTTTTTAATATTAGTAGGATATAAAGGAATATTTCCTTTAAGCAATATTCGCTATCATCAATATTTAATTTACATTCCCTCTAATGACCGCCTCAAATTCGACATTGTATATTCTAAGGTCCATATACCTACATAAAACCCTGAAAACTTACACACTAAAAAAGTTTAGTTCATCTAATCTAATCATCAAGATATTTATATCGTTTGCTGTCCATACTTATTGGTGTATTGGTGTCATTCACCTATTAAAATTTGTGAAAAAACGAGTGTGCTTTAGAGTCTTTAGACCACATGACTGAAGTAAAACTTCACTAAATACTATTTCAATGACAACAAAGGAATGGCGGTGCGGCGCGCGTACATCTGCCGGTGCTGTGTCGTGGCCGGCTGTCGCGCGCGCCTCGTTCCCCGCGTCCTGCACTAGCCTCGCCCGATTAAACTTTTTGTAACGTTTCGTAACGCTCTCGCCAGTTTACTCCCCAAGTCAAGCGTGCGTAGAGAAGTTTTACTTCAAAAAATGAAAACCTATGAAACTTTTATTCTCAGCAGTCAAACAACATTTTTAATATCTGTCTAAAAACAAAGGGCAATTCAAATCCGATTGGTTTTGATCAGCTCTGAGATAACGGCGTTTTTGAGCTAACGCTCTTCCACTACTCGTATAATGAAAGTTCAACTAAGGCTCGCGTGTGTTTGAAAATTGAGCCGAGCCCACTGCGAGTCGCTTAAGTTTTGTCGAATGGAAAATTAAGGGTCCCCTTGTAAGCGATAATAAGATTTTCGACTACTTCCTGGCCCGCCGTTTCCTTTCGTGAGATAAAAGCGAGCAATTTTCTGTTTTATAATATATTATATATTTTATATGTAGTAGGTACCTTTTAGAAGCAAGTTTTCTTCGGTCTATTTATATTCAGATTTAATGTATCCCGACCTCAGATAATGGTTTACATATATTACGAGACAGGTAAAGAAAATGCTAACAGTATATGTATATGAATACAATCCATTATTATAAACTAAAGATTAACATAAATAAAATAAAACTTTCACAATAACAATGTAGACAATTCAAAATTGTTGCCGACTAATTAAACTAAATAAAAATAAATAAATATCTTTGGGACATTTTTACACAGCACCATCTTCATCTTTTTGTATTGATTCCTGAAAGCAAACGACATACAGGAAAACCTGTGGATATATGTTAATGTTATTATGGTCTCCTATATATGAATGTCTATGGATAATGTTAACGTCATTATGGCCCTTTTATACCTAGATTTATGAAAACCTTTGTATATATGTCAATGTTTTTTTTTTATTTTTTTTTCGAATTGGCTATCGCAGGTGGTACCGTGGTACCATCTCTGCTTAACTGGGCTAGCTGGCGGAGAGTCCCATGTGGGACTCCATTCGCCGAAGGTTTTTCCCTAATCCTACACTTAAAACTAAAATCGCGGTTGTAATACCGCAAAAGGGCGTCCCCCAAGGGGGGGCTCGGACCTCGGCTTAATGGGGCATTGCAAGGGGACCCCGCCGTTCCTATGTCCCCCTAGCAGCCGTTGCTGCATCAGGAATGAATTTCTCGAAAGTGGCGGACTTTCGGTATATCGGGTGTGTGTGTGACGCGCTAGTCGCGAATCGCCGTTAATCGGCAAGCCTCGCCGGCGAGGCTAGGACCTACCTAAACCTAACCAGTGGCTATTAAGCCTACTCCTAGGAACTACTCTAGAGCATAGGGCCGGTCTCGCGTGACGAGATTATATCCGGTTGCAACACCGTGAGGGCGTCCCCAGGGGGGAGCTCGGACCTCGACTCAGGGTGCAGCTGGGGGACCCCGCCACCGGTCCCCCCAGCAGCCGCTGCTGCATCGTGTTCTGTTTCTCGAGAGTCGGACTCTTGGTATCTGTGTGTATGTCAATGTTATTACAGCTTTCTTATATATGAAAACCAGGATATAAGTTCAAACCAAATCAAATCTTTTTCGGTTTTGGTGTTACCTACATATTTTTTTTATGTTAATGTTATTATGGCCCTTTTATATCTGAAAACCTGTGGATATTATGTTAATAGTATTTTGGCTCTCCAGAAAGAACATAGCAGTCATAGCTCCGGAATATACGATACATACAAAAAAAAACATATTTGCTTCATCCAATACCCACGTATTTGTACATTTGAAATCCATCAAAAGCATGACGTTTCACAATATAGTTACGAAATTATAAACTCGGTGTTTTCCCTGTGGAGTTCCAAAAGCAATTTTTTTAAATGAAACTTATTCACAAAAAAATATCGTCATCCAACTTGTTTGAAATGCAAATATGTATATTCTACTGTGCCAGTAGCCTATGTATATAGGCTTATAACTCTATAGTTTAACTGTTAACACTGTTAGATGTTAAATTAAAACCAGAATAAATCTTAACTTTGTAAAATGTATACTATAATATCGTAATTTCAAATATCCGACAAGCAACAAGTCGCCCTATTACCATATACCAGACTATGGATCTATTTCATATTGAAATATTATTACATGCATTTTTACATTAGTACATGCTTCAGGCACTTTCCATCCATGTTGTCCAGATGGACTATGCGTAGAGGCCTTTACTTTATGGAACCATAAAAGCCTGATCAGAAAATCCGGTAAAACTCCATGGATATTAGACTTTTCTTATAAATATTATCTTATTCTTAAAATGTTCTGATTAAGTTAAGCAACGCTGGGCTCGACCATATTAGCAGATAAATATATAAATAAACCACATAAAATATACATATAAATGTACAACAGGTGTCTTAAATCGTGTTATAGGAAAAAAGGACAAGCAAATTTTAATTAAGAGAGATTTTATTTTATTTTGACTGAATGTTGTATTAATTTTTTTTTCGGTTATTTCCATAGCTGTAAATTGAAACAATATAAACGTGAAGTTTTATCGTGAAATTGAAAACCGATGTTCCCTATGACCAGTCAAATCCTATAAACTCTATTTTTCAAGCTTGGAAAAGCCGTTATTAATAAAATATCAAATAATTTTCGGTCACTACATAATAAGTATAAAATTGTTACTTAACATACTTGCTAGGAAATCTAAATTTCAGCATGAAGTGTATAAAAATGAAAACATAAACTTGTTATCGTTTTACAGGTGTTAGGATACCTGTTTTATATAAAAGAAAGATGAAGGCGAAGTATTGCTTGTAAAAGAAACATGCTCGCCAGACGATTTGTATATTGTTCGAAGCAGGCTAAAGTGACCCTGTTTAAGGCATAATGTCAGGCGTTCTACACCGGCCAACTCTGGTATAAGTACACGAAGAGTTTTTACAACACTTTCCGTGTACAATGCAACAACGCGTTCCGGGCCATGCTTAACCTGCCCTGGCGGTGTAGCGCATCTGAAATGATTGCTGAGGACCGGGTCGATGATTTTTAAGCCGTAATGCGTAGTCTTAGAGCATCATTTCATCTCAGACTGATTAAATGTAAAAATAGCATTGTAACCGCTGTATTCCGCACTATTTACTTGTCCACGGAATATTCTTATCTAATCTGAATTTTATTTTATTTTATTGAATTATTGAATTGAAATGTAAATGTATACTCTTAACTATAAAACATAAAATTAGTAATATAATAATAATAATTGTCTAATCAATTAATGAAGTAATAATAATATTTCATTTACTTAATTCTAATTTTCTTATTGTAGGTAATTATAGTAATGTTATATGGGTGTATTGTGTATGACGTCAAACTTATGCCTTGCCTGAAATATTTTTTTTTATTTTTTTTTTATAGAAGAAAAGAAGAATACTTGAACAAACGAAGTGTCTTCCTATTTTCATGTGGTAAAGAAGGTAAAAATTAATATAGCTCTACAAGCTACATTTGCTCGATAATTTGTTAGTCAATTAGTATAATCGAGCAAATATAGCTTAATATTATTTTCTATGAATATTATTCAGTAGATATAGGTATTGTGATTATTATCGCCAAAAATATTTCGATCAATATACAAAGTGAAAGTGATAAAAAATTATGTCAGAAGCCCGAAAGTCTGATAACTGGTCTAACCTTCATCATCAGCCTATCGCATTTGACTGCTAGACATAGGCCTCTCCAATAGCAAGCCACTGACTTCTATCTTCGGCCACTCACTGGAACAAAAGGCTCGGAGAAAGAAGATTCAACGTAAAATAGAGCTACAATTTGCAAAAAACGCAAGATATTTTGTATTTCGCGGCTTCTTGCGAAGCAGTCACGTTAAGCTAATGTGGAGAACCAACTCCTCATAGGCATAATCCTATTTAGCCTAGTTGGAAAGGTTGACACAAATATTTAGTTTTTAATATGATTCACTCGTTATTTTCAGGACTGTTTATGAGTTTAAGCTCGTCTTTACACTGACAGTACTACTAAACATAATTAAAACTCTTCACATCTTTTTATAATAGTGGAAACAAGAAAAAGATAACAAGAATTTTAGAACTCTCAAATAAGGTTACGTATTACACTTCTTCGTATTTTTAGTTGGCACGTTCCGAGATCACGACTAAACTTATATGGAAAACTGAATTCCGGCTAATTTGACACCGCTAAAATTGTTGCTATCCATTTCTTGTATCTACTGTTAGTAAAAGAGAGCAATAGTTTAAAACAAGTTTAGTTTGTGAACAAGAGAATTGGCACCAGTGGCTGTGAACAGTATTATATTTTGGCACTCCTGTATTTGATTTCAAGAGCTCTGAGTACCCTGAGAGGAAAAATGCACATTCCACGATCTATTTTTTTATATTACGCGGCAAACGTATCTGTATTTATTCAGCGAGGAGCGTTGCGGCCACTTGAGCGGAGTGGGTTGTGTCTGGTAGTCTCCCCACATCACTCGAAGTGCATTTTTACCAAGCCACCGTTTTCAGCTCACATTTGTTAGTATAATGTTTTCGTTGATTACATATTGTTAATTCCTGGTTTCGGAAAATGCTAAAATTGAAATAATATTTCATTCACGAAATGTTTACGGTATAATAGGTAGATACGAGGTATTGGTTCACATTGAAATTCCACAAAGCTTTTGACCCTTTACGTCACAGTGACACAAAATGGCCGCTCATCCCTGCGGACTAGTGTAGCACGACGACAGTGGATCGTGTTGCCGCTAAACACAGTTTCACAATGGTCTGCTCTGATAGCATGCATTTTGCCAAGGTACTCTAAACCCAATATCCCGGTTGTACCTACACGTCCTATTCCAGTGATGGATTAAACAGAATTACGATGACTTGTGAGTCGACAAGACTGCGCGCCACGGTGTGCACGCTGCTTTTCAGGCTGAGAGGCGGTCGCCCCGTGTTAAGCTACAACGAATTCCATACAAAGTAGTCCTACACTTAATCCGTCTCACCGCACACCACACGGATGCGCAGTAGGAATAAACTGTGGTGAAAGAATGATTAAAATCATTTGAGTAGTTTCAGAGTTTATTTATTACAAACAAACAAAACTTCTAACTTCTTCTTCTTTTAACTTATTTCCTCTTTATAATATTAGTATAAATACGTCAAAAACGTATTTTTTTATTCAAGGGAGAAGAGCTTCAAACGAGTTTCATAAAAGTGTAAGGCACAGAAAAGCAAAAAATATATCATAATATTTTACTTTTCAAGGAGTTCGTGGAAACAGTGACAGGTCGCCACATTTTATCTACGATTATCTGTTTCTGTCTTGATTTTGTGGCTTCTGAATACAATAGCTCACACCTGCCTTTTGCTTTAGTTTAAAAATAGGTCCATTAAAGTATCTAGTAATAATCGTCAACAGACTATACATTTTTTATTTATTTATTTATAGTTTGGAAGATTTACAGTCAAACAGAATCTATATAATGCTGAAAATAGGTAATCCTGTGCCATTTACACATCTTCACAGGTAGAAATACATTTTGGCCTATATTCAGTTATATTTATTTATTCAATGGGGCGCAGAGCTCTTCGATAGTAGTTGTAAATATCTGGCCTGCAGTAACATTTTAATACTTGACCACTTCTGTGTGGATTTGCAGGACTATTATAAGTTAGATAGTATATTCTATTTTCATTTTGTTAAAAAATTAAACAATTAAATATTTGAAGGGATATTTATTTATAACTTTTTAGTAGTAAGAGAGCTCCTTCTGAAAGACTTCGTCCATGGAAGTACTACCACTGTATTTATTTATGCCGCCAAACAGGAATGCTTGCTGTGTCCGGGTGCGATGGATGAACTTTTTAACCGACGAAAAAAAAGGAGGAGGTTCTCAACTCAACGCGTATTTTTTTTTTTTATGTATGACCACGCATAACTTTTTACAGAGTAGTCCGATTTTGATGTTTTTTTTAATGGATAAGGTATATCTCGAAGTAGGTCCCATTTAAATTTGAAAATCAAAATCCACCCCTAAGGGTAGGAAAACAGGGGATGACTGCTGTTCACCCACTGAATTCTTACCTGTTAACCGATTCTGTTGAAACTTGGCACAAATAAATGTAGACACTACAACATAATGGAGACCTAGAGTTGGATTTTGGCCATAAAAAAGTTAAAAATTGAACTTTTTGACAAAAAATTGAACCAACGAAAACAGAAACCGAAAAGCGAAAAATAAAATGAAGCTTTTTAGTCTTAATAACTAATCTCCTAACTAAACTAATGTAAATAAATACTTATGAGTCGGCGCCAAACGAAAACTCAACGGAGATCATTAAATTAATTTAAAGAAATACTTAAAACAAATAATTAAAACAAAATTACATCAAATACAACGTGTAATTTTCGACGATAAACAAACAAACGATTTTCCAAAAATGCGTTCTTCGCTCGACCACTTGCAACTCGCACGCACTTTCCATGTTTGTTTGGCGCCGACTCATAATTAGTTATTTACATTCGTTTAGTTAGGAGATTAGTTATTATTGTGCCTGATTGTGTAAGAGCACCAAATTGTTCTCGACGTTGCATTTATAGGCAATGCAGAAATGAAAGTCTCAGACGAATCCCAACTTCTATAAGATTATTTTCAATATGCAATTAACGTAATATGCCACGAAGTGCACGACTGTGCGAAGACCATTTGATGAATCTTAATTGGGAAGAATTGCTTGATAGTATCAATGTGACCCATTATTTCAACGCGGAGTTGGCTACTGACATGACAAATATGTTAATACAAGCACTAAATTATAACCCAAGATTGAATTTCGAATCTCCGATGGAATCATATCCAAATGATCTGTATTTTTGGACTGGGTTAACTATTGACCAACTCGATAGAATTCTTGAGAAAACACCATCTCTAGCAGAGCAAGATCATCATCCGCAAACAGTTATTGCAATATATTTGACAAAATTAAGAACTGGTGAAACCAATGAAATGAAAGACTAGCAACTTTTTTCAAATGCCGCGTTGTCACATGGAAAAAAATATTAAAATAGCAAGGGAGTGTTTGTCACAGGGTTTTGTTCCAAGACATCTTGGATTGAATCACATTTCCAGAGATAGCGTTCTTGAGAGGAACCTATTAATACCAAAACATATTTTTGGAAGTGAAGATAATACAAAAGTCATTCTCATTTGCGACGGAACTTATATATTATATGTATAAAAAAGTAAAAAAAATATCTTCCAACGTGCAAGTTATAGCCAACATAAGTTTAGGAACCTATTAAAACCATTTTTAATTGTTTGCGCTGAACGGTACATCATAGATGTAATTGGACCATTCTCTGCAGTAACTGCTGATGCAACAATAATGAGAATGATAATGAACAATGATGAGCATCCATTGCATTGCTTTTTAAACCGTGGTGACGTTTTCATTCTAGATAGGGGATTTCGAGACAGTATCGATGACTTACAGAGACATATCATTATGAAGCCCACAAGCCTCCCTCAAAAGACCAGTATGCTACCCAATTCACAACCGAACAAGCAAATAAGTCCCGGTTGGGCACTATTTGTAGCTGGGTGGTAGAAGAGATTAATGGAAAATTCAAAAACAGATTTAAATTATTGAGACAAACATATTTCAATAGAACTTTACCAAACATGTTCACTGATTTCAAAATTGCTGCAGCCATAATAAACGCACATTATCGTGTCACTACCGATAGTATAAACGCTTCTGAGGTTCTGAATATCATCCACTCTCACATAAATAGACTTAATCAACTTAAACATCATCCTCCGAGCCTTTTCCCAATTATATTGGGGTCGGCTTCCAGTCTAGCCAGATGCGGCTGAACATCAGTATTTTACACGGAGCGACTGCCATCAGACCCCCGCAACCCAGTAACTGGGTAATACTGACATTCGGAGGTTAGACCAGTTGTCAGACTTTCAGGCTTCTGACTACCCGTAACGACTGCCATAGATATTCGTATGACAACCGGGACCGACAGCTTAACGTGCTCTCCGAGGCACGGAGGGGTCACGATGTGTAACGAAACGGTCACCCATCTACAGACTGACCGCGGCAAGTGCAGCTTAACCTTGCAGATCGTACAATCCGCGCAGTCGTTGCTTCGCTACGAGCCCCTCACTTAATCAACTTAAACATTATGTAAAAATTTAAAAAAAAAATTAACAAAAAATAAAACCGACTTCAAAAACCTTAACTAAAAATTAAAAAATAATCATTGTATGTATTTTAAAATCTTAACATAAACAACATTTTTAAGGCGGCGCGTGGTTGACCCTTTGCGTCATGTAATGTACAGTCGAGCGCAATATCTATAGTAAAAACAGTTTATAAAAAAAATACACGTACATGAAAATCACGCGCCGCCTTCAAAATGTTGTTTATGTTAAGATTTTTAAATATGTATGTATTATATATATGTTTATTTTTTACTTTTTAGTTAAGGTTTTTGAAGTCGGTTTTATTTTTGTTAAAAAGTTTTAATTTCATACTTTTTAGTTGAGGGTTGATTCATAAATGTTTATATAACCAATTTGAGAATATATTTTTTATTAACCTTTGCTATCCCACTGCTGGGCAAAGGTCTCGCTCATGTTCTTCCAAACGTCCAATCACTACCGTGAAAAAAAAACACGCATATCGGCCAAGAATTCTCAGAAAAACGAACCAATGAGCAGATCATCTAGATAGGCGAAGCTAAAATAAACTGATTTATTGAAGCTAGTTAAAAAACTACTCAACCTAAGACAATACAATTTATATGGGACCACCGCGCGGACTTTCTCTACCAAATAAAAAAACAACCACGTAAATCGGCCCACAAATCTCGGAGTAATCGGTGTACATAACCTCCTCCTTTTTTTGAAGTCGGTTAAAAACTTAAATAGGATAAGAGTTGCTTTTGTACCGATGGTAACAAATATTCCTCATTTTGAAAAATTCCCTCGGTTATCTGAAAATGATGTCTTCCTTTTTGCTTTAGGAAGCTATCATATTAAGCTTGCAAAATCATATTGTGGCGAACACTTCCACAATGGAATTTATTATACAGAATTATACAGACCAACCAAATTAAGGGACTTACATCACATCTATGTAATACTTATATTACATGGAAATGTGTGGTTGGTCAGGGTATGCATACAATCACGACATGTCAGATCACGCATTTATTATTCATACATGTTACTATATCGTGATTTTTCTGATAGAAATTCAATTGCACACTGATATTGCACTTGCTTAACAGGAAATTGCACTGTAGGAAGCTGCGTACATATAATTTCAATTGTATGGTACATTGGGTTTCAACGTTATAAAATATCGATTTTGATCCACTGGCGTAACTGCTTAATAGCGTTATAATAAACACACGATTACTAATGTACCTTGATTATAATATAAATATTGAATTTTAACGAAGGCACCACTGCGTATGGAGTGTCTTCAGAAACCAATAAGTTAAAATAATAATAATTATTATTATTATTTATAGATTTATACGGTAAATAATAAAATCATATGTTAAAATTTACGGTAATTTATAATAATTATTAAAATTTACTGTAATTAGTATTTTTAGCAGTAAAAAAAACCTCACATATAAAAATAAAAACCGGCCAAGTAAGAGTTGGACTCGCGCAGTAAGGGTTTCGTACCTCTCAACGACCTGATACCCCATAAAAACTGATTTAATTTACGAGAGTTTATCAAAAGACATCTACGCACAGTGCGCGAAATAAGATTTTTTGCATGTCTTTCTAACGCAGGTACCACCACATATGTCTATGTTTGTCTTATTTTTAGTATTTGTTGATAAACTACATAGTAGGCACTATAATCTGACCAAGTTTGACGCTGGTAGGTATTACCGTTTTGAAGATAGAGCAAAAACAAAAACGTTGAAAAAAATTCATGTTTTTGAGGTTTCTTGTATGGGGACCCCCTTTGGTTTTAGACTTTTTTTTTATTTTTAGTATTTGTCGTGATACACCTCATAGCAACACATATTCTGAGATTTTAAATTTCAACCGGTTACCTATTACCGTTCAAAAGATACAGCCCTGTGACAGACAGACGGACGGACGAACGGACGTACGGACAGCGTAGCGAGAGTAATAGGGTCCCGTTTGGCACCCGTCGGGTACGGAACCCTAAAAACATGTTGGATAGGAGGACGGGTCTCATACAATTTTGAACATCATCCTTTGCAGTGACATTAAGGCAACAACCTAGGTGGTATTGCAGTTATTATGGTCAAAGGTAGCCGCATCAGGTGGAGCTTTAGCACGTTTTGCCATCCTGTGCCATAAAAAACTGCATGCTGCTATATAGTCCCCATCATCATTCAGAAAGTGACTGGAATCTTCTATTAACAAAAAAAAACACAAATTGTTTATAGTATTTCTCTATATTTACGGGACTTTTCGCGCACAATGAAATCAAAACAAAACAAACATTTTGACTAACCTCGACGTTTCGGCCAAGTTGCATTAGCCGTGGTCACGAACAGACGGTTGACGGTTTGTTCATAGCTAGTATGTAGTTAGTATACAACGTTAATTTTAGTTAACGCAATTTGAGAAACTAGTTTGTTTAAAATAACTAGGAGAATCGATTGGGATAGTTTTTATACCACGTTATATTTAAAAAAATAGTAACTCAATTTAGTTATTACGTTTAAATTCAGTAGATCAGTGCATCGTGAATACATCCTTACGTTCCCTAGTCCCTGTACGACATTCTTCACTTTCTCCGCTACCAACTGGGGCACTTACAGTATCTCTAAAAGCAAGTAATTTTGTGATGTAGAAAAAAAAACTATCCCAATCGATTCTCCTCATAATTTTGAACAAACTAGTTTCCCAAATTGCGTAGACAAAAAGTAACGTTGCATAATAAAGGCAGGATTAATACTGGCGTTTAAAAAAACAATTTTCAGGTTATAAAATAGGTACTTTAAAGTGCTAATTTAGCTAGACTGGAGATATTAAAAAAAAACTTGTAAATTTTGTATCAATGGGAACATATTCCGAATATTATAATCTACATTTAAAAAGTAAAAGATAACTGAGATCCAGGACGTTTAACCAACGTGGCGGCGGGGAAAAAGGTTATTGTTGTTAGTCCTAGACGCAATGAATGAAAATTATACTAATTTTGTACCTATGGCATGAAAGAAACTATCATATTCCACAAACAAAATTTTAAATAAACACCTCTATTACGGAGATCCACGACGCAAAAAGTAGCTTAAAGATTTCTTGCGATTTTTGTATCACGGCTCTTAACTCTATTGAACAAGATAATTCTGATAGGTATTTGCACGACATTAGTCTCAGAAAGTAATAATAAATAATAATAAATAATTTTGGGACATTTTTACACAGCACCATCTAGTCCCAAACTAAGCAGCGCTTTTACTGTGGGTACTAGAAAATAGATATGATACCTACTTATATACTTTTTTTTGTAAATACATACTTATAATACATAAGAAACACCCAGACCAACACAAACTCTTATGTTCATCACACAAATATTTGTGTCCTGTGGGAATCGAACCACACACTTTCGTGTATGTATCAAGTTAAAAAAATTAAAAAAAAAACCCACGTCCTCGTGATTAGCAGTCCGACACTCGAACCAATAGACCACAGACGTCTTTAAACAAGAAATAAGAAGGAAACAACCAATGAATAAGTCCGTTTTTCAAAATCTATGTAGGAGCAGACTAGCATCAATGTATTACTGTAGTGCAGAGTAGTGTTTTTGGCAGTAGGTCGTGTTGCATCAGCGGATTATATTATGTTTACTCCACACTGAACTAACAGAGGATACATTCATTACAAAACCTCATCATGTAAGTTAGTGTAGTTAGATAGTGATTTGTAGCCCTCAGGGGCACATAGGCTTTCGTAACTACCCTCCCGAAAGCTTTAACGCTATTTTTATTGTCTGTTTGTTTGTTAATGACCTTGCTCGTGATTAAAGCTACTTTGCGTAATACAATTCATAGCAACATAATAATTTTCACATTTGTAGGCCTACTATCATATGAATACTTGTATGCAATAGTATAATTATACGTTTGTTTGTTGGTCCTTCAATCACGTTGAAACCCTGAATACATTTGGTTGAAATTTGGCACACAGATATACCTTGTGGTACTTTTTATCGACATTCGACCTACCACGCGAGCGAATCCGCGGACGGTAGGCTAGTATTTTCGTAATTATTATTTAAAGTACCCAATCAATTTAAAAAAAAACATTCGGAGTAATACTATATCCCATTGTCTAGTACCGATAGCACAAGCTCTGCTTAGTTTGGGACTAGATGGTGCTGTGTAAAAATGTCCCAACGATATTTATTTATTTAAAACCTACCAAGGGTAAAATTAAAAATACAATTATATAATACTAGCCACCCGCCCCTGCTTCGCACGGGTGCAATGTTGATACTAAATATACTACAGAATGTACATATAAACCTTCCTCATGAATCACTCTATCTATTTAAAAAAACCGCATCAAAATCCGTTGCCTAGTTTTAAAGATCTAAGCATACGTGGCGACCGCGTACTGGAAGGCGCAGCGTGGGTAGGCCCCCCACAAGGTGGACCGACGACCTGGAGAAGGTCGCGGGAATCCGCTGGATGCGGAAGGCACAGGACCGGTCGTTGTGGCGATGCTTGGGGGAGGCCTATGTCCAGCAGTGGACGTCTTTCGGCTGAAATGATGATGATGATGAAGCATACATAGGGACAGACAGCGGGAAGCGACTTTGTTTTATACTATGTAGCGATAAATGATCATCATATATATTAAAAAAAATAACAATAGTAGGTACGCTCAACCACACGTCAGTGGTAACACTGAATTACGAAAACCGCCCTTATTGTATGTGAAATAATGGCGTTGTCGAGGTCCAAAGTTTTTATTCCAAACTGTTACCACAATGGTATGTGTGTTCAACATTCAATAAGTATCGCAAACTTTGGCTGTTAATTGTTTATCAATTGGATCCCACATGGATCGTAGTCGATAACGACTAGATATCACGTCGTTCTCCATGTGCAGATGATCTGTGTAGTTTCGAGTGTACTAATTTTATACCAACGAATGAATTAAAACCAATTTTTGACGAGCCAACGCATGGCTTAAAAAGTATATTTGGGTCAATCAACTTTATTTTTGTCACTATGTTTTAATCAATATAAAAAGTTACCTGTATACCTGACAAGGGTAAATATGAGCTTATCTTATAATTATATTTCTCTTCATGAAAATTGTTTACTTATGTCATATCCACTAAACATAAAGATTTCCTTCCAAAAATGTGGTTACCTAGTGGACAAACCACTATTGTCATACCTACATATCTTGTCAACAACTATGGCCTCTGAGTCACCCACTTTACAATCTAAAGATATAAAACAACTTTTGTTATGTCAATCATTGTAAATACCTAATAGATTAACAAACTTATTTCAATAGAACTGCTGAAAGATAAAAAAATACAAGCTTTAAAAAATTAAATTAACATTAAGTAAATAAAACAAAATTAGTTTAAGGAAAAAATAAGTTGATTGACCGATTTATTATTACAAGCTTTTATTCACTTATACCAGGCCCCTCAGAAAGTATTGCGAAAAAAAGTTTTTATATATGGGAGACTGGCCAGTTATAATGTTTTTCGAAAATATGATTATTTATAAGTAAAAATAAGTAAGTTCCAATTTCAAAATTTCCCTCCACATTTTTTGCGAGTTAATTCAAAGTATTGTGTCTCACTGAAATATGGATCTGCGCCGGGAACATTTTAGAGCTATGATTTTATACGATTTCAAGTGTCGCCTGAAACCGGATGAATCGTACGATAGACTTCAAATGGCATTCATGGATGAAGGCCCTTCCAAGGCAACCGTGTATCGTTGGTATAACGAATTCAAGCGCGGTCGACCAACTTTGGGGGATGACGAAAGAAGCGGTCGCCCTTTGACGGCTGTTACCGAAGAAAACGTGCTAGCAGTGAAAAATTTAATCCAAGACAATAGGCGAATTACATATCAAGAGATTCAACACATATTGAAGATTGGATCGGGAAGCGTTCACGAGATTATACACAGCCATCTTCGCGTGAGGAGGATAGTATCACGCTGGGTGCCGCACAACCTCACCGATGCTCAGAAGCAGGCCCGGGTGGAATGGTGCCGTGATATGCTTAACAAATTTGAAGCAGGCTCGTCTCGGCGTGTTTACGACATCGTTACAGGTGATGAGTCCTGGATTTATCAATACGACCCAGAAACCAAGCGCCAGTCGACTGTTTGGGTGTTTCAAAATGAGCCAACGCCTACCAAAGTGAAGCGATCTAGAAGCGGGGGTAAGATTTTGATCGCTAAGCTTTTTTAATTTGACTGGCCACTTGGTATCAATTCCCTTACGGGATCAAAGAAGCATTAATGCCGAATGGTATACTACCAAATATTTGCCAGAAGTTTTCTCTGTTATAAGCAACAAGCGACCAAACACAGGGCTCCGCGGGCTACTGCTCCACCACGACAATGCACCTGCGCACACCGCACTCAAAACGAGGGACTTCCTGGACAGCACGCCAGTCAAACTCCTGGGTCACCCTCCTTACAGCCCTGATCTAGCACCGTGTGACTTCTTTTTATTCCCAAAAATAAAAAATCAGCTCAAAGGGATACAATTTTCGTCGCCGGAAGATGCGCTGGCTGCGTTCGAGCAGGCTGTAAACGAGGTGTCTGCGGCGGACTGGAAAAAGTGTTTTGAAAACTGGTTTAGGCGCATGAATCTTTGTATAGAGGCTGGTGGAAAGTACTTTGAAAAGATTTGATAAAAATATATGTACGTATAGAACAATTTTTTTTAGTTTCGCAAAACTTTCTGAGTGTCCCACGTACACTTTCCGAATTGCAAAACTACAGATAATGCACGCAAGCTTTGGTTTTGTCCGTATTGTATGCAAACCTCATATGCGGCTATGCCTGGCTTAGCTGAAAGTAGAATACGAATACGAATAAAACCAAAGATACAGGGACATGATGTTGTGGAAAATAGGACAAAGGTCTTAAATTTTTTGATAAAAAAGCTTATTAAAATTATTTGACAAAGTTTAATGCATATAAATTAACATAATCTCCGATAATAAGTTTAGGACTCGCTGTACTTTTTCTTTTTTTACCTTTGTTAAAAGAACAACCAACTTATCGTAATCGCCTGAAGTTCTTAATGTTTTAATCACATGTTCCTTTGATTTTGCATCGTAACCATGATATACTTTTGTCCAGAGCATCTTTAAAATCATTCCATCCAATGTCTTTTTATCAAACACTTCTGCGTTGACCTGCAATCATAAAACATTATAACATAATTTAATTCAAAGTCTAAAATCATTCAAATCAATCATCTAATTTGGACAAAAATTGCTTCGTTTTGGATGTTAAAATATTTTTCTCGTTTTACCCCTTTCTAGCGTTTTAGCGAGAAAATGATGCGGGGCGCAAAAAAACTACCCAAGATACAGCAAATGCTATCTGAAAATAATAAATATTCACTTCCACTTTAAATACCTACCTATAACCTTGGACGAATAAAAAAGGCGGACGGAATCTCGCTAAACAAAAAATGAGGCATCCATAGTAAGACGGCTCGATTAAAAGTACGGGCTGGCACGCACATAATTATACACACCCATAGTAAGACAAAAAGCGCGATTACGAAAGAAATCTCGTGTGAAAGTAGTCATTGTCGTAGTGGCAAAAATAAAATAACAATATATATCCGGTGTGTTAAAATTATGTCGAAATTATAGTGGGTTTAGGAAAAAACGAAGTGCAATCTTTTCTTAGCGAGATTGCGTCCGCCACTTTTATTCGTCTGTGCCTATAACAGATATAAATAACATTTAAAATAAACCACTTACAATGAAAATTAAGGATGATCAAAGAAAATGAAATTTAACGACGTCATATCAGCTATTATTAGAATGCGAAAAGCTAAACAAGAATCTGCATTACACTTCAATATTTTTTTTTTTTTTGCCGTGTGGAAACCCTCATGTCAATGACTCCAATGGAATGCATTCAGCCCGGGGTAGGCGGAGCCAGTGTCGGACTCTTATTGACTAAAACCACCACGGTGTTCCTTCAACTACCTTAGCCGGGGGCGTGGGAACCCGTGAGTATTCACACAACCACCCCCGACAGGTACCAGCCCGCCACAAGCAGGCGAGCCCCTTCTACCCGTTCGGCCTAACGTCGGCCGCACCCTCCTCGGTGGCGCACACGGAACACTGCACGCCACCTCACCTCATGGGCCTTTACCAGCTGCGCCAACTACGCCGGCTGTGCCAGCTACGCCAGCTGCTGGTCGGGCAGCAGACTACCCCGAGTCTGCTGCTCGCAGGCCCTACCTCCCGTAATTATACCCTTGGTTTTATTGTCATCTTTTTTTGTGGTTTTGCACGAATAATCCATAATCTTCCAAAAAACAGCTTGATTTTGACGACCTCTGTGGTCTAGTGGTTCGAGTGTCGGACTGCTGATCACGAGGTCGTGGGTTCGATTCCCACAGGACACAAATATTTGTGTGATGAACATGAGTGTTTGTGTTGGTCTGGTTGTTTCTTATGTATTATAAGTATGTATTTACAAAAAAAAAAAGTATATAAGTATTATACACATTGTCTAGTACCCATACCACAAGCTCTGCTTAGTTTGGGACTAGATGGTGCTGTGTAAAAATGTCCCAAAGATATTTATTTATTTATTATTATTATTATTTATTATTAATAATGTAATTTTGAAACGTATCATCTTTTTTCGCGAAAATTACTGCCGAGTTTATTCCGCTATTATTTACTCCAGCCTATGTATGTTAAAACGTACTTTTATCTCTGAAAAGAAACTAAAGAGAATCCAGAAGTTTCTCTCCCGTGTTAGTAAATAAACCTGATAATAATTTATAATTATGTACATATTTTATCAGTTAAATTTTGCCTAAAATTGAAGCTGGATGCAATATTTAGCAACGCTATGAAAACAACGGGTGTGTGGCACATTGCACTAGCAAACTGGGGCACATATATTTGCGTAATACAAACAAAACAAATTGTTTATAAATATACGTTTTGTCGTTCTGCCAAACGGAATACTACCAGTTATTTATAAGATTACACATTTTAACGCGTACTTACCAAAAGTATATGGAAGAACACTGATAACAAAAGAAAGAGCGTCACACTATGAGCCATATCGAGTTACTTCCACTACAAAGGTTTGTATGTTACTGAGACTGGGTGGCAAAAAGAAACAAATGAAATTTCAAGAATGAACTAAACATCCTTTGACGTAATAGCATTAATTTCTCTCAATATGTATGGTTTTATGCAACAATAGTTCAAGCGGTGATTTATTACGTTACTAGCTGCCCTTGCGGCTTCACCCATTTAAACTTACACTAAATAAATTATTATTCCAACAATTCAGCCTATTGCAGTCCACTGCTGGACATAGGCCTCTCCCAAGTTGCGCCACAACACTCGGTCTTCCGCCTTCCGCATCCAGTCCCACCAGCTACCTACAGTTTTTCCATCATACATAACGTAATCATTATTATACCAAGTACTTGTAATTTTACCATGTAAATACTCTGTCCAGAAATAGCGCCACACGTTTACGCATAAAAAAAAACTAAAAATCTTCAAAGGAGGCAGAAATATTTATTTGCAATAAGATAAAGTTTTTGTGATGCTTCCTCGTGTACCTTCCAAGACTTATCCAACTTAATCGAGCTTACTAACAGTACCAAAGTTTTATTTCTTGTTCTTCATCTAACGTTTCTCCAATTGTTTTACTGCGACTTTACGAGTCGGTCCTAAGAAATTACTTAAGGTTTTGGCAGTGGGTATAATTTTACGAGCGGCTACCGAAGATCTAAGTATCTTCCCGCTGTCGTATAGTTTTATACAATTGTAAAGATCTCTTTCAAAATAAATTCGAAATATTATTTCCATGGTTCACTTCTGTTGATTACGTCCTAACTGTAAATGACGATTTGCATCTCGATATGTCAACTGGGAAATAAAGAAATACTCCAAAGCACACCTTCTTATTAACCGACTTCAAAAAAAGGAGGAGGTTATCACTAATATGTTAAGGAAAATGAGACCCTCATAGATTTTAATTACTTTGAATAACTTTGGTAACTTTGGTACTTAGAATGAAACAAAAGGCTTGTTTGCCTGTAAATATGTTGTTTACTGAAAACCTGCAGTACATGGTCGGTCACGGTCAAGATCAGTTGCTAACGCATTGACGGTCACAGTGTGTTGTCAGTTGTCAGTATAGCATGGGATGATGTCGGTGTGTTCTGTCATCCCATTCCTCATCACTTTGAAATTTCCTTTTTTATTTTATTATTATTATTTATTTATTAATTTCCAATATACATTGTTCTACATGATTAATGATATTGCCGTACACGAAAACCGCTAAGGACTTATCTGTGTACGGCGAGTCGTTCATTTTAAACATAAAAAATCAGGTTTTTTTTTTATTTATTTTTATTACGATTAAATTATTGTTTTTTTTGTCGTAAATAAATAATTTTATTTTAAGCTACCTAATTGATCTCAGATTGTTTGCATGCCTCATTCAAAGTAGATTGTACAAGGGTAACTTATCTTTGTTAACATTGCTTTTTATATACATACCTAATTTCTATGCAATGCAAATAAATAAATATTATATTCTATTAACAGTTGAACTGCAGTAACAAAATTAAATAATTTCTGATATTGATTTATGTGTTGCCAAATTTTGTTTCACACTAAAACGATGGTTTTCATCGCCTAGCGAGGCATCTAATGAATTCGAAGTTATAAAAAATGTAGAACTAATCCTTAAAAAATAAAGGCTGAATTAGCCGGAGGCACCCCAAGGGAACAAGCGCCTCTTAGATTTTATATTCTGGAAAGTTCAAAGTGCAGAATATAGGCAAAGAAATCGACTCAGAATTGAAAGATCTATCATCATCGTTCGTCCTTCAGTTTTCCGATAAGTCAATTAATTATTTTTATTAAGTAATGGAGCCAAGGTTTCCATTTTCTGTCTTAATTTAATTTGGATTGGTGTTTTTTTAGGTCAATATTGACATTCTCTGAAAGTACTAAACTGATCCTTTTTAGGGTTCCGTACCCGAAGGGTGCCAAACGGGACCCTATTACTCTCGCTACGCTGTCCGTCCGTCCGTCCGTCCGTCTGTCTGTCTGTCACAGGGCTGTATCTTTTGAACGGTAATAGGTAACCGGTTGAAATTTTCTCAGAATACGTGTTGCTATGAGGTGTATCACGACAAATACTAAAACAAAAAAAAAGTCTAAGAAAAAAGGGGTCCCCATACAAGAAACCTCAAAAAACATGATTTTTTTCATCGTTTTTGTTCCTGCTCTATCTTCAAAATGGTAATACATTCCAGCGTCAAACTTGGTCAGATTATTGTGCATATTATGTAGTTTAGCAACAAATACTAAAAATAGGACAAACATAGACATATGTGGTGGTACTGCCTAAGAAAGAGATGCAAAAATTCATATTTCGCGCACTTTACGTTGAAGTCTTTTGATGAACTCTCGTAAATAAAATCAGTTTTTATGGGGTATCAGGTCGATGGGTGGTACGGAACCCTTACTGGGCGAGTCCAACTCGCACTTGGCCGGGTTTTTTTTCTTCTAGACTTCTCTGATGATATCTTGTCAGGTTTATTTAGTTTCGATAATTTTAGTATTATTGAAAGATGAATTCTCAACAGTTAATTATTTTCAATTTTATATACCTTTTTTTTTTTTTTTTTTTTTACCTACACTATAAGTGATAAATACTATTTAAAAACGATAGAACTTTATCATTCATTTTATTAATATAATTAATTTACGGAACTCTACTTATTCTTTAAATGTACACAAAGCTTTACAGACGAAGCAAATATTAAATCGAATATATATTTAAAGAGACAATAAGAAGACAAAATTCATTAGAAAAAACCATTTCAATGATATGCAAATATTTGGCTTTGTTTTTATTTATGATATTGTTTTGCAAATAATGTTTGATGTCTTTTTAAATTAATTTTATTCAATAAACGTAGCAAACGACAGAAAAACGGAACTGTTAAAAGAAATACCTACTTGTAAATTCGTACTAGGAACAAAGGACTTGAAAAAGTTTTTTTTTTTTGGCTTCTTGTTTGGGGTTTCCCTTTGGATTGAGTATTTTTATAATTTTAGTACCCATTTGTTATGAGAGAGGTCACATGCTTGGTGGCTATTTTAACTGGCTACGTATTACAGTTAAAAATATACAGCCCTGTGATAGATGGACGGACGGTCGGATGCACGGACAATCGACGTAGACACAGTGATAGGTTACCGTTGGCACCCTTTAGGATATGGAACCTTAAAAATGGTGGTAATATCATGTTCTATTGCTTATTGATAGTCCCCCTAGCTGGTTTTCGTGAGAAAACTCAATGTTTGTGTCAACAAACTTTACGAACTTTACGATTTTATTATAGTATTAGCTGATGCCTGCGACTTTTTTTACAGTAACACCTATCTGGTCCAGATTCTGATTATTCGTTTTGGCACTAAACCAGCATATATTGTGAATATGAGTCAAAAGAAAAACTTGACTACAGCGCCACCTATCGGATTCTAGCACAGCTATGAACCATCGTCTCGACAAAACAAATATTTTGTGTGCATATTGCACACAGTTGTGCATTATGTGACGCACCAACGATTATAAGCATATCTGAAGATTTGTACTCAAATAATCTAAATAATCAATTAACAAACTTTGCGTTTGGTTCCATATACGATTTTCAAATAATGTATTTAATCATGATGAAAAGTTATATCCGTACACATCACATAGGTACCGAAATGCGGTTACACCCAGGTCAAACCTGCTAGAACTGCGTTATGCCAGTTGCAACTGTATGGCTACTAACCCATAAATGTATATTGTTAGACAAAATATAACAAGTACACCATTTATAATAGCGTTATTTTTTTTGCTTTTTTATCCTTTATAGGGGAGGCCTATGTCCAGCAGTGGACGTCTTTCGGCATAAATGATGATGATGATGATATCCTTTTTATCCATTAAACGTATACAATTATCATAGAAATCTTAATAATAAGGTAATAGAAATGTCATCTAGGTATGTCTTTTCATACCGGAACGCGTTTCGGTTTGCAGCTACCATCACACAAATACGCAATTCTCACCAATTCTAGCATTCAATTAAAAATAAATTACGCCTTAAATAAATCCGTTGTTAGATGTACTGCAAAATACAATTTTAGTGACTCTGAGTCCAAAACAGCAATGATGATCAAGCTAAGGGTTCGCGCACTGGTGTCCTACGAGACACCTGTACGCGGCGACACTTTCACGCACCTTTGATACTTCTATTACCTTATATTATTTAGATTTCTATGAAAAATATGCACAAAAAAAAAAACTGGCTAATAGGTTGCCACCAAGGTACACCCAATATGTTAATCAAATAATAGGCTGGATACACTAATCGTTATCACTTCCTGAATGTGTGTTATTTGTAATTTGTTAAAAATAGTTCTGTTAAACTGTTCTGTTTGTTTCTTATCCGTCTCAAACCGAATAATTATTATTTTGTGCAAGTTAGTTCTACAGTATTTACATGTATTTTTTTATTAAAAACTACTTTACTTCAATTGTGGTGATTTTTGGACTATTTATTTATTTATTTATTTATAAATGGTAATTTCAGAAAACGTCAACTGAATGATTAAACCATTAAGAACGGGTTTTTGCATTACGATGAAATGGGTGGTTTGGCACCAACCGCTTAAAGTGCGCCCCAAAGTCCCACCGGCTGTCGACGACGAGTCCCAGGTACTTCATCGTTGACTCGATGCCGATGCGGCAGGTACGAATCCTGCTCGTTAGTGATTTTTTCTTTCCACAATTCATGTCTTTAGATTTCGCTTCGCATATTTATGCATGTGACGCGTTAAAATAATAAAATAAAACATGATTTAGCTAATGGCAACCCTTATATAATTATTATTTGGCAAATGCAATTGCAAAATACGTGATTCAAAATTATTTAGCATAAAAAAATAAAAGGGTACCCATTTTATTTATCCTAAAACACTACTAATAAAATTATAGCTTGGCTTATGAGTACATAAAATGGGGGCGCCACTAGTCATAGTCATACATTGATAAATGTACAACTTTTAAAATCGCGTTTTTGGCAGAATTTTGTAAAGCCCTAATCATATAAATTTAATTTAAGTGTTTACAGACACATCTCTTGCAAGATAAAACACAGATTGACTCAATACTCTTAGAAAATATACAAAAATTTATTATTACATGGAAAATTAGTTCTGATTTTAGACGTTTTTGTCAGACTGTATTTACGAAAAAACAAATATGGGGTAAAATATTTTTCCCATAGCTAGCAACATTTTCATTGATATGGCGACTGTCAAGTTTATGAATTATTTTTGTGTTTTGACTCAAGATTATAACATGCCAGGTTGTACTTACCCGTGAAATGAAATCTTTAAATGTTTTTTGTGATTATGTGACGAGTTGTGACACCCTATCACTGCACAGTAAGTAATTTTTTCAATAAATTGAGGGAGCGGTTCACACTAAGACTTGGCCTTGAGCACTGACGTACTGATAGGCTTGCTTAGCCTTTAAAGGCTAACCTGGATTTGCGTCGCTCTGCGTGCGTCTATTGGGTTTCTATGTGTTATATTTCTATGACCTCCGTAATAAAAATGCTACCATAGCTAATAAGTTTATTAAAAATACCTTAGTAGTAAAGCTATATTTGTATTCGTATTTAGGATTGGAAGGACCCCGCAATATACCTACATCGAGGAAGCTTTCTGTCTGAATTCAATACATGAATCGAAAAATATTAAACATATAATAAAAAGAGTTAACAAAGAGTTAGCCTAACAAAGAGTTTAGAGACCAATTCTGTAGTAGTGAATGTACATTGCATCTTAACAAGTACTTTTAACGGACTAAAGTCATCACGGCTCCAGTGGCTCTGTTAAATAAAAATTTCATTAAGACTTCAGTAAATTGAGTTAAAAAGTTTTGAAGTGAAGTCTATCGAAAGATAAAATACATAATGTAAAGGGACAAGTTACGCCAAAAACCGAATTCAATATATCAGTTGTCGTCTATATAATCACAGCCTATACAGATAACATGCACTACTTTGTAGTGGGTTTTAAGTAAAAAAGAAAAGCGTTTTTCTTTTTTCCCTTTCAGGAAAGAATTTCGACAACGTGTGGTTCAAACCACTCAAGCCTTCGGGTAGCAATAAAGGGCAGGTAAAAAAATGCGGTCATATGAGTACAGTTAGTACTGTTGTTGCATATTGTGATCTTCAAAGAGAAGCTTCAGGTTCTTATAAAATCTGAACATATTGTAGTGTGACGTCTCTAAATGGCGCAGTGGCGGATCATCCACCTTCTTTATTTATGTTCCCGAGTTCGAACTCCATCTTAGGACAAATATTTGTTTGGCCTAGAGATATTTTCACGCAGTCCGTATGTTTGTATATGGACCTACGACACCGAGAAGCCTGTTGTGAGAGTGACCGCTATTTACTTTCATTTAATTTTATCTAAATTAGAAACGTAAATGTTGGATATTTAAATAAAGTAAAGTGTGTAGTACCAAACGCAGGTAATTAAATATTTTAATTGCATATCTGACAGATAAGTTTTCAGTCCATACTTCCGCATGTTTATTATTATTGTATATCTTTATTTCGGACCATGGATCCATATTATTGTTAGTAATACAACAAAAACTAATGATCTAATGTTAGAAACAAAAACAATAAAATCCTTAAAACTAAAAACAGCAGCAACGGGTCGGACAATCCGATATCAGGACGCATGGACTGCGTGCAGTCTCCAGTATCCAGAGCTCAAGCATCGGAGAATCCCACCGGTCCGCCAATACGCTCAAGATGCTGTTGGTACTGCTACGCATGCGCGTTAGGATGGATGCACACCGCTTGCGCATGACTGCAGCGAAGCTGTCGACATTCGCCTCAGCAAACGCAAACTGAACGCATTGTTGTACTGTACGCACAGGTCGCTATATGCGCTATACGCTATATGTCGCTAAATATACAGGTATATAAATTTTTACATGCGCTACATGTATGTTGGAGAAGAAACACTGGTAACTGTAGAGGCGATAGTTTGTTACAACACTCACAACATTAAGTACAATAACATGAAAGGTAATAAGATAAGCTCATACGTCCGACCTCTACGGCATTTTTTAACAATATTTGTCACCTTTGTCAACAATACGTCAGACTTTTACGATCGCTCGCAATAAACTGATCCCACTCCGTCAAATAACAGCTGCTTTTATAACTTTAGCTCGATTAATTCATAGAAACAACTACCCTCTCTCATTTTCTTAAATGATTATGTTCTGACGTACGTGGGACACTCAGAAAGTTTTGCGAAACTAAAAAAAATTGTTCTATACGTACATATATTTTTATCAAATCTTTTCAAAGTACTTTCCACCAGCCTCTATACAAAGATTCATGCGCCTAAACCAGTTTTCAAAACACTTTTTCCAGTCCGCCGCAGACACCTCGTTTACAGCCTGCTCGAACGCAGCCAGCGCATCTTCCGGCGACGAAAATTGTATCCCTTTGAGCTGATTTTTTATTTTTGGGAATAAAAAGAAGTCACACGGTGCTAGATCAGGGCTGTAAGGAGGGTGACCCAGGAGTTTGACTGGCGTGCTGTCCAGGAAGTCCCTCGTTTTGAGTGCGGTGTGCGCAGGTGCATTGTCGTGGTGGAGCAGTAGCCCGCGGAGCCCTGTGTTTGGTCGCTTGTTGCTTATAACAGAGAAAACTTCTGGCAAACATTTGGTAGTATACCATTCGGCATTAATGCTTCTTTGATCCCGTAAGGGAATTGATACCAAGTGGCCAGTCAAATTAAAAAAGCTAGCGATCAAAATCTTACCCCCGCTTCTAGATCGCTTCACTTTGGTAGGCGTTGGCTCATTTTGAAACACCCAAACAGTCGACTGGCGCTTGGTTTCTGGGTCGTATTGATAAATCCAGGACTCATCACCTGTAACGATGTCGTAAACACGCCGAGACGAGCCTGCTTCAAATTTGTTAAGCATATCACGGCACCATTCCACCCGGGCCTGCTTCTGAGCATCGGTGAGGTTGTGCGGCACCCAGCGTGATACTATCCTCCTCACGCGAAGATGGCTGTGTAGAATCTCGTGAACGCTTCCCGATCCAATCTTCAATATGTGTTGAATCTCCTGATATGTAATTCGCCTATTGTCTTGGATTAAATTTTTCACTGCTAGCACGTTTTCTTCGGTAACAGCCGTCAAAGGGCGACCGCTTCTTTCGTCATCCCCCAAAGTTGGTCGACCGCGCTTGAATTCGTTATACCAACGATACACGGTTGCCTTGGAAGGGCCTTCATCCATGAATGCCATTTGAAGTCTATCGTACGATTCATCCGGTTTCAGGCGACACTTGAAATCGTATAAAATCATAGCTCTAAAATGTTCCCGGCGCAGATCCATATTTCAGTGAGACACAATACTTTGAATTAACTCGCAAAAAATGTGGAGGGAAATTTTGAAATTGGAACTTACTTATTTTTACTTATAAATAATCATATTTTCGAAAAACATTATAACTGGCCAGTCTCCCATATATAAAAACTTTTTTTCGCAATACTTTCTGAGGGGCCTGGTATATACTAAAGAGCAATGTTGGAAAGCAGAATCAATTTTAGAAACAAATGCAACGCTGCTGATCTTTTGTATATCTTTAGATATTAAGTCATCTTCAAAACTCTTTAATGCTTAATTAATCAATTAATTAATTATTCTTTAATCCTTGTGATTACTTACGAGTCAGTCTTTCCGTTGTCGGCACAAATAGAATAAACAGTACCGTATACTCATTTCTGAATCCTGCAAGTGAAAAGTAACGACTGAAAGTGTTTGTGTAGCAACTGGGCTGATGGAATTTAAAACGTGCTTTAAGCCTTTCGAACCTATCAAAATAGTCTTCTTATTTACCACACAGGCAATCCTGATGGTGATCCTAAAAATATACCACTTATAACACAAAAAGGAACACTGGTAGCATATCTTAACATCCAATGAAACTTTTAGTTTTTTTGCTTCAGTATGTAAGTCGCTTTTATGCAATGTCACAAGTTCATTAAATAACAACAATAAAATAGTGTGTCTTAATATAATCAAATAATTTACAAATCACAAGAGTTCTAATAAAAAAAAAAATGTCATCAATTATCTAGTTAATTTTATACTAAAATTTATTAATTTTCCCAATTTTATTGATATCTGCTGATGCTGATCATCAGCCATTCTGAATTCATAGATCCTTTTCATCAACTTGTATACTTGTTTCTTCTTCTTCTTCCTTCCCTGGTCTCATTATTTGGGGTCGGGCCTCCTCACATTTCTGCGCCAAGTTATTCTTTTTTTGGGTTGTCGGTTCTGGCAATTGAGCTTGCTTGAGGTTTCTTTCTATGTTTTACCACCAGGTCACTGGCGAGTGGCCTCTACCTCTCTTCTGTTCTAGGAGATTCAAAGCGATCTGTACCACATGATCGTCGCTGCGTTTTTTGACATGTCCATATTATCTAATGCGGTTTTAGGTGGCTTTATCTGTGGTAGGTGCGACTTTATTAACGCTACCTCGTATGAACCGTATTACGAACTTTATCAAGCCGGCTCACACCTCATGCCTGACTAAGCATCTTCATTTCGTTGGTATGGACCTTTTGTTCGTGCGTTTTCTTTGTTATCCAGCATTCGGAACCATGCAATAAGGCCGGATGAACCGCTGTTTTATAAACCTTGCCCTTAGTTTTTATGGGGATACGTAGATTGCACAGCACACCACACCCGTAAGTGACCGCCGTTTTTGCCATGCGACGCTGATTCTATGAGTCACATCAGCGTCAACATTAGCATCCGTTGCAATGTGTACGTGTTTATTTTCTGAAATTCTAATTAGTTTCTCTACATGATCTACTCTTTAAAATAGAAATAGAAATAAACTTTATTCCTGTAATTGTTTTTTTATTACTGTCCAGAGTCACAATGAACCGGAAAATACATAATTATTAATTATTTCATTATTTTTATCGCATTTACGGATGCGAAGCGAAATGTAACGAATTAAATTGTGGAAAGAAAAAATAACGAATAAAAAGTGGCTAACGTACTGAGCCAGGTGTCGTAGGTTCGTATCCTGCTTGTGAGCGATTTTTTCTTTACACAATTTAAATCGTTACATAATTATTATCTCTCAAATATAAACTTTTTTTTTTTGTATAGAATGGCGAAACGAGCTAAATAGACCAGGGTCGATAATTTTTAAAACCAAAAAAAATAATAGTAGGATGAAACCCATTAGAAAAGGAGGGGAATATTATAAAAATAAAAGGAAAAATAATTGACGGGCGATCTGAGGTCGGGAAGGGGATGGGGATGAGTTTTTAAGGGTAAAAAACGGTTTTTCTCGATTTCCGGCAAAACTAAAAGTCCTATCGAAAAAAGTCAAATGGCAAAGTTGTAGGTAATAAAAAGATCTAAAACTTTTGTATTAACACTTTTTTCACATAACCTCAAAATTTATGTGTTTTGTATAAAAATAAAAAACCAAAAAACCAAGTTTTTGGTTTTTAATTTTTATCTTTAACAATTTTTTTTTTTTTTAACGAAATTTGGTGAAAACTTACCTTTTTATGTCCCAAATACGCTGTAATTTATTTGATTAAAAATATTTATTTTTTCACCTTATTTTGAATTAATATCTAAAAAACACCCTAATTTTCAATCGAAAATTCACCCGGCAAAATATCAGCTTTTTTCAAAAAGTTGGTATGGTTTCTGTTCGTTAAAATCTCTACTTTCCGATGGTGAAAAAAAAAAAAATGTTACTACAGTAAATCTTCTCATAAAATGCAAAAAAAAAAAAAAACTTGAATTCGATTTTTTTTTTTTATTATTATAAATAATTTCATCTAAAAAATGTGATTGTTGCAATTTGTTTCAATTAAAAAGTTGATTTATTTAATGCTTATTACATTTATGTCATAGAAAATCTCATTATATATAAATATAAATGTAAATCGTACTATTAAATGTAGATGCTTTATTCTGATTACGTTATTCATTACAATATTTTTAAACACATTAATTTTATCATTCATAAATATTAAAAAATATAAAGAAATAAATGTCAAAATGTATAAAAAATATATTATAAATCTATTAAAAATGTATAAAATATTAATATTAATTTAAAAAAAAAAATCGAATTCAAGTTTTTTTGTATTTTTTGCATTTTCTGAGAAGATTTACTGTAGTAACATATATTTTTTTTTCACCATCGGAAAGTAGAGATTTCAACGAACAGAAACCATACCAACTTTTTGAAAAAAGCTGATATTTTGACGGGTGAATTTTCGATTGAAAATTAGGGTGTTTTTTCGATATTAATTCAAAATAAGGTGAAAAAATAAATATTTTTAATCAAATAAATTACAGCGTATTTGGGACATAAAAAAGTAAGTTTTCACCAAATTTCGTTAAAAAAAAAAAAAAATTGTAAAAGATAAAAATAAAAAACCAAAAACTTGGTTTTTTGGATTTTTCACATAAATTTTGAGGTTATGTGAAAAAAGTGTTAATACAAAAGTTTTAGATCTTTTTATTACCTACAACTTTGCCATTTGACTTTTTTCGATAGGACTTTTAGTTTTGCCGGAAATCGAGAAAAACCGTTTTTTACCCTTAAAAACTCACCCCCATCCCCTTCCCGACCTCAGATCGCCCGTAAATTATTTTTCCTTTCATTTTTATAATATTTCCCTCCTTTTCCAATGGGTTTCATCCTACTATTTTTTTTTTCACTTTTTATTATTTTTAAAGGCTTCTACCCTGGTCTAAAAGGGCCACCTGATGTTAAGCGGTTACCTTTGCCCATAAAAAATTCAATACCACCTACGCTGTTGCCTAAATGGTACCGCAAGTCAGTCCGTCAAACTGAGACATGAAGATGGAACGCCTCATGTGATTGTAATGTTACCGGCACCCTTACCCTTCAGACCGAAACACAGCAATGCAAGCATCACTTTTTGGCATGGAAAAATAGTACATTATGATACAAGTGAGCTAAGTTGACTATTATACTCGAAGCTGGATTGCAGCCCGAGCCGAAGGCGAGGGCGTAATGGAGCCGAGAGTATAATAGTCAATGCTCACGCGTGTCATATAACGTTTTTCAACACACTTGCGAGGAAAAAAACATACAATTTAAATAAATATTGTATTTGTAAAAAATGGCGCGCGGATTACAGCTATGCGCGCGCAGGTGGTCGAAGGAAACCGCCAAACAGCCTAATATTAAAAAAAAAAAAAAATTTAAAACCCAAATTAATATTAATTTGTTGACAAAATAAATAATTTGATGAAACGAAATGTTTATTTAGCGTATTTTAATTAATACAGTTGATTTATTCCCAAAAATGTTTAATTTTGTTTAGGCATAAAAACTCTTTGCTGTGATTTAAAAATAAACTGTAAAGTAAAAAGCACTAGTGCGATAATATAATGAAAAAAGCACGCGTGCGTAATAAGCTACATTATGAACCTAAAATCGGTGCAATAAGAGCCATTTTACGAGCAAGTGTGTTGAAAAATATATTAAAAATATTACAAGGAAGAATTACTTAAATGTAGTCCACGGCTTCGCCCGTGTATTATTCGGTTTGTCACAGAAAGACGTTATAGCGCATCCCTCGGACACTGCTTATCTTCCCGGGATAAAAAGTGGCCTATATATTAATCCGCGTTATAAAATCCAGATTCGTTCAGCCGTACCAGCGGGATTGATAAATCACGCAAAACCTACTGTATGGATTTTAATGAAATTTGACGTACAGATAGAACATGACCCTGACTAACATATAGGCTTCATCCCGGGAAAATGAACAGTTACCGAGTCCTTTTACTTTACTTTTTATCCCGGGAAAATGAACAGTTCCCGAGAAATAGGCGACATTCACGCGGGCGAAGTCGCGGGCATAGGCTACTAATATTATAAGGATATTTAATTGCAAAATTTTATTTATGAGTTTTTAAACTAACACGGTCACTAACACTTATATTATTGTATGTCACGGGATATTTACCATGTCAATCCTTTTTTATAAGTTCCCGATATTTCTAGAAAGAGTATTTACATGGTAAATATCCCGTGACATACAATAATATAAACTCCTATATGTTTGTTACGACCTAAAGGCGCTATTACCTTCACCTTTTGTGCTACAAATAATTTAGTAAAACTGTCACTGAAATGAATTTTAATTTCCGCAATCCATTTAATGGGTCCGTTTTTCAGACAGCTTGGTTACTTGAAAGACAAAGATAAAATAAAGAGCACAGAGTACTTTTTGATAAAGAGTTATGGAAAGTTGTTTGGTCTCAAAGTACTGGCGACTATAATGAGTCCATCCAATAATTTATGAACATTGAAATTACGTTTTATGCATAGCATACCAAATTGAGTTCATCCAATAATTTATGAACATTGAAATTACGTTTTATGCATAGCATACCAAATGCAAGTTAAGGTAATGCGCATTTTATAAGCGGCTAAATATCGACACTAAACGTTTCCATGGTATATAAGATTGATTTAAGATTTGACATTGAGATCAATTTGAAACAGCTGAAAATCTGAAGAATCACAAGCCTTGTATCTTGTTCTTATTATTTGGTTGCGGAGATATTCGTTCCGTTTTAAATAATATGCAGCTGGAATAGGACGCAAACTAATTCAAATACTAGGATGATGATATTTCACTATCAACAGCTGTTGGCAGCTGCCAATCATGATTTAATTATTGAATTTTTCTACCTAATATCAAAGTGCCTTAACGACTTTCTTTTACTGACGTCGTATTACTGGCCAATGGTCTCCTCCAAGCTCTTCATTACACCCTATCTGGCCAGTTTCTGAGAAAGGCGTCAAAGTAATCTAGCTGGCGTTTACTCGGCTCACCTCGGTGGCGATTTAGGCACCAAGTGCGTCGCTATTTTTGCCTACCTTTTCGGATACATTCTGTAGATATGGCCCGCCAACTCCTACTTAGGTCTTAAAAACTTATTGCTTACATTGCCTATACCGGTTTTGGAGCGTAACATTGTGTTAGAAATCCGATCAGTTAGTCTTATTTTTAGGATGCACTGATGCCCTTTAGCAAATTTTAAGCTTTGATTTCTGAAACTTGGTCAAAGATAAAGTCTGAGTTCCATAGGTTAGCATAAGCCGGCTCACGATAAATGTCGATGAGTTTAGGCTCCAGAGGAAAGTCACACCGCATGAGAGTCTTATTGGACCAGTAGCTTCTTCAGGCGGTTTCTACATGACGATCTGTTTCTGAAAGAGACTAGACCTGGGGCAGGTAGATATGTATATTCATTGACATAGTTATTGCCAATATTTTTTGACCAAATTGTATTGATGAATCAGTTACACTGTGACAAAATAACACAAATCTATGCAAAGCCTGACTTACTGACCATTAAAAAAAGCCTCTACCATACTCCACATATCATAGGATTAGAAAAATAATGGAGAAAAAACGATGGTTATTGCTTTATTTTGTTCTAATAATTGCATTTTAGTATTTTTAAGTGTAAATGTTAAATAAATCACATTGCTTTACATTTACCTTAAATGAACAAAGCTAAGTATAGTGTTCGCTAATACCGATAGAGAAATAACGTTATTTGTATTCTAATGTTATTATAAACAAAGTATACATACTTCTGAAAAATTCTTTGAATGCTTTAAAGCATAAATGAAATCCAAGAGACTTCACTCAACCAGGTTTCTTAAAATGAAATGTCGATAAAAAAAAAACAACAAGTTACTCCAGTACACTGATCTCTGATGATGATTTTATAACGGAGCTTTTATCTTCGGGCATCTATTGACAATATTAAGAGCACTGTAATGTTTGCCTCGATGTAGTCACCAGTGTTAAGTACACGCTTGAGTTTGAATATTACACTGGTGACTACATCGAGGCGAACATTACAGTGCGCAGACTAGGAATGTTACAATTTTAAACATTTCAGTAGTGAGTACGTTAAGCCGAGCAACACAGTACACTCTACTTGTACTGATGATATCAACAAGGTATAAAAATCAATGTTACATGCATGTGACGAGTGAATGTTTATAGTTTGTAATGTGCGCAGTTTGTAACAAGCGCTACTCAATGTCGAGTGGTTACAAAAGCGAATGCTCCTCGGTCGGTTGAGCTTGCACACTATTGTAATGTAATGCTTAGCACTGAATTTTGCATTGTTACATAACACGTGAATTCTCGCAGTGAGAACGCACCTTTATACGAGAGAGCTTTTCTTATGAATTCGGATCTAAAATATATTTTGTGGTTGTCAAAAGAAAATAGTCTACTCACAATAGCTGGGTGACTTAATTGAATTGCTCTTTTACTTTCTCAATTTCCTGGAAGACGGATTGTTAATGGACATTAATTGAAGCGAAAATAAAGGTAAGTTTATATTTAAATGTGAGACTTAAGACGCTGGTTACTTCAACCCAGTTTTAATGGCGTTGGTATAAGTCTGATATATTTTAGTGACAAATAGAATTTTAAACTTGAACGATAAAAGAACGAGTCCTATTAGTGAATACAGACGTTTATTGAATTGGAGCAGCAACTGCAGTGTACCTTAAATATTTTTTATCCGATTATAGACGGACCTTGGTATTTTTCTTGAATTTTGATTGAATGGTGCAAAAACGCACTTATAGTAGTAGAGCTACTTGTGATGGAGCTCGTCCGGGGAAGTACGACCACCTTACCTACTTCTGCCGCCAAACAGTGATGCTTACATTGCTGTGTTTCGGTGTGAATCGTACGGGTGTCGATGAAATTACAGTCACATGAGACTTTCCTCCTTCATGTCTCAGTTTGGCGAACCGACTTGCGGTACCATTTTTACATTGCTGTGTTTCGGTGTGTATCGTACGGGTGTCGATGAAATTAAAGTCACATGAGACTTTCCACCTTTATGTCTCAGTTTGGCGAACCGACTTGCGGTACCATTTAGGTACCTAACAGCTTAGGTGGTATTGCAGATGTTATGGGCAAAAGTAACCGCTTAAAACCAAGTCCTTTAGCTCGTTTCGCCATCCTATAATATAAAAAATACTTCTAGAATAAAGTACTATTTCCTTTGTGTTTTCCCTATTCTTCAAAAACTAACTTTTATTTCTGATATTGAAAAACCACTGTTTTATTAACCTTATTTGTGACTATCTTTGTGTATATCGAATGGCAACCATAAACCAGTTAAGAAGGGTAAACGAATTATGAGATGCGAAAGTGTAAGTGTACAAAGTGAAATTTTGTGTTTGGCAAGGCAAAGAAAATTAAAACAAACAGCTCAATTGAGCTTGAGGAGCTATTTTAGATGAGTAAACTTTGCTTGGTCAACGAGAATAACTGCGTAGATACCAACTTGTTGAAATGTCGCTTACTGAACGCTTATAGAACCTCTTAGTATTGTCAATAGATGCCCGAAGATAGAAGCTCCGATATAAAATCATCATCAGATATCAGTGTACTGAAGTAACTTGTTGTTTTTTTTATCGACATTTCATTTTAAGAAACCTGGTTGAGTGAAGTCTCTTGGATTTCATTTAGTATTCATAGAATTTTTCAGAAGTATTTATACTTTATTTATAATAACATTAGAATAAAAATAACGTTATTTCTCTATCGGTATAAGCGAATACTATACTTGGCTTCGTTCATTTACGGTAAATGTAAAGGAATGTGATTTATTTAAAATTACACTTAAAAATACTAAAATGCAATTATTTGAACAAAATAAAGCAATTATCTACCTGGGGCAGCTAGTCTCTTTCAAAAACAGATCGTCACGTCGAAAACGCCTGAAGAAGCTACTGGTCCAATAAGACTCTCATGAGGTGTGACTTTCCTCTGGAGCCTAGACTCATCGACATTTACCGTGCAGCCTGCCTATGCTAACCTATAGAACTCACACTTGATCTTTGACCAAGTACCAGAAGTCAAAGCACAGGATTTTTTTCTGTCAATTTATACATACAATTATTAATAATTTATAAGTACCTTCTTACGTATAACTTAAAGTTCCTAATTATATTAATAAAGATAAAAGAATCATTTCACTTCTTTTCAAAAATAAATATGCATGCATTAGCACCAAAATGAATACGTACTTATATTGGAACAAAGTTGTCAACAAAAATAATACATACATATACAATATGAATTCTGGGAGTCAGATCGTTACTAAAATAGACCGGATATGAATAAACACAACCAAGGCTGCTACTGAGTAAACGAATAGCAAGTGCAACAGAAACCCAAGGCGTTTTGAACAACTTGAGCACCGAAATTCGAACTATTAAAACGTTTACATCATAACTTCTTAGGTTTTAGCGATCACTACACATTATAATAAAACAAAGTTTAAGTTTATATTTAGTTTTTTAGAAATATCTGTAAAGACGATTGTCATTTTAGTCTACCTGCGACCACGAAATGCTGCGAAGCTTTCGAAACGTCAGGAAAACCAATTTTAATAATATACGCGATTTAATCCGGTTAAACTTTGTTTTATTATATTTACATCACTATAATAAAACAAATATACCGGATTATATCGCGTATATTATTTAAATTGGTTTTCCTGACGTTTCGAAAGCTTTGCAGCGTTCGTGGTCGCAGGAAGACTAAGATGACAAGCGTCTTTACAGATATATCTAAAAATATTTTAAACTTGTTTTATTAATGTGTAGTGATCGCGAAAATTATTAGAAATTGTTATTTTCATCACTGTTAAAAAAATAGTATAATTTCAAAAATGGGAATACAAATATGTTTAGTAAACACCTACCGGGGCTGGCGGCTAAGGCGCACTATACATATTGGACATGTACATTATTGTACATGAACCTACTAATTAATTACTATACTCAACGCCATCGCTACTGACAGTCCAGCTTGAAATTACTATAAAAAACCTGGGACAGAACGTGTCTGTTCCTGGATTCAATCATTATACACCAAGAGTATTGCGAATAAGCCTGATTATCATATGTTTCACCGAATGTTTATTTTAATCAGAATTCCGAGACAAAATTTGATGCATTTAGCATGAAAGAATATTTATATGATTCCTTCCACACGAGGTGTGGCGGTTGTGAGCCAGCTCTTATACATTTTTGCCCTTTGTCCTTTGATGTTAACGAACTGAGTTCGACCACATCTCCGATAATTCAATATACATCACAAATATATGGGAGTCAGTTGTTTTTATCAAGCTCGTCCACAAATACAGGTAGGCGTAGTTCGTTTCTAAATAAAAAAGCCGCAACTTGATTGTCAATTGTTTCAAAATCCGTACCACACGGTATTCTTTTCGCTTTAGGTTTATTTTATAAAAATCCAACCGAAACAAAGCCAAATTCCTTGCGGGTTTTTCAATTGAATTATGAACACCACCATGTTTATATATGGAATATTTCTTTATTTTATTTAAAACATCGTAAAATAAATACTAGCATTACTCCTGTATCCTGGGTGCGTCTACAGACAATCTTTACAGGCACAAAAACCTACTCCCAAAACAATTTGTAGGCCATACGTACCGCAGATTATAAAAAACAGGGGCCATACATATTATTATACCTACTTATTTTGTACGAGTAAAAGAAAAATATTAAATGATTAGAACGCTTGAGTGTTTTTAGGAAGGAGGAGTAAAAGAGGAAACATTTTTTCAAATTCGAATTTTGAACAATATTCATAAAAGTTCACGATTACTGTACTACGTGGTTAGTTAATGATACTTATTGATATTGGAGCCAAACATGCTTTGTCAAGTTCTACACAATTAAGTATTGAGCATGGGTATATGCAAATTTAAAAATTTCCATCGGATAAAATTCACGTTACAGATTGACAAATTCTACTTTACCAGTTTGTGGGCTGACGTGCCGGTGGGTTGCGGGCGGGGGCGCATTAACGAGTAATGTTGAAGATAAGCATGCTGTGGGGAGTTTCCGTGTTGAGTGGGGAGAGAAGAGGGGGCTTGGCGATACCATGGCGTGAAAGCGGGTGAAAAATGACGCTGGCATCGGATGAAATGTGACTATACAAATGGCACGGCCGAGACACGCGATGAAAAATCACAAAGCGAAATAAATTACGAGTTCAACTCAAAAGTGCTTCGCATGCCATTGTCGCGGAAATCGGACTTATCCTCGCTCGCGACGTTTTATAACTTTTTAAAAAACATTAATGTTCAGTCGCTAGGTCGAAACTGTCGTTAGTTTTATTTTTGATTGCAATAGCTTTGTTACGTGCTTGAGTTTTGTGCAAAAATGTATCTGCGTTTGTCATAATAGGATCACAATTTTGGTGGGCCAATTTGATTATTTCAATTTTAAATTTCTAACTTGAATCATGTCGAACGGGAATGCGATTTTTAAGTATCAGGGGTTGCGGTTGCATGATAGAAACCCGGAATGTAACAGTGTTAAAATACCTATGAAAAATAAAAATGGTTTAGACCTTTGGGTAAGCAACACTAACACAATAATAACATCATGTCGTTATGATCGTTATGTCAAATGACTGGATAATTTGTCCAGTAAGGTGATATTACGTACCTTTCGGATATGCAAAAACATTTATCCGGTAAAAACATTTATCCGGTAAAAACATTTATCCGGTAAACTCTTGGACTGTGGATACCTTGTTATGAAATGTCAGATTGTCTCGGATTCCGTAGTATTACATATTTTGGAATGAGCGTGCGGTGGTTCACGCAGTCGAATGCCTTGAGAAGATCACAGAACACTGCTACCGCATTCTGAGCCTGCTCCCCAGCCCCCAGTACTGTTTTGATTAAGGTGTGAAATTGAATGTACTCGAGAATTTTATCTGTATATTCATTGAGGGAAGAATTAAGAAGGTTTAAAAACGTATCGTAAAGATCACTGTCGTCTTCTTCGATCTCAACAAACGATCGGCGAGACGTCAAATTGTTCAAATTGTTGTTAGTGCTTGAGCAGTTCAAAATATTTTTTTCCTGCAGAGGCTTACAATTTTCAATTCCTCCATCGTGGATCTCAGCTCGAATTAGCAATCGCTTGTACGCAGCTATAAATTTCACTGCATTTGGATTATTATTATATCCTCCCCTTGCCCTTAGAGAAGAAAAAAAAGGTCCAAGTGGTCCTGGCTGATTTTATACATCGGTATTTATTTTAATATTTTAGCATCATGTACCACCTATTATACATTCTTGATGCACTAGTCATATTTGTAATTAAGCCTATAAATCCTGTTTTTCTTCTAGACTTAACTTTCGTCCAGATAAAAGTTTCACAATGCGAATATATTCAATTGCCCCGTGGAAAAGCTCAGTAACAAGCCCGATATTCTCTGGGCATAAGGCTTTTTTCCAACCAGGAGGACAAATCGAATGGCTATCAAGCACATCAAAATTATCATTAAAAAATTTAATAAAATTAATATTTCCCGCAGAGTTTTCAAATTGTTTTAATTTTAACACTTCGGCAATATTCTAAAGCATTTGCCACCGAATTACTCAGTAATTGAGTGGCCAGACAGACTTTCATCTTTAGTTTACCAAAAAAGTGGGTTTTTCCCATGTTTTTCCTATTTTTGTGGCTAAATGAAGACATTATTTTTCTTGTACGTGGGACACTCAGAAAGTTTTGCGAAACTAAAAAAAATTGTTCTATACGTACATATATTTTTATCAAATCTTTTCAAAGTACTTTCCACCAGCCTCTATACAAAGATTCATGCGCCTAAACCAGTTTTCAAAACACTTTTTCCAGTCCGCCGCAGACACCTCGTTTACAGCCTGCTCGAACGCAGCCAGCGCATCTTCCGGCGACGAAAATTGTATCCCTTTGAGCTGATTTTTTATTTTTGGGAATAAAAAGAAGTCACACGGTGCTAGATCAGGGCTGTAAGGAGGGTGACCCAGGAGTTTGACTGGCGTGCTGTCCAGGAAGTCCCTCGTTTTGAGTGCGGTGTGCGCAGGTGCATTGTCGTGGTGGAGCAGTAGCCCGCGGAGCCCTGTGTTTGGTCGCTTGTTGCTTATAACAGAGAAAACTTCTGGCAAACATTTGGTAGTATACCATTCGGCATTAATGCTTCTTTGATCCCGTAAGGGAATTGATACCAAGTGGCCAGTCAAATTAAAAAAGCTAGCGATCAAAATCTTACCCCCGCTTCTACATCGCTTCACTTTACTAGGCGTTGGCTCATTTTGAAACACCCAAACAGTCGACTGGCGCTTGGTTTCTGGGTCGTATTGATAAATCCAGGACTCATCACCTGTAACGATGTCGTAAACACGCCGAGACGAGCCTGCTTCAAATTTGTTAAGCATATCACGGCTCCATTCCACCCTGGCCTGCTTCTGAGCATCGGTGAGGTTGTGCGGCACCCAGCGTGATACTATCCTCCTCACGCGAAGATGGCTGTGTAGAATCTCGTGAACGCTTCCCGATCCAATCTTCAATATGTGTTGAATCTCCTGATATGTAATTCGCCTATTGCCTTGGATTAAATTTTTCACTGCTAGCACGTTTTCTTCGGTAACAGCCGTCAAAGGGCGACCGCTTCTTTCGTCATCCCCCAAAGTTGGTCGACCGCGCTTGAATTCGTTATACCAACGATACACGGTTGCCTTGGAAGGGCCTTCATCCATGAATGCCATTTGAAGTCTATCGTACGATTCATCCGGTTTCAGGCGACACTTGAAATCGTATAAAATCATAGCTCTAAAATGTTCCCGGCGCAGATCCATATTTCAGTGAGACACAATACTTTGAATTAACTCGCAAAAAATGTGGAGGGAAATTTTGAAATTGGAACTTACTTATTTTTACTTATAAATAATCATATTTTCGAAAAACATTATAACTGGCCAGTCTCCCATATATAAAAACTTTTTTTCGCAATACTTTCTGAGGGGCCTGGTAATTGTAGGAGAAGTTCTAAAAAGTTGTAATTTATTTATTTAACGTTTTCTTGAAAATAAATAAATACTTTACTTTACTGTACTTCGCGTCTTTGATGGTCAAGAAAAAATTTATATTCCCCAAAAGCATTGCGAACTAGTTTGAGCGCATGACAAGGGTCAAAATGTGCAAAAGTATGCAAAAACAGTGCTCTCATTGCACGTAAAATGTGTGACATTTTGATTATTATATAAATGGTAACCCAGTTCTGAAAACATGGCGAAATTTGATGAAGGACCATTGCAGGTCACATTTACTAACTTTGCTCCCGCATCTTGAGTCATTTTAATAGCATTGTTAACTAACACAGAGAACTGTGTACCAGTAAGGACAGTGATAAAAAATAGCCTATTGGCAACTTCCAACTACCATTAATACATGATAATAGTAAAACAAGACATTGAATGGCTTCTTCCATACTGTCACTATCAAGACCATGTCCGCAATCTACTCGTCCATGGTTTTTTTTTAGCTGCATCCCATATTAAGGATTTTCTGATTGCCATCTCATCCAAAATAAGAGCACACACTATAAGAAAATTGCTTGACTGCACCATTGCCTTTAATATGGTAAACGCCTCTTTAATAAAGCCTGGTTCTGCATTTTTTTTTTTGTTACCATCTTGCTAATGTTCTAGGGTGGAGCAAACAAGTGCTATATGTACGGCGCACATACCTTTCAACGGGAAAACCTGTAGTTTTGGCATTATGCCTCTTCAAAAAATCTTGTGGGCCTGCACATTCTTCAAGCAGAAGGGATTGATCCACTGACATCATGTTTTTATTTTATAGTTCCTTAATTATTTTTCCAAAGATAGCCAACTTTTTACGTTGTCTTCGAACTATGTTTTCTGAATATTTCCTTTCAATGGGAATACCTCTAGTTTTGGCATTTTACTTCTTCAAAAAATCTTGTTTGTCTGCACATTCTTCAAGCAGAAGGGATTGATCCACTGACATCATGTTTTTATTTTGTAGTTCCTTAATTATTTTTCCAAAGATAGCCAACTTTTTACATTGTCTTCGAACTACTTCATTTAGTCTTTAAAGTCCCTGAAATCACGAAAAAAAAAGCAGCTGTTTCCTACATTTTGCCGATTTATGTGAACACAAATGTAGGGGACCCTTAAGAGGATTTGAGTTATTTCAATAAAACGTTGTATTTAAACACATTTCTAGATGGTTCAAAAATGCAACTTGTTTTATAAATGCAGCTTTACTTTTTAATACTCGTGAAGTTCCAGCTACAACGGGAACATCTTGAGCACCCACGACTGTTGCTACCTCATCCTAAAACAGTAACAGCATTTCAAAAATTTGCAATTTTTTTATACACAGCTTGGTCAATTGTGTTGTGATAGTGTTCCCATTAATTACTCATTATTTTTCCGCTTGGTGTACTGTACAATAAAAATACTCTATTTGTCTATCTATCTTCTATAAATATCTAACTTGTTTTGCCTGTAGTTGTCGTTGAAAATATAAAGAGAATCTCGACTTTAAGAGATTGGTCGTAATAAACAAATGAATAATTAATTGACATCTGTGGTCTAGTGGTTCGGGGGTCGGACTGGTGATCACAAAGTCGTGGGTTCGATTCCCACAGGGCACAAATATTTGTGTGATGAACATAAGTGTTTGTGTTGGTTTGGGTGTTTCCTATGTATTTTAAGTATGTTTTTACAAAAAAAAGTATAGAAGTATTATATCCATTGTATAGTACCCATAGCATAAGCTCTGCTTAGTTTGGGACTAGATGGTGCTGTGTAAAAATGTCCCAATTTTTTTTTTTTATTTTTTTTTTTTAATGGTAGGTACTTACCATTCCTAAATTTAATGACGATTGAACGTGAGTATTGGTTATATCAGACATTGTAGTCCTTGGTCTGGCTGATTCTAAGTATGGCTGAAAGAAAATAAAATTTTGAAAAATATAAATATTTATTTTCAGTCGGCGGTTATTTATATCTTCGTCATCGATAATAATTTCAAGAACATTAGGTCTTTATGATACATCACTAGATATGTTTCATTAAAGACAAAATAAAGTACTTATTTAATGTACGAATCTGATTGAGATTTCACTATCACTTACGGTAATTATAATTTATTTATGAACTTGACATTTCTTATTATTACGTAAAATAAAGAATATTTGACAAAAAAATTGTGACTAACTTGTGCAAAGCTAATCGAGAGTTATTGCTATATTTTTTCGAGCCGCACTTAATTATACTGCTATAGTTATGATGGTTTTTTCTAATGCATTCACAATCACAATTTAGCTTCTTAATAACACTAATTTTATAACAAGTTTATAATTTTTCGAGGCAAATGATACTGTTTGACAATCGATGTACCACAACACATTGACCTAGCTCACTGACTACAATAACTCGTAAGATAAAATGGCAGATTTTCTAATACTCTAAAAACTGACATATGAAAGTAGTGTCGTATTTTTCCTTCACATGTGGTTCCACAATGTTAAAAAGAGAAGACTATAAATATCTTAACTGTAAAATTACATACACAAAAATGTTGTTTCCATTAGTATTCCCAAATCAATGGGTAAACTGTGTATACAAGTTTCTTTATCATGAAGAAAAGCTACGTTTTGAAACCAGGCATTCTACTCGAGTCTGACGAACGACGAATGAAGTACGAACTTTCGTTCTGACCGATACCTACACAATAACGATAGAAACATAAAAAAGGCACAATAAAAATATACTATGGTTCATAGTCATATGAAATCGACCGGAGAACAGAAAAACAAACGTCAAAACACGCAAATCTCATGCAATAAGGGAACGATGGTTGACCAGACTAGCAAATTGTGCGATGAATGTTACGCTTAATTAAATATCGTCAAATGCAAGTAGACTTTAGTAGACCCCCTGGACTTTGTAGTATAAAATCGCTGTAAGCAAGTGTGGGTCTTCTGATTATTATGACAATGGTTCATTCAAATAAATTATGATTGAATAATTTAATGTTGTATGTTAGGAGCAAGTTTGATGTTATTACCAATGTTTGTATTTTTTTTTCTGAATAAGATGGATGGATGGGTTAATTATTTCACTTCCGGCAACGTGGTTCGATCACACAGTTCTACTCATCAATCCACGATGATTTTTAAATCCTTTTCGTGCAATTAATCGAACGATGCGGATTTGTGAATCGTTGTCGTCCGATTCCAAAGTCGAACCATGCGGACTCACATTTTCCTAGTAGACGTTGTTCGATTGGACGAACGACGAGAATTTCCCAGGTCCTTATTTCAGGCTGATTTATAAATGAGGTTTCCTCCCACTTGCTAGTAAATTGGTACATTATTCAAAAAAAAAAATACAGCAATCGACTCTTTTATTTTCCGTACGCAACGAAATAATACGCCAGCAATATCCAACACGACAACAAAAGAAATTGCTGGACAATTTTTATGTTTTAAGTTATGCTAGCGTGGTTTTTAGTTATACACTTACATAAATTAGGTGTTTTAGTTACAAAATATTTATCATTATAAAGGCTGAATGCGCATTTTTTTTTCAAAACTTTGAAAATTGAACCGCGAAGAGCCGCGCGCGGAGTAATTGGCGCGAATGAAATGTTGATACTGTTGAATTGATTTGTGTATTGTTTCCTCGCAAATGAGAGAAAAGGACTACACAAGTCTCGGCCGCAATAGCAATTAACGGCCTCGTTTAGTTAAAAAGGACTGGGCGGCCGCCTCGTCCTTTTAAATCACTTCCAATATTACTCGACCGTCAATTGCTTCATTTCAGGCCTCGACAGTAATATACTATTAATCGAATTTCTTGTAAAAATTATTAAACAACAATTTTGCCAGGTATATCAGGTACTATTTTTGTTATATTCAGGTGACTAGTTAAACGTGAAATTCAAATGAAGACACCGCAGTGTTCGTGAGACGTGATGTGAGGTTAGTTTCGCCATCAAGTATGACCGCTAGTGCGACACGTGACCGACATCAATTCCCTTGTGCACCTGTCCACGTCATACGTGGCTGCATAATATATATTCGCAAAGAGACCATCCGGATGTCTCGTTACTTAACATGCAATCATAATTAGCAACACATCGATGCCAATTCAATTCATCAAATGATCTGACTACTAAACTAAAATGTGCATTTTCTATTAGGCTCTGTTTTTTATCTGCATAGGAAGACGTATGATACGCTTTCATGGAACAACTTAGTGTTTTAAGACAAATAAGTCTATTTCCTTGGATTAACGTTCCTTCACGCGAAATTTCAAACGATGCATTGTTTCGTTTGACGTACGTTTATGTAACAAACAAACAAAGACGTGGAACTACGTAGATATCTGAATGAATAATCAAGACGAGAAGATCGGATGATCGATGTATTTTATTTATAAATGTACACTATCTAACACTATACAACGTGTAGGCAGGCGCGGTTCCAGGCCAAGATTTTGGGGGGGTCAACTTGGCTTACGTACAGTTTCATGGTCCAAAAAATTTTCCATGCAAAGACAAGGTAAAGTTTGGATTTAGTTTAGTATGTAACAGGATAGTTACTTACAAAATGAACGTCAAGAAAGAAACGAACGTTGGATACAAACGCGAGCGAAGCGAGCGCGAATTTTTCATATTTATGCGAAAAATTGACTTTAATTTAAGTGTATTTTTTGGAGTTGTAGGTAATGTACGTTAATGAAGAAGAGCGAGCGAAGCAAGGGTGGATTTTTTTTTCCACCGCTAAAGTTACAATCGCTTGCGCTTTTGATATAGTGTCCGATCGCAACAGCAGGCTCATGTAAAGTAGCGCAAACCGTTCAACAAAATGATCTAGGTACTGCCGTCGTTTGTGATATTATTTGTCATTAAACTGGATATATCATTCATACTTTATTTTGAGCAAAATAATACCTAAGCTGTAAATTGAACTTCAATACACAAACAAAACTCTAAAATAATGTTAGGATTTTTTTTACGTACGAGTACATGTCGTGTGATGTTTGAGTAAGTAGGTAGTACTTACCTAGTTTTGATTTTATTGTTTACTTTTGGACGTTTAAGCAGGAAGTAAATAGTTTATTTTTTTAAATTGTCTATTTTAGGAGATTTGTCAATTTGACGTGTACGATTTTGGGGGGGGGGTCATGACCCCTACGACCCCCACCCCCCCTAGAACCGCCACTGCATGTAGGTTTATATTATGATCGTTCGTATATCGTTTATTTACGTTCTTACAAAAACGATAAAGAGAAGGCATTCTTATCGGTAAAGGGATTTCCGAATTTGATAAAAAATATACTATAATAAGCGTGGCGATTATGGCATATCCCCCCTTAATTGGGGGAGGCCTATGTCCAGTAGTGGACGTCTTTCGGCTGAAATGATGATGATGATGATACTATAACAATAGTATTGTTTAAAACTATTCAGCACTAAAAGGAGGACACTATCTACATTGTCATGGGTCATAACATCGGTGGAAACGAATTCCGGAGGGTGACAAGTATAAAATAACCAAACAGTTGATACCGCCCGTCGCGTCGCTGTTTGGGATGAAGTCGCACGCAGAATAACGTACTGTTGGCACCACAGCGGTCATTTCATACTCCATGTTAGATGAAAATTTACGAGATAAAAACTGTGTTGTACATTTGGCTATGAACTCGAAACTTTGTTATTTTACTTTAAACAGGACATTGGCTTTAATTTTTGATTCAGTTTTTTAAAGTTAAACGTAATATTTCGAAAATTATCCTCGTTCTTATTACTAAATATTTGTATATTCGAATAAATTTAGTCCATTAATAAATATTAAAATATAATTATATTATGTCATCAGTGTAATTTTTAGGGTTATAACAAATACGAAGCTATATACCTACATAATTAATTTTAGGAGCTCGGTGTTGGCAACAACATACCTAGTCAATATTTAGCCTTAGATGTATTCACGTTATGCCAATAGTTCATCCCCAAAGTTAGATAGTAGTTAACTATCGCCATTCTAGGGGTATTTATTGCATAAGTTTATAAATTATTTATTAACTTGTATTAAAGCTGATGGTAAACTTAAGCCGTGCACATATTCACAAAATACGCATGAGGATTAATATCATAATTATTGTATTAACTAGTTCTAAACACGCTGACTTTTACTCTTAAGGCAGACTTACATTTAGTCAGTAATTGATAACAATGCTGACGTCAGTGACTGACCCTCTTCATTCACATGCAGTAAGTTAGTTTTTATTTTTATTTTTCTGTGTACACACGTTAACAAGTCAGAGAAGACGGCATAAATTTCAAAAAAACACTGCCGGTGTAACCACGCTTATTGTTCAAGAATCTGTCGTACATTTTGATGAAATGCTATTAAAAAATGCAAAGAAATGGTAAGAAAGTGAATGACAGACGTCAGACATTTAACAAGAGGCTAGAAGAAACGCGACGTCACTCTACACAGCAATGTCAGCGAACCACTTAAACATACACACGTGGTCAGTTCCACTGGCACGGGGGAAAGTGAGGGTTAAGAGCTTACTGATCTGAAAATAGACTTCGCTCTATTTCGAGTCAGTGCTAATTGGTCAATAGTGAACTGAAGTAAAAATAATTCATATGAAACTGACGACAGTTACCGACTCGATGTAGATCCGCCTTTAGAGGGGTCAGAATCAGCGCAAGTATTAACTTTGTATGATAATTTATTCAATTGTATAATAGTAGGTTATATAATATCTACAATTATTATGACATACATGTATATTTTGTAAATATTTTTTTATTAAAACTAACTGATGCTCACTTAAATTAATTTAACACAATGTGTGTTTATGGCCCACAAAAATAACCATGTAGAATAAAAAATCGGTCAAGTGCGAGCCGGGCTCACACACTACAGGTTTTATAACACCACACATATCTGTGTTTACCTTAATTTTATTATTTGTTATCTAACTATAGAGTATACATTACAGTTAAACCAAATTCGAGGCTTGTATATTTATTACCGTTTTATATAATAGAGCAGGAACAAAATACGTTGTTTTTTTTTTCTAAGTTTCTTTTTTAGGGTTCAGAAAACCTTTTAGGGCTTAGATTTTTCATTATTTTAAGCCCTGTGACAGACAAACAGATAGATGGCGGCGTATACATAGTAATAGGGGTCCATCGGCAATGCCAGTTAGAGATAGATAGGCAAGTCTTGCAAGTCAAAATAGAACCAGTTCCTGCTCTTTAAACAGGCTGAAATATACACTTGTAATTTATGATAACAATGCAATAATATTCCAATAAATAAACACAAAAAAACGAGCAGTCGTATGACATTTAGTTACTTTGATCAATTTATCGCCACCAAAGCTTTTGGTTTCCAAATATTGTTTTACTTTTTAGTCTATGTTAGCGTATTTTTAGAAAATAAAATTTACGAATCGAAATTACAAAGTACATAAAAAAGAAAAGAAAGAAAGATTTATAAGATTATATTAAATATCATAACAGTACTTTCGTAACGATCCTTAAATCAACAAGCTTACACAAAATTGATTGAAATCTAAAGGTGATATCCTCGGACAAATAAAAAAAGGCAGATGGAATCTCACTAAGAAAAGATTGAAGCACTTAATTTTTTCCTAAACTCACTATAATTTCGACAGCATTTTAACACACTAGATATATATTGTTAATTTGTTATTTAATTTGTGACACTATGACAATCACTACCGTCATACGAGTTTTGTTGCGTAATCGCGGCTTTTTGTCTTACAATGGGTGTGAATGTGTGCATGCCTGTCCGTATTTTTAAGCTAGCCGTCTTACTATAATTGCTTCACTTAATGTTTAGCGAGACTCGATCCGCCTTTTTTTATTCGTCCATGGTGATATCCAAAATATATCACGAACGCTATTAAACAAGATTTTTCACGAAGCTCTTGTACAAAAAAGACGTAGGTAATAACTTGTTTAAATCATCGCGAAGATTAATTAAATTCATAAGCACCCTCGTTCGTGTATATACCTATAGATGTGGGTGACGCTTTCAGCAGTTAGTACCTACCGTAAGGCTGGATATACAGTTAAGTGAAAGGCCACTCGTCGAGAGCTTATTTCAATGTGGAACGTTTCCTGTTAAAAGTTTCAATGAACCATAAAGACTACTTTAGTAAAGGTGAACACACGTGGACAACTGACCTATAAAAAGCAGAATAAAGTAGTACCTAGGAGGGCACTACTCGGAGTTCTGCGGATTACAATGAAAATGAATACATGAATAAATCAGCTCGCGTATGTCTAATACTGAATATTGAGACTCCTCTAAAGTTGCTTTAATTAAATTGACCAGTTTTAGTGTGTTTTTTCTTGGATCAGTCTACAAACAAACAGACAATTATACTTTCGCTAGCTTCTGCCTGCTGCTGCGCATGCGTGTCAATTGGTTTATAACTGAAAGACGTTATCACACATCCCTATGTAATTGTTTATCTTCCCTGGATAAAAGTAGCCTATGTCCTTTTCCAGGCCAAATTTCATTACGACTGGTTCAGAGGTTTAGTCGTGTAAAGGTAACAAACAGACAGACAGAGTAACTTATGCATTTTTAATATTAATATGGACATATTAGTATTGATTAGAACTGCTATTTAAAGACAAAATTATGTAAAAAAAATAGAATCGAATGGAGAACCTCCTCCTTTTTTTGAAGTCGGTTAAAAAGGCTTAATAGTGATTCATTGATTAGAGAGGCAGTAAGAGGTGAGAAATAACTGATCAGCGAACCTATTTTCACTCGAAGCCAAGCTTAAGCTCAAGCTTTCAGTAGTCTCCCGGAATAGAAAAAGAGCCTCATTCGCTTGCCTGTATAACCAGCCTAAGGCCCAAAGTTAAATGGAATGTAACCGCAGCCCCGAGTAATGGGCACCAGTATAGCATAGACAAAACTAGACGTTACAATATAGAGACTTTTTCTGACATAGGTACGGTAATAATGTCTGTTGTTATCAGCAAAGATGACTATGTAATTGATTATACCCATATTAATAATTTGAGGAAAGAGGTAGTAGCTACTTTGACCTTAAAAGATCCAATGTGACGCCTCTTGCAATATTCACCTCCCGAAGTTGTAAACCAATCATGAAATTTACTATGCACTTGGGGGTGGTGAATTCGATCTCCTGCGTTGAGATGACGTGGCCTCCTAGGTGCTGGGTTCTTATTTGATGCAATGCACCAGAAATTCGCGTAGTATATGGATGGGCGAGACGCCCAGTAGTGCCTAGTAAGGGATGTGGTCAAAATTCTTATGTGGTTCCTGTTCAATAATAATAAAAATCTTTTATTTCATATTTTACGGATATAAAATGAATATTTTGTTAATAAACTTTACCCTTACAACCAGCATTATGTTAGTAAATTAAGAATTGAGATTTATTTAATAAGAGTTTACATAACTCAATATAGTTATACATTTTTGTTGTTGTGTGTCTATAGTTCAATGAAAGAGTCTCTTTCATAAACCTTTTCTAAAAGCCTACTAGAAACGCTTTCGAGTGTTCTTGGCCTGGGGATTTTTTCCAAACGTTATTATACTAATTATACCCGTAATCGCAGATACCTAATAATTAGAACATAAATGTATGAGGCATATGTCCAGAAGTGGGACTAGAAACTAATTATTAGTTAATTAGATTAGTAAACTGATAATTGGTCCCTATTGTGCAGAAATGATCCAACCCACAGACTTCAAACAAAATTCAATTGTATATAATATAATTTTATTTATGTCCAAATTAGAAGGACTTCTTGATTTTTTTTATATCAAAATCAATATTCAATTATATTAAATATAATATGCAAAACATGATGTAATATGTTTAATACCGCCACAAGAAAAACAAACTTTCAAATGTGAACAACTTTCGTTGTTGTGGGTTGGAACATTTCTGCACAACACAGACCAATTATCAGTTATAATAATATTTGATACAATATTTAAAACAACACATTTAATATTTTTATGTGTAGGTTCTTATGTTTACACATAAAAGACATCACTATATTCAGGCACAAATATAAAAGTTAATAAACAAAATTAAAAAAAAAACACTGAGCCACACAGCTTCTTCTAGTATAACGTCTTAAGAGGAAGAGTGAGTCAAAAAGCTGAAGAATACTATTTTTAACCGACGAAAAAAAAGCAGGAGGTCCTCAATTCGACGCGTTCTTTTTATTTTTTTTCAGTATTTTCTTTTAGCCTTTGGCGTTGCGTTATAACTTTTTATGAAACGGGAACTAAACGCGCTCATACTTTAGTATTTTAAGCCCGACGTTTCAACCAGGTTTCACTGATCGTGGTCACCAGCAAACTGATATAGCAGTGTCACTCCGTCAATTCCAAGGTGAAAGAATTTTCATTCCCCCTTGGTATTTTTTTTCACTATTTACAGTACATAACTACATACAAAGTTAAAATCAAATGCTTTTACAGTGTAAATGCACTTAAATAAACCTCACACAATTTTCGTTGTCCGCTCTAAGCCCGATGAATCTTTAATGAACCGGTTTCACTTTCTATACTCGCTTGCAACTACAGCTCCCCAATACGGAACATTTTCGATAGAGTTGTCGAACGATTCGTTTTGTTATCACGTTTCATCTACGAATCACGTAACAAGAGAAAATATACAACGTGTAACGGAAAGGGTATACATATACATATCAAGTACACGGCTTCTCTGGATGATAACAAATTATACGGCAAGGGTTTTAAATCCTTTATCTACATATTAGCACAGATAATATAATACTATAATTAGGAACATAGGAACGATAGTTAAATAGACGTTATATAGAGTAGGTTTCGACACGACAAATATCACGATGTATCGATTATCGATTTTGTGTGTAGAACCCGTGAATCGGGGATCAGGTTCGATAACTCACTGAAGCTAAACCGCCAATCACAAGCTTATACGTAAATTGGCGTAAAGTACGGCCAAGAATTTATCTCGAGCTAAAGTAATTGGCTCAAATACATACTAGCTTTTGCATGGCATTCGTATTGTGGAAAATGATTACAGTTGCATGTTTAATATGTGATTGCCTGTTTTGGTAGGTTTTATTTCGTTTGTTTCTTATCACATTATTATATTATTTTAAAAATAACTTAACTTGGCTGTATTTAAACTTCGATTCACGTTTACGCACAAATTGTGCAATCATCCACTCCATATTGCGACCTAGCATTGAAGTAAAGTAGTCGACGTTTTCATCGAAACCTATAAAAGTAAAAGTGAAAAAGTGAAGTGTAGTTAAAATGCTAGTTGCTCTAATAATTTTCCAATGGAATCGTTTGCTTGATAATATTTAAAAGTTATTTGAAGTAAGCAGCTACGGGCACACGCGATCTACGCATATGATTAAGTAGCCGGCAAAATAAATAACATAAGCAAAGATAGTTAAAATCGATCACTGTGCATGCCGCAAGTTATTTGCCGATAGGTAGAAATATTTTAAGAAAAAATTGATTGCCGCGTAGCGAATCCGTTAGTAGCTACGACAGCGGAGCGTAGTCTGCGTAGCGATGAATAGCTACGCCATAACACCTAAGCGGTAGCAGCTATTAGCCAGTCCCTTAAATAAAAAAGTGGTCGGTCAGGGGCACCCCCCGTCAGGAACAAACTTATCCTTAAAATTCTTATTTTTTGAACGGTTCATTATAATGTTAACTTTCGCAACTATAATACAAGCATAGATAGCAGGAAACATCATGCGTTGATCTGAGATACCACAGGGCCCAGGTTCGATCCTCAGTAAAACATGTCTTTTTGTATGTTTTATTCAATAATTATCTGTAACTTTGACGTTACTCACCAGATAGCGCTTAAAGGTGAGGTCAGCTGATAACTCTGTCCGTATATTCAATGTACTCTATAGGTATAACGCAAATCTTAGCATGCCGTGACGCTACATTGTCTCCCGAATCACACCTGCCGCAAGCCCCTATAAGGAACTTCGTTCCAATAATAATTATTATCGCACTAGTCGTGTACTTTCTAAGTATTAGACAGTATACCAGTGGCGAAGGATCCATTTACCTAACACGATGCCCACCGGCTTCCCTGTAGGAATTGCTTAAATACAGATCAATGACATTTCTGTGCTAATATATTGTTTTGAAAAACAAAAAAAAAGTTAAAAGTTGTTAAAGTGTGTTATTTTATTAAAGTGTGATATTAGCTATTTTATGATTTAAAGGTACCTACGGCTTCCCAAGCCGCTTCCCTTCTGAAAACATTCACCCTTCGCCACTGCTGTATACAGTCTTCAACTCGTTAACATTCTACCTTCTGATTAGATCTAACAATTACCCTAAATATATTGATCGTGAGGAAATAAAGGCCCATAGAACATGTTTAAAAACGATATGTCACTACGTAATCACAATTAAATATTACCAATTAAACATCTATATTGCTCTAGATTATTTGATATCAACTCTCTCTACAGTTTACGTAATCTACTTATACAATAATAATTTATGTATGGCTGGGCAATGTATGACCTCCATTACAATTTATACACTAATTATTTGTGTGAACTGTTTATGTTTTAGACAAGTTATAGGTACTCTATGTATAAACCTATAATATGTTTAACTATTGTTTGCTAAAGAGAACAGAAAACAAATTACAGCCTATACGGAGTTTAGTATATAATATATTCTCTATATTAAACTACACACTATAAAGCTATGAATCAAACTAAATACATAATCGTGACGTCTTTAATTAATACTAGTAAATAAGCTACATAATTAATTCATGCTTCATTAAACTTGTGCTAGTAACATGCTCGGTTACCATACTGTTAAACCAAGTACCGTCAACGAAAATGGAGGGACGTATACAGATATTTCCTTTTATGGCCACTATAAAGAAACTAGAATAAGCATGAGGTACTCTTAAGACTTGAGATAGCTCAGGCAAACTCGTAATAGAAGCGAGTTGAAGACAAGTGGAAAATTTATGAGACCGTACGGAATCTGCGACAAACAACTGTCACTTTTTTGTATACCTACTGTTTAGAGGATTAATTGTTAAGTATATATATACACATGTAAATTAAAACAAGCTTAGTTCCATAAAAGTATAGAAAAATCACCGCAAAATCAGGACTTCAATCAATCAGGATTCAGGAAACCGGTCTTTAATCAGGACTTGACTGTTTTCATATTATAAGTTAATAATAAGAGCTTAAACATTGGTAGCCGCGGTTTGGGGCCTACTAGACCGGAGATGCGCCTTCATTTGTCTTCGATGGGGTTCTATGTACACAAGATGTCAAACTAAAACAACGCTAACTACTTGATATTACACAACATTGTACATTGTCCCCAATGAATGTGTGCATTATACGGTACAAAGACAGGCACTTATGTCCCTGCCTGATCGGGCGGTGTCGATTTTTATCGGACAGTAGTGTTGCATTTAAATGGTACAATTCTCTAAAAGGGAATTGAACGGCAATATCAAGTGCTCCAGGAAATAGATATTTAGGTTTTTATCGGAACTGCATAAAATTGTTGCAGAACTTTGCAACTTCTTACAGTTTTTTTTTAAACAATAAAGGCAAGCACAGCTTCAGGCTTCTGTTTTCCGTGACTACCCATAATTTTTTTTAAACTGTATTAAAACCAGTATGATTTATAGATTGAAATTCTGTCCAGTAAAAATAAATAGTCTGACAATAAATATGAAGACAAGTGTTTATTTATCTTCGACCGCAGCCTGCCAAGAGTACTCGTAGGAGGCATACTTGGCAAACGGAGGCTTTAATAAATAAAATAGAGGGAAAATCACACATAGCATATGATATTCATTGAAAGACAGCTCATGTAAAAATCATTCAAAAAGTGGTAACGGCCCGTTACTAATTGATAACTTTATACAGAAGCCTTTTTAGACAATAATTAGACCCCTACTAACTACTACTATTGAAAGACATAAACATTACTTAATTAAACATGAACGGCCTGCTGTTATAAAAATCAATGAACTCCAATGTCCTGCTTACTTTGAAGATAAATTAGACAGTAACGATAATTAATTAGATATATTAATTTAATGTCAGTTTTAGAGTGCATTAAAATATATTCAAGGGATCGTCCAGCGCTACCTGGGCACCCAGTCTCGCTACCAACCTGCTGACTGGCTTATCATTTTTCCACGACATTATTTATCACGAGAAGTCGCCCAATAGTCGCAATTTGACTGTAATGCATAAAACAAATATGATTGAACTATGCCAAAAAAAATACTATTTCCAATTTTATTATTATTGATAACTTAAAGCTCGTAAAAAATTTAAATCGTTTGACAAATAGTGAAGAAAAAGGTACTGAACTGTTTTGTCTTTGCCTATTTATATATAGATTATTGTATGGCTATTGTCGACTCGATTCAAATTCAAATTCATTTATATCGTCACACACACGATAGAAGAAGTACTTATCTAGTAATAATAGGAGTAGGTGTGGCGGAGTAGGTATCGAGCACAGTGGTGGGTCAGCCGTGGTCTATATTAATTGCTCAAAACGGATGGGTACACAATTACAAACTGCCACTTAAATTAGAAGCAGTCGCTTCTCCTATGTGGGTTCAACAAATTATTTTTAAAGCCTCAATTCATCAAAAAAGTTTACCGTCAATTCTTTTAACGCAAGTAATTCACTGATATTGAGAAAACGATACATTTAACAATACAATACATACAATACATTTAACGATACATTTAGCTATTTTGTTCATTTGTGTATTAAAAATCAATGACAAGCTGCTTGAAAACAGCGAAAGGACATATTTATATATTATCCGTCGGGTTCCGTCATTATCCAATCTTGGCATAATTAATTTATTAAATTTATTATTTGCTGTCCGTCTTTCAGAATCTTGTAACTTCTATACCAAATAAGATAATTACTTGAAAATCTCACGTAATATCTACGTCCAACTTTAGCCCAAGGCCGAAAATGATATTTGATAATATAGAAAACGACATACGTGGGGGACGTTCATACATGCAAAGAGGGGGCACTATATTTTTAAATTTTATTGCAAGTGGGGTACTAGATTAACAATTTGGTGGGCAAGCAAAGTCGCCCTTTTTAGACCTATTTTGTCCCGGGGTCTATCTGAAAAACGGCTTCCCGACTTCAGTAATATCCTGTACTGAAAATTGAAATTGAATATTTCTTATGTTTTTGAATTTTTTGTATATGTATTTATTTATTTATTTATAATTGATGTACACACAAAAACATATGAGAAGAGACAGCATTAAAATTATTTAGTATAAAGATATTGCTTATTTCAAAGAAATTTCTACCAGCAGAACTGCGAGAGGAGAATTAAGTAAGAAATGTAGACAACAGTGTGTAAAAAAGATAAGAAACGTAAAATTTGTTCTAATAAAGCAATAGATACTTAAATAAATACATATAAATTATATAGATATAGGTGAATATGATATAAATATTATGCAATAACAAATTAGGAGGTAATTCTCTTTAACACGTCTTTTGAAGACAGATATATATTGAGAATTCCGTATGTTAGGTGGGAGTGAGTTCCATAATCTTACTGCATGCACAGAGAAGGCATACGAATAGTAATCCGTTTTGTGAGGTTGAAATTTAAGAAGAGTTTTAAGGTGAGATCTGCAAGGAGCATCAGAAGGTTTGAAAAAAGAAAAACGCTCTCGTAAGTAGGAAGGATATTTAAAGGGTGGGGTGTTATAAAGGACACATAATATGAGAGTGATCCTGCAAAGGCGAATTGGGAGCCAGTTGAGTTTCTTGCGGAAGTGAGAGACATGATCATATTTTCTAAGACCAAAAACAAAACGAATGCACAAGTTTTGCGGGCGCAAGCTTCTTTAACAGCTCCTCAGCGGCATCCAAATAACAGGCGTAAGCGTAGTCGATAATCGGCTGAATCAGAGTTGGATGTACTTTATTATAAAATGATGAAAATTTTGTTGCGTACGGTACATGGTTGTAAAAAATAATCATATCGTGGCTGCGGCTTATCTTTTCACAGGTAAACTGTTTTCATACTTACAAAGCACTGACACACTAGGGTGTCCATGCTTTGTGCTTTATGCTTTTTTTTTGCTACTTGTGGTATATGTATGAATGTATTTGGTTTTTTTTAGGATCCCTAAGAATGAAATAATGAAAGAGAAATGGGAACAAATTATTCCTGGGAATCTGAGTCATCTATCGTGTGTAGCCTTTTTTTTCATGAACATGATTTTCATCCATTTACCTCAAGAAAAACATTAAAATCGGACACTGTACCATCAATTTTTTCCGAGGTTATCAATAGTCTTACAGGTATTATAGTTATTAGGACGTCATTAATTATTCGCTCACTCAGTACGTAGTATAAGGAGTCCGCCAATCATTGTTGCAAAGCTATCATGTACACTCTATTTCATTCATATTTTGGCAGTCCAAGGTTTCAGAAATATTTAAGCGTGTAAAAAGTTCAATAAACTGTTACAATTTTTCTATTCAATAAATTGTGGACACGCCTAGCTCATAATCAGTAGTATACAGCCATAGGCACATATTTATTAAAAAGACGATTACTATCATAATTATATGATTATATTTTTAGGCTTGGTAACAAGAAGTGGGAATTGGGAATTAAAAACAGGTATAATATATCACTAAAACCGTAAAAGCTTCTAATATGTACGAACTAATTTGATAACGATATTAATCATAAACGGGGACCGCAGAGAAAGTTTATTGCGTTGGCCAAACTTGTGTAACCCATGTATCCAATAGAGCTTAATTTAGATTGCTTAGTTAAATGCCTTGGGATATTCAGAGTAGGTATTGCTGTGCGTTCATGATTATAAGATTTTAGTAATTAAAAAAGTCGCTTAGGTTTTCGCGTAGGCTTTCATTGGAATATTGATGATCGAAACATGTTGCTAATAGCGCAAAGTCGTATATCAGTTTCCACTTATATTGCTTTTATTATTACGTCAAAACGACCCTTGAAGAACCCACGGAAGGAAAAGTTGATAGTCCACTATCTTTCTATTGTTTTCGACAAAAATACGACCGAGTTAATTTACTGCATAAAAGTAGGCATGACCAAGTATTTTCATCGATTTGTCTCAAATACGCCACGTTGACCTAAACGAATAAAGATAATAATATCACTTTGTCTAGTTAAACCCATCCTCTTGAATTCTTGATGTCTTTGTAGCTCCATTGTCTCACTAAAGGGTACACAATCGAAGCTTGTTACGATCACAATCTCTCTCCCTTTGTGTCATCGGTGACTCATATCAGTTCCTGGCTGCTTGTAGGTATGTAGCATAAAGATATTTGATCGTGCATTGATGCATTTATAGTCTTGTTCATTAAAAGCTTACCTTCCGTTAAACCAGCTTCACAGGGGTGCCGCGAGGATGGCAAAGCAAGTCTACAACCTAAAACCTACAACCGACCGATGCAGAATTCGCTTCGTTTAGTGACAATCGTTTGTAAACGACGTCAGCATAGCATAGCAAAGCCTTTGTGTTCGTCGCCTCGCTGTGATTTCAGTGTAGTACTCCACTATTGCTCCATCGTAGTAATATTCTTAAGGTCTTATAGGTATTTTTTGAACATTTGTATATGAATTGAATCTGATAAAAAACACGCTTATCACATAACTTGCATTATGTAATGTATGTGGATACCCTTATAAAATTTTCAGTGCAAGTCAAAATTTGAGATTATTTCATATTTGACTTATGACTTGCGCTATTGTTTTACTTAGTATTTTTATTAAATTTAATCTATGGTGGTATAATGATTGATAATGAAAATATGTAATCAATGATTTTCCCAAGTATAACGGTCTCACCATTTTACGTGGAAAAATCAGGGATGTGATTCACGCTGGCAACGCCAGTCATTTCATATAGTTCCTTCAGAGACTACAGCACAGATTATGAAGTCTCATGATCCTTTAGAATCGTTAAAAATAAAATATATTTGCTTAATTATCTATTATATAAGAGGGCAAATCAAAAGTATGTGTAACAAATTACACAAAACAAGAAGAGTAATTTTATTGCACAGAACACAGTGCGGACATATTTCATCACGAAGTTGTCAAACTCGAAGCACAACTCATTTGAAGCGTCGTCGACCGGGAGTGTGAAATGGAGTAGGCATTTTCATTGAAATTTCAATAAGGGTATGAGTTTACGCCACCCCTATACTTACGGCACACATTTTTTTCTACGTCAATGATACATCCACGTTAATTAAATGCAATTTATCATTTTCAAATAATATGTAGAAATTGTATAATAAAATAATTTAGCATTTATGATTCCCGGTGATTTCACGCCATAGTGTTTTAAAACAAATTGTATTTTCGGTCAAAAACATGAAACAAGAAAATAGATTACCTAATACCTTATCGATACCTTAAAATGGAACAAGCGTTGTCTTCATGTCTTTCTTGCAGCCAATTTTTGACACACTTTATGGAGCCTTCCTTCCTTATTTTTTTCTTTCTTTGATTGTTCTTGTTCTTGACGTAACAGTATGCCCAATTAAAATAATAACTCTGCTAGGGAATACGCCATGATTCCGGTGACGAGTCGACTGTAAGTGAGCTACTGGATCAGCAACGCTAGCAGGCGAGCCTACGAGCCAATGAAATAGACCGATAGATCACCCGCTTAAGTGTTTCGTACCACTACAAATGTCTTAATTTATCTTTTTAAGGAGCCAAAAAAAAATCTTATACCAATCTCTTAAAATGAGGCTATATTGACTCGTTAATAAAGGTATCAGGCGTAGAGGTTTGTTAAGTTAATTTAAGTTGTGTTCTCCATAAGGTTGTTGCCCGATGAGGGTGGCATTATCTTATTATTTTATTAAACCCTCTATAAACAAATAAACTAATAACCCTCCTTCTGGCGCAGTCGGGTAAAAAATATAAAAAAATAATCATAAACAAGCAACTGACATAACAATTACAAGACGCGTCTCAAAGTAGGCGAATATAGAAGTGAATTTTATTCAACTTCGGCTGAATAAACTACAATAATCTTTCCGTTTATGCGTCATACTTGTTGTTCCAGTTGTAAACCCGACAACCCTAAGCATAGACATTGAGTTAGAAGCTATTACAAAAATTAAGTCGGTTAATAAGTATTAGTTGCAATTTTTTTCTTTTTCTTCCACAGTATTTATACTGTCTCATAAAGTCTGTAATTCTAGGATTTATAAGGTTTCATTTACTATGTTGAATCCAATCTACTGAGATGTGAAGCATATTATCCTTATTGCTTAAAAATGCATCAACGAAATTGTGTTTGGGATTGATCAGCCGTATTTGATTGAATAACTACAACACTGGTTCAGGGAATTAAAAAAAAAAACACCTGCAACGGGCTTTTGAACAACATTAACTCACAAAATCTATCTAAAAAAGAAACAAGAAAAGTTTGCCAAAAAATAAGAAGATTATTCTGCTTTTTAAGGTTCCGTACCCGAAGGGTGCCAAACGGGACCCTATCACTCTCGCTTCGCTGTCCGTCCGTCCGTCTGTCTGTCATAGGGCTGTAACTTTGTAACAGTAATAAATAACCAGTTGAAATTTTCACAGAATATGTGTTACTAGGGTGCCTGTCACGACAAATACTAAAAATAAAAATAAAGTCTAAAACCAAAGGGGGTCCCATACAAGAAACCTCGAAAAACATTTCTTTAACATTTTTGTTCCTGTTCTATCTTCAAAACGGTAATACATCCCAGCGTCAGGCTTGGTCTGCTTATAGTGAATACTATGTAGTTTAGCAAAAAATACTAAAAATAGGGCAAACATAGACATATGTGGTGGTACCTGCTTAAGAAAAGATGCAAATATTCACATTTCGCGCATCGTGCGTTGATATCTTTTGATGAACTCTCGTTAATTAAATCAGTTTATATGGGGTATCAGGTCGATGGGTGGTTCGCAACCCTTACTGCGCGAGTCTGACTCGCACTTGGCCGGTTTTATTATAAAGCGGTAGAAACAATGTAAATTAAGACTATCACCCAATGAAGCTTTGGCCGACACGAAAGATAAAGGAAACTAACCATACAATACAAAACAAATAAAATGAATTTTACAGAACAATCGTACACACGCAACAACCCTAGATTCCCAGCACTGCATGGGGTGTTATGGAGCTGTTACATTATCAAATAAATACGACCATATTTCTCTCGGCGTAATAAAGAGATACGCGATGAAAGAAATACGTAAGCATGTGAATATGAAGTATCTCTCACACGACGTGGTCCCAAATTCGATTCCCAAGAGGCATATAATAAGCTGAGGATTTGGATTTTGGTTCCGCATAGATAATCTGTGTTATCAATTTATCACGGTTAAAGTCATTATGTTGTATATTAAAATAAAAGCTTGTAACTACAATGTAATTGGAAATTACAACAATTTATTTAAAAGACAGAAACAGGACAAGACATGAGATAACTAATTATGAGTAGGCGCCAAACGAACTTTTAACAAGCAAAGTGCGTGTAAGTTGCAAGTGGCCGAGCGGAGAACGCATTTTTGGAAAGTTATTGTTTATCTTTGAAAATTTCACGTTGTATTTGATGTGACGTTGTTTTATTATCTATTTAAAGTAATTTAATGATCTTCGTTGATTGGTTGTTTGGCGCCGACTCATAATTAGTTATTTTTCGCTTTTCAGTTTCTGTTTTCGTCGGTTCAATTTTTTGAAAAAAAGTTTTATTTTTCATTTTTTTGTGGTTAAAATCTAACTCCAGGTCTCCATTATGTCGTAGTGTCTAGAACTATATTTATGTGTGTCAAGTTTCAACATCATCGGTTAACAGGTAAGAATTCAGTGGGTGAACAAACACTCATCCCCTGTTTTACTACCCTTTGGGGTAGATTTTGATTTTGAAATTTAAATGGGACCAACTTCGAGATATACCCTATCCATTGAAAAAAGAATCATCAAAATCGGACTACTCTGTAAAAAGTTATGCGGGGTCATACATAAAAAAAAAAAAAAAAAAAAATTTTTGCGCGTCGAATTGAGGACCTCCTCCTTTTTTTCGTCGGTTAAAAAAGGAGATTCACAATGAGGAAAAGCTATTTATTAGTCACTCTGATTATATTACATTATTTTACATATAACATTAGAATCGAACAGTTTTAGTTTTCAAATGAATGAAAATGGTTCGACTTTGTACACGGAGGAGCACGGTTTTGTTAGCTTCACTATGATTGTTCACATTTATAATCATAATATTAGTTTTCTAGAATTTTATCGATACTCCACTACTCTGGATATGTTCTATTTATAGAACTAAATTCGTATTACGATAGCAAAGCACCAACGTGAGTTGATTTTATTTCGTTGTATTCGGATAGATGCGAAGGGAAGGGTTGACTGTTTTCGTGGAATTAAGGATGTGTATCCCAGCTTGCTACAGTCGGGCTTTACTTTGATTGTTAGAGAAGAGGCTTAAGTCCAAGCCATTTTTCAATAGAAATACACTGTTGTTTATACCATGTGTTATTTCAATACACCCCAACTCATTTTTAACCGACTTCATAAAAAGGAGGAGGTTATGTATTCGGCGGGTTTCTTTTTTTTTTCATGTTTGTACACCGATTACTCCGAGATTTGTGGGCCGATTTACGTGGTTGTTTTTTTATTTGGTAGAAAAAGTCCGCGCGGTGGTCCCATATAAATTTTATTGACTTTGGTTGAGTAGTTTTTTAACCAGCTTCAATAAATCAGTTTATACTAGCTTCGCCTATCTAGATGATCTGCTCATTGGTTCGTTTTTCTGAGAATTCTTGGCCGATATGCGTGTTTTTTTTACACGATAGTGATTGGACGTTTGGAAGAACATGAGCGAGACTTTGCAAAGGTTAATAAAAAATATATTCTCAAATTGGTTAGGTATATAAACATTTATGAATACCACAACATAAACAACATTAACATTTTTCATTTTTAACCGACTTCAAAAAAAGGAGGAGGTTATGTATTCGGCGGGTTACACCGTTTACTCCGAGATTTGTGGGCCGATTTACGTGGTTGTTTTTTTATTTGGAAGAGAAAGTCCGCGCGGTGGTCCCATATAAATTTTATTGACTTAGTTTGAGTAGTTTTTTAACCAGCTTCAATAAATCAGTTTATTTTAGCTTCGCCTATCTAGATGATCTGCTCATTGGTTCGTTTTTCTGAGAATTCTTCGCCGATATGCGTGTTTTTTTTTCACGATAGTGATTGGACGTTTGGAAAAACATGAGCGAGACCTTTGCCCAGCAGTGGGATAGCAAAGTTTAATATTAAAAAAAAAACTCAAATTGGTTATATAACATTTATGAATCAACCCTCGCAATTTTCAACTAAAAAGTATGAAATAAAAACTTTTTAACAAAAAATAAAACCGACTTCAAAAAACCTTAACTAAAAAGTAAAAAATTATCATTGTTTGTATTTTAAAATCTTAACATAAACCAAAATTTTGAAGGCGGCGCGTGATTTTCATGTACGTTCACATAAACTGTTTTTACTATAGATATTACGCTCGACTGTACATTACATGACGCAAAGGGTCAATCACGCGCCGCCTTCAAAATTTTTTGTTCACATTTATAATCATAATATTAGTTTTCTAGAATTTTATCTATTACCACTACTCTGGATATGTTCTATTTATAGAACTAAATTCGTATTACGATATCAAAGCACCAACGTGAGTTGATTTTATTTCGTTGTATTCGGATAGATGCGAAGGGAAGGGTTGACTGTTTTCGTGGAATTAAGGACGTGTATCGCAGCTTGCTACAGTCTGGCTTTACTTTGATTGTTCGAGAAGAGGCTTAAGTTCAAGCTATTTTTCAACAGAAATACACTGTTGGTTATACAATGTGTTATTTCAATACACCCCAACTCATTTTTATTGAAATAAATTTATAAGTCAAATAATTATTTATTTTCATTAAAGAAAGAAAGAAAAATTATTTATTGCCACAACAAGATAATTAATTATTGTAGATGTTGGTATTTTTGCTGTCATACTTATTCTAATCTTGCTTCAATCGTAAAGGAAAACATTGTGAGAAAAACTGCACACCAGAGAATGCTCCATACAGTTCTCAATGGTGTGTGTAATCTGCCAACCCGCACCAGGCCAGCGTGGTGGACTTAAGCCTTAGCATTCTAGTACTGAGAAGAGGCCCGTCCCGTGACCAGCAGTGGGACAGTAATGGGCTGGTTACGTTATGTTACTTATTTTAAACGACTGCCCCACTCGCCCCGCCCTGCATCCCTACGGCTATTTCCTATGGATAATATCATATTACTATGGTAAAAATTAACTTATATTAAAGAGTATAAGTATAAGTGACCGACATAGCTTGTAGGATCAGTAAGCTGAAGTGGCATTGGGCTGGCCATGCCTGTCGAAGGACCGATGGTCCAAGGACCGATGGTCGCTGGAGCAAACGAGTCCTTGAGTGGAGACCGCGAATCGGCAATCGCAGCATAGGGCCCCCGCCAGGTAGACTGACGACCTGCAGAACGTTGCTGGGGGGGACTGAATGTGGAAGGCAGAGGACCGAGTGTTGTGGCGCAACTTGGGAGAGGCCTATGTCCAGCCGTGGACTGCGATAGGCTGAGTTCATGATGAAAAAGTATAAGTGTAAACTATTCTGCTCTTGATCTGAACAAACTTTCAATTTCAGATTTGGAGTTATTTCAATAACACGTATAGCATATTATATTATGTAGGCAACTAGTACCTTTACATAGAGCTTAAAATTACACAAACAAGAATTGTGGTAATATGACACGACGCCATATTTGACATCGCGTCATATTCAGCAATGTATTCTATTGCGCTCATACTCGTACGTATTATGTTTCTCTTTAAGCAGTAACTTTGTCAGAAACTAGGACTAGGAAGATTTTTGTGTTAATTAATTTATTCGATATTGTGCATCCCTACCGTTGATAAAAACGATGTTACCGTAATGTTCTAAAATTTATCTTAGTTCCTGTTGGTTAACATATCGAATGTTGATACAATTTTTAACCGACTTCAAAAAAAGGAGGACGTTATGTATTCGGCGGCTTTTCATGTATGTACACCGATTACTCCGAGATTTCTGGGCCGATTAGCGTGGTTGTTTTTTTATTTGGTAGAGGCAGTCCGCGCGGTGGTCCCATATAAATTTCATTGACTTAGGTCGAGTAGTTTTTTAACCAGCTTCAATAAATCAGTTTAATTTAGCTTCGCTTACCTAGATGATCTGCTAATAGTTTCGTTTTTCTGTAAATTATCAACTAAAAAGTATGAAATAAAAACTTTTTAACAAAAAATAAAACCGACTTCAAAAACCTTAAGTAAAAAATAATAAACTTAAATAAACCAAAATTTTGAAGGCGGCGCGTGATTGACCCTTTGAGTCATGTAATGTATAGTCGAGCGCAATATCTATAGTAATAAAAACAGTTTATGTGAACGTACATGAAAATCACGCGCCGCCTTGAAAATTTTGGTTTATGTTAAGATTTTAAAATAGATACAATGATTATTTTTTACTTTTTAGTTAAGGTTTTTGAAGTCGGTTTTATATAATTTGATAATAGTACAGTCGACCGGATGACAGTGGTAACACTTGAATTAGAAAACCGCCCTTACTGCTTACGAAATAAAGGCACTGTCAATGTCAAATTGTTACCACTGACGTGCGGTCGACCGTAACTACCTAATTTTTATTTCCAATTTATTTTATTTATTCTCGTGTCATTCGAAGAAAATTGTGTTGACGTTTGTATAATGTATCAAGTGATGCCATACGATTAAATAAATCAAGTGATATCAAGCTAAGTACAAACAATTTTAACGATATATCCTGAACATAAATATCTATTAGTGCAGTTCAAAAATATTATTTTAGTGAAGAACATGTTATTGTTTTAACTACTTCAAGTGGTTTCTATTTCTATGATACTAAGCACTTCAGTATTAAATAGCCAAACACGACACAAATTTAATTTATTTCCGATTTCCAATTTTGGAACTTTGTTAAAATTACTATAGGTTTGAGTTTGTGAACACATATCCGGCATTGACTTTTTACATACCTCTTCATCTTTCGACATCTCTTCGATCTATTGTTGAAGTGATCTTGAGTTCTTGACTTCTGACACCATGTTATATTGTTGAGTTCAATGAAAAATGCTTTTATTTTATATAGACACTGTTTATTGTAAACGATACACTTTATATTTAATATTAAGCTTGACAACATATTCTACCTAAGACGGAGCCGAACCAGAGAGAGAGAGAGCAGACCGGAACCGGCAATGACAATAATTAGTGAGGTGCCCATAAGCATTATATGCCTAGTGTTGCTCCGGACTACAGATAATAATAAGTTACTAAATACTTATACTAACACTTTACTGAAAATCAATACTGCATCGATATTGCATGATGATTAAAATAAACCCTAAATTGTCCGATCGGATGACGGCGCGTGGCGCAGTAGTTAGTGCCCGAGGCGTTAGCGTTACGGCTCTATTATTTGTGGCTACACAAACAAGGCGCGCATGTGTCACCCCATCTCGCCTGTGTGCAGAACAAGGATCGTGTTATCATTATACGCCACCGTGAACGTTAACGTAAACGTGTGCTACACGTGCCAGAGCCAGCGAATAGACTCACTAACGCTGAGCCACGCGACAATCTGTTTCGGAACGGTTTGTCGATCCGGAAAACTTTTATATCGACATGTTAAGTACGGTCCCGGCACAGTAGTACCATCTGTCACAATTCTATGATGTTTTCGTCCCCGTTGTGTAGTTTACGAGTGAGCATGGAGTACGTAATTTCCACTCGTGAACTGGATACTTACAGTGGGCATATGCCTCAAAACCTTTCATATATACACTTGTTAGCTTTAGGAACGATCAGTTAGAAATATTTAAGATACCAAAAAAGAAAATTTATTTTAGCTTATGAATAACGTTCAGACAATTATTGCAAGACACTACATATAAGGTGTTCGTTGACAGAGCGCTCTGAAACAAATCGTATCTTACTTGATTGTTTCAATTTACAGACGTATTTAATATTCTGGTTTGCGTACATTCATTTCAGTTGCGTGCATTTAGTATGGAGCATAAACAGTAACCGTGCCTTTTGTATTTCCAGTTTAAAATCTGCGTGGTGAGGCGCCGAGCTGTCCGAGGCGACACGTGTGATAACATTACCGGCCGATAGCACAAAATAATCCCCTTAATGCGTATAATAAACGCTAGCTGCATTGACAACGGCTGATTAAATTAATTACATCGTGAATTAATCGCGCAAGTGAAACGGTCGTCTGACAATGTTTATTTAAAAAATGTATTTGCACCACTTGAGTCAATGGCTTTTAATTTATTGTTCGTAATAACGATTGATTATTTTGCCGATAAACCGCGTCCCCAACAGCATTTAATAATGTAATTTTTGTCCATAATCCTTTAATCTTTAATAATACCTGTGTAAATTGTTATTTTCATATATTCGGATGAACATTAAATGCATCGTTTTGGTATATTAAAGTTACAATAGTCGTTGCGTATTGTAAGAGGCAGCTCAAGAATAACAATCATCTGACGAGCAGTATCGTTTATATATTTCTAACTTTATTGATAGCCCCGTTCTTCACTTCGATATTGGGTTCACTACTCCTGTTATAGCTACGTAGCAATATACACCCCTTAACATACCTCTGGTATCTTCAAACTACCGACAAAATACTTTACTCTGGCAAGCATGAATGAGAAGTAATTTTAGTAGTAGTAGAGCTCCTTTGTGAAAGAGCTCGTCCGGGGAAGTACTACCACCGAATCTACTTCTCCGCCAAATAGTGATGCTTGCATTGGTATGTTTCGGTTTGAAGGGTACGGGTGCCGGTGAAATTACAATCACATGAGACTTTCCATCTTCATGTCTCAGTTTGGCGAACCGACCTGCGGTACCATTTAGGTGACAGCCTAGGTGGTATTGAGGTTGTTATGGGCAAAGGTAACCGCTTAACATCAGGTGGGCCTTTAGTTCGTTTCGCCATCCTATACTATAAAAAAAAGTTAAGGGACTTCTTAACCACTTTTTCAAATCTTATGACTTTGACGTTTTTAATGCTAAATTGCTTCTGCATTCTCCCACCAACCTCGACAGGTCCCGGCCCGGCTCGCTTAAGTGAGGTGGCCTTCTCGCCGTGCGGCCTGACACCGGCCGCACCGTCACGGGCTTTGACTGGTCGGGCGGCGGGCAACCCCCGCCCGACCAGTCAAATGCCGTGTGCCGCCCGCAGGCCCACTCCTAGGGTGGCTGAAGGCCGGCAGGCTAAGCCCTCAAATTTTTTTTTTTGACTTCTCATACAAAAACCTTAGCGATAAAAAAGGTTTTTGTAATATATTTTTTCTTGGGGAAAAGATGTAATTTTCATTAGTAAAACCATAGAACAAATAATAGTAGAACCTACTTTTAAAATTTGTCGCATGTTCTTGATTTCATCCAGTATATGGAATGGAGCGTAGCTAGTTGTGCAATGTAACTTATTTTGATGTAGGACCCATAATTTGACTGTATGATGAATAAATTGTTAATTTATTATTTTTAGGACATATATATATTTTATGACAGTGGTGTAGAGGAATATTTTAACGCCTAGGCGCGCCTTTTTGTATCATTTTATTTTGTACTTTGTAAATATTTTTTATTACTTAACTAACAACGAATAAAAGCCATAAAAATGTTGAATTTACAAATTAAACAAATAAATATATTATATAATATATTTTGATTTGATTGCTTGACATAAATATGAACAACTAACATTAAAAAAAAGTTATTTAAGTTTTGCTATAGTATTATTTATAATTAAAATTCACTCATGATGCAACCTCAATAAATTAAAATTATGTAATTAAATAAATTGTATATACCTACTTAATTTTATTTTACGTTGTCAGTGTTTTTATTATAACCTAATTAGGTATTTGTACACTAATTTTATTGGTAAGACCTAGAGCGACTTTTATCTTAACACATTAGTTAAAACAAGGTCACATCAATTAAATGACTAGAAACTATTCCAAACACAATGACATGAACATAAACAATTTGCTATAGTACTTATATTGTATGCACCTACTTTAGCTAGCAAATGGTTTAACTCACGTTTTAGTATGAGTGGTTGCTTATAGCACATCTTCGCACATTATTTTCAATTTTCAAGGTGGATTTACTGGGTCTATTACACGCGATGATGAAGGCTTTTGTTCCTGTTTTAGAGGCAAAGAATAATTTGGCAAGCGTCGGCGTACGTAAGTATATAGGTACTCCAATCTGTTGAGAACGGGCGCTTCCGGTGAGAGGCGGCGAACGCCCGCCTCGCCGCCGCCGTCATCGCTCTGACATACACCCCACATTTATTTACACGACGCAGATTAATTCCACGTCATCCGACACATATCCACTGTGAGACCCAGGCATTCTCAATCATATCGCCATACAAAACACCAAGACAGATCTCTCATGGCGAGTCGCCTCGCTACACTAATCAACGTCTAATGATCACTTATCTAAATGCACTCTTTTGTATACATTACTGGAAGTACTCACACTGTTTTGTAACGCGTCTCACTCTAATGGGTGTATTGTAGACTTTTGTGTATGATGTGATAGTCTGTTTTACCTAAGATTTGAGATTATAAAACAATGTCGTATATTGTTTTAATTTAGTATATTAAAGATTGCAAATAATGGGCTCACCCCTCACTCCCTTGGGAGTCGTAAAAGTAACTAAAATTAATTGTATCCAAAGGATAGTCAGCAACATCCTCATTTTTACCTACAAAAAAAAAGAATGTTTACTTTTGGAGGTATTTAAATGGGTAGAAATAATACCTAACATAACATAACATCACGCCTGTAGTTCCCCGAAGGGGTAGGCAGAGGTGTAATAGTACACCCACATTTCGCCAGTTATGTTATAGTCCCATGTAATAGGGGGCGAGCCTATTAAATAATACCTAATTCTTAAAAAATGTGGTATTCGTTTAGATTCATTGCATTATCTACATGGTTATTTTTATTTTTATTCGTACCCTTTAAGAGATGATTGTACTCATCAATTTGAACAACTTTTACTATGGGATCAAATCTGAAACGTGAAAAAAACAGCTTTTCCAAACATTTTGGTCGAGTAGCTGTACAAAACAATTTCTATGGAACGATTGATTTTTCTTCAATTAGTGATGATTTCAGAATAGTCCCAGTAAAAGTTGTTCAAATTGACGAGTACGATCATATCTTAAAGGGTTATTGGTGGATTAAAAATCACTATACTTATTTATTATATCATTATTATTCATGCAGAGTTTCAGCTTATTAAAATTGGCTTCGAGGTTCATAAACTCATTAAATTGTCTCCGACCTCGGCTAGATGCAGTACTTTATTTTATTTTTACACTTTTCATTACTTTTTAGGGTTCCGTACCCAAAGGGTGCAAACGGGACCCTATTACTCTCGCTACGCTGTCCGTCCGTCCGTCCGTCCGTCCGTCTGTCTGTCACAGGGCTGTATGATGTATCTCTGTAACGGTAATAGATAACCAGTTGAAATTTTCATGAAATATGTGTTACTATGGTGTGTATCACGATAAATACTAAAAATGAAAAATGTCTTAAACCAAAGGGGACCCCCTTTACATACAAGAAACCACGAAAAACATATTTTTAAACGTTTTTGTTCCTGTTCTATCTTCAAAACGGTAATATACACCAGCGTCAAACTTGGTATGATTATAGTGCATACTATGAAATTTGAAACAAATACTGAAAACAGGACAAACATAGATATGTCTGGTGGTGGTACTTACGTAAGATGCAAAATTTCACATTTCGCGTAAGTTCGTTGATGTCTTTTGATAAACTCTAGTAAATTAAATCAGTTTGTTTAGCCACCTAGCGGCGGCATTGGGAACACACACATTTTCGTTAGGTTAGGTTATTAAGAATTAAATATCTCTTTGTTCTTTGATTTCATGATGTAATCACTGCATTAATAAATAAACAGACTCGAGTTAGATGTTGGTAGACAATAGACATGGGTTGGGTAACTCAACAAAAATGCGTGAGCTGCAGCTCAGCTCAAGGTTTTTTTTTTTTTTTTTTTTTTTTATTCTTAACGGGCTTGCGTTTGACCGCCACTTCACCAGATGTTAAGCGATGGTGCGGTCGACGATGCTACACGCCATTTTGTCATTGAGCTGCAGCTCAACAGCTCAAGCTTACTGATCTGCATATTTGAACCAGTTCTGAGCTGAGTTACACACCTCTAGATGTTGGCATCACTGATCTGCATTCCCGAGTGAATTCAAACATTTTTGTATAAAGAAAGAAAAGAAAAGAAAGAAAAAGATTTTATTCTTGCGCTCCATTTGACGCACATACTACAAAACTTATACATAATACTTTACAATTTCATGACAGATTAATAAGAAGAATAGTTACAGTTAAATTGACAACCGACAACACTGGACATAAACAATACATGATCTGTGGTTATAACGGTAATCATCGGTTGTATAACTCAACCCCAGACCAAACTCTTAAGGATAGAGGGTTTGACACAGTTTCTATGGGGTATCACGTCGATGGGTGGTACGGAACCCTACTGCGTGAGTCCGACTCACACTTGGCCGGTTTTTAGGTTATGTTGTGTCTAATGCTATAATAAATGAAGTATCATTGTAGCAGTCACGCTCCCTGTCAATCTTAGGGCGGCGTGTCTAGGGACTACTCCCTTTTGTCAGCAATCTGAATGCCTCCCTATGTCCGGCTATCTGAAGGCGTTCCTAATTCCGGCCTCCTGAATGCCTCCCTAATTCCGGCTATCTGAATGCCGACCGTGTTGGAATACAGGTACACCACAAATAATACGCACAATTGTTCAACACACGTTTATTTATTACACAGTTATTCCGAGCACTCTGTCTATTGTTATTTATTAGGTACACTTTATGGCGCTGTAACGTTATACACGATATACATACACACGATTTATATACAAGAACAAAGAAACTTAATATATCGAAACAAATACTTATTTAAAACTGCCCTAAATTACTTCCTAATTACCCTAACTATCCTAAGAGACCATGACCACGACCTGCAGCATTACTTCCATGCTATTTCTTAGTTCTGTAACTGACCGCAACTGATTGACTGACTAACTCAAGAACGCTCTGACTATATATACTAAAGTGGCGTACAGCGACAGCGGCGGGGCGATCGAGTCGTTTCCTGTTCCACCAAAATTCCCGTGGGAAAATAGACTCGCACAGATCCTCGCCCCCCGGTTACCCCACTTCAACCCCTATGCTAAATGAACCTAGCCAATCAGAGCGTATCTTTTTGATGTGATGCAATCGTTTACCTTATTAGGTAATGCTGCCGATCGGGTCACGGCTCCCGCCGCGCGCCGCGACGGGAGCAGGTTACGACTTGTTCGTAAAACAATTACGATGTTAAATGCTACTAGTTAGCAAACAATGCGACATTTTCTTCGTACTTTGAGCTATTGTTGCTAACTAGAGCCCTAATCCTAGACCATTGTTAGGTCATACACACCCTAGCCTTATCTTTATTGTTTTTAAAACTTACATACTAATGCCGACATCATTTCCTTACATCTATTTACATATGTCGCCGACATTCTCCCCCTCGTGCTCAGCACCGTCCTCTGCTTGCGGCGACTGGCGGGGGACGATCTTCACGATGCGGGAGCTGGGTCGCCTCATGACTCCGCCTGCAGTAGCCACGTCCGCCACGCGAACACGTCCATCCGGTCCCGGGTACACTCGTTCAATGGTACCCCGGGGCCAGCTACAGCGGGGCAGAGTGTGGTCGCCTATGACGACGACGTCGCCCACACGCAGGTCTCGTTCAGATGCTCTCTCGTCGATGTGTCGGGGGAGCAAGGTAGGCAAGTACTCTCGCACCCACCTGCTCCAGAAGTGATCTGCTAGTCGTTGTGCTGTCTTCCAGGTGTTAGGACCGACCAGATCTCGGTCGGAGAAGATGCCGATGCTCGTGGTACCGGAGGATCGCCCAATCAGAAAGTGATTGGGCGTGAGTGTTTCTTCCTCTGAGATGCCGACGTCTGTCAGAGGCCTGGAGTTGACTATGTGCTCGGCCTCCAACAGTAGGGTGTGAAGGACCTCTTCCCTCGGGTGTCGCTCGCGGAGTGTCGCCTGCAGCGCGGTCTTAATGGACCGCACCAGGCGTTCCCAGGCGCCGCCCATGTTAGGCGCGCCCGGGGGTATGAACTTCCAGCTCACACCCAGGTGCTCGGCTGCTGCAGCGATGTCAGAGGCCTTGAGAGCCTCAGCAGCCTCCTTCAGCTCGCGGTCGGCACCGACGAAGTTCGTGCCGTTGTCGCTGAAAATGGTCTTTGGCATACCACGTCTGGCGGCGAATCTGCGAAGAGCTAAAATCATGGAATCAGTAGACAAGGAAGGCGCCAGTTCAATATGAACGGCCCTTACAGTGAGGCAGGTAAATAGAGCCCCCCATCTTTTTTCGTGACGTCGCCCGATTGTTACCGTCATGGGACCGAAGTAGTCTACTGCGGTACATTGGAACGGTGGAGCGCCATGCCTCAACCTTTCAATGGGTAAATCTCCTGGAGGCATGTTCTGTGGTTTCGCTCGATACACGCGACACCACTGGCAGTTGCTGGCAATATGACGCAGTACAGTTCGTAGACCTATTACACAAAATCTTTGTCGAATCTCATTCATCACAGTTAGGTGGTTACCGTGATTAAATCGCTGGTGATAGTAGGCGATTAAAAGTCTTCCTATGGGATGTCGACTATCTACTATTGCGGGCCTTTTGTAGTGCCTGCTTACTCCTCGTACTGCGTCAATTCTTCCACGTAGGCGGATCAGCTGGTCTTCCATGACGACGTCGAGTTTTCTCAATCTACTATTCCTTGGTACATCTTCATTCTGACTTAGCTTCTTGTATTCTTCGGAAAAACTTTCATTTTGACAGCGTTTTATCAATAAATTCTCTGCTTGTTCTAGCAGATGCACTTCTATGGGAAGGTATCTTCTTTCTTCGGTCCGCACAATATTTTTCTTCTTTATGATTGGCGGTGCCTTCCCTTTCGTTTTCTTCCAGCTGGGATCATCGCTTCCTTTTTTCTTTCTTACGGCGTTCACTTGTTCCTTGGGCTTGCACAGTTCTATAAATTGCAAGACCCTCGCCGTTGCACGTAGGAGACGATTCCAGTTTGATGAACGCACAGGATCAGGGGTCACATGACTATTCGGGTTCATGATCACTGCTGCGATAGCTATTTCCTTTTCTTCACCAGTCTTCTCTGGCTTAACATTTCTCGGTTTATGCCAATATTCTCCTTGCAAGTACAACAATTGCAGAGGGCGATCGAGTCTCATACTGATCTGCCAACCTTCCCGTTGGCCAATGGACTCGTCCAGATCCTCGCCCGCCGCATTCGCAGCCGCGTCGAATACTACACGCAGCTTCTCATTCTGCGGTTGCACCACTGAGGAGTGAGGAAGGTACCATTTATTATTATTTTCTTCAGTAGGTACTTCCTCTGCATAACCTTTTTCCAATACATTTTCAATTTGAGCAGTATGTTCTTCTTTCAAATACTGATTCCTCTCAAATTTCTTCTCCAAAACGCATAGCCGCTTCTCTGCCATACCGAGGCTTTCTGGTATTCTTTCTTCTTTATTTTTCCATAAAAGGCCAACCTCGAATCTTCCACTTGGCAGGCGTCTGCTGGTCTTCTCTAAGATCTGGATAGCCTTATCATCAGCATCAGTACTAGGGCGCTTCGGCGCCACTCCCAGTGATTCTATAGAGAAGTGATCCTTCATCAGCTGTTCCAAGTCATCCTCAGCTGTATTGAGATGCAGGCACCGGTCTATGAAGTTGACCTGTCTAGTGTTGCAACCATGCAGCACCCATCCGAGTAAGGTCATTGACGCCACAGGTTGTCCAGATTTTCCTCTCTTCAGTGACCGTGTGACTATCAGCTCCCAATTATCTTGACCTATAAGCAGCTTCGGAGCTTGTTCCGAATAGCAGACCTGGCGTGCTATGTCTTTCAAGTGTGTATATTTACTGACATCAATTTCTTCTAGGCGCTGAGATGTCAGGTTCAGGTTGTCTATTGTTCTGACTCCTTTGAGGCTTGAGGCTTTCATATGGTGGGCGCCTTTTATTCTTATATTCAATCTACGTGAATAAGCGTTCACTATTCTTTTTCCTCCCACCGTCTCCAGAGCGAATGGGTCTCTAGGCCCCTCCACACCTATGGCCTCAGCCACCTTGGAATCTAATAGCGACACAGTGGACCCCTCATCCAGCAGGGCAAGCACAATCATAGAGCCCTTAGGTCCAAACAATTCAACAGGCAACATTTTCAAATAAGCTTTATCATTCCTAATCGCATTCACCAAGCTAGTAGTCACCTCAGTCTTATGCTCCTCTTTCTGCTGCTGATCAGCTGATGTCCGTTGTAGGTCCACATGTAATAATCGATGATGCCATCTTTTACATATGCCGCATCCATTTCGCTTGCATGCATCCTTGCGGTGCCTACTACGCAGACATTTGAAGCATAAGCGCAGCCCTTTTACAATATCCCATCTCTCCTGAACTGATACACTCAAAAATTTCCTGCAATCTGAAAGGTGGTGCTCTTCCTCGCAATGCGGGCATTTGATTCTATTATCACTATTATTTACAAATATCTTATCACTGTAATTCTCTCTTGCCGTATGAGTGGCATGCTTATTCAAATAGCGCTTAGGCTTTTCTAGACTTTCAGGCATTGCGAAAGCACCACACTTATCAGCTTCAATATTTAAAAAATTAGCAATATTTACCAGTTCAGGGAGGGAGCAATCCATCTCTGCTGCGTAATCGTACCATCGGTACTTAATCACTGAGGGCAACTTATCCACTAATATCTTCACTATTTCGGGTGAATGTAAATATTGCGATTTAGACAGTCCCTTAATTGCTGCCACACTATTATTCACTTGGCTAGCAAACATACATATTTCGCGAGCGCCGTCGGTTGGTTTCACTAATGATTTTATTTTATCAAGTTCACACAACACTAGTGATTCTGGTCGTCCGAAACGCCGCCGCAATGCGTCTAATACTTCCACTGGTTTGCAATCCGAGTACAACAAACTCTTGATAGCGTCGCGCGCAGTACCTTTCACTGCTTTCCTTATCCGTGCTATATTCTGCACATCGTTGAACATGGCCGCTGTATCTTCATACACCGTTTTAAAGGCGATCCATTCTGACGTATTCCCGTCGAAGAACGGCAGCTCATGTATGTACTTAGGTGGCTGCTGACGCGTATTCAATGCTTTCACTATCTCCGTAGCAAAAACCGCTATATCACTTTTTCTTGTTGTCGACTTATCGCGTTGCTCATATTTACTCGGTTGCACTATAATTTCTTCGCGCACTGTGGTTTCTACCCACTCTTGAACCTGGCCGGTGCGATCCTCTGGTTCTCGTTCTTCATCGGAGCTCAACTGTTCGTCCACCTGGAGACGCGCTAGCCTTGCCCGGGCGAGCGTGGTCGCTGCCTTGGCCTGTTCCAGTTCCAATCTGGCTAGCTCCTCCTTGGCTTCCAGCTCCTTCCTCTTGGATCGCGTCGATCGGATGGACGGAGCGCGCGGAGGACCCAGGGGCACCATCGTCATGTTGGACCCCCAGCCCGCTTTATTCTTCTCGATTTGCTCCGCCTTCTCATCCTTCTTCTGGTCGGTTGTCTCCGATGCGCTGGTCGTTGCAGTCTTTGAAGTGGCTGCTGTGGTCGTGGAATCTGTCGTCTCGGTGGTACCCTCAGAGGATTCTTCTGCTGATTGCTCAGCTTTTGAGGGCACACCCTTATTCGATCTCGTTACCGGCATTTTGATTCACGTATTTAATTAACACTGGTGTACCTGTTTATCCGGCTCGCTAAGGACCAATTTTTTTGCAGTCACGCTCCCTGTCAATCTTAGGGCGGCGTGTCTAGGGACTACTCCCTTTTGTCAGCAATCTGAATGCCTCCCTATGTCCGGCTATCTGAAGGCGTTCCTAATTCCGGCCTCCTGAATGCCACCCTAATTCCGGCTATCTGAATGCCGACCGTGTTGGGATACAGGTACACCACAAATAATACGCACAATTGTTCAACACACGTTTATTTATTACACAGTTATTCCGAGCACTCTGTCTATTGTTATTTATTAGGTACACTTTATGGCGCTGTAACGTTATACACGATATACATACACACGATTTATATACAAGAACAAAGAAACTTAATATATCGAAACAAATACTTATTTAAAACTGCCCTAAATTACTTCCTAATTACCCTAACTATCCTAAGAGACCATGACCACGACCTGCAGCATTACTTCCATGCTATTTCTTAGTTCTGTAACTGACCGCAACTGATTGACTGACTAACTCAAGAACGCTCTGACTATATATACTAAAGTGGCGTACAGCGACAGCGGCGGGGCGATCGAGTCGTTTCCTGTTCCACCAAAATTCCCGTGGGAAAATAGACTCGCACAGATCCTCGCCCCCCGGTTACCCCACTTCAACCCCTATGCTAAATGAACCTAGCCAATCAGAGCGTATCTTTTTGATGTGATGCAATCGTTTACCTTATTAGGTAATGCTGCCGATCGGGTCACGGCTCCCGCCGCGCGCCGCGACGGGAGCAGGTTACGACTTGTTCGTAAAACAATTACGATGTTAAATGCTACTAGTTAGCAAACAATGCGACATTTTCTTCGTACTTTGAGCTATTGTTGCTAACTAGAGCCCTAATCCTAGACCATTGTTAGGTCATACACACCCTAGCCTTATCTTTATTGTTTTTAAAACTTACATACTAATGCCGACATCATTTCCTTACATCTATTTACATATGTCGCCGACAATCATTAAATAAATGTGTACGGGCCCCTCTGCTGATACACCTAATGATGTCAACGAGGCATGTCAGCTCCTTAAGAGCGGAAGAAAACAACCTTTACTAGAGTGTATTTATTGCACTGATTTAATATAATAAGTAGGTCGCGCGTAATGGTCACTGCATTGGAGGATGTCTTCAAGGTTCTGGACTGGAAGGGGCTAGGCATTAACATAAACGGCGAGTACATCACTCACCTTCGGTTTGCCGACGACATAGTAGTCATGGCTGAGACCATGGAGGACCTCGGTACAATGCTCGATGACCTCAGTAGAGCTTCTGATAGAGTGGGTCTTAAGATGAATATGGACAAGACAAAGGTTATGTCGAATTCCCATATGCATTGTTATCTAAACTTAAATTATATACATGAAATAATATTTTGTTCCCCACGTTCTAAACGAAAGCGAGTTTACTTTTAAAGTTTTAAGTCTCTAGCTCATCCGAAAGTAAGTTTGAAGTCGATTGCAAAATTTGTACCGAACAGACAGAAGGACGGACGAACCGAGCATGTTACGAAAAAAAGTTTTGTGTATAAATGTGGATGGCTATAAGAAAAGAGTTAGACCAAAGAAAAGATGGATGGATTGTGTGAAAGATGATATGGATTAAAAGAAAGTGAACACGGAGATGACGGCTAATAGAGATGTATGCAAGAAAAAGACATGCTGCGCCGACCCCAAATAAATTGGGATATGGCCAAGAGGATGATGAGACAGAAGGACGGAAAGCGAGTTAATAAAAAGTGGTAATAAAAATACGTACATGTTCAATGTATGTACGTGTATGTATGTAATGTACTTCTTGGCTCTGTACCTGTATTTGTTCTGTGTTCTTGAATTCTTTTGGTAATTTTGTGCGTCACTTTTGAAGCAAATAAATATTTTTTCTTTCTTTCTTTCTTACGTTTGTCCGCATAAATTACTAAACCACTACTGTACAAAAAAACACGTTGAAAACCCTTACTATTTATTAGTTTCTTAACATTAAGAGCCAATTATATTAATAGACGGAGTAACCGATATTAGCACAGCATAGTAAAGCCATACCGATAATTCTGTTGACATTGGGGCTTGTCAAGCAAGACCAATACTTAATCTGTTATACCGATTAGTATACAATCGTCGCTGGTGGGCAATTAATTATTATTCAAGGCTATACAAAATTTCCCCCCCCAAAAAAAAAGATTAAATTTGCATAAATAAATAAAATTCAACATAAGTTAAAGACGCTAAATACTTCTTATTTTCCTTCCCTTCCGAAATTTAAAAAGATATTATGTGGTCACCTAAGTGATTGTTTTCTCTTTAATGTTTTCTGATTTAGGTAAATTCTGTTTGTGTGTCTGGATTTAGTTTATTCAAAAATATAGTCTACTAGCTTCTGCCCGCTGCTTCGCACGCTTGTAATTCGGTTTACCACAGAAAGACGTTATCCTGCATCCCTCAGGAACTATGTATCTTCCCAGGATAAAAAAAATCCTATGTCCTTCTCCAGGTCCCAGGCTACCGCTTTGTCAAATTAAAAAAAAATACATTATGATCGGTTCAGAGATTTAGTCGTGAAAAGGTAACAAACGCTGTCTGTTTGTTTGTTTTGTTTTTCCAAGTAAAGTTACTTTCGCATTTATAATATTAGTATGGATTTATGAATAATATTAAAAAAATCAAGATATTACTTTATAGAGAAATGCCGTATATATATCTAATTGGGATATAAATGATATCCTGTACCTTTAAAATAATAAAATACTTTAATTTGTGATGTAGCTATAATTTACTGCTGGTGTAAACATATTTAAATGAGTAAAAAGACCGTTATACCAGTAACTTTTATTGTATAAATACAGCTAGGGCACTGCTATAGTTTTTGAAATATTTCTCCAAACTAGTTCATTAATTACTGTAATTCTACGCTAAGAAATCCGCAAAAAAATCGAAGTTGCATGCGGTGAGGCGATGCACCTTTTTTTTTTGCCGCACTCCGCCCGCTGTAGGCGGAGCCAGTGTCGGACTCTTACCGACTAAAACCACCACGGTGTCAACTACCTTGGCCGGGGGCGTGGGAACCCGTGAATATTCACACAACCACCCCCGACAAGTCCTACCCCGCCACAAGCAGGCGAGTCCCTTCTACCCGTACGGCCTAGCGTCGGCCGCACCCTCCTCGGTGGCGCATACGGAACACTGCACGCCACCTCATCTCATGGGCCTTTATCAGCTGCGCCAACTACGTCAGCTGTGCCAGCCACGCCAGCTGCTGGTCGGGCAGCAGACTACCCCGAGTCTGCTGCTCGCAGGCCCTACCTCCCGTAATTGTTTATAGAGGTTTTCTTCCTCGTGGTCTGGGCGGTGAAGCCAAGACCCTCGGTCCCAAGAGGCGCGAGAACACTACTCAGTGGACACTCCTGGGGTTACGAGATCGACGGGGGCAGGGAAAGACAGTCCCCCCGCTGCCTGCCCAGTGGCAGGGTGAGTACACATCGCGCCCGCCCCTGCTCCTCCACTGTGCCCTCTTTCGGAAACAGAGGGGCACGTGGAGCAACTCCCCACTGGCCCAGAACGGGCCCCTCCCTTGCCAGAATATTCGCCACAGGTAATAAAATCCCTCGAAGGTTAATCCCTCGAAAGGATTTTATTGCCCGTACCCAGGATACAACGGCCAAACAACTGCCGTTCCCTCCAGACGAAGGACAAGCAGCCGTCAGGCACACGTGGAGGTTTTCTCTGATGCACCTAGCACGACAGTGTTTATCGGTCACCATTGTCACCCTCTACACCCTTGGTCAAATTTTCCAGTAAAACAGACTATTTTAAATTTATCGTGGTACATTTTTTGTGGTTATCTATATGCACATTCTATCATATTCTTAAATAAGTCTCTCGTTCATCCAGTCATCATGCTATAAAATGAAAGTTATGAGTGACTTAATATTTTGTAAGTCAAAGTCAACTTCTCGCCCGGACTGTGCCCGGACCTTGGTAGGTTATCATCAGTTATTTTTTATACCACACGACTGTGGCTACGGGCTTAAGATTTATTTCTTGATGGTATCACAGCGTAAGATCAGAGCTAGAGTTTCTTAGACTGTGATGGTATGGTTGTAATATTTTTATTTATGTCAGTTTACATTTTTTTTTTAAATAAGTTTATTTAATTCTTAGTATACGTTATACTTTTCTCAAATAACTTTTGGATACTAAAGTTTACTCTCAGTTTTCTTTTAAATATAGAGTTTGTAACTGAAAACCATTCAAGGATTTGGTGGTCGTAAACTTTATTTGTACATATCATTTCTTGGTTGCCATTGTTCATTGTACCTACCTTATTCGTGTGTGTACAATAAAGAATAAGATAAGATGAATAGATATAGAGAAAGAAGATAATTGTATCTTACTATGTAAGTCTTTTAAGTTGCTTATTTTTTTTGTACAATAAAGAGTATTTGTATTGTATTGTTATGAACAAAAATAACTAGTTTGTAGTTAGTTGTCCGACTGGACCACCGCGATAAAATTCATGTAGTTAGGTCGAATACAGCACATAGTAAAGGAAAATGAAATAAAATCGTAATCGTTGGATTTTTTTTTTGTTTTTCTAACTTTGCTAAGAAGAATTGTGGCGTAATTCGTAGTACTGATAGTATTACAACCAACAAACAGTCAAAGTAAATATTATGGACTATGTTTTTTTTTTATTCCGCTTAGTATTTAGGATTCCGTAGGAAATATTGTTATTTTCTTCTAAGAAAATCTCGAGTTCAGATTTATGGACTTATCAATCAAAAGGTTAGCTATTGTTTTCCGCAAACTTATTGCCAGGTCACGGCATATCTAATATATTTATGACAATACAATGGAAATCAATTTGGGAATTCTCATTTTAGTAATGTGCTTAATATTTCGTCGCCGTCTTCGGAGGCTGATTAATTTAATCCTTTTAGAAATAAAACGCCTTCAGTTCGCTCCTCTAATTATTATATAAAGCAGCGATAAAATCAGCTGAGTAACTCTTCATTAACTGCATTGAAATTTTGGATATCAAAATGTTATGCGAATTTATTAATCTAAAGTTCGACTTCCGTAAAAGCAGGATAATATCTTATCGTATATTAGCAATTTCAATAATGTGTTTTGAAATACATAAAATTACGATCGAAAAGTAGCTTCAAGCCAAACTATCACCTACTTACTTATTATTTAATTATTTTTAACGCATTTACGCATGCGACACGAAATCTAACAATTTAAATTGTGAAAAGAAAAAATCGCTCACGAGCAGGATTCGAACCGCGACTCCTGGCTCAGTACGCCAGTGCTTTAGCCACTAAGCTACCGTGAACACTGCTTGTGGGATCGACATTCTCATACACTTGGCACGTCTTTGGGTGACGTCGTTTAGGTGTCGTAATTAGTAAGGATAGGCATATCTATACGACTTTAAACTACGACCGTGAGCGATTTTTTCTTTCCATAATTTTAATCGTTAGGTATTAACTTACGTAAAATTTTATTGTTTTTTAATTCTTTCGCATGATTCCATTGTTCCTTTTAACTTTAGCTTCAGTAAGTCAACAGAAATTCACAAAACGATTACTCCATATTGTATCATAAGGAAGAGTCCATAAATCAAACGGTCTATACAGCGCGCCACTCTTGTTTGAAGATTAGTATCTATCTGCCAATAAAAATATACCTTTGAATTCCTCGGCTTTACCTCTGCTATCTTCAGTATGAGATAAATTCACCTTAGCAAATATCCACATGAAGGCTGAAATGTAATATAATAAGCACTTCCTGAACTTGAAAATAAATAGAAACTGTTTTATAGTTGAACCCAACAGCAATGGAGTCGTGAGGGGCTTATTTCAACTCAGCCTATGGCAGTCCACTGCTGGACATAGGCCTCTCCCAAGTTGCGCCACAACGCTCGGTCCTCTGCCTTCCGCATCCAGGGGCTTCTTGCTGAGTAATAATCACGTGGATAGTAAAATCTGCAAGGTAAAGCTACGCTTGCCACGGTCAGTCCTACGATGGGTGACCGTTTCGTTGCACTCGCCTCGGGAGTGCGTAAAGCCGTCGGTCCTGCACCTGATCTTTCTCCAGTCGTGTCGGATTGCCGTCCCATCGGATTATGTGAGTGTGGAAAAAGCGAGTACACCTGTGTTTGCGCAAACACTTCACTATAATATGTCCGGCACAGATAGCTCCCTATATCATCTCATGGGTGTCGTAAAAGGCAACTAAGGGATTCACCATAGGATGGGCAGCAGCGTTCTCTGAGTATTTAACCAATCAACTGCGATCGCCAACCCGCCTGCCAAGCGTAGGGATTATGACATATCCCCGGCATTTTGGGGAAGGCCTATGTCCAGCAGTGGACGTGTTTTAGGCTGAAATGATGATGATGATGAGATAGCTAGCATCCGTTGAAATTGGCCGCTGCGTCTGAAATTCGGCCAAGAGAACATTAATGGTGTAGTATGGCGAGACCGCGCGAGATCATTGCATAGCGATGCCGCACTGCACTGATTCGTTTTGCACTCAAATAATGGATTTTTTGGAGTAACTAATAACACCATAGGCACAAGTCCATCATTGCAAAATATTGAAAAAAAATCTTCAAAAGACTGTCGATGAAGTAAATCGCGAAAAAACTTCCTTCAAACTACTTTTACTCAATGGCAGCATATTGATTGAGATTGTTAGGTTAATAGGTTGAGGAATTTATAATCGATCCACGCTGTTTTACCAAATCCTACTAAGTACTTGCTAATGGCTAACTATTAGCCAGAAGCAGAAGACTCCAAAACCCCGCCTTACAGAAATTTCATTTTGGAACAATTTTGCTATATGTAATTTTTTTTTGTGATTATTTCGTATATTATTTCCATATATTACCTAGTGTATACGAAGAAAACATACTTAACACGATCGTTTTTATCACTCATTTTCCAAATGTTATAAACAAACTGAACCCAAACATTAAGGACATCTGTCGGGGCAAGGTAAAAGAAAGTTCCCTTTGACCCGCGCCTATTCACGTTACAATAAAAACTAAGCCGTCATATTTCCTTCGTCAGAACCTTTTACAAACTGAAATAAAAGTCGAAACAAGTAACTACTGAATTCAAGGCTTATTCCGCAAAGCCGAGTATAAGTTAGCTGATTTTGAAAGCGTTTATGTTTGAAGTATTACAGTTGCTATTCTACGATGAGCTGTTTCAAACTATCCTTTACGTGACCGCTTTGAAGCTACTAACAATGAATAAAAATTCTACATGCGCGTCTGAATTGAATTTATTTATTGGTACGAACTCGTACATTAAAATGTACGCAATGTTTCCAGCATACATCAAATTAATGTCTTTACTTAAACGAACGTCGAAATTACAAAAGTGAAAAATAAAATTAATGGTAATTTGCCCTTTTCTGTTAACGGGCCAGACGTAATTAATAGCATAAAACAAAACTACAGCTATTCTCAGTATCCTGTTTATTATCTGTTTCATTCGCTTGAAATCCAAACTTATATTATAAAAGCAAAAATAACTCTGTCTGTCTGTTTGTTACCTTTTCAAGACTTAAGCTCTGAACCGATCGTAATGAAATTTGGTCTAGCGGTAGCCTGAGACCTGGAAAAGAACATAGGCTTCTTTTTATCCCGGGAAGTTAAACAGTTTCGGGATGCGCGATAACGTCTTTTTGTGATAAACCGAATTACACGCGTGTGAAACAGCGGGCAGAAGCTAGTAGACTATATTTTTGAATAAACTAAATCCAGACACTCAAATAGAATTTACCTAAATCAGGAAACATTAAAGAGAAAACAATCACTTAGGTGACCACCAAATATCTTTTTAAATTTCGGAAGTGAAAGAAAAGAAGAAGTCTATAACGTCTTTAATTTATGCTGTATTTTATTTATTTATACATACTTAGGCTTTTTAATTGATATGTCGTCAAATTCTCATTAAGTATAGCCAATAATTTTACATACTTCTCGCTGTAACTGAAAGCCTCTATTACTTTCGGCATACTTAAAGACACTATAATTTGGGAGAAAATTATAGATAATTATAAGTTAGTTTCAAATTTTGTATAGCTTAAAATCATTGCCCACCAGCGACGACTGTATATTATATTCTTATTGAGAAGACCATAAGATACTTGAGTTTTTATCCCGGGAAAATAAACAGTTTCGGGATGCGTGATAACCGAATTACACGCGCACGCGTGTAATTCAGCAGCAAAGAAGCAGCGGGCAGAAGCTAGTAATTGTAAAAAAATAAAATAACCTGATAATTCCAACGATATAGCATGACTGGATGAACAAGGGACATTTTCATGAATATTTTAGAATGTGCGTAGGTAATCCACACATAAATCACACGTACAGGAGTAAAAATTCTAGTGCACGCTCTGCCTGACTAGGGGTCTGCTGGGCCAGCGGCGCTGGCTACAAAATGTGGAGAGTGGAAATAGCGACCGATGGAAGCTGCCATGCTAAGTGCATCATCTCACCACATGCAACTTTCATTTTTAATATTAGTTAGTTAGTTACTAATATTAGTTAGATTGTCTCAGGTTTTAAGTTATTAAAATGGTCAACATTGTATACAAATATACAATATCTCAACACACATACAAAAATAAAAGTTATTTTGGTTTTTTATAAATAATTTCGGCGATGTCCTTATCCGTGTATTTGTAGTTTTGATTTACTACAACAGAAGGCTGATAATATTATTTTCAACACACTTGCTCGTAAAATGGCTCTTATTGCACCGATTTTAGGTTCATAATGTAGCTTATACCGCACGCGTGCTTTTTAGGGTTCCGTACCCGAAGGGTGCCAAACGCTATTACTCTCGCTACGCTGTCCGTCCGTCCGTCCGTCCGTCCGTCTGTCTGTCTGTCACAGGGCTGTATCTTTTGAACGGTAATAGGTAACCGGTTGAAATTTTCTCAGAAATTGTATTGCTTTGAGGTGTATCACGACAAATACTAAAAACAAAAAAAAGTCTAAAACCAAAAGGGGTCCCCATACAAAAACCTTAAAAAACATGCATTTTTTTCAACGTTTTTGTTCCTGCTCTATCTTCAAAACGGTAATATATACCAGCGTCAAACTTGGTCAGATTATAGTTCTTCTTCTATCGTGTCGACATGAGCTATATAATAATAACAGCTCATGCCGTGGGGAAAAGATTAGCCAGTCAGCAGGTTGGTAGCGGGGCTAATCTATTATAGTGCATACTATGTAGATTAGCAACAAATACTAAAAATAAGACAAACATAGACATATGTGGTGGTACCTGCGTAAGAAAGACATGCAAAAATTCATATTTTGCGCACTGTGCTTTGAAGGCTTTTGATAAACTCTCGTAAATCAAATCAGTTTTTATGGGGTATTAGGTCGTTGAGAGGTACGGAACCCTTACTGCGCGAGTCCGACTCGCACTTGGCCGGTTTTTTCATTATATTATTGCACTAGTGCTTTTTACTTTAGAGTTTATTTTTAAATCGCAGCATAGAGTTTTTATGCCTAAACAAAATTTAAAAAATTGGGAATAAATCAACTGTATTAATTAAAATATGCTAAATAAACATTTCATTTCATCAAATTATTTATTTTTGTCAAAAAATTAATATTAATATGTGTTTTAAATAAACAAAATCTATTTATAATATTTTTAATATTAGGCTGTATGGCGGTTTTCTTCGGCCACCTGCGCGCGCATAGCTGTATGTCACCGTGCGATTACATTACAGTAATCCGCGCCATTTTTCACAAATTCAATATTTGTCTAAAATTTATGTTTTTTTCCTCGCAAGTGTGTTGAAAAACGTCGTATGACACGCGTGATCATTGACTATTATACTCTCGGCTCCATTACGCCCTCGCTTTCGGCTCGGGCTGCAATCCAGCCTCGAGAATAATAGTCAACTTAGCTCACTTGTATCATAATGTACTATTCCAATTTTTCACCAAACAAAAGATACCCACTGTAACTGTATGTAATGTTATAACGTCCAAGCAAAACGTGACTTTTCATTTATTTCGGGATTGAAGCCACATTACATCAGAAAGGGGCGTTTTCAATAATTGGCACTTAAAAAGAATTAGCGTCAAAAGTTGCCTTGTTACCTTGTAAGTAATTTAAATTTCGAGAGCATTTTTCTTTATTACTTAAATTTCGCTTTATTGTTTAAAAATGTTTCTCAAACAAAACGCGAAATTAGGTTTCGTTAACTCGAACCTATTAAAAATCTTGCTTAGTACATATTATCTAGAAAATTTAATTTGCTAAGGTTGTAATATATTATTATTGAAGCGAAGAATAGGTAGAATCTCTTCATATATTAAAAAAATAAATATGAGTGCCAATTTCAAAAATTTGAATAAATTGGCGTATTTTTTGGTTTGCATAACATTGTGGATAATAATTTCTTAGGTTTTCGCGATCACTACACATTATAATATCTGTAAAGACGCTTGTCATCTTAGTCTACCTGCGACCACGAAATGCTGCAAAGCTAATTCGAAACGTCAGGAAAACCTATTTAAATAATAAACGCGATTTAATCCGGTTAAACTTCGTTTTATTATATTATTTTGGATCTGTAGAGTTGCAGAATAAATTATTTAAAATCAAAAAAAGCGTCTCATTGAATTTGTATTATAGAATACCTATTGTGTTGTTTTGGTAATTTACCGTTTATTTCAATAGCTATAGACTAGAAACTTATGAAGACTTACGACTGAAAATCCCCTTACTTTTCTAATCATGTTGGTCCCTAGCCTAACTCAATTTTTCAACTTATACTTTAGTTAAAATCATTATTTTATCCTAGTTTTACATAACAATTATTTTTGAAGTTGCACACTACTTTATACAATATAAATACACATCTTATAATAAACTACTACCTATCTACATTAATATAAATAATATATACAAAATAAACATGTATAAAAAACAGAATCAATAATATTAAAATATCATAAAAGTAGACTTAGGCGTCGAAGAATTCCTCCACATTACTGTCATCCGGAAGCGTGCCCAGAAGACTGGCAGCGTTGCCACGTTGAATGGCAACGCTTATTCTTTGTCCAAAGAACAAGCCAGCCCACTGGTCACGCGAAGTGTCGACCAGTCTCTTAGATATTTCCTTGAAAAGGTGCCGTGCGATCGGACCCCATGGCCCGAGCGTTTCGACCCCAAACGGCTCAAAATCATAGCATCCAATGAGATTACTATATTTGCGCCGCTTGAGGGTCTCCGCAGCTGCAGCGGCAGCACAGCCACAGCCCGCCGAGCTAGGAAGATGGGATGGAGCAAGGGTGTCGACACAGGTTGCATCCCACACCAGAGGCCTACCCAATTTCCAAGGTTATACGTCATACCGTCTGGTCTCTTACCATCGTCACGTGCCAAGCCATTAGGTTCTAGTACGGCTGGTACGCCGGCGGTGGCAAGAGCACGACCAAGAAAGGCCATGGTGTCCGAGGCTGTCAACAGCTTCACCACAATGACACCGATGTGGAACAACGCATGGAGCGCCTAACCGTAGGCAGGTAGCGAACCAAAGCAATAGCGCAATTTTTCATACATCTTTCATACACACTCATCAACACTAGATCACTTTTAGATCATTATTGCTGAATTGACCCATGTTTTGATGTTTTGAAGTCAATAACACCGTTATTTAGCGGTCTCCAAAATGGTTGATAAGACGATAACAGCCAGCAAAATCATAGCGTTGTTGGAGAAGGTTGTATTCAATTTTATGTGTCCCAGAGGCTAAATGTGAGTCATTCGATAGTCCAGAGGTTCTATTGGTGGGACTAGTATCTTAAGATACTAGTCCCACCAATCTGGACGTGAACGTCTGGTTTTAGAACAAAACCATGCATTGAACCACGGGATTACCGCTTCCGGTTCTGGTGAGTCAGGCGTTAATAAATAACAAATCTTTTTGCGTGGACTTTAAGAAAAACCTTGAAGAAGTGAGAGGTGTGCAAATTTGCTATAAACGGGTAGGAGGCTTCTCGCTGCTAATATACGCAATCACCGCCCCGTGGCTCTAAATAACTCCATATGCACAAAACTTCCAGAGTTAGCTTCACTCGAAATTATGCGACATGGAATCTAGAGGACTGGGGTAGAATATTGTTCACCGATGAAGCCAGGATCTCTATGTAGTGAAGATCGATGATGGTTAGTACGGAGACCATGGATCGTTTTGTAGACGTGTGTTTTGAAGCAATCACCCCTTATGGTGGGGGCTCATTTATGTGTGAGCAGCGATTAATTCAGTGGACCGTACGGAGTTAGTCTTCATAGACGATGGCACGTTGAATGCACACCGGTCCATATTGGAGGTTCTAATTCCTCACGCATAACCTGCATTGTCCATTCTTGAAGACCATTCGATTTTTATGGATAACAACGCTCGCGCCCACCGTTCTGGCGGTACCATTTTCGGGATTTGTCGTGTGGATTGGCCAGCTCGAAGTCCCAACCTCAATAGCGCAACTTTGGGATGTTCTGAAGCGATGAGTGAGCGATCAGTGTAGGCTGCTTCGCAAATCATCAGGGAACGAAAGAATGCCATTGCTGCAGAGTGGGAACGTATTCCACAGAAACTCTCAGGAAAATCCTCGATAGCGTGCTAAGAGGAACGTAATTTGTAGGAACAACCTGTATCAACACAAATACTACCCTCCACCAGTTTTTAAAGACGGCTCGCGCAGTCACCGGTGTTCGCTCCTTCATAATGTAGCTAAATATTATCTGGTATCTACCCACATTGTACTTATTTAATATCCTACCTTGTTTACTACATTTTTGTTTACCTGATTGCATAGTCGATGATACTGATGTACGGTAAAACTCTAATGAGTTTAGAATTTGTTTACATCTTTAGAATGTTTTTGTTATGTATACCACTGAACAAATAAATAAAATAAATAAATCTATCATTTCAGCAAGAGGGGGCCACACTCGATATTAATACCTAACTTTTTTGGTTTTACGTTATAAAAATGTTTTAATACAACGTGTTATTGAAATAACTGAAAACCTCTAAGAGGTAATTTTACACATCAGTATGAATTAAACTATTAATTTACAAGGTTCTGAGGATACATGCTACTGTAAATTATCAAAGATACTGAAATAGGTTAATTTTGTGACTATGAAATAGGTCACTTAATTGTTCAAAAGAGTTTATTATTTTATTTTCGTCACAACCGGCTCAGAAGTCTAAATTAATAAAAAAACATTTTTTTACCCCATCACGTGAACGGCTAATTGGATCGCAATTATTTGCAATAAATCTTTCCAGTTGATTTGATATGGTTCTAACCTAAAAACTAAGATGTGATTTATCTGAATCGATTATGTAAGGGCTTAGATTAACAAGATCGAAGTGTAAGGGCTAAAACACAAACACACATGATACGACGTCTCATCATGGCACGTTGCGACGCCGCGACGACGTGTCACGATACGATGTCGTGTTGTAGAAATCTACGACGTGCAGCATAAAAAATCACGACAAGACATTAAATTCTTAAGAAAAATTTCCACAATTTATCGGGAGATAAGGACCACAATAGACGTGTTCTTCTCTTGATGAGACTATGAAGACGCTTAAAAAAGAGACAGAAGCAGGAAAACTGGTTTAATTTTTTTTTTGTATTACTTACTAATTATTATAGACAGAGTACCTATGCAATATAATATTGTAGTATTGTTATTTTATTTAATAAATCCAAAAAAAAATTGTGTTTGCCTTTTCTGTTAAAAATTATGAAAGATATAAGCGCGCTATCTACTCGCTTGAAGCGCAAGGTGAGCAAGGTATGCTCACTTGAAGTGCGCTATATACGGGACGAGAGCGTTGTCAAATTTATCTTGATATTATAAAATGTATTGTGCGACATGCGACTTAAAGTCCTAATTTAAATGCCAAGTTATTTGCAGTGTTGGAGCGGTGTGGTTATAGCGAGTAACACGCGGGGCGGCAAAAAGGCCAGCTTCATTTGATGAAGTTATTAATGACGACACCCAGATGCTTTGCGGGAAAAGTTTGCGAATAAAAGACAATAGGCTGCGGACGCTCGGCTGGGCTTGGCTGGATGCAATATGCGGCAGGCCCGTGGGTTGTGTCATTCGGGGATACAGCTTGACCCCTATTATCTACTACTACACGTTCCTAATAAAAGCGCAGGTCATAATTGCATATTTTCAACATGGTGTAGATTTCCGAATTACACGCGTGCTATGCCGCGGGCGCGGGCTAAAGCTGGTATTTAATACAGTACTGCAATCACCTGTGTACCTACATTATGTAAAGTGCGTTGTTTACTGAATTCTATGCAGATCCAGTCGTGGGCACAGCTAGTTATAAGTACCTAGCAGTAGCGAAGGGTGAATATTTTCAGAAGGGAAGCCGTAGGTACCTAAAAATCCTAAAATTGCTAAGATATCACTTTAATACAATAAAAAAAACAATTCAACAACTTTTAATTTAATTTTCCATTCTTTTTTTGTGCTTTAAAACAATAAATTAACATAGAAATGTCGTTGATCTATATATAAGCAATTCCTAAAGGGAAGCCGGTGGGAATCGTGTTATATGGACCCTTCGCCACTGGTACCTAGTGGATATTACAAATAACGTATCACCTTTATCGAATCAACGTATCGCAGTCTCCCACTAGACATTGGTAAGTTATTGTGACGAAACTTGACGTAAACATTGAGAAATTATAGTAAATTTATCTAGAGAAACAGGTATCTAATCTCGAGTTCACTCACAACCAAGTAGGTACGCCAGCCAAGATAATTTTTACTTACACATCAAATATGTAATGTTGCAGCTTAGACAACAAAGGCTTGATATTAATAGCAATGAAAGATGAATAAATACGGCTACAACTTTAAACTACTATTTACAGTTGTACATAATGGTGGATGACCAATTAGAGATTCTACAAATACCCATGGTAAGTAGAAAAACAGTAATTATTAATCAACGTAGCCGCAAATCGGTTTGGGTATGATGATGAACTCATGATACGAGAGTAATGTATTACTGCCATTACTGGATAAAAGACCCGTATCGATGTAGCCCACATGCTGTATGTTATTTTCAGGTCCACGTCAGGCTGATTAAACAGTGCAAGGTAGAAAAAATACTAATTAATGATCTTTTACTATTTGTTTATTTCATGAAAAAGAATGGCTCGTTTCATACTAGTGTATTACTCGTTAAAGGCTTAATGGTCGAGACAATAACATATTGTTGAAGTCTGTGGTCTAGTGGTTTAAGTATCGGACTGCTGATCTGATCATGAAGTCGTGGGTTCGATTCCCACAGGACACAAACATTTATGTGATGAACATGTTTGTGTTGGTCTGGGTGTTTCTTACGTATTATATATATCCATTGTCTACTACCAATAGTACAAGATCTGCTTAGTTTGGTGCTGTGTAAAAATGACCCGAAATATTTATTTGTTGATAGATTTCCCACCAAACAGCCCACATTTGAAACCTATTGATAATCTGTGGGGCATACTGTTGCAATAGTAAGATCTAAACCAAACAAGAATCCACGAAATGTTAACTTGTCACGCTTTTACCATTTGGAAATCATAATCATTCTGAGGATCAGAAGTGTGATAGAATAAAGTATTTCTAAATAAAGACTTCAAGTTGTTATCATCATCATTATCATTTCAACCGTAAGACGTCCACTGCTGGACATAGGCCTCCCCCATCATTATCATCATCATCATTTCAGCCAAAGGACGTCCACTGCTGGACATAGGCTCCCCCAAGCATCGCCACACTGGTCGTGTTGGGGGGGATATGCCTTAATCGCCAAGCTTGGCCAACCCGACTTGGCTTCACCCAAAAGGGAATTATTAACGTAATTAATTTCAAGGTATAATTAACGTAAATAGTGGCTAGTAACTAGGTAACGTAAATAAGGTAACTAGACGAGTAACGTAAATAGGTACTAGATTTTATAATAAAAAAATATTCAAAATGAAGTATTGTGGTTAAAGGTCAAGATAAAACTAAGTCCCAGCAAGGAAAAAAAATATAACTATATTCTTGTATATTATGTTGACATGACTGATTTGCACAAAACTATTTTCACGGCTAAGAGCCCTTTCTAAATGGGACACATTATCACCTATGTCTACTAGATATCTAAATAGTTAGATATTATATATATTATACACATTTACATAGGTAAGTCCTTAGCGGTTTTCATGTACGGCAATATCATTGTATCGTGTAGAATAATGTATATTGGAAAAAAAATATGAAAAAAAACAAATGACTTGACTGCTTTGGTGGTCTAACGATAACGTGTCCAACCTTAGATCGTGAGGTCTTGGGTTCGATTCTCGGGTCGGGCAAAAAGTGTAATTGCGATTTTTCTGTCATGAAAATTTCTCGTTAGCATCCCGGAGTCAGGAAGTTGACGGTACTACACCCCCGTGCCTCAAAGAGCACGTAAAGCCGTCGGTCCTGCGCCTGATCTCGTTCCGGTCTTGTCGGATTGCCGTCCCATTGGATTATGAGAGTGAGGGAATAGAGAGTGCATCTGTGTTTTTGCACACATTTGTGCACTATAATAATTGGGTTTGTATCCACGGATCCCGGGATCAGACTGAATTAGCCACGGATCCCGGAGCGTTGTATCCACTGATACCGTGATACTATGTCCTAAGCAGATGGCTATATAATCCCGAAATTAGGCCGGGAGGAAAAACGTATATTAAAACGTATAAGTAATCAAAATATTGTACTAAAATGAGTTGAACTAAAATATACCCAAAGCAACAAAGAGAAGCCCACAAACATAACAACGGATGACAAAAGTAAAGACGAAGTCCACAAAGACTAAATATTCAAAAGATCAAATAAATTGCAATTTACACAATAAAATAAAATAGTGCAATTTGCACATCCATAAACCAATTCAAGTTTTACATTTTCATCGAGTAAGTATGGAATATCAGATCCCTAAAAGCAATAACGATTTGTTGCAAAGCTTGACCAATAAATCCATATTTTTCTCCAGCCAGACTAAAGCTATAAATTTCATACCGGAATACTATACTCGCGTATGCTTGCAAAACAATAAATTGCGAATGCCGGGCGCACACTCTAGTCATATTCATAAACCAATGAACAACTACAGGTTTTATTTAATCATTAGCCGTAATGCGTCTATTTCATTGCTCTTTAATTACGGTGTAATATAATGTTCGCTGCGCTGAATTTGAATTTATGATTATCTCTAATTATGTTAAACAAGCTTTAGTCGTTATACTTACAATACAACACTGACATCCAAAAAAAATCAACAAAATGGTTTAGTTTACGTAATTCAGTAATTTACTACGCACTAGTGTTTTTATAATGCTATCCCCATTTTTATATCCATTTACAATTATTGCACTCAGCATCAACCGTCATCTCAGTCTCTTATCTTCAGTAGATTACTTATGCAATACCATTAAACACACTAAGCACATAAGCTTAACTTATTTAAGTATTTGAGTAAAAAAAGAGATTTTAATCATTGATTTTTTTTTCTATTATTTCTGCAGGTGTGGTGTTCGACCAAAACACCGAAGAGATTCAAAATGCCTTCAAATTTGCGATTATGCAACACTCAACCGCAAACAAGTCCCGCCTCGATTTTCAGCTCTACGTCGATATTATCAACACAGCCGACGCTTTCAAATTATCAAGACTCAGTAAGTGAATTTTATATAAAAGATCTAATTTTATTATTATTGATTATAACCGCATCACAGGGATGCAGCCTACACATTTGACAAAATATAAAAACTAGATAAAACCACATGCAAAGTTCTAGATAATCCTTTATACGGGGAGTCCCAGAAATCAATATCAAGCCGGAAACGGGTGATAGGCCAGATGATGACAGTTTTCAGAAAAAAAAACAATCTTAGTCATGTACTTTTAACATTACAGGCTTTTAAAAAAAATCGTATTATGTGACACCCTGTGATGATCTTTCAAGTTCTGTGGCTACAAGTTTTTACTTCTTTTTACACAAACACACTTGGCAAAATAGCCTCACTATCCATTTCACTCAAACATGTACCTAAAAGTTATGGACTTAGAGAAAGCTTAACGTGCATAAAAACATTTTAAATAAGTAAAATTAATTAGCTTAGCTTGAAATCGGGTTTCAGTAGATTTTTTTTTGTTTAAGAAATAATCTACCAGTGTCATACTATTTCGGAATCTGGACTAAATACGCCATCTTTTACCATTTGCTTGCCAAAATAACGTAGTACTTTTTTTTCAGTACGGTCAGTTAAAGTTGGGCGATGTGATAATTTTGATTACATGGTGGGGCAAAAACGTGATAGTTTCTTTAAAACTGAGGCAGTAGTGTTTTAGTTTTAGACTGTAATTAACAGAAGGATTATTCAGAAATACATCACAACATGGAGGCCTATGTCCAGCAGTGGACGTCTTTCGGCTGAAATGATGATGATGATGATGACATCACAACAACAAAAAATCAAGAAAAGTAAAGATTTGTAGTCACAGTACTTGAAAGATCATCACAGGGTATCAATTTTCACGTTTTATTAAATGGCTGTCATTTTAAAATCCTGTATACGTTTTATTGAAACTGTATTTATATGATTCCATTTTTATATTCTAAAAGCAATGCCCATGCATGTGGTTTTAGTCGTGAAAAAAGTTCGTTGTTATAAAATGTACAGTGTACGTTAAAATGCCCCTTAGTTTTAGAAAATCGATAAATAAATATATAGCTATAATTATATTTCATTGGAAAGTAATTTTTAGCAAAAGCATTACTAATTCGACCAGCCAGTATGACATAAAATAAACTTTACATTGTCATCAACAATTTTACGGAGTACCATACTATAAGTATTATATTCTCTCGGCTACGAGCTTGCTACGAGAATACCAAGCCACTAAACGAGGATATAATATTTACACCAATATTATTAGCAATATTAGCTCGAATAGAATAATAGTTGGACGCCTGTGGCATACTTAGATAGCGATCAATATGGCTCCTCAGGGTGTGGGTTGTTAGACATAAGCTCATCTCTGTTTTGATCGTTTTTAGGATACATACTTCGTCGATTAACAAAAAAGATACAACAGCTGTTATATATAAAGCTGTTAGTAATATATTAGTAAGCAAGTATAACAAAATTGTAACAAAAGTAGACTAACTGTTCAACATAAACCCACTTCCTCTCTAACTATGGTAGCCGTAGGAATTGACGGGCATCCATGGTTCACTAAAATCAATTTACGTGTGTCCGGGGGAAAAACTTGGTTTCGCCCATTTGGGCCCATTTGACATTTACCCGGGGTTTTGGAAATTGTAGTCCTGCGTCTGCAATGTAGGTCATAGCAGCCCTAACCATGGCACTCTTTCTACTACCGTCCATAAGCCTCTCTCCATTCCATTATCTATCACAGTTTTATGCCGACTCCTGCCAGCTGTCAAGAAAGACACACAATTCGTCTCGCTATCTCCTGCGTGGTTTAACACGACCCCATCTCGCTGTCTCAGGACTCCAGTTCATATTATACGGGCTCAAAGCTCATTCGGCATCCAACAGACGTGTCCTGCCCAGTCCCACATCAGTTGAGTGACCTTCTAAACCAAGTAATTTACATTTTGAAATGCAGTATTGTGTTTCGTTCATGGTCTACTAATTTAACATTAAATATACTGCGCTCCATAGCCCTTTGGAAAACCTTGAGTTTTTACTTCTAGATGTTGGTCACACACACGAACGTCTTAAAAACCTCTTCCACATTGAACTAGACATGGGTAGGTCGCGAACGAAACACATATTTTTTTTATAGTTTAGAATCACGAAACGAGCTAAAGGCCCACCTGATGTTAAGTGGTTACCTTTGCCCATAACAACTGCAATACCACCTAGGTTGTTGCCTAAATGGTACCACAAGTCGGTTCGCCAAACTGAGACCTGAATATGGAAAGTCTCATGTGATTGTAAAATGAACGAGTTCACTTGCTATGAATCAATCTATCTCTCGTTCACCCGCTCCCAAATCGTATTTGTTTATCTGAATGTATCTTCGTATCACGAGACATGTGTGCAATAAAAACTTTCAAAATAATTTAGGTACTCTACTAATTTCATAGGAAACAATAAATTAAGCTTTAGTGTAATAATAAACTACTTAATAAGTTAGCGATACATGGACGATATTTATGATACGTTTAGTTTTTTTAATGAATTTAATTAATACTGTCTTACTGAGCTACGGATAAGAAGTTAAGTGAACTGTGAACACTGAGCTTAATCAACAGCAGAGCGAGAACTACCTGACTGGACTGAACGAAAAGAACTACTGATACAAATGAGTGATACATATCTTTTGATCTCTCTTTTTAGTTCAGTGATACATATCTTTTGATCTCTCTTTTTAGTTCAGTGATACATTTATTGCATGTCTACATTGAACAGTTTAGGAGATATTGGGTGATCTTTTAGGATGTTGAGTTTTGGGCCTTTTTCTTTGATTTTATGGCTGTTGTACTGTTGGTGTATACGTTTTGTAACATATAACAAGTTACGTTTATTGCATTGATTCATGTCATTTTCTCTTAGAAATAAACAATCAAGAATAATAAGGCATCCAAAGGCTAAGTTACGAAGTAAACAAAAAGCACACTCAATGTTTTAGAGTGCAATAATTTAATATTTCGTAGAAAACCACTCTTCTTTTATTAGACTTCTAAAAGTTTGAGAAGTTAGTACAAAACAACTACGCGAACTGTCAATACTCGTTATAACTGATATACAAAAATGATTTCTTTACCCCCGCGAGTGTTGTTGGTTATACCAATTTTAAATATATCTCCCGGAATACCTAATATGCAAAGGTGTTTTAGTTTTATAGAGAATAACTACCTATTTATTTTATATAATGTAAGTCTAATATCAAACGAATCTTAAATTCCTTTTATTACAAGACTTAATTACAAGTCGTTAGCTCATTATTCTCAGTTAGTAAGCTGAAGAAAACAACAGAACCAACGTTTACCATAATTACACATTCTCTTATATACGTAGAAAAGTCTTATCTATTTGCACAACGTACGAGTTTAATATTTTATTCGTGAAGTTTTATGGTACTAAGATTTTAGAAACCAGAATGTTTTATCCAAGCCAACAGAAAATAAGAAGACAAATAGTGTATCGTCTGTGGTGAGGTCAAGAAAATTAAGTTTGTATTTGGTGGTGTCCTCCTTGACACAGAGCTCTCATTTGAATGCAAGACCTGCCTCTCTTTTTATTTCGCTTCGTCACGCAAGGCTGATCAAAACACTTTTGAGCGGTGCCGCGCAAATTTTCGCAACGACCGTTTGTACAGCACATTTTAAAGGTAAAACTAGAATTCACCTCGTGTAACGCACGAATCTCTTCTCTGAAATATTTTTATCTAGAAGTTGAATTTGATTTCATTTGGAAGATAAATATACAATATTCGTACTACTTGATCATTTTCATGTATATCTGCTCCTTAATAAAATAATGTCAAGTTAAAATCTTCGGATGAATAATGTCAGTGAGGAAGGTGCTAGTGAAAATGGTTCTTTAATAAAGTGTTAAGTAGATACCTGTTCAAAATTATGCGCATACATTACTTTTGGGTCAAAGAATAATATACAATGTACGTCGTGAACGGTGAAGTTTCATAAAATTTCGTTTTAATCAAATAAATAGTTAGGTATCCAGGTAAATTGAATTTAATAAGGTGTATTTAAAACATGAAAGTTTCTACTCAATTTATCGCAAAATTGGAATATTGAATTTAAAAAATCAGTAAAGCTATGAGTACCTTATAGAGAGTACCTTATATTAAAATACTAAATTATTATGCATTCACTATTGTAGAGGTCACTCTTCACAATACTTCACAATTGACAGGGTTTGATAGATCTCCTCCAGTTTCTGAAAGGCTGATCAACTCAAAAATTAACTAATCAGTTGTGAAATCCCATGTCAAGCGTTGTGATTGGTTTTTAGTATTTTTTGTCGACCAATCACAGGAGCTGACATTAGATTTGACAACAGATAAAATTAATCAGCCTTCCAGAAACCAGGGGTTAGTGTAAGAACTAAATTCGAATGGTCACATTAGCAAATGGACACAATCGCATTTTGATACTGTGCCATAGGCTCGGACAAAAACTGTGAGATGTGAGCGGTTGCCCGTGGCTTTTTCATAACACTCGCCGAAGGCCATATTGTCATTATTTTGTAGTTACCTTTATCCCTAGATAATATAATACGTGATAACTCAACGTTTCATTGCAATTTTCATTTAAACCAAACGAACACAATTAGATTAATCATAAACAAAACAAATAATCTTTCAAGGTGATTGCTTTGCTAAATACAACGTGAAATAAAGCTGCTTTAAATAAAAAGCTTAATGATTTATGGAGACGTTCCTCATCAAATCGATAGCAGTGTGAGCATGTTTTTTAATCATCTTTACTCTATTATTATTCAATAAACTTCCCTAGGTAAAAAAAAACCTCACGCAGGTTCCGTACTGAGGCCGAGGGCCCTGGCTTAACCACCTGGACCAAGAGGAAGAACATCTCTCTAATAAATCACCCTAAATCCTAAGGTGTGGAACGTGCCGAAAGGATGTATGGCTGAGGGGTACTCAGTTTCTAACGCCAACCTCGATGGACATGGCAAACATCGTTGTATTGTGCCTTCTCGTAGGAAAGGGCGTCACCCTGCGAGCGACCACTTTTCGACCCTACTCGTGGAAACAATAATGAATAATACATCTCAAACCCAAAACCTTCAACCTGAACAAGCAAGCACCATCCAAAATAGTAGTCGTAAAGTCTACAATCAACAAGTGTTTCACAAAAGTTTCTTTGAAACTAGACCTAGGTCTAACTCCTGTCATGGATATCCAACAACCGCAAGAGAACAAGACCCTCAACCTGAAACTTCACGAAATGATCAGCCACCATCAGAGTTACAACAATCTCCTAAAGTGCAATTGCCACCACCTTGGCAACGTGTACCTCAGACTAAGAAACGTAAAATTTGCGACTCTCCACCATCTCCTTCCACAACTCAAACCCAAAATAGGTACATTGGCCTACCTCTTGACCAGCCAGAGGACATTGCCCCAACTAAGCTTCCAAACAAACCACCCCCAATCATACTCTACGGCATAGAGGATGTTAACGAATTGACCAAATTACTTGTAACAGCTGTTAACCCTGAAAACTTTCGATACAGAATAATCAACAAAAATCTGCTACGGGTGATGACAGATTCTGCTGAAAACTACAAAACCCTAATTGACCTTATAAGACAAAAGGGTCTAATCGGTCACACCTTTGCAAGGAAAGACACCAAATGTTACCGAATAGTGATAAAAAACCTCCATCATACCACACCTCACGAAGCCATCGTGGAGGCGATCGAGGAGTCTGGGAATAAGGTCAGAGGTGAAATTATAAACTGCCACTACGGCCCGGATAAACTACCCATCTCCACTTTCTTTGTAAATCTTGAACCTGACAACAACAACAACAAATTAATAAAAAACATTGAGTATGTTGCCCAACACAGAGTTAAAATTGAAGACGCCCGGAAATTAAAAACAATAGTTCATTGCCACCGATGTCAGCAATACGGACACTGTAAGAACAACTGCATGATGCCCTATAGATGTGTTAAATGTGGTGAAGGACACAAAACATCCGACTGCCTCAAAAAGGATAAAAACACACCAGCCAAATGTACATTATGCTCATGTGATCACCCCGCCAATTACAAAGGCTGTAAAGTGTACCAAGAAATCCTGGCACGGAAAAGCAACAACTCGAATAGACCACCCCACAACAAGAACTATAGTAATGATAACAATTCAAACAAAGAAAACATTTCTACGCAATTACAAAATTACCGGCACCGAGGAAGACAAACTTACTCTGAGATACTGACTGGCAAAAACACTGAAGATAAAACTGACAACAATCAACCGAACTCCACTGTTGAACACCTGCTGATCAAACAAAGTGAAAAAATTGATCTCCTCTTACAACAAATAGGCACTCTATTGAACTTATTAACAACCGTCATATCTAAATTAACACCGTAATAACTGCGCTCCGTATTGCAACTTGGAACATAAATGGACTATGTCAAACATGACAAACATCCTCGAACTTGAGTCTCTCATTACTCACAATAAGCTAGACGCAGTCCTAATATCAGAATCACATACTACTACAAGAAGTTCCTTCCGTATTAAGGGATTTCATGTTTATCATACACCTCATCCAGACGGTGGAGCCCATGCAGGGACAGCATTGGCCATTAAATCGCACCTAAAGCATTCGCCCAGGGAGAGCTACTCTACCAATCAAATCCAAGCGACTACAGTGAGGCTTGAAGATCGTGCAGGTCCAATAACCCTCTCTGTGGTGTATTGTCCTCCTAGACATAAAATCACCGACGCTATGTTTAATCACTACTTTTCTACACTTGGAAATACGTTCATAGCAGGTGGTGACTGGAACGCCAAGCACACCTTCTGGGGTTCCCGCAACACCTCTCCAAGAGGCCGTGCCCTAAAAATTAGTTTGGATACTAATAAACTGCTACCCTTATCATCTGGAGATCCTACTTATTGGCCCACTGATCGTAACAGACTACCAAACATGTTGGACTTCTTCATAACCAAAGGCGTCAGTCATCTCTATACGGCCATTGAGTCCAGTTTAGTTGGAACTTCTGACCACACCCCGGTTATCCTCACTTTGAGCATAACCCCTAATAAACGGGAACACGCCGAAACCTTATCAAACTATAAAACAGATTGGATGAGCTTTCGAACCTACTAACCTAACCTACCTAACCTAACCTACTTAGATAATCAACTGAATTTAAAAATCCCACTAAAGTCGAAGGAAAATGTCGATGAAGCCTGTCAATATTTTACAAACCTAATACAAGTAGCTGCATGGATAAGTTCACCTTGTCTAGTTGACGCACCAGCAACCACCTTATTGCCTTCTGAAATTAAAAGAAAAATTGAGGAAAAGCGGCGGTTAAGAAGGATCTAGCATCAATCCCAACATGCTTCAGATAAAACCGCATTCAATCGAGCGGCAAAAGAGCTGAAAGTCCTCCTGAAAAATACTGCAGATCTCAACCTAAGGAAACGTTTCCAAAACATGACTCCGCACGGAAAGGGCGAGAACAGTCTCTGGAAGGCAACCGATTTATCTGGCAAACCTGAAGCATTCATACCCCCTATTAGAACATCATCATCTTGGGCAAGAACAGAAGATGAAAAAGCTGAAGTCTTTGCCACTCACTTAGCGGACGTCTTTAAACCCAACGATGGTTCTGATGATGAAACAGACATTGACAGAATTTTAAACCAAGACTTGCAGATGTCTCTACCCATAAACCCTACATCACCAAGAGAAATAGCTAGGGAGATCAGACTCTTAAATGCAAAGAAGGCCCCTGGTTATGATCTAATCACTCCTAAGATCCTGAAAGAGCTACCAAATAAATGCATCACATTCTTGGCCTGTCTTTTTAATGCCATCATTAGGACCTCACATTTTCCAACACTATGGAAGATCTCAGAAATAATAATGATACATAAACCCGGAAAACCTGCACAGGAAGCATCATCTTATCGACCCATTAGCCTGACACCCGCTCTTTCCAAACTATGGGAAAAAATATTCCTCACCCGTCTGAAAGTACATATGGACCACAGCGATATTATTCCTACCCACCAATTACAATTTGGATTTCGGAAGTCTCACTCCACCATTGAGTAAATGCACCAAGTGTACCATACAGTCAGGCAATGCTTGGAGAGAAAACAGTACTGCTCCGCGGCTTTCCTGGACGTTCAGCAGGCCTTCAACAGAGTTTGGCACAAAGGTCTTCTATGTAAGATCAAAGAGAGACTTCCCCATTCCCTCTTTCTCATCATAGACTCCTACTTGTCTAGTAGATCATTCCGGGTGAAACTAGGAGAAGCAAGATCAATGCTCCACAACATAGAGGCGGGTGTGCCACAGGGCTATGTCCTCGGACCCGTATTGTACAACATCTTTAAATCAGATCTGCCAACGTTGGACCATGCTACAGTTGCCACCTATGCCGATGACATAGCCTATTTGGTATGTGACGACATCCCACAAAACGCTAGTGCCAATCTGCAACAGTTGCTTGACAAAACCCATGCATGGCCGCAAAAATGGCATATCCGTGCCAGTGCACAGAAATCAAACCACATAACTTTTACACTAAGAAAAGAAGACTGCCCACCTGTGAGGCTCGGCACAGCCACGTTACCGCACTGCAACTGTGTCAAGTATCTAGGGTTTCATCTGGACAGAAGACTGACGTGGAAAATCCATATAAAAAAGAAGAGAGATGAGGTAAACCACAAATTTAAGTCCTTGCTCTGGCTTATGGGCAGAAATGCTGTGCTCTCCGTAGACAACAAGCTCCTTATCTATAATGCTATAATAAAACCTATCTGGACCTATGGCGCCCAGCTCTGGGGTACAGCCAGCAAAAGTAACATCCTGTGTCTCCAGCGAGTACAGAATAGCATACTGCGAACAATCACCAATTCACCTTGGTTCACACGAAACGAAGAGACCCATAAATATCTCAATGTGCCACTCATTACTGAGGAGATTGAGTGGTATAAAAAGAGATATGCTGAGCGCCTCGAAGACCACCCTAACCCCTTGGCCCTGAGTCTACTAGACCTGTCCTTTACCATCAAACGGTTGAAAAGGAAAACTATATTTTAATTGGGAGGTTGCGGCACTGGCCTCTTCTCCCGAAACCACCATGAATAATCCAGCAAATCCGCTTATAGTCTTACGAATGATTGCAGATGGAAAAAAAAAAAAAAAAAAAAAAAAAAAAAAAAAAAAAAAAAAAAAAAAAGTGTTCCGTACTACCCATCAACGTGATACCCCATAGAAACTGATTTAATTTACGAGAGTTTATCAAAACACATCAACGAACGTACGTGAAATGTGAATTTTTGCATCTCTTTCTTACGTAAGTACCAACACACATATGTCTATGTTTGTCCTGTTTTTAGTATTTGTTGTTAAACAACATAGTGTGCACTATAATCAGACCAAGTTTGACGCTGGTATGTATTACTTTTTGAAGATAGAACAGGAATAAAAACGTTGAAAATAATGCATGTTTTTTTGAGGTTTCTTGTATGGGGACTTTTTTATTTATTTTTATTTTTAGTATTTGTCGTGATAGACAACACCACAGTAACCACTGAGGAATAACTGGAGCGGCTGTCGCCTACAATATACAGTGCGCCCGGCTCAGAGCGCGGGGAGTGTGCGGGGTGCGCGGCGGGTGGCTAGCGAGTCATAGATGCGACGTAATCTGCACAGATGCGACACTCGTGTTTATTCTGCCTATTCGATATATTGAGAATTTTCAAAGGAATGAATTAAAATTTCATTTAAAAAAAAGTTCATTCATATAATTTGAATAACAATTTTTTTTTTTCCATTAAACAATATAAGTTTGTTTAGTTTCTGGCGCTCAGATAAATAATCATTGTTTACTTTTGCTTCGTAGTTTAAACGAATTTTTGCATATCACCTAGTTTTACTCGTGGTAAATACCTATCACCCCTCTTATTGCTGGCGGGAATCGAACCTGCCACCCGAGAACTTTAAAGAGCTGATATCTCGGGAACGGGCAGAGATAACCGAATTCTGACTACATGTTTGCCCTTAGCCTGCTCCCTCTAGGTCACCCATACATAAAACAATCCCCCACTCCGTTCCTCCCCCCCAAACCCAAAGCACAATCTAGCTACACCCGCGGGAAACACGTTCCCCCCCCCTTCCACCGCAAATTCGTCCATCCCTTAACCCCTCCCAAATCCACCTGAACTGCAACGCTTGTCGCTCCCTATCACCCGTCTTACTGCTGGCGGGAATAGAACCTGCCACTCGAGAACCTTAAAGAGCTGATATCTCGGGAACGGGCAGAGATAACCGAATTCTGACAACATTTTTGCCCCCCTTGCCACGCCCTAAGCTTTCTCCCTCTAGGCCACCATACATGAAAAAATCCCCCACTCCGTTCCTCCCCTCCCCAAACCCACGTCCCCCTCCCTTCCACCTCGAATTCGTCCACCCCTCAAAATTTGCTTCGAGTTCGTATTTGCTTTGGTGGCCGCACACCCGTGTTCCGTGCGCTATATCTGCCTTATTCAGTAATCGGAGTACCAGACATCGTGTCCGTTCTGTAACTATTTTTTTTCTTAGTCTATGATATGCATAGAAAATGGCGGCACAAATGGCAGCGTGTACAAGTAAACTAGAAAAGGTCAAAATGTATTGCATTTTGTTTACTTACCGGTGAAACGTTACGCCGTTATTATTGTGTTTCGATCTTGAATGGTTTTTACATGTTTTTAGAACACAAGACGGCATTTTTTTAATGTTTTGTCGTCATTAAGCACGGAGTAATATACGTTTGCATCGCACTGAGCGTAAAGACCGACTGGGATCACTGTGGCCCATGGACCTCAGAGCGTGCGTGATAAGATTTCTTTTAGAGGGCCGCTCTAGTTATAATTCCTCAGTGACAGTAACACAAATTTTGTGCAAATTTCAACTGGTTATCTATTACCGTTACAAAGATACAGCCCTGTGACCGACAGATGGACGGACAGACGGACGGACAGCGTAGCGAGAGTAATAGGGTCCCGTTTGCACCCTTTGGGTACGGAACCCTAAAAAGTAATGAAAAGTGTAAAAATAAAATAGAGTACTGCATCTAGCCGAGGTCGGAGACAATTTAATGAGTTTATGAACCTCAAAGCCAATGTTAATAAGCTGAAACTCTGCATGAATAATTAGTTAGTCCAAATCATATTGATGCCCAAGCCCATTTGTCTCCTTTGGGTACGGAACCCTAAAACATATAAAAAAATAACGCATAGTATTTATGCGTTTATTCGCCATATACGCTAGTCGCAAGTACAGTCAGCTGCACAGAGATGTATACACAAATAAAATTAAAACACAAATTTAATGAAAAATTCTTGTTGATTATGTATTTATATTTCACAAACCAGGTATTCGTATGTATTAGCAGATTCTAAGTGTACAATATTGAAAGATTTCAATTCTCAAATTTTCATAAATTAACGTTTGGATTTCGCCAAGTTTATTCATCTTTGTGGAGCTGACTGTACGTCGAGGAAGAAGGTACTATTTCTGGATTTAATTTGGCAACGAACAGAACAGTCTACAACACGTCAGTGGTAACAGTTTGACCTGGACAGCGTGTTTATTTCGTAACAATGACAATAAATCGTAAGCAGTAAGTGCGGGAAATTTTCTTGTGTTACCACTGATGTGTGGTCGATTGCACTTACATTTATATATTTCTTTTGTATAAAAAACTAAAGCAATGCTATGTACAAATCTATATGTATATAAACAGGCAAAGAAAAAACGATTCAGTACCATTTTCTCCTCTGTCAGCAGATTTTTTTTTGTTTTGTTTAGTAGCTATTGACGAGTTTTAGTGCTATCAATAAAAAAACGGAAATCGTTTTTTTTTGGGCATAGTTCTATCATAAAAAAATAATGAATTACGCTCGCATTTCGACCATTGGGCGATCTCTCGTTAATATAAATAAGCATTGCATAGAAGCGTAGGTACAGATAGCAGAAAGTAATTATGAGAAATTTAATTATCTCAGACATTGCGCAGTCTGAAGCTCTAGGTATGCATGTGCTCTTTTGTATGAAACTCATTAAATATTGAAATATTAACGAAGGCCGGAATCGGAATTCACAACACTACCACGCCTATTTACAAATACTACTAGGTGATTATAGAAGTTTTTAAACTTTCGCGAATTTCACTCATATTGAACTATGTTTACGGGACTTGTCGCGCACAATTAAATCAAAATATAACGGACATTTTGACTAACCTCGACGTTTCGGTCAAGTTGCATTGGCCGTGGTCACGAGCAGACTGAAGTATGTGGGTGTCATCGTCTTGAGCGGCGGGTGTTTTCTCGACTACCCGCGGTTGGTTTTTCGTAACGTCGCTGTCCGTAACAAGATATGCTGACAGTTTCGGCGGACATACATGTAGACATACCACGACGCGAACACTTCTCGATTACCGGATTCCACGAGGAGGACAACCTATATCCATCTTCTCGATTGAAATTTTTATATTTCTTTAACGTTGTACAGTTGATTATAGTTATTTAACTATTCATATTTTATTTTAAACATAATATTGTATTTGAAACCAAGTTTTGACTTTTACACTGTAAAATATTAAGGCCAGAATATAACAGTTCAAACGGAAGTTACTGACAGACATCTAAACATTTAAACTCATTGTTGAGCACGCACCGTCGTCGGAATGTACAAACGCCGACGCTGCTTAACTGATGAATGCCAACTCTCACAAACAAATACTCACCCTGTCATCTTATAGTAGTAGAGAAATAATAGGAATACGGACGTTTACATTTCCAGAAAACAAAGGTGACAGTAAATATAAGAACGGAATTATTTGCAAAAAAAAACCTGATAACCCTGGTGTATAAATCGCTATTTCAAATTTCGAAGAGCTAATAATGTAGTTCTTACTGGTGTATAAATCGCTATTTCAAATTTCGAAGAGCTAATAATGTAGTTCTTATTTGCTTCAAAATCAATCTCAAGATACCTTTGTCGACTTTTCTATGTTCCTAATAGTAATAGCCCAACCTTATCTCAAAAACACTACAATATAGTGATGATAGATAGTGGATATGAATTTTAGGTAAAATAAATACAATTTGAATTTATTTTATTATTTTTAACGCATTTTGATTCAGATTGACGACGTCTGTGGTCTAGTGGTTCGAGTGTCGGACTGCTAATCACGAGGTCGTGGGTTCGATTCCCACAGGACACAAATAATTGTGTGATGAACATAAGTGTTTGTGTTGGTCTAGGTGTTTCTTATGTATATTATAAATATGTATTAACAAAAAAAAAGTATTATGTCCATTGTCTAGTACCCAAAGTACAAGCTCTGCTTAGTTTGGGACCATGATGGTGCTGTGTAAAAATGTCTAAAATATAATATAAATATAATACAACGTTACTTTTTGTTAATGTAGTTTTTTTTTTTTTTTTAAACTTTATTTAAATATAAAAAGGAGATTTGATCAAACATGATCATGCCATCCCCATAGGACATCACATCAGAACCATCTAAAACTATCTTCGTTTCAGGGCACAATTGACTAATCTATAATATAAAGCATTCTGGCCTCCTCCGATAACGTAGTTTGAGAAACTAGTTTGTTCAGAATCACTAGGAGAATCGATTAGGATACTTTTTATACCATGTTACATTTTAAACAAAAAAAGTTTTGAATCTCAAGTTGGTTACATATTCAGTACATCAGGTAGGTTGTTAGTAGGTTCTTAAGATCCAACTGCCGAATTGCGTATCTTACTAGCGATCGCAATCAATAGGATTTCAATGTTCATCACACGGAGCACGTGTGTTTTGACAATTCATCTTATTGACAACTATGTACCACGCAATGAAAATTGTTATTATTTCTTTATGTATTACACAATTACCCCACAGGAAGATCAGCTCGATTAATTTCGGTGCATCAGGTAGGCCCTGTACGGCATAATTAAAATACTGGCTCGTTGAGAAGAAGTTTCACACAATAGGGAAGCTGGCTATTTTTTTCATCAGTTTTTATTAGAAATCTCGAAACATTTTCAAGAAAAATAAGCAACAGTAAAAAAAACTAATAAAATATTTAATAAAATGTCCAAGTTATAAGCGATTTTAATTTGTTCACTAGACAGAGAAACCACTATTGAAGAATGACGTCACTGTTCAAAACCTTCATAGTAACTTGACATCCCTCTGAACAATGTCCGTTTCGCACGACAAGGACAGAAAGTGGCCCTTCCAAAAACTTAAAAAGCGTGTATCTCTCCCAATTTTTTATGGATTTTTTTTATTCTTTCTACAATATTATCCTTTCTGTACTTTATTTTAAATAATATAAAAATTTTGGTAATTTTTGACTGTAGTCAACTACCGGATTGAGGAGTTCCTAGTTCCTAGTCACAATGAAACGATCAACCGTTTTATTTAAATTGATTTTATATCGTACCTAATGAAATGTTAATTAATTTATTTATTATTATTCCATTTATTCATTATATACACTTATTAATTACATTTTTAAATATTTTTAAAACAAATAAAAATCACAAAAACATTAAAAAATAGTAGCCCACCGGCATCGGGAACAGGGTCCAAGCTACCGGCGGTCAGGGCCTCAGAGAGAGGAACTTCCTCACGATACGCGCCGTGTCAAGAAGTACCGCTTTCTGCATCAAGCCCTTGACCCAACCGCCCAACGAGAGCCTCTGTAGGTGTGTGTCGAGGCTCTTGGCTATTAAGCCATTGGCCGTAATGACTATCGGCACGATGACTGCTGAGTCAACATCCCACATGTCGAACCTTGTGTGCCAGGTCAAGATATTTAATTTCTTTATCTTTTTCGGCCTTCACGAGATTCCCGTCATGCGGGACGATGACATCAATTTATTATTATTATTATTATTTATATTTTGTTAAATTTTAATCTCTCCCATTTCTGGGGAAATACGCAAAAGTTGCGGGCTTTTGGCCAAACAACCTTGGCGGTATAGTACTTATTCTATTGACAGAAATTTTCTGACGATTCTGCATGTGTTTAATATGACTGCTTTCTGTAGGAGTGTAAATGTGAGTGGATGAATATTTAAGTTGTGAAGGCTTGTATGAAGAGTTTTGGGAATGACACCGGTGCTGGATATTATGATGGGGATGGTCTTGACCGTGTGAGCTCTCCATTGAGTTTTTAATTCAATTGTCAAGTCTGCGTACTTTGAGAGTTTGTTAGTGTGTGTGGATGTTAGATTGTGTGTGTTGGGAATTGCTATATCTATCAGATATACAATTTTATTTTGTTTATCGTGCAAGGTGATGTCAGGTCGGTTATGGTGTATAGTCTTGTCAGTAAGAATAGTTCTGTCCCAGTACATTTTGAAGTTAGGTGAGTCTAGTATGATTTGGGGTGTGTATTTATAATAAGCTGTTTTTTCTGTAATTAGTTTGTGTTTATGTGCGAGTGTCTGGTGTATGATTGCTGCTACCTGGTCGTGTCTGTGTTTGTAATCTGTTTGTGTGATAGAAGAACATGCGCCTATGATGTGTTGGATTATTTTGGGTTGCTTATGACAGTGACGGCAGTGGTCACTTCTTAGACTGCTATCACGGATGATGTACTTTCTGTAGTTTTTGGTGTCTATAACCTGGTCTTGAATTGCCAGCATGAACCCCTCTGTTTCTGGGAACAGCTCGCCTCGCTTGAGCCATGCGTTTGACGCTATCTTGTCAACATTAAGGTTGTTCAAGTCAAGGCGATGACGTCCATGAAGTGATTTTTGGGTCCATGTGTCAATTTTTTGTTGTTTGGTGTTTATCTCCATATGTTTGGTGTGATCAGCAAGAGAGAGTGGTGTGAATATGTCTGCTTGAGATATGGCTTTGTGCAGTGTTGAATGATGAGAGTGATTTTGGAAGAACATTCTGAGTAATGTGATTTGCTTGTTATGTAGGTTTGTTATGTCAATGAGTCCTCTTTCTTAGGTAAAGTCAATCTCTGTATGCAAGACCGCGGGTGATGTTTCCTGTGCTTAGTCATTGTGGTATTTATTAATCTTTGTAGGTTCTTTAGGTCTGTTTGTGTCCAGCGTATGATTCCAAATGAGTAAGTGAGTATGGGGATAGTGGCTTTGGTAGTGTTTCGTGCGTTAAGGTGAGTGTGTATGTAGTATTTTGTGTAGTCTATTTTTAAACTTTTGTTGCAATATCTTTTTCGTGTCTTTGTGGTGAATTTGCAGAGATTGGTAATATCCTAGGTACTTATATCCTTCCACGGGGTCTACGGCGTCAATAACATCATGATTTGCTAATTCATATGAGGCAGATTCTACTATTCCTTTGTTAACAGATTGGATTTTACATTTGTCTATTCCAAATTCCATGCGAATATCGTTTGAAAATATCTGAGTAGTGTCGGCAAGTGTGTGAATTTTGTTAAGTGTGCTTCCAAAGAGTTTGATGTCATCCATATACATGAGATGAGAGGGAGTTGTTTGATGTGTGTCGTGTTTAATTTTGAATCCTATGTCAGTTTTAATCAGCATGTTGGAAAGTGGATTGAGTGCAAGGCAAAACCAAAGAGCACTTAAAGCGTCACCTTGGAATATACCCCTTTTTATTGGGATGAAATTAGTTTCGGTACTTTCGTCAGAATTACATATTTTAAGTTTAGTGTTCCAGTTTATCATTATCTTTTCCAAAAAACAGGTGATTGTGGGATGAATTTTATAATGTTTTAAAATATATATTAACCAAGAGTGTGGTACGGAATCGAATGCTTTTTTGTAGTCTATATACATAGTATGGATATTGCGTTTTTGGCTAAGAGCTTGTTTTGAAGCTACAGCGTCGATTGTGAGCTGTTCTTTACATCCCTGGCTATGTTTTCGGCACCCTTTCTGTTCCTCTGCTAAAACGTGATGTTCGTGAGTGTGTTTGTAAATGGATTCACTTAAACATGATGTGATAACTTTATAGATATTCTGCAGGCAAGTAATTGGACGATATTTAGCAGGATTTGCCATATCTGATGAATCTTTCGGTAGCATGTATGTTATACCTTTTTGTTGTCTTACGTGTGCGCCGTCCACCTTGGACGGGTGCAGTAACTTCGGCTGAAGTAGCCTCCTGCACAACATCCATGGCGGATTGAAGTGATGGTGACGGTGATGAATTGGTCGAACTTGACTCTTGGACTATATCGAGATATGAGGGTGGTGATGAAGGGATGGATGAAAATAGAGATGATGTTGGTGAAGAACATAATGATGGTTGGCCATGTTGGACTGCAACAGTTCGAGACTGGGCAGGCTGATGCGATACGGTGCCCTCCCCAGAATACGTAGGGCTGCCCGAGCCCGAGGGCCCGGGGCGGGATTCTCCATCGCGGTTGGCTACGGTACCCGCCTGGGGTAATATTCTACTTCTTAGACGCATCGCATATACCAGGCCCCTCAGAAAGTATTGCGAAAAAAAGTTTTTATATATGGGAGACTGGCGAGTTATAATGTTTTTCGAAAATATGATTATTTATAAGTAAAAATAAGTAAGTTCCAATTTCAAAATTTCCCTCCACATTTTTTGCGAGTTAATTCAAAGTATTGTGTCTCACTGAAATATGGATCTGCGCCGGGAACATTTTAGAGCTATGATTTTATACGATTTCAAGTGTCGCCTGAAACCAGATGAATCGTACGATAGACTTCAAATGGCATTCATGGATGAAGGCCCTTCCAAGGCAACCGTGTATCGTTGGTATAACGAATTCAAGCGCGGTCGACCAACTTTGGGGGATGACGAAAGAAGCGGTCGCCCTTTGACGGCTGTTACCGAAGAAAACGTGCTAGCAGTGAAAAATTTAATCCAAGACAATAGGCGAATTACATATCAGGAGATTCAACACATATTGAAGATTGGATCGGGAAGCGTTCACGAGATTCTACACAGCCATCTTCGCGTGAGGAGGATAGTATCACGCTGGGTGCCGCACAACCTCACCGATGCTCAGAAGCAGGCCCGGGTGGAATGGTGCCGTGATATGCTTAACAAATTTGAAGCAGGCTCGTCTCGGCGTGTTTACGACATCGTTACAGGTGATGAGTCCTGGATTTATCAATACGACCCAGAAACCAAGCGCCAGTCGACTGTTTGGGTGTTTCAAAATGAGCCAACGCCTACCAAAGTGAAGCGATCTAGAAGCGGGGGTAAGATTTTGATCGCTAGCTTTTTTAATTTGACTGGCCACTTGGTATCAATTCCCTTACGGGATCAAAGAAGCATTAATGCCGAATGGTATACTACCAAATGTTTGCCAGAAGTTTTCTCTGTTATAAGCAACAAGCGACCAAACACAGGGCTCCGCGGGCTACTGCTCCACCACGACAATGCACCTGCGCACACCGCACTCAAAACGAGGGACTTCCTGGACAGCACGCCAGTCAAACTCCTGGGTCACCCTCCTTACAGCCCTGATCTAGCACCGTGTGACTTCTTTTTATTCCAAAAAATAAAAAATCAGCTCAAAGGGATACAATTTTCGTCGCCGGAAGATGCGCTGGCTGCGTTCGAGCAGGCTGTAAACGAGGTGTCTGCGGCGGACTGGAAAAAGTGTTTTGAAAACTGGTTTAGGCGCATGAATCTTTGTATAGAGGCTGGTGGAAAGTACTTTGAAAAGATTTGATAAAAATATATGTACGTATAGAACAATTTTTTTTAGTTTCGCAAAACTTTCTGAGTGTCCCACGTATTTTGTACTTACGAGGAATTAGGAACAGGGAAGCTTATAGCCTGGGAGTTGACTAGAAGCTTAGGTAGGAATTGGCATTGGGGATTGGGATTAGGTAAGATAAGGAAGGAAATGTAGGAATATGAATAAGGAAATGGAGATTTGGATATGGAAAGTGCTCTTGGTCTGGGAGTGGACTAGGAACAAATTTGTACCCTTCTTGGTCTGACCCTTCACCCTAGACCTGCCCGGCATGAATGTATCTACCGGTATAGCCCTAGCGCTCATTAAGGCGCACAAGCCCTACCACGACGTCAACGTAAGGATACGACGGAGGGTTATTATTATTATTATTATCAGCCTGTAGAACTGCAGGGCAAAGGCCTCCCTTCCCTTTTTCCACTTGTCCCTGTCTTTTGCCTTCTGGGGCCAATCCTTCAGATAGAAGTCTGTTAATTTAATAATTTATTAATTTTTTTATTTGTACCAGATATTTTTTTATACCCACCTGATGTTAAGCGGTTACGTTTGCCCATAACAACTGCAATTTATGTTGATGTTTTTATTTATTTCATTTTCATTAATTAATTTGTAGATGAATTATTATCAATAGTTTTAATGTTAGATGTAAAAATTTATATTGACAAATTTTTGAAATAGTGAGTTTTATTATATTACACAATCTGCTTGATGAATGAAAAATGTACTTATCTAATAACTTCTTGGGTTTTCGCGATCACTACACATAATAATAAAACAAAATGCATACAACAACAACATGCCCTAGACAAACCCAACCATTTTCTTCGATTTGATAAACCACAAGTTCTGGCGAAGGAAAACCGATATGTACCTAGAATGCTCCGTGAAGCTATTGAAATTAAAAAACATCCTAATTTTAATAGAGAAGATGGTTGGCAACTACCACCTGTTTGGAACCCAGTCCTAAAAATAATCAAGTCCCAAACAGCATGCAACACTGTAAAAGATAATGATACTGTGAGTGATTACTGCGTGCGTCGAAGCGATTTTGGTTAATAATATTGTACGGTAGAATAAAATATATTTTTTTTAGTAATATCTGTAAAGACGATTGTTATCTTAGTCTACCTGCGACCACGAAATACTGCAAAGCTTTTGAAACGTCAGGAAAACCAATTTAAATAATATACGCGATTTAATCCGGTTAAACTTTGTTTTATTATAATGTACTTATCTATAAATTGTGAAGTATAATTTTAACTAATTATTATCAATAAATATTTATCTGTTTTATCTGCATTCTTCACTTTCTACCCTACGAACAGCAGGCGTAGCATCACCACTGTCGACAAGAGATGTGTCTACGGAAGAATAGATAAAGCTACATTGTATAGAACTTTATCCGTTATTTAGATTTTTCTTTCGTAGACAAAACGCGTGTGTAAATTGATCATGCTACGCCTGCTGGGGAACTTACAGTAACTCTAAAAGTATTTAAAAGTCAGCAAAAAAAATAATTAATGGTTTAGAAAAATCCCAATCGATTCTCCTCGTGATTCTAAACAAACCAGTTTCTCAAATTGCGCTAGTAAAAAATTGCGTTATATAAGCGATACCTTTTCTAACAAAAGTGATATTTTTTTTCAAGCCGAAGCTAAAATTTGTAATTTATTCATTAATGTTCATTATAGTTACTTCTTTTATAAGCAAACATTTTTTTAAACCTTCTAAGTATTTAATAAATAAAATAGACTCAAAGCTCTTTCAACTTTTGCGTTTAATTAACACTGAAGGATGAGATAAAATATTCTGCCGACGCTAAAATAATCAAGCTTGTATTTACAACAAGTATTGACAGCAGTAATACTAGTTAGTAACAAGATGAAGCTATCGAGCGCGAGCAACGAAGAAGACAGGCAGGTTTTTAGGGTTCCGTAGTCCTACAAGGAACCCTTATAGTTTCGTCATGTCCGTCCGTCTGGCCGTCTGTCCGTCTGTCTGTCTATCCGTCTGTCCGTCTGTCCTAATTCTTTACAGCTTAATAACTTCTATAGTTATAAAAATAAGTAAATGAAATTTTGTTAAAAAATGGTCTGGATATAAAAAATCTTGATTACGTATTCTAGGGGTGGCGCCCATACATGTGAAATGGGGATGAAATTTTTTTTTTCGCTGCACCCCCTCGTTTTGGTTATCATTGAATAGGTCTACTAAAATGAAAGTAATGTTTCATACACATCTTTTTATCAGGTATACTATCTGCGAAATACAGGCCACCAAAGTGGTTGCAATGTGTCCGGGGGGAACATTTCCTGCCATTTCTAAGCTATGCAACGTAGAAACTTATAATCTACCACATTGATAGACCTTTATAAAAACTCTCTTTTAAAATGATTTCGAGTATAATGTGATTATAAATTTTTGAGTTATAGTGAGAAAACTGCAAAATACTTAAGACGTCCTAGTTCATAGGTCATTGACCTTAGAGAAAAATTATCACAGCAAATAATGCTCCTTTAGTTATTACCTATTTAAAAAAATCACAAAAAGGAACTTTGTGTTATATTGATATGACACACTTCTTAAATTCAGCGCTAGGTGGCGCTGTTTGCAAAAACTAAAATAGCAATGATTAATATTCCATTTGATTCGTTTGTAATTAGGAACCCTATAATATGAGCATGGCCCGACATGCTCTTGGCCGGTTTTTTAGTATCACGACTTGACCTTTTCTGTAATCAAACTGATGTAATATACATTAACGTTTACATCATAATCAAACAAACTGGAATAACTGAAAACCTTCTAAGGGTTCATTATCATAGTTAACATTGAACTTGTTCTATTTTACCTACCTAATGATAATATAATACTAAAGTACGTACAGTCGACTGCATGACAGTGGTAACACTTTAGTTGGAAAACCGCCCTTACTGCTTACCAAATAAAGATGCTGCTAATGTCAGAGTGTTACCACCGACGTGCGGTCGACCGTAAAAATGATAAAATTATCACACGCTCTTGAAAAAAAAAAATGAGATTACATATTTAGGGTTGGTTTGTGATAATAGACGTTCATACCTCGGCTACTTTTTATTTTGAAATCCCGAAACAAAGATTAGATATTTCTATCGTTATATGGTGCTTTTAATATAACACTGACTGTTTAAAATGGTAACTTACATTAACCACATAATGACTGGTGTTTTTAACATGCGCGATAATGTACTCATGCATGTGCGTAACATAATATACAACCTTATTTTTAGTTTATACTAAACCTCTTAAGGGGTAATTGTACTCATCAGTATGAAAAACTTTTACAATTGGACCAACCCTGAAATCGCGGGGAAAAAATCAGCTGATCCCTACATTTCGTCGATTTATGTGAACACATTAAAATGTAGGTAACAGCTGGTATTTTTTCGCGATTTTAGTGTTGGTCTCAGAGTAAAAGTTGTTCATACTGATTAATACAATGACCCCTTAAAAGGATTTCAGTTATTTCAGTAACACTTTGTATCTTAAGCCTATATTAAGACTATGCCCGCGGCTTCGCCCGCGTACTGAAATAAAATATAGCTTATGTTACTGCTTGATAAAGTAGCTTCCTAATGTAACTAATGTAAGGGAATTATTAAAATATGTTTAGTAGTATCAGAGTTTATCGATTACAAACAAACAAATCTTCCCTCTTTATAATAGTGTTGCCTAGCAATCGATATATTATCGATAGTATCGATATTATCAAATTTTTAGAATTCCCCTATTTCCCTTATTAGCTTCTAATAGTTCCTAATTATGATGAGCTTAACTTTATAAAGGTTTCATGTATCAAAGCCGAAGTACAAATCGTTTCATTTCTTTTATTTTACATTTTATTTTACATTTTATTTTACATTTTATTTGTTAAAACAATAATTTGGTGAAGTCGTCTCTTTTATCCCATATACAATTTTACTCAAGTAAATTAACATCTTCTAATCATGGTTTATTTGTCTTCAATCTTTTTAAAGTCTTAGTTCGTATCATTAAATCCTGCTTGAAAGCTATTGCATGTTCCTGCTGAGTATAGCGCTTAGCAACGGGCTCAAGCCGCGAGCTTAATGTATAGGCCTCTGAAAATCGCTCGTTTGGTCTGAGAAAACTAATATTTTCAACCCATTTTTTCCAAACAAACGTATTTGGTATAAATAAACAAGTAGGTTAGATTATTATTCTAATATAAAATTATTAATTCTTAACATCGATAAAATAACAAAGTAATAGTAGTACAGTAGTAGTATAGTAAGTAATTTGTAGTATTAGTATTTCGTCTTATTTTAATGATCGATGATATTTTGCATGACGCCTTAGCAAATTTTAATGGAGATGTAGATCTCCTAGATGTAGGTAGCTACCACGATAAAAAACCCATGGTATTAATCATTTCTGTTAAATAAATCCTACTTAATATGAATGTTTGTGAAGATGTTTGGATGTTTGTTACTCAATCACGCTGTAAGGGATGAACAGATTTGGAGGAAATTTGGCATACCGATAGAACATAACCCGGATTAATGTATAGGCTATTTTTATCCCTTAAAGATGAACAGTTCCCGAGGGATGCACGATAGACAACATCTAAGCGGACGAAACCACGGGCATTAGGCTAGCAATTTTATAAATCAATCAATTCATTTACGTGGTTCTTTTAGATTTAATAACATACATTTTCTTACTAGATGCATGTGGATAAAATAATTGCAATAATGAGAATCAGTAAACGAAATTATGACAAACAAAATATACCTACTACTGAATAAATAAAGAACTGAACTGAATAAATGTTCACTAAATCGCCATGCAAAATATCGTATACAACACTTGGGCGAATAAAAAAGGCAGACGGAATCTCGCCAAACAAAAAGTAAAGCACCGCATAGTAAGCGCATAGTAAGACGGCATGGATTGGGGTGCATTAAAAGAGCCTCCACGAGTGACGATATTTAATTGATCGTTCGGCGCATCCTGGGCAGTCAGCCCGCTACCAACCTGCTGACTGGCTAATCTTTTCCCCACGGCATGGGCTGTTATCATTGTGTAGCTCATGTCGACACGATAGGAGGAGGGGTAAGACAAAAAGCCGCGATTACGCAACAAATCTCATGTGACGGTAGTCATTGTCGTAGTGTCACCAATAAAATAACAATATATATTCACAGACATAGTAAAAGCCAGGATATGATTCTTTTTTACAACCACGTACGCAACAAAAATTCACCATTTTATAATAAAATATACTGAAAATTCAAAAACATGAAAAATTACAATAAACCGCCATAATTGTTGTCAATATGACAAATCAGTGTTGACAAATGTACTCTGTGGTGTTGACATTTAAAGGTTAAAGTTTACAATATTATTTTATAAATTCAATAAGAATACGTAACAAAATAGTACGATCTACTTTTATTAATGGTTTACATCACTATTACGAATTTCACATTATCGTATTATAGAAGTGCGGTAATAACGAATTTTAGAAAACTTTAATTTTGATTTAAAAACTACTATAGAAAATTTTATTTTACATTGGCAATTTTTTAGACAAGGACACACAAGTCGCTTCTCGGCTCTCCCTTTCTTTTGGTTTTCTGCTTACATCACTATTACATGAAAATAAACCTTAAAACATAGACATAAGGTATAGTTTTGTATTGATAAAAATATGTAGTACTTTGTCCAGGAATGTATGTAATACATACATATATAATGTTCTTGGCCAGAACACAGTAACTGTCCTGTGACAGCACAGTTACTCTTCGGGCGTTTACACGGTAGCAGTACTGCTCTTCCTCGCTGCCCCGCCCTGGTGTGCAACAGGCATTACTGACAAACAGATAATGTTTTAAATAAAAGAAAAATTCACAATGAGGCGTAAGAGTCAATGCCGTACATTTAAATCATTGAGTTCTTTAATTGAATTTATTATTTTATTTTAAAGCCATCTAATATTGTTTTATAATATTTGAAATAACAGTAAAGTGTATACTTATGCTTTCTAAAATTATATTTAGCAGTTTTTTGATGACTTCATTGAGCAAAACTAATACCTATTATGCTGAAAAATATCTGGTTTTAAAATATTTATTTATTAAATATTGGTGCTTTTAATATTTTTTTGGTTTTTGTTAGCATATCCTAGATAATTTGCCTTACCAGAAAAACCACTCATGATACTGGTTCAAAAACAAAATTATTTTAGACCCATTTAATTACATGTCCTTTGATGAAATATGCGCCTTTTAACCTTTAATCTGCTTCTTATCAGTTCGATAGAATGGAAACAACAATGACAGCAAATAAGTAAGTATAAACTATGAGTAAGAGAACTATGAGTATGAGTAACTATGAGTACTTTCTCTATGAGTAAGATGTACTTATATGATGTACAATACAGCGTATCTATCACCTAAAATAAATTACGATCTTGAGTATTAATGTTATTGGTACGGACGGAATATTATATTTTTGATAACGAAGGAAACTGTGTACAAACGTTTATGGCTTCCATTTACACTGATTGGGTCGTTAATTCTTCAACTTTGTACTAATTGGGTCTTATAGATGTGAAAATAAACGAGTGAAGACGTTGATATTTTAGAGTTATGCCTGATATTGTATATTGTCTTTCATATCTCATTAGGGAAGAAAACTGTTAAAATATTTTTAGCGACACAAATAGGTTAACTGGAAAGCTTAACTGTTTAAGTCCGGAGAATTAGAAAGGTACTTAAAAACTTCGTAACAATATTCAAATTCTTATTGTTTTTGGCTATATGTACTTAAAAAATCTCCTCCGAACTGTGAACTGTATTTTAATCAAAATAAATGGTTTGAAAACAATTTAAGCAGGTAGATCAGCAGTAGATATCTACCAAGCATGGCACTTACCATGGTGATCATGAGATCATGCGTTGCAGAAGAGTAAACATAACATAACATAACATCACGCCTGTATTTCCCCGAAGGGGTAGGTAGAGGTGTATATTACACCCACATTTCGTCAGTTATGTTATAAGTCCCATGTAATAGGGGGCGAGCCTATTGCCATCGACCGGGCACAAATCCATAGAAAGAATAACAATAAAATAGCAATAGCATAGAATAGCTGCTCTTCTTCTGCAGAAGAGTATGTTTACATAAAACTTTTTAACAAAAAATTTAACCGACGAAAACAGAAACTGAAAAGCGAAAAATAAAATGAAGCTTTTAGTCTTTTCCTAACTAAACTAATGTAAATAACTAATTATGAGTCGGCGCCAAACAAACAAGCAAAGTGCGTGCAAGTTGCAAGTGGTCGAGCGGAGAACGCATTTTTGGAAAGTTATTGTTTATCGTAGAAAATTTCACGTTGTATTTGATGTTATGTTGTTTTTATTATTTATTTAAAGTAATTTAATGATTGTAGATTGTTTTTTTGGCGCCGAAACATAATTAGTTATTTACATTAGTTAAGTTAGGAAAAGCTTCATTTTATTTTTCGCTTTTCAGTTTCTGTTTTCGTCGGTTCAATTTTTTGTTAAAAAGTTTTATTTTGAATTTTTGTGTGGCTAAAATCTACCTCCAGTTCTCCATTATGTTGTAGTACAGATAATATAATACTATAGTAGTTGTAGTGTCTAGGACTACATGTGTTCCAAGTTTCAATAGAATCGGTTAACAGGTAAGAATTCAGTGGGACTTGATTATTTTTAAAACTGGGTTCCAAACAGGTGGTAGCTGCCAACCATCTTTTCTATTAAAATTATGTTTTTTTAATTTCAATAGCCTCACAGAGCATTCTAGGTACATATCGGTTTTCCTTCGCCAGGACTTGTGGATTATCAAATCGAAGAAAATGGTTGGGTTTATCTAGGGCGTGTTCACTCACTGCAGTCTTCGTGGAGCGTCTGTTCTTGATGTCAGCTATAGGTATAGATTCTTTAATTTTAGTGTCTATATACTACCCTTTGTTTGCCCTATCTCCACGAAGTATGCAGTGTCGTTTAGAAGATCAGTGACACACCGACTGCAGCGCCACCTACCGCACTATATATACACACAAAATTTCATCTAAATCGGTCCAGCCGTTTAGGAGGAGTTAGATGACAAACACACGTACAGAATAATTATATACATATTAAGAAAGATTATTAACAACTTTTTATTTGAACATGCTGTCATTCTTAGTTCCTAAGATATTAAGGTTGATGTTGCTGACCCGGATTCATTGCTCTCGAGTGTACTTTCAGGGTTTGCGCTTATTATGTTACGTGTCATATTGTCACATAAGGTTTACATAACATTACACATATTCACAGGCAATAGATAACCATTGCTCGACGACGTTGCTGGTTGTTGGTTGCTTTGACGTCTGTGGTCTAGCGGTTCGAGGGTCGGACTGCTGATCACGAGGTTGTGGGTTCGATTCCCACAGGACACAAATATTTGTGTGATGAACATACGTGTCTGTGTGGGTCTGGGTGTTTCTTATGTATTATAAGTATGTATTAAAAAAAAAAGTATATAAGTATTATATCCATTGTCTAGTAACTATAGCACAAGCTCTGCTTAGTTTGGGACTAGATGGTGCTGCGTAAAAATATCCCAAAGATATTTATTTATTTTATTTTTATTGCTGCTATTTCTAAGTGTAGTATTTCAACCGACGAAAAAAAGGAAGAGGTTCTCAATTCGACGCGTATCTTTTTTTTTTTTTATGTATGACCACGCGTAACTTTTTACAGAGTTGTCCGATTTTGATGATTCTTTTTTTAATGGATAGGATATGTAACATAACATGTAACACATGTAGTCCTAGACACTACAACTATCATAAAAAAAAAAAAAAGAAAAAAAAAATACTACTATAGTATTATATTATCTGTGCTACAACATAATGGAGAACTGGAGGTAGATTTTAGCCACACAAAAATTCAAAATAAAACTTTTTAACAAAAAATTGAACCGACGAAAACAGAAACTGAAAAGCGAAAAATAAAATGAAGCTTTTTCTAACTTAACTAATGTAAATAACTAATTATGAGTCGGCGCCAAAAAAACAATCTACAATCATTAAATTACTTTAAATAAATAATAAAAACAACATAACATCAAATACAACGTGAAATTTTCAACGATAAACAATAACTTTCCAAAAATGCGTTCTCCGCTCGACCACTTGCAACTTGCACGCACTTTGCTTGTTTGTTTGGCGCCGACTCATAATTAGTTATTTACATTAGTTTAGTAAGGAAAAGACTAAAAGCTTCATTTTATTTTCGCTTTTCAGTTTCTGTTTTCGTCGGTTAAATTTTTTGTTAAAAAGTTTTATGTAAACCTACTCTTCTGCAGAAGAAGAGCAGCTATTCTATGCTATTGCTATTTTATTGTTATTCTTTCTATGGATTTGTGCCCGGTCGATGGCAATAGGCTCGCCCCCTATTACATGGGACTTATAACATAACTGACGAAATGTGGGTGTAATATACACCTCTACCTACCCCTTCGGGGAAATACAGGCGTGATGTTATGTTATGTTATGTTTACTCTTCTGCAACGCATGATCTCATGATCAGGATCATGATCACCATGGTAAGTGCCATGCTTGGTAGATATCTATTGCTGATCTACCTGCTTAAATTGTTTTCAAACCATTTATTTTGATTAAAATACAGTTCACAGTTCGGAGGAGATTTTTTAAGTACATATAGCCAAAAACAATAAGAATTTGAATATTGTTACGAAGTTTTTAAGTACCTTTCTAATTCTCCGGACTTAAACAGTTAAGCTTTCCAGTTAACCTATTTGTGTCGCTAAAAATATTTTAACAGTTTTCTTCCCTAATGAGATATGAAAGACAATATACAATATCAGGCATAACTCTAAAATATCAACGTCTTCACTCGTTTATTTTCACATCTATAAGACCCAATTAGTACAAAGTTGAAGAATTAACGACCCAATCAGTGTAAATGGAAGCCATAAACGTTTGTACACAGTTTCCTTCGTTATCAAAAATATAATATTCCGTCCGTACCAATAACATTAATACTCAAGATCGTAATTTATTTTAGGTGATAGATACGCTGTATTGTACATCATATAAGTACATCTTACTCATAGAGAAAGTACTCATAGTTACTCATACTCATAGTTCTCTTACTCATAGTTTATACTTACTTATTTGCTGTCATTGTTGTTTCCATTCTATCGAACTGATAAGAAGCAGATTAAAGGTTAAAAGGCGCATATTTCATCAAAGGACATGTAATTAAATGGGCCTAAAATAATTTTGTTTTTTAACCAGTATCATGAGTGGTTTTTCTGGTAAGGCAAATTATCTAGGATATGCTAACAAAAACCAAAAAAATATTAAAAGCACCAATATTTAATAAATAAATATTTTAAAACCAGATATTTTTCAGCATAATAGGTATTAGTTTTGCTCAATGAAGTCATCAAAAAACTGCTAAATATAATTTTAGAAAGCATAAGTATACACTTTACTGTTATTTCAAATATTATAAAACAATATTAGATGGCTTTAAAATAAAATAATAAATTCAATTAAAGAACTCAATGATTTAAATGTACGGCATTGACTCTTACGCCTCATTGTGAATTTTTCTTTTATTTAAAACATTATCTGTTTGTCAGTAATGCCTGTTGCACACCAGGGCGGGGCAGCGAGGAAGAGCAGTACTGCTACCATGTAAACGCCCGAAGAGTAACTGTGCTGTCACAGCACAGTTACTGTGTTCTGGCATTCACACCGTAGCAGTACTGTTGTGCTCACTGCTCTGCCTCGCTGCCCTGCCCTCGTGTGCAATAGGCATTAGTGTCCGATATATTGAATTTGACACTCTTGACAGACGTTAACAATAATAATAATGATGATGATGATGATGTTATCGTCCCGCATGACGCGAATCTCGTGAAGGCCGAGAAGGATAAAGAAATCAGATACCTTGACTTGGCACACGAGTCGACATGTGGGATGTTGATTCAGCAGTTATTGTGCCGATTGTCGTTACGGCCAATGGTTAATAGCCAAGAGCCTCGATCTATATCTGAGGAGGCTGGCGTTGGGCAGCTGGGTCAAGGGCTTGATACAGAAAGCGGTACTCCTGGATACGGCGCGTATCGTCAGGAGGTTCCTCTCTCTGAGGCCCTGACCGCCGGTAGTTTGGACCCTGTTCCCGATGCCGGTGGGATACTATTTTTTATATTTTTAAATGTTTTTTTTTATATTTTTTAATAGAAATATTTAAAAATGTAAATAATATGTATATAGATGAATATATGAATAATAATGAAATCCAATAGAACAGTGTTGCAAGAATCAATAATTACTGTGGGTTGCAATTAGTTTTTGAATTATAATGATTTAAAAAGTTAATAGGTTAGTTATCGTTGTGGCGATACTTGGGGGAGGCCTATGTCCAGCAGTGGACGTCTTTCGGCTGAAATGATGATGATGATAATGAAAAAGTTAATAACAACAGAAGGGTGCTTTCAAAAACAAAATATATACAAAGGCTCCTTAATGTACGTGGGACACTCAGAAAGTTTTGCGAAACTAAAAAAAATTGTTCTATACGTACATATATTTTTATCAAATCTTTTCAAAGTACTTTCCACCAGCCTCTATACAAAGATTCATGCGCCTAAACCAGTTTTCAAAACACTTTTTCCAGTCCGCCGCAGACACCTCGTTTACAGCCTGCTCGAACGCAGCCAGCGCATCTTCCGGCGACGAAAATTGTATCCCTTTGAGCTGATTTTTTATTTTTGGGAATAAAAAGAAGTCACACGGTGCTAGATCAGGGCTGTAAGGAGGGTGACCCAGGAGTTTGACTGGCGTGCTGTCCAGGAAGTCCCTCGTTTTGAGTGCGGTGTGCGCAGGTGCATTGTCGTGGTGGAGCAGTAGCCCGCGGAGCCCTGTGTTTGGTCGCTTGTTGCTTATAACAGAGAAAACTTCTGGCAAACATTTGGTAGTATACCATTCGGCATTAATGCTTCTTTGATCCCGTAAGGGAATTGATACCAAGTGGCCAGTCAAATTAAAAAAGCTAGCGATCAAAATCTTACCCCCGCTTCTAGATCGCTTCACTTTGGTAGGCGTTGGCTCATTTTGAAACACCCAAACAGTCGACTGGCGCTTGGTTTCTGGGTCGTATTGATAAATCCAGGACTCATCACCTGTAACGATGTCGTAAACACGCCGAGACGAACCTGCTTCAAATTTGTTAAGCATATCACGGCACCATTCCACCCGGGCCTGCTTCTGAGCATCGGTGAGGTTGTGCGGCACCCAGCGTGATACTATCCTCCTCACGCGAAGATGGCTGTGTAGAATCTCGTGAACGCTTCCCGATCCAATCTTCAATATGTGTTGAATCTCCTGATATGTAATTCGCCTATTGTCTTGGATTAAATTTTTCACTGCTAGCACGTTTTCTTCGGTAACAGCCGTCAAAGGGCGACCGCTTCTTTCGTCATCCCCCAAAGTTGGTCGACCGCGCTTGAATTCGTTATACCAACGATACACGGTTGCCTTGGAAGGGCCTTCATCCATGAATGCCATTTGAAGCCTATCGTAAGATTCATCCAGTTTCAGGCGACACTTGAAATCGTATAAAATCATAGCTCTAAAATGTTCCCGGCGCAGATCCATATTTCAGTGAGACACAATACTTTGAATTAACTCGCAAAAAATGTGGAGGGAAATTTTGAAATTGGAACTTACTTATTTTTACTTATAAATAATCATATTTTCGAAAAACATTATAACTGGCCAGTCTCCCATATATAAAAACTTTTTTTCGCAATACTTTCTGAGGGGCCTGGTATGTACTTTCACATAAATACGTGGGACACTCAGAAAGTTTTGCGAAACTAAAAAAAATTGTTCTATACGTACATATATTTTTATCAAATCTTTTCAAAGTACTTTCCACCAGCCTCTATACAAAGATTCATGCGCCTAAACCAGTTTTCAAAACACTTTTTCCAGTCCGCCGCAGACACCTCGTTTACAGCCTGCTCGAACGCAGCCAGCGCATCTTCCGGCGACGAAAATTGTATCCCTTTGAGCTGATTTGTTATTTTTGGGAATAAAAAGAAGTCACACGGTGCTAGATCAGGGCTGTAAGGAGGGTGACCCAGGAGTTTGACTGGCGTGCTGTCCAGGAAGTCCCTCGTTTTGAGTGCGGTGTGCGCAGGTGCATTGTCGTGGTGGAGCAGTAGCCCGCGGAGCCCTGTGTTTGGTCGCTTGTTGCTTATAACAGAGAAAACTTCTGGCAAACATTTGGTAGTATACCATTCGGCATTAATGCTTCTTTGATCCCGTAAGGGAATTGATACCAAGTGGCCAGTCAAATTAAAAAAGCTAGCGATCAAAATCTTACCCCCGCTTCTAGATCGCTTCACTTTGGTAGGCGTTGGCTCATTTTGAAACACCCAAACAGTCGACTGGCGCTTGGTTTCTGGGTCGTATTGATAAATCCAGGACTCATCACCTGTAACGATGTCGTAAACACGCCGAGACGAACCTGCTTCAAATTTGTTAAGCATATCACGGCACCATTCCACCCGGGCCTGCTTCTGAGCATCGGTGAGGTTGTGCGGCACCCAGCGTGATACTATCCTCCTCACGCGAAGATGGCTGTGTAGAATCTCGTGAACGCTTCCCGATCCAATCTTCAATATGTGTTGAATCTCCTGATATGTAATTCGCCTATTGTCTTGGATTAAATTTTTCACTGCTAGCACGTTTTCTTCGGTAACAGCCGTCAAAGGGCGACCGCTTCTTTCGTCATCCCCCAAAGTTGGTCGACCGCGCTTGAATTCGTTATACCAACGATACACGGTTGCCTTGGAAGGGCCTTCATCCATGAATGCCACTTGAAGTCTATCGTACGATTCATCCGGTTTCAGGCGACACTTGAAATCATATAAAATCATAGCTCTAAAATGTTCCCGGCGCAGATCCATATTTCAGTGAGACACAATACTTTGAATTAACTCGCAAAAAATGTGGAGGGAAATTTTGAAATTGGAACTTACTTATTTTTACTTATAAATAATCATATTTTCGAAAAACATTATAACTGGCCAGTCTCCCATATATAAAAACTTTTTTTCGCAATACTTTCTGAGGGGCCTGGTATAATCTCTTCTCGGTTCACAGAAGTTTCGAATTTCAGCCCAGCTTCCATACAAAAAATAACATGTCCTTTTGAAACTTATTTCAATCAGACCGGCACCGGCGGGTGCTGACTATACACATTAGAACCTAGGTTTTGCAATTGACAAGCAAAAATAATCCTTTTCTCTTCCGGAATTTAGAATCGAGTACCCTCTAAGGCAGAGTTTATTCACGGAGCCTCATTTAAAATTGCGAGTCGAAGATAAAAAAGAGGAGGGACTGCGCCAGGGCGCCTTACTACAAAGTGTCATTGGGGTTATTATCTTGTGCGAACAAGGGAGATAGAGCTATACAAGACGAATAGCATCTTCTCTCTTTCGCAACGTTACAATGATAGCTCTAACACTTCACAGTACGGTCCCTGATCAAAACACGTCTGAGACTAATGACGACGACGCGAATTTTTATGGTAGTTTCTGTTCTTCAGGGACTACTATTTGTTCACAGATATCCGTTGAATTTTCACTCTAAAAGCCGCTATAAAAAGTTTAAACGTCCAAACTGCGTAGGTACCAAAGCGATTTTATGTGTTTTGCTTTTCCCTTTTTTAATGTTATTAAAGAACGAAGAAAGCGCTACCGCTGTTCATAGATATTGTAAGTACCTATTCACCATACAAAATAATAAATTTTATTGTATTTTATAAAACATTCAAACAATTTTATATTTGCATTTAAAATAAAAGTATAAACATTTTTTGTTTTCTTTTGTTTTGTATTTACATTTATTTACATTTTGTGTTTCCCAAGTTATTCACATACATACATAATATAATCAGCTAATTACTGTTCCACTGCTGGGCAGGGACTTATCTGAATGAGGATTCAGGCATTAGTCTGCCATGCTACGCTAGCCTACTGCAGGTTGGCAACTCCTCTAAATTATTTCTGTATTTATGAAAAAAATAACAAAATTTCGTCGGTAACATTTGGCGGTACAATGTTTGATTTTGACTACGCAGATGCCATTTTACGCATGAGAGGTAGGTAGGTTAGGTAGGTTTTGATGACCCAGATGAAAATTATTTCATTTTGCCATTAGGCATGGCAATAGTAACCGCCTGTTTGGTCAATTTAGTCAGAACTCTAATACAAGAATTTCGTAAGAACACAAAAATTTATTTCTCAAATAAAAACTGTTGAATCCAAGCAATACCCAGGCAGCGGCAAGCTTTGAAATAATTAATCGATATAGGAAATAGGCTGTACAATTCAATAAAAAATATCTACATATTTCACCTACAATATTTATTTATTTATAACTCAAATAAATATTGAACGCTTTATAACTCAATAAATTAATTTCCTTGAAACGTTCAAACGCGGATAAAAGCTATCGCAAATAGTAAAAAAAAATTACCTACCGTCACCAAATCTTTTTTTTTTCAAGGAGGTACCCCACCCCTCGATTCAAATCTCAAAAACATTCCACTCAAATATCCGATTCGACAGCCTATGTATAGATGTTATCATGTTTAACATATGCGGCTGAAATGGAATAGCGTGAATTTTCATATTGTAGCGCAGTTGGTAAATGAAGGAAAAAGTACAAATATAGCTTTTTTTACTAAATGTTTTCAGTCTAAGTGTATTTTGGGTACCGTAAAACGAGGTGAATAGGAATGCAGTAGTGAATAAGGACAAAAGTGGGCAACGATTTTAACATTGAAATAAGATGGTTTGTTGCCCACAAATACTTCAAAAATGTTCTGCCATAATTTGGTAAACATTCTAAAGTATTTGTGGGCAACAAACTATCTTATTTCAATATTAAAATCTTTGCCCACTTTTGTACCTATTTACCCCTGCATTCCTATTCACCCCGTTTTACCCGGTACTTATGTTTAATTTGGTGCACATTTATTATGTATGATATAGCAAAAGGGACTGCTTCGATACGTCTCGACACGCGCATACTTCTTGTGCGTATGTATGTGTCTCATTATGTATGACCACTCATAACTTTTTACAGAGTTGTCCGATTATGATGATTCTTTTTTCAATGGATAGGGTATATCTCAAAGTTGGTCCTTTTTAAATTTCAAAACCAAAATCCACCCCTAAGGGTAGTAAAACAGGGGATGAGTGTTTGTTCACCCACTGAATTCTTACCTGTTAACCGATTCTGTTGAAACTTGACATACATAAATATAGTTCTAGACACTACGACATAATGGAGACCTGGAGTTCTAACTCTTGTTTTGTTCTTATTTTTCATTTTTTTGTGGTTAAACTCTAGTTTAACCACAAAAAAATGAAAAATAAAACTTTTTAACAAAAAAATTGAACCGACGAAAACAGAAACTGAAAAGCGAAAAATAACTAATTATGAGTCGGCGCCAAACAACCAATCAACGAAGATCATTAAATTACTTTAAATAAATAATAAAAACAACGTCACATCAAATACAACGTGAGATTTTCAACGATAAACTTTCCAAAAATGCGTTCTCCGCTCGGCCACTTCCAACTTACACGCACTTTGCTTGTTAAAAGTTCGTTTGGCGCCGACTCATAGTTATTTTTCGCGTTTCAGTTTCTGTTTTCGTCGGTTCAATTTTTTGTAAAAAAAAATTTTGCACTGAAATCCTCTTGGACGCACTCCGCCCGAGGAAGCCGAAGCCAGTGTCGGTGAATATTATCAACTAAAAGATAGATAGATAGAGTATACTTTATTATTTGCACACCAAAAAAATAAAGTTATAACAAACACCAAAAAAAAAAAGCTTCTTTATTTTTTTTCTTTTTACTAGTCGCAGGCCCACTCCTAGGATGGTTGGAGGTCAGCGCACACCCTCCTACGGCGCCTGGTCCGTCTCCTGTAGGTGAAAGAGAGTTGTCGCCTCTCAAACCCTCTCTTACGCCGCCTCCTTAGCGAGCATCACCTCCATACAGAAGGAGACGACTCCTTCCCAAGTGCACTTGCTTCCGACCATAGACATAAACTCCGCTGGAAGCGAGAGATCGTTGCCGCCTACTGCAGTAATAAAGTCATCCCTCGTGTGGCTTTTGGTCTTCATATAGGTTAGTATAATGATAATGATCCTAAAATATGCTTTAGAAATCATTCCGATCAAATGCAAAAATTAGTTTAGTTATTCTGACCTAAACTCTAAACATAAATATTGGTATAAAATATCAAGAGCAAATTAGAATTCAAGTACAATAAAGAGATGCAGACGGCAAAAAAGTAGATTTTTGGTGCAGTGGGACAATGTATGAATTTTTTCCTTAAATTATTACCAGTATAATATAATTATTTACAGTATTTTTCTGGACCAAGGATCGAAATTAGTCCTTTTATCTATTTATATGGAAGGTCAGCTTAATACAAATGTATGAAAAGCCAGTTTCATGTGAAGGCTATTAATAAAAATATAACTCTGTCTGAATCGGAACGATCGATTTATTTGAGTAAAACCGATTTATATTTATTTAAACGGCCCCAAACTTGGTGAAAGGATTCGTCGACTCGACTCGTGGGTAGCCGTGTGATGAAAGTGACCGAAAACCGTTCGTTGTGAAAATTCATGGGGGATGCCTAACATTATCCGGACCTAATTCATTTATCATATTCAAATTCAAATTAATTTATTGTGAATCACAGGTATCATGTCATGTTAAGCAATGTTTTATTGACTTTAAATTTCGCCAGACAGATCTAAGTACAAATAACGCAAGAAACTTCATTCAAACTAATCACTTATCATTTATTTATCACTGATTGCAATCCACTTCTGAATTGTAGCCTGTTCCTAACGCTGAATATAGTTATACCTCTATCGTATACCGGTACCTAAACCAGCTGCCCGTCAATTCCATTTTTAGGATTCCGTACCCGAAGGGTGCCAAACGGGACCCTATTACTCTCGCTACGCGGTCCGTCCGTCCGTCCGTCCGTCTGTCTTTTACAGGGCTGTATCTTTTGAACGGTAATAGGTAACCGGTTGAAATTTTCTCAGAATATGTACTGCTATGAGGTGTATCACGACAAATACTAAAAACAAAAAAAAGTTTAAAACCAAAGGGGGTCCCCATACAAGAAAACTCAAAAAACATGATTTTTTTTCAACGTTTTTGTTTTTGCTCTATCTTCAAAACGGTAATACCTACCTTTGTCAATCTTTGTCAGGTTATAGTGCATACTATCTAGTTTAGCAACAAATACTAAAAATAAGACAAACATAGACATATTGAGAGGTACGGAACCCTTACTGCGCGCGTCTGACTCGCACTTGGCCGGTTTTTTTATATTTATAATACCCATGGAAAATACAAAAAACCTATAAAATTAGATAAAATACAAAACATAACTAAAAGATTTAAAAGATTGTGATGATGTTTGTGTTTAACTGTTATCCTATTGTTACAAATATTTCTACATGCATGTTGGCAAAATGACAAACGTTGACGTCTGACTCTTAGATACAGTACCAACACTGGATAACATTAATAAATGCCTATCTGTTAACCAATGATCATGCATGAATACTTATCAGAACTTTACCACATGCCTATTATTAAAAGTCAAATAAGATTGAGGTAGTTTTTGGGTTAAACAGCCCGCGTACGCATCGTTACCCTGTATAATAATTTGTTCATGTTTATTGATATTAATTGTCTTATTAAGGTAAATAATATACAAGACACTCCAGGGTCGAGGAATTCCCTTATCCTCGATTTCGTAAGGCCAGTTCGGGTCGGAATTCCGATAACTTCGCCACGAGACGCCTTTGTTGAATAATAAAATATTAGGCGATTATTGTTTCACTTATAAGGCACGAAATTATTTATCAAAAACGTTTACCTTGAACTATGCATAATAGTACATTACTGTCGAGGCCTGAAATGAAGCAATTTACGGCCGAGTACTTCCCAAGTGATTTTGAAAGGACGAGGCGCAAGCCGAGTCCTTTTTAACTAAACGAGGCCGTTAATTGCTATTTTGGCCGAGACTTGTATAGTACTTTTCTCTCATTTGCGAGGAAACACAACACAAATTAATTCAACAGTATCTCATTTTCATTCACGCCAATTCGCTCGCGCGCGGTTATTGTTCTATTTTCAAAGTTTAAAAAAAAAAATGCGCATTCAGCCTGTATAATGATAAATATTTTGTACCTAAAAACACCTAATTTATGTAAGTGTGTACTTGAAAACCTCGGTAGCATAATTTCAAAAATAAAAAGTGTCCAGCAATTTCTGTTATTGTCCTATTGGATATTACCGGCCTGTTATTTCGTTGCGTACGGAAAAGAGCCGATTGTAATTTTTTTTTTTTTTAATAAAGAACCAATTTCCGAGCAAGTGGGAGAAAAATTTATTATACACTAACTTACTACGCTAATCGATAACCATTAGTTAATAAAATATAATTGTATTTTCTCTATAAGTGATTATTGTAATCTTTTGAGAAAATAAATGTCTTTAACCGTTATATGTAACTTTTAGTCAATGCGCGCTGCGTTATAACTAAGCAATTAATAAAATAATGCAGGTCTACATTTTTATTGTAGCGTAATAATTTACCCAACCGCTTCGAAGCAATGCAAAGCAACTATAAGCAGTCTTTTAGTCAAGCTATAAAATCAGCATAATATTTTGTAATTTTAGGTACGGCGAATCTGGCAACTTGCCAGATTCAATTTAATCTTTGTACTGCGCGCCGTTGTGGTCACTTCTCTCGTGGTCCGCTACGCCGCTCTATGCTCACAACTCTCCGATCTACTCATGGAATTAAATCCTTATCGTGTGCACTCTACTGAACATCTTCAAACTTTACAATACCATAATGAATTAATACATCCAGGACGTACTTTGCAGTCTGTCTCGTCACGCAGCACAAGAAATATTAGCTGTCCCGAAATTTTTATCTGGTTTTTCTTATCCTAATAATGTCACCACATTATCATGCATTATTTAGTATTTAATAAAGTTCAAGATTGTTTTTTGTGATAAATTTACAAGAAATGTTATCATCACAATTAATTTTGGTCTTATCATAATTTATTTCACACATGTAGTAATTGCGAGCGTTGTGGCGCAACTTGGGAGAGGCCTATGTCCAGCAATGGACTGCGATAGGCTGAGTTGATTGATTGATGTAGTAATTGCAAAACGAAAAATACTTCAATATAAATCGAATATGAACTGTTTCTTCAATAATACGTAGCTTCAAAAGTTCCGAGATCTGCCATTATTAACTATACTGACAGATTGCGTCTTCGTGTATTATTTGATTAATAGTCTTAATTAATGTCTAATAGTATTTGGAGGACAAAACTTGTATGTGTAGTATAACTGCGCCGCGACCCGTGCGAAGGGCGCGCAGTAATTTGCGACTAAAACTTGCGAGCGCAATCCCAATTTTGCCAAAGTAAGTACGCGATAATTTGACAACTTCAAAGTATCATTTAGACACTTGTGTCATGTAACAGATGGTGCTAGTGGTAAATAAATCAAAACCCGCCTAAAACCCTGAGTGACTCGCTCGTTAAGGCTTGCCGTACACAAGTGTGCGGAACTTAGTCAACCCGAGCTAACTTTAGCTATTAGTTTTCAGTAGCATGTAAGACATAATAAACAGGTCGTTTAGTATTGTGTTTCGTTAACTTTCATAATTAATACCAAGGTTACACGCACTACAAACAAGATAATAACACATGCCCTAGGCAAACCTAACCATTTTCATCGATTTGATATAACACAAGTCCTGGCGAAGGAAAACCGATATGTACCTAGAATGCTCCGTGAGGCTATTGAAATTAAAAAAATATCCTAATTTTAATAGAGAAGATGGTTGGCAGCTACCACCTGTTTGGAACCCAGTTCTAAAAATTATCAAGTCCCAAACAGAATGCTACACTGTAAAAGATAATGACATTGTGAGTGATTACTGCGTGCATCGAAATGATTTTAATTAATAAAAAATTTACGGTAGATTAAAATATATTTTTAGAAATATCTGTAAAGTCGCTTGTCATCTTAGTCTACCTGCTACCACGAAATGCTGCAAAGCTTTCGAAACGTTAGGAAAACCAATTTAAATAATATACGCGATGTAATCCGGTTAAACTTGTTTTATTATAAGATAACAATGTAAAAATATTGTAGTTTTAATAATGGTAAAAGTTGACTAACAGTATGAATGAAAACTTGAATCCTTTCTGGGTTCTGATTTCACGTATCCTACTCATACTTGGGGAAAAGATTCATAAAGTAATACAATGGGTGTTGCTTATGTATTATAAGTATGTATTTACAAAAAAAAAGTATATAAGTATTATATCCATTGTCTAGTACCCATAGCACAAGCTCTGCTTAGTTTGGGACTAGATGGTGCTGTGTAAAAATGTCCCTAAGATATTTATTTATTTTATTTATTAATTTAGAAACTCAACTTCATTAGTGTTTGACACGTGCGATGATTTAGTTGAATTTATTTATTTATAATCTTTTATGCACAACTTGGTACAAACGCGGTCTTAACGCAACAACATTGTGCAAAAGTGTAGAACAGCCAAAAATTATAACTTTATTTATTTATTTAGTACTGCATTACCGAATTGAAAACAAGAAAATATTCTAATGAAATAAATATGTATTATTTGTACGAGCACATTATTTCATGTAGATTTTGGACTTTTTAAAAAGGAAAACACTTGTTAACTCTTTACAATAGACTAAATTAAGACCAAAATTAAAAGTATACTTAGTATAGACTGCTAATTCGTATTTACTAATCCCAGAAACTCAACAGCAACTCCTATAGCAAAATAAATAAAAACAAACCACCCCCTTATTCGTAAGCAACAGGTTCACAGGTTTGTCACTTATGTCAAGATCAACTATTGGCAAAAATCACAAAGAGCTCGCTATTCAAACCCAATACTCAAAACTCTGTTCGCTTGTAAGCATTCAATTCAATCGAAAACTTCAGCTTTTTATAAAGTTTGCATACGCCCCGATGTGTGGGTCCCAGTGTTTGTGTGTGTTTAGTCTGCATATAATCACATAAAAATGGCTACTGATAGAATGTTTCAGTATAAATATCGACGCCTGGGTATTAAATGTGTTTCTTTTCACATGGGTGCACTGTGTTACCTGATTTAATTGAAAGAACGAAATGACTTGAAGTGTCGAACAATTCAAAACCTACCAGCATCCTCTGATAAGGATCAATATGTCATCAACTTCAGAAGTCAGAACTCGTGGTGACGTATATGTGATAAAGTTCTAATTATGTTACTTGAATTTTAATCGAGTAGCACTTCAAAAATTCAATTAATTTGGAATTGAGTTTACTTTAGTAAAATGTGAACTTTGGAGGTAATTCTGATTTTGAAATGAAACGAAAGTTGTTAAGCGAAACAAATCAGATTTTGCTAGAGTGCGTTTTATCAAGACACACAACATCTAAAACTATAAATAAATAAATATAAAATATTTTTGGGCATTGTTACACAGCACCATCATCTAGTCCCAAACTAAGCAGAGCTTGTAATATAAGTACTAGACAATGGATATAATACTTATGTACTTTTTTTTTGTAAAAACATACTTATAATACATAAGAAACACCCAGACCAACACAAACACTTATGTTCATCACACAAATATTTGTGTCCTGTGGGAATCGAAAACGTCGTCAATATACTATGTTCTGGTTTGTATGGTTCTTCCACAGACTTTTTTCTAAAAAATGAATAATAATTCGCTTTCGCACATAAACATCCATCACCTTTTTTCTCCTTGCAAAAACTGGAAAAGACATATTTTTTTCGTTTCTTTAACATTGATATCTACGTGATACGGGCAGAGTCCACAGACGGTGCAGAGTAAGCAATGCCCGGTCATTGTCGACATTGCACGAGCTCTCTAAAGAAAGATATAAAAAAAAAGTGGGCTCTGCCCGGTTTATAATGTAAGTATGTATTATAAGTATATATTTACAAAAAAAAATTGTATATGTATATTATATCCATTGTCTAGTACCCATAGCACAAGCTCTGCTTAGTTTGGGACTAGATGGTGCTGTGTAAAAATGTCCCAAAAATATTTATTATTATTTATTTATTATTTATAATGGACATTATCAACACTGCCCGAGGCGACGACGGTGGGCACTGTTGAATCGTTTAATTTATTTGCTAGCTTGCATAATTAGCTCTTCCACTAAGCACTTCAGTATATAACAGAGTTACACTTAGCACACGTAGAATTAGAAATGTTAATAATGCCCAGTCAAAATTGGGCAAAATACGCAAATAAATGTATTCATTCAACAGCGCCCACCGTCACTCGGGCAATATTGACAATGCCCGTTAGAAACCGGACAGAGCCCATAAATAATTTATATTTTCTTACTTTGCTCATAGGGCCTGAGCAACGTCGACAATGCCCGGTCAGTGCTGACTCTGCACCCTCTGCGGACTCTGCCCGTAAAATATGCAACAAATAATAGAGGATCGTGACATAGACCCTATATCTTCCCATGGGTGTCGTAAAAGGCGACTAAGGGATTCACCAGAGGATGGTCAGCAGCATTCGCTGAGTATTTAACCAACCAACTGCGATCGCCAACCCGCCTGCCAAGCGTGGCGATTATGGTATATCCCCCCAAACTGCTAGGGGAGGCCTTTGTCCAGCAGTGGACGTCTTTCGGCGGCTCAAATGATGAATGATGTGACATAGACCAAAATGAAATTCTACAACTGGCAAACTAGGCCCCCCGCAGACTACATATTTTTGATCGACTGAAAGTCGGATTCCTATTAGATATGCCTTATAAGAGTGTGAACACCGCAAGCCTCAATTTCTTATTTAATAATGTATTTCGCCAACTATCGTCCATAACTATAAAGGCTTATACTACTATAAGCCGTAAGTAACTATTATTCTTCGTTCGTCTGCCACGCAATTAAAACTAACATAAACATTGACCCTTATAAAATATTCGATAAACATGAGATTTCTAGTAAACATGTTTTTTTGAAAAATAAACTCCTAGTTATTACGATACCCCGAAGTTCGAAGTTAATATTGTTTATTGGAATAATTTTTAGCCAAACACACGACCGGGAGGTAGCTTTCATTGAAAATTCAACTAATGGTACGGAAAGGAATGCTGGGTGCAATGCATAGTTATTGGGAAAGTAGTGCCATAGCCGAGCATAGCTATTCGGGTCAGCAAGAATGTTTACGGCACGCGTCCGCACGATATAAAACCGAAGCAGGGGTCTACTCCCGTTCGACGATCGACAAACGATGTAGGTACAAACTTTCGTTGCGATTGATACGTATACAAAAACGCAGAATAAAGATAAACTACGATTCATGGTCATATACGATTGACTGGAACACAGGAAGACAAACGTCAAAACACGACCATCGCATGCGATACCGGAACAATAGTAAAATGTAAGTATCACGTGGCCATCAAAGTTTTTAGAGTAATTCTATATATTCCTGCCTATTTATTGTCTAGCAGTATGAGTTTGTCATGCTCACTTAAATGGCATACTGATGGTGGCGTTAGTATCGGGTCGTTAAGTTCTCTTCAATATGGTTGAGTTAAGCGATGGCTGATGCTCGCGTCATGCTCGTGAACGGGTGCCGTCTGTCGGGAGTCTCGACTCGGGACAGATCAGCTCCTCCATACTATGGCAACTCTTTTTAGGTTTATTTCTAAAGGCAATATTTTCACTTTTAAACTCTTGTTTATTTTTGACATTAATCTACATTATACTTATATTATTTGAATTAATTTGATGTAATAAACAAACCTACCTACCTACTTACCTATTTTAAAAAGAGTATATCCATGGAGTTTCTTGCCGGTTCTTCTCCATGGGACCCACAATTTGAAACCGTGCTACTAGAACCAGGCGATACAAAAAAGCCTTTACTTAGGTTTATTTTAAATAAAAAACATTTTAATTTGAATTTGATGGGAGTTGCAAATTCTGCGATAAATGTTGCGATGTATGTTACGATTAATCGAATATCGTCAAACACGAGTAGACCTCTAGACGGGTCCGGTGGCGTGTCACAATGCCGCCTCCTTCTCACAATACGGAGGGCATCGCGTCGCAAGGAACCGACCCGTTGTTGGACACTCATGAAATTAATCTTCGAGTCTTTTATTTGTTAAAGCTTTTAAATCAGAGTGTATTTGTAGTTTTGAGTGGCCTACAACTTGCTTGTTGTGGGTATTTGATTTCATATCTTGCAACTAAGCGGGTGTTTGAAACGTCTTTTAATTTTTTTATACTCATTACTGAACAGTATTCGACTACAAGCTATGTTCTCTTTACAAGAACCTTTTTCATACCTAATTAACCAATTCACTATATGAGAGGTCGCCTAATTGTAGTTTGACCGCAATTCGTGAAATTTTTACGATTGAACAATGCTGAAAAAAAAAACATATTTTTTTATTGATAACACTTAAGCTTGTCAATAGCTACTAAACAAAAAGAAATCGGTTGCTAAATAGAGGAGATAATGGTACTGAAGCGTTTTTTCTTTACCTATTTATATCTAGAAAACATAACAAACATAATAATAATAATAAAAAAGATCTGGCAACACTGATAAGTCAACTAGATACCTGGAGAAAATATTTGAATTAATTATATATATTTAAATTAAACCTTAATTATTTTAAGGAAAAAAGTTTGAATGGACTTCTGCATCCGAAGGTAATAAACAATAAAAATTATGAACAATAAAAAGAAATATATCATAAGAAAAAGCAAATGACATCTGTCATAACATAACATGATAGAAACAGAATATGGAAAACGACGAAAAAACTAAATTTGAATGTTAACCCGAGCCAAAGCCAGACAACATACGACACGCCCAAGATCCCCGAGCTCGTCACTCAGCTCCGCCTCGCAGCCGCCGGAACCCGCCTCACCAGTGAGTGTAGTGACACCGGCCGCTGCAGCCGCGTCGAGCTCGAGTGACGAGTATTACTCCCCGCCGTCGTCGCCGTCACCTGTACGTCGTCGAGGAGGAGTTCGGCCGCCAGCCAGCTTGGGACCTCGAGGCCATCCGGCCCCGAACAGGGTCCTCGCTGCCGGTGGTAATGTGTCGCGCATGAGATGGACTCAGTCCATGAATGAAAATGTCATGCGCGCATATTATAGGGCTACAGAGGGGGGTACTAACCTCACTGCGTATCGTGGCAGGATGCTGACTCTGTTTCAGGAACTTGAACCAGTCATCAACGTCTCGGTGCAACGACTATCGGACCAGGTGCGGGTTATCCAACGCAAACATAGATTGGATGACGCCGCACTTGATAGGCTACGCTTGGAAGTTCAGAACAGTTGTGTCACCTCCCTCCCGTCACAGACCGCGGTACAGTCGCAAAACTTACAAGTTAATAATTTAGTTCCACCGCGGTGCGATTGTGTTGATGGGCAAGAGGATGACGGGACTGTTACTGTTACTAGGCAGTACAATGACCAACTGAGGAGTGCTTTGGAGCTTGCGATTCAGGAGTTTAGAACAACTAGACCCGAACTAAGGCCACGTTTGCCCATGCATAAGAAAAATAGGGCACTGATGTGTGCCCTGGATTCGCTGCTTGATAGTTATTTTGAGAGCAGTGAAGATCTCGCCGATACGCACTCAATCCTGTACTGTGCAGCTGTTGCGGTCTGTCGTGTAGCAAATATCAAATTTAACAATAGCGAACAAGCTACACGACAAAGATCAGCCGTACCAGCTTGGCAGCGCAGGATTGAGCAGCGTATTGGGGGGACCAGGGCACTCATTGGTAAACTAATCTGCTTCAGGGAAGGCAATACTCGGCCAAGAGTGATGCGTTTTGTGAGGCGGTCATTTTCGGGAACTGATATCAGTCCTCCAGAATATATGTCCCGCGCCACAGAACGCATCGACTTCCTGAAGCAGAAAGTTTATGCATGGGCGAATCGTATTCGACGTTATAAATGACGTGCAGAACGGTATACCCTGAATCGCAAATTCCAAAGCGATGAAAGGTGGGTGTATAGAGCTTGGGAGCGTCCTAACCAGTGTGTGAGTGATGGGCGCCTGCCCGATGATGAGGCTATGAATTCATTCTGGCGCAGCATCTGGTCGGTGCGTGTCACTCACGCTGAAGGAGATTGGATGCGGGATATCGAACGAGCATGTGAACAAATATCAGAAATGGGGACAATTACCATAAGTCCCCAAGATGTAGCCAGTGCAGCCCATCCATTACCTAACTGGAAATCCCCAGGGCCGGATGGGTTGCACATATTCTGGATAAAATGGCTGCGCAGTTCACATGCTCGCTTGGCGTCCCAGTTCCAGTCTTCCTTAGAGTCTGGATCGCTCCCACAGTTCCTTACGACAGGAGTTACCCACCTGCTCCATAAGTCAAGTAGTACCACGGAACCCAAGAATTATAGGCCGATCACATGTTTGCCGACGGTCTATAAACTTCTTACGTCCATTTTGAGAGCCAAAATTACTGTTCATATTGAAAGTAATTCTATAATGTCTGCCTCTCAAAATGGATGTAGGAGAGGGTCCCGCGGCACTAAGGAGCTACTCCTTATTGATATGGCCGTCAGCCAACAGGTACGTCGCTCGCGAAAGAGTCTGTCGACATGCTGGATAGACTACAAGAAGGCCTTTGACTCTGTGCCACATACATGGCTCATGAGGGTGCTGGAACTGTACAAAATAAATACAGTACTACGCACCTTCTTGCTGTCATGTATGGGGCAATGGAGAACGATCCTTCGATATCCAGGGTGCCGACAGATTCAGGGGAGCAGTGAACCGGTTAGGATCGAGCGGGGCATATTTCAGGGCGATAGTTTGCGCCCACTTTGGTTTTTTTTAGCCCTGAACCCGCTTAGCACATTGCTAGAGGGATCGGGACTGGGCTATCTGTTGCGGAGAGGAGGTCAGGTAGTATCCCACCTCCTCTACATGGATGATCTGAAATTCTTTGCCCCCAACAAGTTACGACTGATGGATTTGCTAAAGATAACAGAAACTTTCAGTAATTCCATCAGGATGGAATTTGATGTGGACAAATGTGCGGTCATGCTGTAACGTAGTAACGTTAATTATTCTTAAATTCAGGGTTTTAATACAATAAAAACATTGTTTGAATCGTTTTTTTTAAATGACTGGTTGTAGCGAGCGCGCGCATGATAAAATGGGTTAGTCATCGCGTCCCCACCTCGCCATCGCCTTGCTAACGGTCCGCGAGTTACATACGAAGCGACGCCTCTCACACTACGGCTTAAACACGTTAAGGATAGCACACGTTCACTTCTTGTGACGTCAATCGTGTGCTGTCCAATTGTAATTATACGTGTTTTAATATTTTCATTCCACACATTATTCATTGACTGATAATAGTCATTATATTAAAATCTGTGCAGTGTTTTTACCCCAATTGGGTAAGTGTTGAACATTAATTTGTGTTTAAAGTGTAGCCGTTATCTGTTAGCGTTGCGTTGTTTTGTCCGACCGTTAATGTTTTCAAATTAGATTCATTTGAACTTTGAGCCTTCAGCTATGTTTATAATTTCTTTGCTTGCTTATTAGTGCATAGCGTAATTTTATCATTTGTGCTTTTCATGTTCATCTTTTATTACTCCTGTCTGATTGTGACAAACACACACCTCCACCATCATTAGCGCAGTAGTACATCTCGCTTCGTTCATGCTTCCGGTGGTCACAATCAGACGAGACAAGGATGGAATTTTTAATAACACGCTGGACGTTGATTTCCAGGGTGCTACGTTCCGGGTGCACCTTCACCTTAGGCCCGTACTGCCCACCTAGTACCGGCCGGTGCCATCCTGCCTGGCGAGTTCCAGCTGCCCATCACCATCTCGGTCTTCACCACCACGGCGGCTGAACCAGGATAGTACCTGCGCATCCGCCTTAGAAAACGAAGGGAAATATAGTGACGGGTCTTATTCCTAACCACGACTTAAAAAAAATATATAATTTGTGTATACAGAGGTTAGAGGTTGTTATTTTATTTTTGACAACCTCCCCATATCTTAACTGTATCAATGCATGTGAGGAGAGGGGGGATTATGGAATACGGAGGACAACAACTTTCGGATTCCATACACCTAAGGTCACTCTCCGCAAACGATACTTACAAATACCTGGGTATGTCGGAGGGGTTAGGCATCAGCCAGGCTGACATGAAACAATTGTTGCGAGAGCGCTTCTTTGGCCGCCTGAAGAAAGTACTGAAAAGTCTTCTTTCGGGCGGAAACAAGGTGCGCGCCTTCAACAGTTGGGTCATGCCAGTCTTGATGTACTCCTTCGGCATACTTAAGTGGACCCAAACGGAACTGGATGCCCTGGATAGAAGAGTCCGGACTCTGCTTACCGCAAATCGAATGCATCACCCACGATCATCAGTGATGAGACTGTACATCCCGCGGAAGTGTGGCGGTCGAGGCTTTTTAAACGCTAAGACCCTTCACAACCGTGAGGTGTGCAGTCTCAAGGAGTATTTCCTCCACGCTGACGTGGGTATGCACCGAGATGTGATCGCAGTGGACAACGGATTTACCCCGCTCTCCTTGGCTAAAGAGAACTGGCGTAAACCTGCAGTACTTAGTACTAAAGACCGCGAAGAAGTATGGCAAAGCAAGGAGCTACACGGACGCTTCTACCGGGCCCTCCATGGGTCTGACGTAGATTCTCTAGCGTCCGTGTCTTGGCTATGGTTCGGTGACCTATTTGGAGAAACCGAAGGTTTTGTTTGTGCAATTATGGACGAAGTCATCATGACGAATAACTACCGGAAGTATATTATGAAGGACGGGACAGTTGACATATGTCGGGCGTGTCACTGTCCTGGAGAGTCCCTCAGGCACATTATTTTCGGTTGTCCTCGTCTGGCTAACGGTGAGTACTTGCACAGACAGAACCAAGTGGCCAAGATTATCCATCAGCAAATTGCTTTGAAATATAACCTTGTGGAGTTGGAGGTACCGTATTACAGGTATGCGCCCGACCCAGTTCTTGAAAACGGTCATATCACGTTGTACTGGGATCGATGTATCATCACTGATAGGACTATTGTTCACAATAAGCCTGATATAGTGGTGATAGATCGATTAGAGCGCCGCACAATGATTATTGATATTGCCGTTCCGCATGACGGGAATCTCGTGAAAGCCGAGACAGATAAGCAAATGAAATATCTGGACTTAGCACACGAGGTTGTCGACATGTGGGACGTGGATTCAGCAATCATTGTGCCGATAGTTGTCACAGCTAATGGCCTAATGGCCAAGAGTCTCGACCAACACCTTAAGAGGCTCTCGTTAGGTGGCTGGGTCAAGGGCCAGATTCAGAAGGCGGTTCTCCTCGACACGGCACGTATTGTGAGGAGGTTTCTGTCTCTGGGGCCCTGACCGCCGGTAGCTTGGACCTTGTTCCCGATGCCGGTGGCTTACTATTTTTTATATTTTTAAATGTTTTTATTTTTATATGTACACAGAAATATTTAAAAATGTAATTAATATGTGTTTATGAGTGAATAAAGGAAATAATAGTATTATTATTAATAATAATAATATATTCTATCGTATTTTATAAAAAAATTGTTTAGTATTGCAATAGTCCAACAACCATACAGCCCATAGACGCGTCATAACAGGCAACCGATGTCTGTTACACGTCTATGAAATTTTACTAATATAGGTCACCACTATTCGCCACTTGAAATCTTCAAATCAGTATCAGTATCAGGATTGCAGTACCCCGCCTCAGCTACTGGCAGAATTCATTGCACGCATTATGTCCAACACATAAAGTTACTATACTGACGTCAGTATACAAATGTCTTTGGTTCAACATTAGGCGTCTATTGAGCTGTATTGTCGTTGCAATAGTCATTTGGAGTCTAACCTACCACTTTACCTCGAGCTTTAACGCTGAAAACCGGGAACACATCATGGGGTGCGGAAAACGAGTAATTACTCAACGGAACTATAATTAAACCCTCACTAAGACCAACTTTGGACTGACGAGACCTTATTTCATGTCACACCACTACAGTTTGTTGGAATTGACCGCCATTTGGAATTAATTTCCTATTTGAAAAGGTCAACTATGTGACCTTATTCCTCTTGTCGCTGTTCCTTTGGTCGCTCTCTGGTGTGCCAATTAGTTATGACTGACCTATGTTGGCTCATCCAGGCTATTTAGTATGTAGCTATTATATTTATATACACAAGCTGATAGTGCAAAATAACTATGGACAACGTGATCATAGTCATAACATGCTTAGACGAACAATAACAAGTTTCACTATAGCCTTGGCAGATTAGAACAAACTAGTCCTACAGACAGCTTGATTAAAAAAAATCTTTTACTGGAACTAGAAAGAAAGAAAGAAAAATAATATTTATTTGCTTCCAGAGTGATGCATAACATTACAAAAATGTGAAAATAAAACAGAAAAATACAGGTACAAAAAGAATCAAGATGTGTGTGTGGTAAGATATGCGTCATATCCGCGCAAAACTACAACTTATGTTACAATAAACTTTTCTGAAGTCATTTTTAAAATAGTATAATAAAATAAATAAATAATAAATATATTTTTGGGACATTTTACACATCGCCATCTAGTCCCAAACTTAGCATAGCTTGTGCTATGGGTACTACACAAAGGATATAATACTTATATGCTTTTTTTTTGTAAATACATACTTATAATACATAAGAAACAACCAGACCAACACAAACACTCATGTTCATCACACAAATATTTGTGTCCTGTGGGAATCAAACCCTCGACTTCGTGATCAGCAGTCCGACACTCGAACCACTAGACCACAGAGGTCGTCTTGTAGTGTCTAGAGTCAACTCACGGACTTTTTAACAGGTTTTTTATTTACACTTTTAGGTAAATTTGAATATAACGACGTTACATTATTAACTTCCAACAAATTCTAGTTTGATCGTTTTCTATCCGCTATGCGATATAGATGCTCGAAGACTGTAGGGGAGATGAAAACGGTAATAGTCTAGTGATTAGTGGTCGGGGCTATTCTCAAACCCTATCGAGATTGAATTGGGTTAAGGGAAGCCCAACGCACCGCAGTGTTCTAGTAATCGCTACAATCTACTGTATGGATCTCCTTTCTAAATACGGGATAAAATAGATGGGAATAATTAAAGACCGGCCACGATAACATAATAATTTGTAATCGGCATAAAATAAACTTTAAAAAAGTAAAAACCACCATAAATAAGAATAAAATAATGTTTGTGAATCTTGGAAGTAGGTGCCTTTGATTTGATTTGATTTAAGAAAAAGTTGGCACCGACTTCCTGAATTATTTTAGTGTTTAAGTGTTAAGCTACACTTGCCGCGGTCAGTCCGTGGATGGGTGACCATTTCATTGCACGTCGAGACCCCTCCGTGCCTCGGAGAGCACGTTTAGCTGTCGGTCCCGGTTGTCATACGAACATCTATGGCAGTCGTTACGGGTAGTCAGAAGCCCGAAAGTCTGACAACTGGTCTAACCTCCGAATCTCCGTATTACCCAGTAACTGGGTTGCGGGGGTCTGATGCCAGTCGCTCCGTGTAAAATATTGATGTTCAGCCGCATCTCGCTAGACTGGAAGCCGACCCCAACATAGTTGGGAAAAGGCGCGGAGGATGATGATGAGGTAACCGAACAATATTTAATGAGACAACCTTTACTCAGTTTATAAGGACACATTACAGCAAGGGTATATTTATTTCATAGAATATTACTAATAAAATTTAATTTCCCTTAATTTTACATACAAAGTAATAATATTTTAAAGACATTCAATTGATTTAATATCTCTAATTATTTAATCGTCTTCGGTACTTGTTGTTTTTGCCATAGTTAATGAATGTAACATCCGGTTGTCAATGATAGCTCTAATAATCTTTATTTGTCGCGACAGTAGTGGAGTCATTCAGGGGGGTGATTCTCGCGTCGTAGACATTATCTCGGACTCGACATAATGTCGAAACAAGATGGCGAATATCGATTGAAAATAAATTTTCGTATTCTCAGAATGTCACGTTAGAGATACGCCTACGCCCTCAAAAAGCTACGCCTAGCGCTCTAAATACAAAGAGCAGCATGGTTCATAGCAGTTGACATTACCGGCGACATTTTTCGTAGAGATTTAAAATTAGAGATTATCTCGAATTAGACATTTATCTCTATAACGCCAGAATTGGGGCCCTGCTAGTGGTGTTGCGGTTGCTCTATGAGTCCAATCGACAAGTTGTGCAAGAAGTGTTATATGTATTCTGTACCCATCTAATGCAGGTTAGTCAATTGGTTATAAGATTAAAACTAAATAAATACTAACCTACTAAGGGCTAGTTTTTCAAATGACTGATAACTTTTAACTGAGGAATAAATGTGACATTTTGACAGATTTTCTATACAACAACTGTCAAAACGTCACATTTATTCCTCAGTTAAAAGTTATCAGACTATTGAAAAACTAGCCCTAATTAATAAAACTAAGCGTTAATTATTCAAACTAGTATCGCTTGTGGTCGAAATTCGGCCAACATTTTAAATCATCATCATCATCATTTCAGCCGAAAGACGTCCACTGCTGGACATAAGCCTCCCCCAAAGGGCCACGATATGCCATAATCGCCACGTTTGGCAGTTGACGATTGCAGCTTGTTGGTTAAATACTCAGAGAACGCTTCTGCCCATGCTCTGGTGAATCCCTTAGTCGCCTTTTACAACATTAATGAGAAGATGGTGAGAGAAGAGGGTGGTGCAATTCTTTACGTCCGGCACCACACGGAACATTTAAAAAATGCATCACTGAAAACAACATCAATTTCCACTTGTGCTACATTACTTATGCAATAAGTACTACAAATCTTGATCTACTCAAATCTTGATTTTGACGCAAAATTATTCCCTATATTTTTGCCTTTCAATTCGACCCCTTAGCGTTCCTCTTCGATGGTTATAGGATAGGGAACTATTATATAAGGCCACTATGGAAAAAAGAGTTTTTTTTAATAAAGACTTATGCCGTCGCCTAATCACGCCTTCGGTACCTGGTAGGATGTGGGAGTGGTAGGGTAGGGGGAACACCATGGAATATAATGGAATGAACTGGATTGTTCGGGAAACCGGCGGCTCCGCACTTTATCTCCCCCTCTCGCTACGTTACGGCCTCATGCTCTCGGAACTCCTTCGCGAGGTTCTGGCTCCACGTTTTTAAATAACACTCTTCGACACAGATTAACCACGTGCAGTCCGAGTGAGTGAGAGTCGGAATGTCGTTTCACAAGGTCTTTAACCTTCGGGTCAAATTCAATGATCCCCATGCTAATTAATACAAATAAAGGACCCACGAGACCGAAGGGCAATGCCTATGTTGAAGGTTACAGGTTAAGAAAAACCCTCGAGGTCAAAGATCATGAACCTTAGGGTCAATGTTAATGACATCTGTATTTATTACAACATTTGATGTTCACGTATTAATGTAGAATCCTTCATTCAAATTATCTGTAGCATGTCTATGGCGTTGAGATGCAAAAAAATGGTTGTCATGGTGATATGTAAATAGTAAACTATGAGGAAAATGTTATGTGTGTATGTTCACTTTATTTTAGCTGCCTTAACGGCAACATACGCAAATGATTTTTTTTTTGCATGTCTATGGCATAGTACCTTTCGAATGAAGTTTAGTTTCATTACCCTCCATTTATAATAATACAAAAAAAAACGAACCACAACATTCGATGTTTACGTATTAATAGATTGTTTTATTTTTTACATGTTTGTACCCTGATGCCATATTATCTGAACCAAGCAATATTTCTTACAAGATCGTCATCTTATGTAAATATATACTTACTTCTCTACTCAAATATTGATATTATTTGATATACCTATTATTCATTATGCTGAAACGCAATATCTTCTCAATCGGAAAGAAACAACAATCAAATCCACTTGAAGTATGCTTTAAATCCATAGCCTTTTATCGTAATAACTTCAGTTGTGCTCCGGATACGAAATATATACCTATTGATTTTATTACTCGCAGAAATATGACATACATAAAATAAAACCCTGAAAGATAAGAAGGAATAAAACGTTTTATCGTGATTGGTTGTACACATTAGTATGCAACCGCAATTTCAATGCCAAAATACTGCAAAATAAAGTGTTCAATAATTCACATCTAATTTTATAAACAGTCGGGCATGTAGAATTTCGTTGCCATCTGTTTATTAGTTGTTTCCGTAACAATATACACCAATACCTACAGACTTAGTACAGTCAACTGCATGACAGTGGTAACACTTCAATTCGAAAACCTACTGCTTACGAAATAAAGATGCTGCTAATGTCAACCACCGACGTGCGGTCGACCGTACTTATCAATTCCCGCTTTACAATATAATACAATATGTAATATCTACACTATAGTAAAATCATAGAGGTCGAAAAGGTTGTAGGTACACACGGCTACATATCAAGCTGAACATTCCAGTATAAGCTGACCTCGCATTGTATAGCCGTGTGTACATTGTATTTTGCCGCATGAGTCTGCTTGGGAGAAAAAAAAGCGTTAGAACATATTATATCAACCATTTTTTATATTCATGTCTATCTTTTTAACCCCCGACAGTAAAGAGGGGTGTTATGTTTTATCTGTGTATCTGTGTCTGTCTGTGGCATCGTAGCGCCCAGACGGATGGACCGATTTTGATATAGTTTTTTTTTTGTTCGAAAGGTAACTTGATCGAGAGTGTTCTTAGCTATGATTCATGAAAATCTGTTCAGCCGTTTGAAGATAATCAGCTATTTTCTGGTTGAAGAAGGTATATGATCAACTTCCGCAGGTCTGATCGATTCGAAATTAAGTATCCTGTTACTTCAATGATATTGCAAAAACACCTTGGCCTGATGCTGCCGCATCACTTGGAATCTGCAGGAAACCAAACTCCTCACCAACTTACAGCAGAGGTATAATTTTTGGGGTCATTAGAATTGTTATAATGAACAAGTTATAGATATATGGTGATCAGGGTCTGATGATGGAGCAGGAAAGAGGAATGAGGATACATTTGTGAGGGATTTTAAGCTACTTTCACTCGTTTAATCGATATGAAATGGTATAAGATGTAGTATCGTTTCTGGCGAATTAAGTACTCGTCTGTGTCGGTTGCTGCCGCGTGCGCGCGCATCCGCTACCAAGCGCTGCGCCGCGGTCGGTGTATATCGTATGAATGTGTAAAGTGAATGAGGAATGGGTGTTTCGGGGGTTTTCTAAATTTTCTTAATTTATATTACTAAAACACATGAACAGCTGGGATACGCCCTATAAAATTTTAAACTTGTATCTATAGATATTAGCAAAACTTGAAACCCGTTTCATCACAATCTGTTGAGTAGAACCTGAGATACAGCACCACCCCTACTTGCTGGTATTTAAATACAAAGTAGACATCATGGTTTGATGTAGAAATGTTTACTAAAAAAATATTAATAAACAAAAACAAAAACCCGACTGCGTGTAAAAATAACAGAAAAGATATAAACAAGACTTATCAACACGCAGTCGGAGGCTACGTATGTTTTTGTTCATGAATTACATAATAGTTCATAGGTAGCCTCCGCCTGCGTGTTGATAAGTCTTGTTTATATCTTTTCTGTTATTTTTACACGCAGTCGGGTTTTTTGTTTTTGTTAATTAATATTTTTATTTTTATTTTTTTAGTTTTGTCATCTTTTATTTATCATACTATACTATTAATGGTTTTTTTTAAAAAGTCAAATTCATTTTTAACGTTGAATATTTTGTTGTTTTTTAGCATTTTTCATTCAAAATTACATTTAAACATATAAGTTGTATATTTTTTCGTAAACCATTTATAAAGCCCTTTATTTTGATACCCCACTCGATAGGTTTTGACCAAAAAAAATTTTTGAAGTACCATAAAATGGCTCCAAAAAGCGGCCATTTCGATTTTTATAATTTTGATATACCCAGTGTCACTCTCACAATTAAGACGAATCCAACGACACCTCTCCTCCATCAAGCCGTTTAGGCTACAGAGCGTGCCAAAGAAATATACATACATACATACATACACTCACTCGAAAAACATAACCCTCCTTCTGGCGCAGTCGGGTAAAAATACATCCAGATTGAGTTAATATCGGTATGAGTCGTGGGCGAATACAATTACACTTTTTATATTTTTTTTTGCATGGAGAATCCTAAAGGAGCTACAGAATAAAACTTGGATGACATTTGTAAATATTTTGAGCTGACAATTCTTGGTTATTAATATTTTTTGTTCGCTGGGGAGATGCTGTGGAGGCTAATATGTGTGAGCTTCAAGCTACAAACTGTCGATATATCGCGCGAGATCGTGCAATGTGGAGAGCTCTCGTTTCGGAGGACTCACTTTGGGTCGCTGAGCCAGAGGAGTAAGAGTAATCTTTTTTGTAACGCTTAAACATTTCTAATATTACAGTAAAACTAAATCAACATCTGCTAATAGTTTCTTAGGTTTTCACGATCACTACACATTATAATAAAACAAGTTTAACCGGATTATATCAGACCGGTGAAGTGTCACATTCCCTTACAAGGTGCAGGGGTCTACAAGATTGATTGTGATTGTGGTTTATCATACATAGGGCAAACAAAGCGTAGTATAGACACTAGAATTAAAGAACATATAGCTAACGTCAAGAACAGACGCTCCACAAAGTCTGCAGTGTGTGAACATGCCCTAGACAATAATGTTGAGTAGGACACGGTTTTAAAATGAGTTTGTAAGAGTAGCCTCTTTTTTGTAATGAGCCAGTACAATGTCCCACTTCAAAAGAGGCGAGAATCTTACAATTGTATGACTTTTTTATAATGTACTGAACTTGACTTTGGAATTTTTGATTATAGAAAACGAATACTAATGAATGAAGACAATTATTTTGAAACGTGTTTACGTCCAAAATAACATCTAAAACTAAATATTTTTTTATCTTTGTCAGTCCCTGTTTTATTATTCTATTCTATGAATGAGTCTGAATACACTTTATTGCATCTATAATTACTATAATTATCCAAAAATCTAGTGTCCGCTACATGTAAACATTATTATTTTATTCATTCATGCATGTCCATGCGCGTCGTTCATCGTCCTGTCCCACTCATCATGTAGTATTGTAGCGAAATGAAGTCGCAACCGTCTACTGGTAGATAGAATGCGACGCTTTCCTCTTTCGCTCTCACCTACTCACTCACCTTACACACAGAACAGAACAGCAGTACGACAAAAATATTGAAGTGGTACATTTTATAAAGTTGAGCCGTCATTAAAATTTTCTGTCATGTACGGGACAAATATACTGCCTCTTGTAAGTCCTACTCAATACTACTAGACAAACCCAACCATTTTCTTCGATTTGATAAACCACAAGTCCTGGCGCAGGAAAACCGATATGTACCTAGAATGCTCCGTGAGGCTCTTGAAATTAAATAACATCCTAATTTTAATAGAGAAGATGGTTGGCAGCTACCACCTGTTTGGAACCCAGTTCTAAAAATAATCAAGTCCCAAACAGCACGCAACACTGTAAAAGACAATGACATTGTTAGTGATTACTGCGTGCATCGAAACGATTTTAATTAATAAAAATTGTACGGTAGATTAAAATTTTTTTTAGAAATATCTGTAAAGACGCTTGTCATCTTAGTCTTCCTGCGACCACGAACGCTGCAAAGCTTTCGAAACGTATAATCCGGTTAAACTTGTTCAACATCTGCTGTTCAGGTTTTTCTCACGGATATAAATCGAACTTTACACGCGTCACTTAAAATTCAATTAGAGCCAATAATGATAATTGTTTCTGTTATGTAACTTATTTATTTTATGGGATGTTTATGTATGAAAACTTTGTTTAAGACTTTTGTTTTTCATTGTTTCAGTGTTTCCCGTATTTCCGCATACCGTCCCAGTTAAAAATACACAGTATATCCCACTTGGTGGCCACGATCGTAAAATTGTTAGGGAACTTGTTTATCGACCAAATTTTAATACAATGAGATTGAAGTCGGGCGATTCTTTTATACATCAGCACTATAAATGTATTTTGCAAACCTGATGAATTATGTTTTTGTGGGCGGTGTTTTTTGTACTTTTGTTGAATCAGAATTACTGATGTCAGCAACGAAATGCGAACTTTACAGACTTTGTAGCTTAAGAACTAGATTTTTCGTTATTATCCGCGTCACTTCTTAAAATATACTAAAATAAATTTTGAGGTAGTAATTACCCCACGAGCATAGCCCTCTCCATTGCCCTTTGAGTGACTTTGAGCCTTCTTATGAGGCCCATTGTGAGCGACCACGTTTCAGTACCGTAAGTAATTACTGGCAACACACACTGGTCAAAGACTTTCGTCTTGAGACACTGCGGTATTTGCGGTGGGCTGGGCACATTGCTCGCAGAACGGATGGCCGATGGGGCAGTAAAGTTCTGGAGTGGCGACCGCGTACTGGAAGGCGCAGCGTGGGTAGGCCCCCCACAAGGTGGACCGACGACCTCGTGAAGGTCGCGGGAATCCGCTGGATGCGGAAGGCACAGGACCGGTCGTTGTGGCGATGCTTGGGGGAGGCCTATGTCCAGCAGTGGACGTCTTTCGGCTGAAATGATGATGATGATGATGAATTACCCCACGATACAGGCATACCTAGTGTAGGGACCACGGCAAATAAACTTTGTAACCACTGAATTTACAAATTATCCAGCTATAAGATGATCTCATTAATGTTACTGATGACTGATTTGTATGTTTGAAAATATTTTTTTTTTGTGTTTAGTATTTTGTACTGTATTAAGTATCAGTTACTGATTGTTCAAACCTATAAGATTTCAGTCATACAAAGGTCAAATCACAAATCTTCATCATCATCATTTCAGCCAAAAGACGTCCACTGCTGGACATAGGCCTCCCCCAAATCGCAAATACCAAAGCTTAATAATTGTACATAAATAAATCAAATATATTCACACATTTGATGAGCCTTGAGATCTAAAGGCCTTTACTATTTTGGAATAGGTACCTAATTAACAATAAAAGGTAATAAATAAAAGAACAACTAAAATAAAGTAAAATCTATTTAGTAAATAAGGTAATTAATAGACATACAGTTTGTAGATGCATGAACAAAACTAAAACTATTAAATCTTAATGAAAATCTAATATAACTATTACACTGAACTTTGTTACTAAATTTATTTATTTTCTATTATCTGTATCTGCTTACATTTAATAAATTTACACTCTATCTCATAGATATGGTATATCAAAAATTACTTTATACTGGTTTATAATAAACCGAGCTGCTACTAACATCAGTCTCGAGATCTTATTGGACGTTTAAGAGAGGTGTTGACAATAATTGACCGAACAAAGCGAGATCTGTCAGTTAACTAGGCCGCTCAGCACTTTGTCTTTCTGTCGGTCAGAATCTTATAAGGTCCAATGCAAATAATACCTATAAGACCTATATGACTTCAAAATCTCACATATTACGTAAAACTTTAGGTTAAAGCCGAATATACTAAGTACTAAAAACTAAAACGAAGGAAACTTGAGTCCATAGATGCAAAGAGGGGGCAATTTTATTTTTTCGTTTTACTTGCATGTGGGGTATCGTTGAAAAGGTTTTTAGAAATATTCTAGGTCTGTTTTAGACCTATTTTGTCCCGGAGTCTATCTGAAAAACGGCTCTAGGTCAAAAATTGTTACTTACGGATGGATGATCAGTGATATCCTGTACTTAAACAACAAATACTAAAACTTATGAATTATCAGCAAGATAAAAAGTTATGAGCAATAAAAGCAAAAACATTTTCTTACTTGTACTTCCTGGCCAGTCTTTGAACTCTGCTGTACATTATAGGGACAATACTCAATCAAAATAAGATTTATGTTTGGAAAAGATACGTTCAACACCAATTTCAGTCTTCCAAGAGTATTTTTTTTTTTGAGAGAAATGTGTCGATTTGGTTTATCAAAACGTTTATCACCAGGTTTTCGTTCGGGGCTACCTAAGCCAACAGTATAATAAAGTATAATTAGGAATAGGACACGTCATTTAATAGAGCTTGTAGGAATACCTTCTCGAGGCTTGCAAAAAAGTACTCGACTAAGGAGGGATCGTGAAACGAGTGACCACCGCGGCTTACTCCTATGAAGCCACTTTGTAATTCCTTTTCATTACTCAGTTTTACAGTTCTTGCTTTCAAATATGACTTGTGTGTAAACGTGGATAAAACTAGAGGTCATGGTTATTTTTACATTTTTAATGAGTGTTTTTTGTTGCTCACTTGTTTGTATGACTGGTAATATAATCAATTAATAGAAAGGGCCTCACACAATAATTACACATGCTATGAGACACGATTTGCGAAGACAAAACCATATTTTTTACTCCCGGACAGTGTGAAAACTAGAACTTCAATTTAAATTTTAACGTTAATTTTGAACTAGGTGGTCACTTCTCCATACAAACGTCGATTACTCCATTATTTGATGTTACAGGTCAAAAACTAAGCATTATATCAATTTATCTCTTCATTATCCAGGTTTGCATCGTAACAAAACAGTATTGTGTATTTGTGTGTACAATAAAGTATAATCTGTGCCCGACTGTCAAAACACTTACATTGAAAAAATGTTTAATCAAAAAAATATTTAAGAATAATTGAAAATTTACTGGAAAATAGTTACTTTTTCAATATACAATAACAAATTTGATCCGCAATAAACATGATAAACAAGAAAAAAGAGACGTATACAGGAACCAGAAACCTACAATAAATGTAAAAAAACCAAAACAGAAATTTATCAATGTTGACGAGAAGTCGGGCAAGAGCACGAAGCGCACGCCAACCACCTTCGGCTTCGTCGCTCAGCTCCGCTGCGCAGCCGCTGGAACCCACCTCACCCGTGAGTGACGACACACCGGCCGCTGCAGTTGCGTCGAGCTCGAGCGACGAATATTTTTCACCGCCGACGTCACCACCATCTACACGTCGGCGAGGAAGAGGCCGACCTCCGGCCAGCATGGGACCTCGAGGCCCACCGGCCTCTGACGGGGTCCCCGCTCCCGGTGGAAGTGTGCAGCGCATGAGATGGGCGAATTCTATGAACGAAAACGTCATGCGCGCATACTTTGGGGCTACAGAGGGGGGAACTAACCTGACCGCGTACCGTGGCCGGATGCTCTCCCTGTTTCGGGCCCTTGAACCTGCTGTCAACGTATCGGCGCAACGATTGTCGGATCTGGTGCGCGTCATTCAACGAAACCATCGGCTGAGTGACGACGAACTTGATAGGTTACGCTCTGAAGTGCAGAGTAACCGTGTCATCTTTCCACCACCGCAGGCGGTGGTACAACCGCAAGCATTACCTGTGATCCCGCTGCGGTCAAATCACGTTGATGAAGAGAATGATGACAGGGCTACAAACGTAAGTATCCAGTGCAATGAGCACTTGAGGAGCGCATTGGAGGATGCGATTCAGGAATACCGGTCCACACCGCCAGAACTTAGACCACCATTACCTCGTTTGCCCATGTGTAGAAAGAACAAGGCGCTGGTATGTGCTCTGGATTCGCTGTTGTCAGCTTATTTTGATGACAGCGAAGACCTCGTCGATACTCACTCCATTCTGTACTGTGCGGCGGTTGCGGCATGTCGTCTAGCTCACGTCAAGTTTTATGATGATGACAGAGCTAGACGACCAAAACCAGCCATACCGCCGTGGCAGTGCAGGATTGAACGTCGTATTGGCGGGGCCAGAGTACTTATCGGTAAGCTTATCTGCTTCAGGGAGGGAAATACTCGTCCAAGAGTGATGCGCTTTGTGAAGCGGGCGTTTGCGGGAACTGATATCAGCCCTTGCGATTATATGTCCCGCGTCACAGAGCGCATTGACTTCCTGAAGCAGAAGGTTCACGCATGGGCAAACAGTATCCGGAGGTATAAGCGGCGAGTGGAGCGGTACACCCAGAATCGCATGTTTCGAAGCGATCAAAGGTGGGTGTATAGAGCTTGGGAGCGGCCAGACCAAGATGTGGGTGACGTGCATCTGCCGGATGAAAGCGCCATGAGTTCATTTTGGCGCGGCATCTGGTCGGTGCCCGTCAGTCACACCGAGGGTGACTGGATTCGGGATATCGAGCGAGCATGTGAACTCGTACCAGACATGGGGGATATAAGCATTACCCCCCAGGACGTGGCCAGTGCAGTCCGTCCGATGCCCAACTGGAAGTCTCCAGGGCCGGATGGGCTGCACAATTTTTGGTTAAAATGGCTGCACAGTTCGCATGCTCGCTTGGCGGCTAAGTTCCAGTCATCTTTGGAAACTGGTACGCTTCCACAGTTCCTAACGACAGGAATCACCCACCTGCTCCATAAATCAGGTAGTACTGTGGATCCAAAGAATTATAGGCCAATCACCTGCTTACCGACGCTCTATAAAGTTCTTACATCCATTCTGAGAGCAAAAATTAACCATCACATAGACAGTAATTCAATCATATCTGCCTCTCAGAATGGATGTAGGAATGGGTCCCGCGGTACTAAGGAGTTGCTCCTCATAGACATGGCCATTAGCCAACAGGTTCGCCGTTTCCGAAAGGATCTGTCGACATGTTGGATCGACTATAAGAAGGCGTACGACTCTGTGCCACATACATGGCTCATGAGGGTGCTGGAATTATATAAAATTAATGCAACTCTGCGCACCTTCCTGATGTCGTGTATGAGGCAATGGAGGACGGCACTTAACTATCCAGGGTGTCGACAGATTCGTGGGAGTGGAGAACCGATCAGGATTGAGCGAGGTATATTCCAGGGCGATAGTCTGAGCCCACTGTGGTTTTGCTTAGCCTTGAACCCTCTGAGCACATTGTTAGAGGGCTCAGGACTGGGCTATAGGTTGAGAAGAGGTGGTCATGTGATATCCCACCTTCTTTACATGGATGATTTGAAACTGTTTGCCCCCAGCAATTTGCATCTGATGGAGTTACTGAAAGTAACTGAAAAATTCAGTAATTCCATTAGGATGGAATTTGGTGTGGACAAATGTGCAGTCATGCATGTGAAGCGGGGGGGGATTATGGAATCTGCTGGAACCCAAATTTCAGATTCCATAAATCTCAGACCCCTCTCTTCAACCGAAACTTACAAATATTTGGGTATGGCGGAGGCATTAGGCATCAATGAGGCTGACATGAAGCAATCGTTGTGGGAGCGTTTCTATGGCCGCCTGACAAAGGTACTGAAAAGTCTTTTGTCGGGCGGAAATAAGGTGCGCGCCTTCAACGGTTGGGTCATGCCGGTCTTGATGTACTCCTTCGGCGTACTCAAATGGACCCAGACTGAACTTGACGCCCTGGATAGGAGGGTTCGTACTCTGCTGACTGCTCATCGAATGCATCACCCACGCTCATCGGTAATGAGGCTGTACATCCCACGAAAGTGTGGGGGTCGAGGATTTCTTAGTGCCAAGACCCTTCACAACCGTGAGGTGTGCAATCTCAGGGAGTATTTTTCCAAATCCGACGTGGGGATGCATCGAGATGTAGTTGCAGTGGACAAAGGGCTGAACCCGCTCTCCTTGGCTAAAGAGAACTGGCGCAAACCAGTAGTACTTGATACTAATGACCGCAAGGAGGTATGGCAGAGCAAGGAGCTTCATGGACGCTTTTTCCGGGCCCTTCATGGGCCCGATGTAGACTTTTTAGCGTCCGTATCCTGGCTGCGCTTCGGTGATCTCTTTGGAGAGACCGAAGGTTTTGTCTGTGCAATTATGGATGAGGTTATCATGACGAACAACTACCGGAAATATATTGTAAAGGACGGCACAGTTGACATATGTCGGGCATGCCACTGTACCGGGGAATCCATCCGTCATATTATTTCTGGTTGTTCTCGTCTTGCTAACGGCGAGTATTTGCATAGGCACAACCTAGTAGCCAGGATTATTCACCAGCAACTTGCCCTGAGATACAGCCTTGTGGGTGCGGAAGTACCATACTACAAGTATGTGCCCGACCCAGTTCTTGAGAATGACCATGTCACGTTGTACTGGGACATATCTATCATCACCGACAGGACTATCGCTCACAACAAGCCTGATATAGTGGTGATAGATCGTTCAGAGCGCCGCACAATGATTGTTGATGTTATTGTCCCGCATGACGAGAATCTCGTGAAGGCCGAGAAGGATAAAGAAATCAGATACCTTGACTTGGCACACGAGGTTGTCGACATGTGGGATGTTGACTCAGCAGTCATTGTGCCGATTTTTGTTACGGCCAATGGCTTAATGGCCAAGAGCCTCGATTTACATCTTAGGAGGCTCGCGTTGGGCAGCTGGGTCAAGGGCTTGATACAGAAAGCGGTACTCCTGGATACGGCGCGTATCGTCAGGAAGTTCCTCTCTCTGAGGCCCTGACCACCGGTAGTTTGGACCCTGTTCCCGATGCCGATGGGCTACAATTTTTTATATTTTTTAATGTTTTTTTATATTTTTTTATAGAAATATTTAAAAATGTAAATAATGTGTGTATAAATGAATGAAGGGATAATAATAATAAAAAGATAATTGACTTAAAGGTTATGAGCCTCAAAACATCCGTATTTTAGCACGATTTTAACGCTTTAAAGCTAACGACGTAAATAAATGGGATAAGATGCATCAAGTCTTCAAAATAATTTGCATAAAAACATAGCTTTGTAAGTACATATTTTGAATACATGCAGAAGTTTATTTATAAACACCTTAGAACCAAAGGTCAACTCATAAATTTTGAGCATTCATTTTCAGTAAAAAATTATATGTGTCTCACTTTACTCGTCTACTGTGGGTAAGCGGCGGGCGCAATAGCCTAAATTTTTTGCACCAAAAATCATACAACAAAAATTCAAGCTCTATACTATGCATCGCTCAGCGTATAAACAGTTTACAATGCAGGCCAAATTCTTCAAGCATTGTAATAATATCCATAGACGTAACGCGATGAATCTCAATTGTGTGCAGACAAATGGTATTTAATAGCCCTCTTTAGGTTAACTTGGACATCTATGATGAGTAAAGATGAGTATGGAGCCAATTGACTGATTCAATATTCTATAACCAGGTACGTCAAAAGTTGGTGTAAGCATTTGTTAGACAGACAAGCACAATCAAGTCAGTAATACAGTACGAAGCACGGAGCATTTCACGGAATGAAAAAAAAAATACGGCTTAGACCACCATACTGGCCTTGGAAACCCGCATGGATATGCCAAAATTGTTAAAACTCACTTTGAAAATAGTAAAAATCAATTGGCCACTCGATTTATTCCAACTCAGTAATTTGATTCGATTTAGCAAAACAAAAAAAACTTTTATAACATATGGCAACCGTTTTGACAAATCGATATACTGAACTCTTATTTAATTGAAACAAACATTTTGATCTGGATTGTCTGATGTCCTTTTTATGGCAGACCTACAAAAAGTACACGCTGTAATATTAGTCGCTTTGTAAACGATAAACATAGACTCCAAATCGATCAGTATTAGTGTCGATTATAGCAATATTTTTCCCGAAAATCAAGATTATTACCATTTTAATGTTCAACCGAGTTTAAACTTACCCCAAAACGAAAGGCGTTCAGGGACCGACCCATCCGAAGTGTATCTAACTTATCTGATGTGAATACATTTAGTTTCTAGTGTTTAAAAGTTTGAAACCCAATTTGGTGTTGCAATTTTAATATATTTAGCTTTTATGAAAATTCGGTTTTAGTCGTTTTGGAAACGAAAAACATACTGAACTAAGTTTACGGGACTTGTCGCGCACAATTAAATCAAAATATAATAAACATTTTGACTAACCTCGACGTTTCGGTCAAGTTGCATTGGCCATGGTCACGAGCAGACTAGTCAAAATGAGGTCGAGGTTAGTCAAAATGTTTGTTATATTTTGATTTAATTGTGCGCGACAAGTCCCGTAAACTTAGTTCAGTATGTTTTTCGTTTCCAAAACGACTAAAACCGAATTTTCATAAAAGCTAAATATATTAAAATTGCAACACCAAATTGGGTTTCAAACTTTTAAACACTAGAAACTAAATGTATTCACATCAGATAAGTTAGATACACTTCGGATGGGTCGGTCCCTGAACGCCTTTCGTTTTGGGGTAAGTTTAAACTCGGTTGAACATTAAAATTCCTCAAAGGTAAAGGTGTAGGGCGTCCCAAACAAAAATAGAATTGTTATGAAGTTCGGTAACATAAGCACTAACAGTTTAGAGTCGGCGAAGTGTCTGAGTGTATGAGTCGCAGCGTGATGCCGGCCCGACGTGATCCGCATACCGGGTTGTCCCCGCGGGCAAACCGAGCGATATTTGCTTTTTTTATTACCGCATCCATATTTCAACACCAATACCCCCAACAATATTTGGAAGTACTGAGAGCGCTAATGCGTGCGTGGCAGGAAAAATGATATCGGTCCTCCATTCGATATTCCCGTCGTATACAGGGAAGCTACAATTGAATAGTTAACGATGTATTTCTGATTTAAATATACTACAAACTGATTACAACGATAAGTAACCTATACCACAAAACTCACAACGCTACACGTTGGATACACCTTTTATAAATTCCTAATAATTACAAGACGATATTTATTATTAATTTACCTACAGTCTAAAGATTTAAATTGTGGAATGAAAAAATCGCTCACGAGCAGGATTCGGACCTGCGACTCCTGGCTCAGATACTCAGAACGCTAGTTCTTTAGCCACTAAGCTACTGTGAACACCAGTGATTTAAATCGTGTAGCTACTTCAATAGCCTCCTGATTAAAGCCATTCGGAAATTGTCTGGACTTAAAAAATACCATTTTGTAGTCAGATTCTGGACGACGGGCCATCTAGCATAGTCACTTGTAAAGGAATTGAAAACAGACAAAATGCTTACAGAATAAATATTTAGATTTGACCTTAAATATTACACGACCTCATTTTAACCCACTTCTAATAATTTTATAAGAGTATCTGAACATAAAAAATTATAACTGCCTCTAAAATATAACAGACAAACTGTTACACAGTTTGGCGGGTTTACACAATGTGTAAAATTTTTTTGGTCCTGAATAAATGATTTATTAAAAAAAAAAAAAAAATACATTTAATTTGATATAATTATACCTATCAATGTAATAAAGTCACTTTACGTTTACTTTATTCGACTTCACAGTGATAAAGTCTAATTAATACTGTAATTTAAACATTATATCTGTATGCATTAAGGAGCGGTACAAATAAATCATAAATCATGAACATTTAGCTAATAACGGTTTATTATCTGCGGGTTTGTATCCAACACTATTCCGCACTAAATATTCGACTCCAATTGTCGCATTAGTATGCTGCACAGTTCTTGTTACACTAATTCAAAACAACAATAGCTAATAATATGCATGTTTCTATGACATTAGGAATATAAACAGTAGGTATCTAACATTGTAGGTATCTTTGATACAAAATTTATGTAATATCGAGTTATAGCTTCACCAGCTTCTCGCATTTGGGATTATGAAAAAAGTTTCTATTGTACCTAGTGGTTTCTATTTATATGAAAAACATTTTGTTATATTATTAGAATGAAAGCAGTCTGTCTCATACATACATAACATACTATAGCAGATATATGCTGATTTGATAAACAGTATCAAAATTGGTAGGAAAGAACACTAATGTAGCCATTTTGATATCTGTATATAGTCTGTAGAATCATCATCATCATCATTTCAGCCCAAAGACGTTCACAGCTGGACATAGACCTCCCCCAAGTTTGTTACTGTTACTGTTAGCCTGTAAATCCTCCATGTGGAAATCCTCATTGATGCACTCCATCTGGGGTTAAGATGAGATGGGAGGGTATATCAGACTCTTACCCACTATCACACGGTGGCCATCCTTTGCACAAAATAGAGGGGCTCCGGGAACTCCAGTGGACCGCACCGGTGCCTCTCCAGTGCTACGCCTTTGGCACGTCCCGGGGAAACAACAAGGTTTCCCCAACAGCAGAACGCAACCACACGCACCCACAGTTTGACGGCAATTGGACTGCAAGATTGCAATGGATGTAAATCGCCAGTAACTACACAAGCAAGCCATCTCTGAGAACTACTGAGAAGCGCTTGGAACCCAGTCGGCACGACGTGCGGCGAGCATCCCTAACCTACACTTGTGTGTGTGTTCGTATACAGACGTAATCTTGTGTATGTAGGTAGTGTTAGCTAGCATTTATACTATATTGAGTGTCCGAGGTGTGCTCCTTGCAACCGCTGGCAGCCTTTAAAAAAGATCTAAACAAATTTTGTTACTGTATTTTAAAGTTCTTTATTTTTGTTTCAGTTTGCAACCAGTTTACTCGCAGCGTCATCGGAATGCTGGGTGCGGTAACTCCGGACTCCTTCGACACCCTGCACTCCTATGCCAATACTTTTCAAATGCCGTTTGTTACGCCCTGGTTCCCTGAAAAGGTAATTAATTAATCAATTAATCCTTTTATGTATTTCAAAATCTTTTCATAAACCAACATTTTGAAAGCGGCGCATGATTGACCCTTACTTTACATAGGTAGTCGAGCTCATATCGATAAAAAAAAGTACAAGTAGAGCCTTTTTTTTTTGCCGTGTGGAAATCCTCATGGACGCACTCCGCCCGGGGTAGGCGGAGCCAGTGTCGGACTCTTACCGACTAAAACCACCACGGTGTTCCTTCAACTACCTTAGCCGGGGGTGTGGGAACCCGTGAGTATTCACACAACCACCCCCGACAGGTCCCGGCCCGCCACAAGCAGGTGATCCCCTTCTCCCCGTGCGGCCTAACGTTGGCCGCACCCTCCTCAGTGGCGCACACGGAACACTGCACGCCACCTCACCTCATGGGCCTTTACCAGCTGCACCAACTACGCCGGCTGTGCCAGCTACGCCAGCTGCTGGTCGAGCAGCAGACTACCCCGAGTCTGCTGCTCGCAGGCCCTACCTCCCGTAATTTTTTATAGAGGTTTTCTTCCTCGCCGTCCGGGCGGTGAAGCCTCTTGGCTCTTGGCCTCGGTCCCAAGAGGCGCGAGAACACTACTCAGCGGGCACTCCTGGGGTTACGAGATCGATGGGGGCAAGGAAGGACAGTCCCCCCGCTGCCTGCCCAGTGGCAGGGTGAGTACACACCGAGCCCGCCCCTGCTCCTCCACTGTGCCCTCTGTTGGCAACAGAGTGTCACGTGGAGCAACTCCCCACTGGCCCAGAACGGGCCCCTCCCGCGCTAGAATATTCGCCACAGGCATTAAAATCCCCCAAAGGTTAATCCCTCGAAAGGATTTTATTGCCCGGGCCCAGGATGCAACGGCCAAACAACTGTCGTTCCCTACAGACGTGTCCAGAAGGACAAGCAGCCGTCAGGCACACGTGGAGGTTTTCTGGCCAGCACCCCGTACAAGTAGAGCCTATATTATATCTATCTTAAAACTTACACTAAGCCAGTTTATATGACATCACGCGCCGCCATCATCATAATTTTGGTTTATGAAAAGATTATTCATACTTTTTTAGTTGATAATTGCGAGGGCTGATTCATGGGCGTACATGTAGCATTTGGCCAGCTTAATTGCTGTCCCACTGCTGGGCTAAGGTCACGCCCATGTTCTTCTAAACGTTCAATCGATACGATTACCAGATCATCTAGCCAGTCGTTCCCAAACTTATTTTGTCTACTGCCCTCTTTGAGAATAAATTATTTTTTAGCTCCCCCATTTTTTCACCTACTTAAAAACCACTGTAACTACAAATTAAATTATTTAATGATTGTGAGCTATATTAGCGGAGATTAAACATTCATTCTAAACGAGACTTACTATAACCCGCAAGAGTGAACTTGAGACCTAAGCGCAGTAGGTAGTACACAACGGCGCTCAGTAGGCGTAGCATGACCAATTCTATGTCTATTCTTCCAAGAGTAGACAAAGCTCTTTCTATACGTCAAGATATCTCTTCTTCTCGAGCATGAGGCGACCCGTCGACTCGAGTTTCTACGTAGACAAAGTGACAGATCTTTTTCCATAGCAACGAGAACGTAGCTAGTGCCGTACAAATTCTACCAAATCCTACCATATTATTACGTTTCGTTATCTAGAAAAAAGGTGAATCGAATAAGTTTTGAAACATTTTGTACGTAGTTCAAAGCAACAACAATACGCATTTTGTAGTCATGAATGTCAAGGTCGAAGGATGCGTTTTACAAAGTAATGATGCGACTCGAGTCCGATTTTACCACTCGTGTCATTCGAGTCATTTTACAATTTTACTCGAGTACTACTCGAGTGACCGAGCCGTCGAGTCACTCGAGTGGTTCACGAGTCACTCGAGTGGTTCACGAGTCACTCGAGTGGTTCATGAGTCACTCGTTCACTCGCCTCTAACGAGTCACCTTTTTTTTTTTTTTTCTTTTTTTTGTTTCGTCGGGAAAATCCTCATGGACGCACTCCGCCTGGGGTAGGCGGAGCCAGTGTCGGACTCTTACCGACTAAAAACCACCACGGTGTTCCTCTAACGACCCTTGGCCGGGGCCGTGGGAAACTTTTACTCTCCCAACCATCCCCGGTAGGTCCCGGCTCGCCATTAGAAGGCGAGCCCCTTCTCCCCGTGCGGCAGCCACATCGGCCACACCCTCCTCTTGACTGGCGCGCGCGGAACACTACGCGCCACCGTCACGGGCCTTGACTGGTCGGGCGGCGGGCCACCCCGGGTCCGCCGCCCGCAGGCCCACATCTAGGGTGGCTGGAGGTCGGCATACGCCCTCCTGCGACGCCCAGGTCGTCTCCTGCGGATGGGGAGAGAGGTCAACGCCTCTCGAACCCTCTCCGCCGCCTCCTTAGCGAGCATTACATCCTCGCAGAAGGAGACGACGCCTTCACGAGTCACCTGTCATAATACTTGAATTCATTATTTTATCATTTTGTCAATAAGTTGGACTGCCTCGTTGGTCCAGTGGTTGCAAGCGCGACTGCTGAGCGTGGGGTCCTGGGTTCGATTCCCGGGTCGGGCAAAGTGTTGTTGGGTTTTTTCATTAGGAAATTCTCAGTAGCAGCCCGGAGTTTGGATTTGTGCCCGGTTAATGGCAATAGGCTCGCCCCCTATTACATGGGACTATAACATAACTGGCGAAATGTGGGTGTACTAGTACACCTTTGGGCACTTTTTTTTTAGTGGGGTGTATTAAAAGAGCCTCCACGAGTGACGATATTTAATTGATCGTCCGGCGCACCCTGGGCAGTCAGCCCCGCTACCAACTTGCTGACTGGCTAATCTTTTCCCCACGACATGAGCTATTATCATTATGTAGCTCGTTTCGACACGAAGAAGAAGAAGTACACCTTTGCCTACCCCTTCGGGGAAATACAGGCGTGGTGTTATGTTATGTTATGTTATGTTATGTTTGTTGTCAATAAGTTGAGGCTTAATAAAACGACAAGTTTGAATTTTTATTTCATTACATCGCCAGTCTTACAAAATTAACATTTATATATCGAAATTAATATTATATGCTAATAAAAATGAGCAAATATGGTCTATTCATAAAACCAAATAACATTACATTATTTGGTGAGTGATTGGCGAGTGAATCGAGTCCGAGTGAACTCGAGTCGATATTTTTTTCACTCGAGTACGTTGTTTTTCGATGTCACTCGAGTAACAGTGGACTCGAGTCGCATCACTATTACAAAGTAAATTAATATTTTTATTAGTGATTATATTATCTTTGATTTTTATGGTGTGCAAACAATAAAGTATAGTAGGTACTCTATCTACTTTTTGTACCGAGAAAATAAACAGTTCCCGAGGGATGCGCGATAAGGCTTTCTGTGATAAGCCGAAGAAGCCGTGGGCATTCAGCAAATTTTCTTATATGTAATCCTACTAATATTACAAATGCATGCAAGTATGGATGTTTGTTTGTTTGTCCTTCAATCATGTTCAAACGGATTTGGATGAAGATTAGCACGTAGACCATAGGGTGTGCATTAACATAAAGGAAACCTTTTCATCCCGGGAAGACACAGTTCCCGAGGGATGCACGATAGTCATTCGATACTTATTACGAATTACACGCGGGCAAAGGCTAGTTTTTGATAATAACTAAGGAGATAGCGATGATAGGAACCCGACATGTTATTATTGTTGTTCAAAAACTCCAATGAAACCAATTTAACAAGAATCTAGTCCTAATAAAACTAAAGAATAATTTTGTCTAGGTCTCATGAGATGTAGACTAATTTCTTCTATTTGAAGAGAAACATGTCTACCCCTAACTGTCAAAAGTAGAGAAAATATGTTCGTCATGCTCGACGTTGTAGACATGTGTCGATCGAAGTATAGAAACATTTCTTTTCTTCATTATTGACATCGGCATGCTACGGACGGAAGAAATCTTTCTACAATACGTCATTTTGTCTATTCTTCCGTCGACATAAGCTTTGACTACAGCGGTCATGCTACGCCTGCAGGTCTCAAGTTAACTCTTACGGGCTACACCTGCCAATGAGAATGATTATTGAAACGCAACTTTATAGGATTCAGACAGAGTATCTTTTATTCAACATAAAACAAACATAATCGATTCTTATATAAAAACTAATGTGAAAGATGAATCTGATACTATTTAATAAGTTTGTGAAATGGAGCGACCTATTGACATGATTTTTATTTTATTTATTCAATAAAACAGGACAGATATATGCACTACGTAGAGAGAAATGTCGAACCAAGTTTGAGCAATCTCTTAATTAATATTAGTTGATGTTCACAAGTTGTAATCGAAAGTCGAGAGTTCAGTCGGTGTCTAAGAGTCCTCCTAGCTAGATGAAATTACAAATCGCCCCCCAAGCCTTTACACAACGCCCCCAATTTTTTTTTGGGTCTCTTACCGCCCCCCTTTAGGCCTGCAGCGCCCACATGGAGGCGTTATCGCCCACTTTGGGACAGGCTGATCTAGACGAAGTTAAAAAAAATTGATTTATTGAAACTGGTGAAAAAACCACTTAACTTATGTCAATAAAATTTATATGGGACCACCGCGCGGGCTTTTTCTACCATATAAAAAACAACCATATGAATCGACCCAGAAATCTCGAAGTAATAGGTGTACATACAAGAATACATGACCTCCTCCATTTATTGAAGTCGGTTAATAAACAAATTTTCGTGTGTACAAGAAGGAAGACACCGTTATTCAGCTTCCACAAATGGTACGAGCAGGCGTTTTCACACAATATTCACTTAAAAAATTGCTATTTTATATTTGCATCATTATAAACTAACAAGTCCCAGAATTAAGTAAAAATATCTACATTCATGTAATAAGTATTCTTTGGTCCTTTCAATGCATCATAGGTAAGCCCAATTCCATAGCAAATTTTTGAACTATGTATAAAAAGTTATAGTTAGGTAGGTACTATGGCGGCGTGAAGATACCTTTGTCGGTTCGGTTAGGTAGATTACGCTTGATTGATCGTGATTGTGAGAAAATTCCTAGCTCACTCTTTTCCTTCAGGAATTCTTCAAGTCCACTAATAAAAAATCTATCAATCTATTCACATTGGTCTTTTTACACTGTTTGTTGTTTCGCCTTCAGCAAGCCCTTACTATTACCAAGCAATCTTTACTAAGTCACCACTTTAGGTTTTCTGTAGGCGATACAGCATTGTCAAACATACATAAACGATTTTTCTTATTTATTCTTGTATAATCTACTTTACCTTTCGAATAATCAATAATAATATTTTTTTATTTGAATGTACGGGACGCTTTCCTCCCGTTTTCACGTTTCATACAATGTGAAACATTAATAATTCACTAAATACTCTCTACACGCAGGTTGTCAACGCTTGAAGACACGTTTACCTTCCCTTGTAAAATATTAAAGCAACGAAAATATAGATATAATAATGTTTTCGTTCCAAGACTAATAATTCCAGCTCCGATTTGACGCAATACAATCTTATGTGTCTGTAAGAAACCCTAGTTTCGCCAGCTTGAGTAACAAATGGTGCAACCCATAATTTTAGCTTGTCTGGATAACGGAACTGGTTCTAAATTGACAAATTGCACATATTGACAAAGCTGTCTAGATTGCGGTCAAGAGCAGATCTTTATCTCATAAAAAAAAAGTTTAAAATATCTATAATCTTAATGCTTTTGTTGATACCAAACTTTGATAAATACCTACATTTCTGTACACAGTTTGAGCAATAAATGTCTTTCTTTAAATCTCAATATCCTGGCTGTAGATGTTCATGTTTGACGTTTATTTGTGTCATGAATGTCACCAATAAACGACAATCAGAAACATCTACTGTCAGGATATTGAGATTTAAGGCACTGAGATCATTTTAGAACTATTATTTGAACGTTTTTCTTTCTGTTCTAATAACAAGTATTATAATAATACCTTTATTGTTATTATATTTTTATTAAGCACACAATACAGTTTTTGTAAAAATAATGATTCGTAGTCTGTTTAAAAAAGCATTTGTTTAACAAAAACAACGTCGCGTCGGGCAATTTCCGAAGCACAAACTTCCATCAAGAAAATTGACACCTCACAAACTGGGCGCTTAGAAAGTCATTATAACGTTTCGACCCTTCTCTGTCTAGTACATTGTTCATATTTAAGGTTAAAACTTATGGATGTGTTTCACTTCAAACCATCATGTTTTATTACATTTTCATAAAAACATTACATATTTTATTTATCAAAAATGTGGCTTATGTAGGTTAGGGACGCCCTCAAGTTCGGTGGAGCGATGATATTGGCAAGGTGGCTACCGGTAGCAACAGGATACGAGTGGCCGAAGATTGATGTCTATGTCCAGCAGTGGACTAATATAGGCTGATGATGATGATGTGTCTTACAGAAATTATAAATTGTAGAAAGATTCGAACTAACTTTGTGCTCTACATTTATTATACTTTGATTATGATACCTACCTTACGCAGTTAATTTCAGATGCCAGCCTTTGATGCAGGCCAATTATAATAATCTATGTTCCATTTCTTTGTTATCTAAACGGTTTTATTTAGCTTTCTTATCTGTCTGCTACAAATCTTGCAAGTAAATTTTGGGCGACTTCATTTGACCCGAACAGTAAACTTATACTAGGGAGTACGAGTTTGAAAATAACCCGAATAGTAAACTTGAGTTAAACTATGAATACTTACATCTAATTCGATGACTTTCATTCTTAAATCAGTAGTTCCTTCTCGTATCCATTGGGGAGTGCTATTGATTTATGAATGAAAGTGATTAAATTCTATGAAAGTATTCATGTGTCAAACACGTACTCCCTAGTACACACCAAGCTATAAATTTCCAGTATAAGCTGACCTCGCATTGTATAGGCTTTCAGCACAACGAGAGGTCAGCTTATACTGGGAGGTATAGCTTGATGTGTAGCAGTGCGTACAAGTTTACTATTCGGGTAATTTTCAAACTCGTCCTGGGCCTCCAGAATGTTATTTTAAAATGTGTTTCTGTAACAATTTTTTTTTTAATCATGGCAGAACTGTAAAATAAAAAACAAACATTACTTTACACTTTTTTTATAACTTTTATATTGTAACAGTAAAAAAACAGTAATTGAACATCTAGAAACTAAAAGCTTTAGGACCAGCCTATCACTCAAAGTAAAAATGCAATAGTACGTAAAGTCGAATGCATGACAGTGGTAACACTTGAATTAGAAAATCGCTCTTACAGCTTACGAAATAAAGGCGCTGTCAATGTCAAACTGTTTCCACTGACGTGTCGTCGACCGTACTTATTAACAGAAACGGAATATATATAGATTACCTCACAGGATCTAGACGAGCCCAGGAACTTGAGCAACTAAATGATTCAAAGACAAACAGCACTCGAAACTCCAGTGCCGCATATTTGAGTAATACGGCCATTTAGTTTTTCAAGGGTTTAGTCTAAAACCATTATAATGTTACCCGAGACTTTAAAATTATATTCCACGTTGTGTGTCGCTTAAGTAGTTGTGTGTTAATCATTTCCGCGCATGTAACTTAGAAAAAGTTGCTACATTTAGTAAAGTTTGCATTATTCCGACGCATCTTTTCTCTAATTGCTCTGTTATAAGAAAATATTAGGATACGAATGTTTGTATCATTACTTTCATTCCGTATAGGATTGTAGAACTGTTGTATAATCGGCCACACGTCAGTGGTAACACTTGAACTGCGAAAACCGCCCTTACTGCTTACGAAATAAAGACACTGTCAGTGTCAAACTGTTACCACTGACGTGCGGTCGACTGTACCTACCCGTAATCTCGTATGAATATAAATGTAGTTTAAATATGAATAAGAATTAATCTATTTGCTTTCGTTTCTAACGACCCTGAATTGAACCTCGAAAAGATATCAACAATAATAATATTTATTTTCACAAAAACATCAATCATTAAAATAAGGTAGCCTCAACGCCATCTATCATCATTATCATTTCAGCCGAAAGACGTCCACTGCTGGACATAGGCCTCCCCCAAGCATCGCCACAACGACCGGTCCTGTGCCTTCCGCATACAGCGGATTCCCGCGACCTTCACCAGGTCGTCGGTCCACCTTGTGGGGGGCCTACCCACGCTGCGCCTTCCAGTACGCGGTCGCCACTCCAGAAATTTACTGCCCCATCGGCCATCCGTTCTGCGAGCAATGTGCCCCGCCCACTGCCACTTAAGTTTGGCAATTCTTCGGGCTATGTCGGTTACTTTCGTTCTCCTGCGAATCTCCTCATTTCTGATTCGATCACGCAGGGACACTCCGAGCATAGCCCTCTCCATTGCCCTTTGAGTGACTTTGAGCCTTCTTATCAGGCCCATTGTGAGCGACCACGTTTCAGTACCGTAAATAATTACTGGCAACACACACTGGTCAAAGACTTTCGTCTTGAGACACTGCGGTATTTTGGACGAGAAGATATTGCGTAGCTTCCCGAACGCTGCCCAACCGAGTCGGATTCGACGATTCACCTCTTTCTCGAAGTTGGACTTACCTAGCTGGACAGTTTGTCCTAGGTATACATAATCGTCAACAACTTGGAGTGTAGATTCTCCGATGCTTACGGGAATGGGTGCTATATGGGAATTCAACATAACCTTTGTCTTGTCCATATTCATTTTAAGACCCACTCTATCGGAAGCTCTACTGAGGTCATCGAGCATCTATAACGCCATCTATAGGTATTTTGTAAAAAAGTATACTCGCGTCTTGCTACTTTACCACATCATCTTACTTAATTTTGTATGATCGATTTATCGTGATAAATTTTAGACAGCGATGGATGTATTTGGTGTCTGATACATATTTAATACTATTCCTGATATAATAAACAGAAATAGAAGGAGTGACGTTATTAGAATTGAAAAAAAAATCATATACAACGTGTAACAGAATGAACGCAAGACCTCAGACACCCCAATTAAGCGAAGTGTGGAGTACACCAAATAGAATCCTGTATCTGTCACTTGTGATTTTTTGTGTATGTCTTTTGTTGGAGGTCCTCAATAATATAAATAAATAAATTAGAATATTATGAATGCTATCTGGTAATATGTATTGTTTTTTATACATAACGGGCTTGCGTTTGACCGCCACCTCACCTGATGTTAAGCGATGGTGTGGTCGAAGATGGTTCACGCTTACCCAGCAAAGGTGAGAGGATGGCAGTGAAATATTTCAACCCACCCTCTCAAGTGGCTACACCGGGCATCGTACCAGAACAAGACTAGGTCGCTCGGCGGCACGTCTTTGCCATTAAGTAAGTCTTTGCTCAGTGGGTTAGGGTGGTGGTTTTCTTCAAAAACACAAAATGACATGGTTTTTAACATAACATAACATCACGCCTGTATTTCCCCGAAGGGGTAGGCAGAGGTGTATAGTACACCCACATTTCGCCAGTTATGTTATAGTCCCATGTAATAGGGGGCGAGCCTATTGCCATTGACCGGGTACAAATCCAGACTCCAAGCTGCTACTGAGAATTCCCTAATGAAAAAACCCAATAACACTTTGCCCGACCAGGCAATTGAACCCAGGACCCCCACGCTCAGCAGTCGCGCTTGCAACCACTAGACCAACGAGGCAGTCATGGTTTTTAAGCATCAGTAAATTCCTGAGTTGGCTTCTATTGCTGCAGAATGCCGTTTAGGGGTTACTCATAGAAATCTAAATGAAATATATAGTATGTAACAAAAACCTTGTTGTTCCTGTGAGCTACTGGGACACAACGGGAACACTGTCCTGGGGTACGCCCATTGGGGACGCCTAACATTATTCAGACTTGATTTTTTTATCATATTCAAATTCCAGTTAATTTATTGTGAATCACAGGTATCGTCATGTTAAGCATTTTTTTATTGACCCTCAATTTCGCCAGCCAGTTCTAAATATAAATAACGCAAGAAACTTCATTCAAACTAATCACTAACCATTTATTTATTACTGATTGCAATCCATTTCTGAATAGTAGCCTGTTCCTAACGCTGGACATAGTTATATCTCTATCGTACCGGTACCTAAACAAGCTGCCGTCAATTATATTATTTATATTTATAATAGGTGTTTACAGTATGTAACAAAAGCATGTTTTTCCTGTGAGGTACGTTATCAGAATCGATATTCATACGTTAGGACACAACTCTTTTGGAAAAACTCTTAAATTAGAGTAATCAAATAAAATATTAAATCATTATTAATTGTAAATCGAAAGTGATATAATAACTTTTAAGAATATTTAATATTTAACCTAATTATTTTTATTGGAGAGTTTCTCCAAATGAGTTGTGTCCTTACGTATGAATATCGATTCTGATAACGCAGCTCACAGGAACAACAGGGTTTTGTTACATACTGTACAATTATATCTTTAATTTCATAGAAATCTAAATAATTAGATTTCTATTTGATTTTTTTTTGGGGTTACCTGACACACGGGAACCCATTTCCCTGGTCTGGGACCTCAAGGACCTACTCGGGCTTCGCTGATATACTTATTTATCCTTAATGTATCAAAAACGAATTTTGGAAAAACTTTTGGGGTCAAATGTAACATGGGACAAAAATCATTCCAATCGATTGTACTTATAAAAAAACATAACAACGTAAAAATTATTAAGCTGCAAACCCACAGCGAGCGGAACTGAAGCGTGTCGTCGGCGGGTCTCGTGCTCACAGCACCGTCCTGCCGGGCGGGCGATTTGTCGGCATGACCGATCCGCCGCCACTCCAGTCCGGTGGAAAGACAGCGCCGGGCAGTGCTCGACCGATACGCTGACGTTGTATTATATGACAATACATAGTAGTAGTCACACAGACAGTGGAACATTTTCATCTGACGCTGTCATTCCACCGCCGTTCAATCCCACCCGCGTTCCGCTCGCAGTGTGACATGCACGCCCCGTCCACGTACGGTGGACGCTCCGCTTCAGTTCCGTCCCTCCCGCTGTGTGCCTGCACCTTTAACTTAAAAAATATTATATAAAAAACTACAAGTATTAAAAATTACAAGTGCAATTGGTATTTGTTTTACAGGTGCTCCCACCATCTTCAGGTCTAATTGATTACGCAGTGAGTATGCGCCCTGACTACCATCGCGCCGTCATTGCTACCGTCACGCACTATGGATGGAAAAACGTCATCTACATCTACGATTCTCATGATGGTAAGTTCTTGAAAACCACTTATTATATCTTCAACAGTATAAAGAAACGACGACGTCTGTGGTCTAGTGGTTCGAGTGTCAAACTGCTGATCACGAGGTTGTAGGTTCAATTCCCACAGGACACAAATATTTATGTGATGAACACAAAATTTGGGCTGGGTGTTTTTTATGTTTAATATGTATTTACAAAAAAAAGTAAATAAGTATTATATCCATTGTCTAGGACCCATAGTACAAGCCCTGATTAGTTTGGGACTAGATGGTGCTGTGTAAAATGACCCAAAATATTTATTTATTATTATTAAACGCTCATTCGACATCCTTCGATTACTTTGATCTACTTACTTACATTATAAACAGTTTTACGAGTAAAAGCATCATTCCATTAGCAGACATATATTTTATTCTCAATAAACGGTTAACAAGATACTAAAATTTCTTTGTGTGTGCAGAACAGCTAAATATATTACAAATTAATTCGTTACTGTTGAAAGAGTTATTTGTCAATTAATTATAGGTAATTGAAATACAAAACTTGAAAACATCATGTTCAACCGAGCCACAAACATTTCAAATGCTAATTATTTACGCTGAATGTTGCAATTCAGTAATGTTCTGTTTTTTCTGGTTAATTTGTATTAATGTATTTATTTGTGTCCTTATTAATATTCCTGACTGTGGAAAGTATTAAAACGGATAAACGTTACGCCTTTATTTCTGAACGAAAGAAGGCGAATTTTAAAAGTAGCCGTGTCCGGAATGTTAATTCAGGGCGAGGGGTGAAATATTTTCAACTCTCTTCTTCGAATAATGAGTGCAGTATTTACAATAATGAGTTGATTTTGTATTCATGACATGAATAGTTAATTAAGACGCTGACAACACCTAAAAAATCAGACCTCTGCGGTCACTGTCGTTTTGTACAGAAAAGAAAGAGAGGCAACGAGCGGAGGGACGTCGGGTGCGTCGCTCAACTTGAATGAAAATTAACAATATATTTATTTGGTAAAAAACTAAAAGCTTATTTGAAAAACAGAAACAATAGTGTTTTAGATTATTGTCTTTCTTAAATGTTTTCTTAATTTCATTTACAATATTTGGTAAATAATAGAGATATTGTTTGCTTTAAAGCATGTTTTAAGAGGTTAGTTTACAATTCTTTTCTATCGAGAAAACTTCAAGAAAACGTGTTTTGGGCACAATACAGTTTTAGAAAATACTATTAAGATTAACATACATTTTTTTCACTGCCACAAACTGAATAGATACAGCTAAAAATGTTTTTAAAAGAAGCCTATTTGGGGTGTTTGGCTGTTGTCAGCGTCTTAAGTAATACGCTATCTTCATTTCCATTTTGTTTGGTATTGTAAACTACTCTTAAGTACCTGTAACTGATATCTAATGCCAATATAAAGTCCTTCCAAAATGGGTGCTCAAATGTTCACACAGCATTCAGCTGTACGTCTTACCAAACATATTTAAGAGAAAAAAAATACTTTAAAATAATAAATTTTATTATAACCCACCACAGCGCCATTTAGGTTTACTACTGTAGCAATTTCAATAATTGAAAAACGTTACAGTTGACTGCACAAGAACAGCTGATAATATGATTAATGGGGTGAATGAACTTTACAGTTCCTAGGGAGTTTAGGCATTTTATGAACTTTATAATTTCAGTAAAAAAATATGTTAACATATCTTTGATTAGACGTAGGTAGGTACTGAACTATGGCTATGGAGCGAGCTGTGCTTGGAGTTTCTTTTAAGTATAAAATCCGTAACGAGATTATCCAGAGAAGCACCGCATTGACCGACATAGCTCATGGGATCAGTAAGCTGAAGTGGCAGTGGGCTGGCCATGTCTGTCGAAGGACCGATGGCCGCTGGAGCAGAAAAGTCCTTGACTGGAGACCCGAATCGGCAAACGCTGAATAGGGCACCCCCCCGGCCAGGTGGACCGACGACCTGATGAAAGTAGCTGGGGGAGACTGGATGCGGAAGGCAGAGGACTTAGTATTGTGGCGCAATTTAGGAGAGGCCTATGTCCAGCACTAGACTGCGATAGGCTGAGTTGATGAGGTACTGAAGGATGTGTGAAAATTTCAACTCCTATGTTTATACATCGTTTCTGAAGTTATTACCTACTGAATTAAGAAACGACGACTTTTTTGTAGAACCTCAACAAGTGCAATCAATTTGACATGTTTTAGTATGAATGAAAGCCACGCCCCAGTTCCACAGCAAGAAATTGAAGGTTTCGTTCCAAAGGATAGACTGTAATCTTTCATGAGTTGCAAGTTGAGCGGCTGGTAAAAGTCCTTTAACAGCTATGTCGTTGTTCATGTTCTCATAATGCCTGTTTTTTTTTACTTTTGTGGGTAAATCCTCATGAACGCAATCCGCCCGGGGCAGGCGGAGCCAGTGTCGGACTCTTACCGACTAAAAACCACCACGGTGTTGTCGCTATTACCGAGGTAGGTAATAAAGTTATTCTTCTCATTACCATTATTTCACATAACATAATGTTTCTGAGACAAGTCTTTTTAATTTTACACACCACGTATGAGATTAGACCACACAGTATGAACCGTAATTTCTATAAAGAAGTTTTTAACACCAGCGAGTAAGTTAAAATGTGATAAAACATTTTTGAAATATGTACACGTATTGATGTAGATAGATACTGTAGAATAAATTTGAGAGGGTTGTTATAGCTTGATAGGAATAAATTTCAAGAGCTCCCATAAAAACCGAAATAAAACTAACGCGTAATAGTACATAGACGACGTCTGTGGTCTGGTGGTTCGAGTGTCGGACTGCTGATCACAAGGTCGTGGGTTCGATTCCCACAGGACACAAATATTTGTGTGATGAACATAAGTGTTTGTGTTGGTCTGGGTGTTTCATATGTATTATAAGTATGTATTTACGAAAAAATAATATATAAGTATTCTATCCATTGTCTAGTACCCATTACAAGCTCTGCTTGGTTTGGGACTAGATGATGCTGTGTAAAAAATGCCCAAAAAATGTTTATTTATTATTACATTAACACAGATTACTTATTAGTTACTACGTAAACATTATGTCGAGGCCTGAAATGAAGCAATTGACGGCCGAGTAATATTGGAAGTAGTAGGCGAAACCGAGTTCGTCCGAAGTGAATTTAAAAGGACGATGCGCCAGCCATGTCCTTTTTAACTAAACGAGGCCGTTAATTGCTATTTCGGCCGAGACTTGTACAGTACTTTTCTCTCATTTGCAAGGAAACAATACACAAATTAATTCAACAGTATCTAATTTTCATTCGCGCCAATTAAACCGCGCGCGGTGGTTGTTCTATTTTCAAAGATTTGAAAAATAAATGCGCATTCAGCCTTTTTAATGATAAATATTTTGTACCTAAAAACACCTAATTTATGAAAGTGTGTACTTAAAAACCTCGCTAGCATAATTTGAAAAATAAAAACTGTCCAGCAATTTCTATTATTGGCGTGTTGGATATTGCTGGCGTGTTATTTCTTTGCGTACGGAAAAGAGCCAATTGATGTTTTTTTTTTTAAATAATGGACCAATTTCCGAACATGTGGGAGAAAAGATAGATAAACGTTACTTACACGGACATCATTGTTTAATCATTTTACGTAAATCATACATTAGACATATGTATTATATCTGCAGATATCCATAATGTGAAACGTAATATTAACTGTACTTTGATACTCCACAACTCCGTCAAATAAAATACGAATGAAATTTGTTACGCAAATAAAAACAAAATAAAAAGTATATCAACAACATGTCAATAGAGTCATATAAACATGGATATAAATAGGATTTTTGAGACGCGTAGTCACGGATCCGATGCGACGTAAAATTCATTTTATGTCACAGTCACAGGATCACCTCGGAAAAAGGAGCACTTTGCAAACGGAAAAGCCCATTTACATATAAAATGTGGTTGCAAAGTAGGTACGTATACTGATAGCTATGAATACGCACGTTTGCTAAGGAAACTGTTTGAGTAATTTTTGTTTTATCGTACTGAATTTAAAATCCTTGCTAATTTAAACTATCCGTTTACAAAGATACTTTCCAAGTTTTACGTAGATTGGTATAAGAATTATATTTATCCAACGGCTTATAACAAAACTGGGGAAAAACCAAATGAAAGTCGTAAAAACGAAAGTTCACCTTAAAACGAGCCATGCTAAGAGAAAATAAAAATGAGAAAGACATTAAAAGCAAGTGCGGATGTCGTGGCAGGGGCCGGGAGTCGCGGGTACCGGATGCTGTGCAGATGCTAAAGAGGTACGAATAAAAACCAGATTTTTACTACATAAAAGAAAGTACAGCACTAAAAAGACTATAATAAAAAAGGATTAGGTTCATAAGAAGTCGCATACAAAGATATCTGGAAAAAAGGAAATAAACTGGAGATCGGATTCGCGAAGAAAATGGAACACAGATCGTTCCGATATCCAAATAACACCCTCTTCAGAACTTCTGTCACATCAAAGTCAATCCGTGTACGACACTAATTTGAATATGTACCTATCTACTTTAAATATTGCTAACCAAACTATCTTATTCTTAAGTCTAGTCTATATTTTCCCAATGTTGATAACTCATAATTTATAATAATATGATAAGAGAATCAAGCGTGAATAATTTACCACAAAAAAAAATTAAAACGAAACTACGACCGTAACTGCCTCCAACACTCTCTCACTGCCAGGCCTCGACCGACAACAAGAGGTGTCCCCAGATTGCTGCTGTGAGGGCACGATGCTGCAGCACCCCCAAGTATGACACTGCACGAGAGTATGAAGGGCCATGTCCTTACTGCAGCCGCACTGGATGGCACACATGAGTAACATCCCGTCTTGCCACTCATCATTTCAGCCGAAAAACGTCCACTGCTGGACATAGGTCTTGCCACAATTTTTTTATTTTATTTGCAAGTATTCAACAAAACAACCATGCCTAACAAAAATTATACCAAACAAAAACAGTTTGCATTTTGTAAGTATTTTTTGTAGGGGAAGTACGTACGTACAGTCTAACAAAGCAATTGGTATACAGGGTTGAGAGATATAAATGAAGTTTTCTCAGAAGATTATGGATGTTTTTGAATGAAATATCATTTTAATAACGGACAAAGTTAAACCGTATTTACACAAAACCCTAATCAAACCATTCTACAATAACTTCCTGAGAAATCTTCATCTATATCTGGCGACCCTGTATACTAATTGCTTTGTCTAGGGGTCTACCCCTACAAAAAAATGAGTTCCATTTTTGAGAATTTTCTTTATATTGGAATGATTGCTTGTTAATAACATGTCTAATTGTTTTGTGTAATACCAATATAATTGAATTAAATTGGCAGGTTTACGGTGAACTTCCCCAGACTTCATTTACATTGCATAAATCATTTTAAAATAATCGCGAATTATCATAATTCCAGTATGTCTGTTGGTGCTTCTTGATATATACCTATATCAGATGTGGTCATGGTTCTCCGCGTTTCTACGCAATCCTATTTAAAAGAAATAAGCTTTATTAGTTAACAATTTTGAACTGCGATCAACAAATGTTAATAAATGAAGAAGATTAGAGGGAGAAATACGGCTAAATATAGAATTCTCCCCGGAATAACCTTGCGAAGCTTGTCTATGAAAAATACCTACTCCCGCCCAAGAGGTAGTTTAGTTTATAAAACTTTTTCAGTTTACTGAAGTGTCATTGAGCTAAGCCGGCACATGAAAGACATCAACAGAGGGATCTCAATGTAAAATATTTCGTATATAGTCGAATATTTTTGCGAAAGTTACGAAGTTACGCATAATATAAATAAATTGTCTGCCTATTTGAGTGGGCGTGCATTTAACGTTTACATCTGATCCCGGTCATGTCAAATTTAGATATTTTATTGTATTGTTTGTAATGTATTATCGGTGTCAATTATTCCCCAAATTTTGAATATCAATCACTTGCACTTATAAATATCACATTAAAGTTCAAACTCAGCACAAAGCATGATATGTTTGCATCATATGTCAAACCAATGGTTAACTGTTCGAATGCCATAATGTATGGCGTTCTGTCCGCCTTGGTTGTACATTGAAGTCTGAATAAGCATACCTCTTCATAAAAAACTAGTATAAACTAGTACGCTGGACTTCTTCTTCTTCTTCGTGTCGATGATTCGAGTTTATTATATAATTTTGGACCAAAGTGTAGCCACGTCTACAGCACTCTCAGTAGCCTCGCATAGGTCTTTGATTGTGCAGGTGGAATTGCACAGTGAGCAGGTTAAGAGGTGAGGCATCGTCTGTGGGATGACTCCACAGTCACATTGTGACTCGTCTGTGTATCCCCATCTAACTAAATTTGACCTGCAGCAGCCCATCTGGCTTCGGAGTCGATTCAAGGTTTTCCAGATGGGCCATGGTAGTTGGTGGCCTGCTGGGAGTGCGCTGGACTGGCTATTGACGACGTAATTAAGACATTTGACTTCCGCCATTTTGGCGCTGTGTACGTACAATGTCAAACAACACGATGGCCATTTGAAATTAGAGTTCCAGGGACGAATGTCGGGGGCGCTTTGATTGGACACATGAGGGGCACATAGAACTTCTGTCATTTTAAATGACATAGCCTGTCCAGCGTACTAATAGTATAATACTGGTCAGTGGTCTGTAAATAACTGTCCTCGTTGTTCCCTTAAACATATAAATTATTAAGAAAAATCTTATTCAGTCATTTGCGGTACAAGAATGCAAAACAGTCTGTGGCTCGACCGGCGACAATGCCCCCTCAGAAGGCAATAACGCCATCCCCTGCTGGCTCAATGCCTCTTTGCCTATTTATCGTGTACTTTCTTCCCTCGGTAATGGCGCCTGCTTCGTACCTATTCTTGTTGTTCTGGAAAAAGGCTTTTCAAAGAACATTCCATAGAGTCAAAAGAAATCTGTGTCCCACTGTTAAGACGATTTTACTTTTCGGTGGCTATATTCATTCAGTTCAGGAAAACAACACTTTTTGCATGATTTCTGCTACATTTATAAAGATTCCTTCACAGTTTGAAACCAATTACATCGTTATTGCGCCTTTCCACTTGAAATTTGATGTAACCGTCAGCAACGTAATAAATCTACGGAGGTGCGTATGGTTGAGAGGGTTTTTATGACAGCGATAGATTACCGAAACGTTGCGGTCTGTTATTGAAACTCCCTAATCGTCAACTCGATACAAGCAACAATAGAGACGTGATCCCAACGCATTGTCGCTATAGAATAGGAAGGATTTACCAAGACTCTGAATAAAACAAGCTAGTATCTCGACTCACCCGGGTAAATGCTTTTGTAATCACATTGCACGAGCGCTTGCGGGCCAAACGCGAAAGAAACTTTTGAGCCTCTGTTTAGTTATAGCTGTACGACTTCATTATAATTTGTTTAGCAGTAGTCCATAGCTTTGTGTGCTTCATCGTTAGAACATCGTGTTAATTAACAAACTTCTTAGTGCAAGCAGTCATCATCATCATCATTTCAGCCGAAAGACGTCCACTGCTGGACATAGGCCTCCCCCAAGCATCGCCACAACGACCGGTCCTGTGCCTTCCGCATCCAGCGGATTCCCGCGACCTTCACCAGGTCGTCGGTCCACCTTGTGGGTGGCCTACCCACGCTGCGCCTTCCAGTACGCGGTCGCCACTCCAGAACTTTACTGCCCCATCGGCCATCCGTTCTGCGAGCAATGTGCCCCGCCCACTGCCACTTAAGTTTGGCAATTCTTCGGGCTATGTCGGTTACTTTCGTTCTCCTGCGAATCTCCTCATTTCTGATTCGATCACACAGGGACACTCGGAGCATAGCCCTCTCCATTGCCCTTTGAGTGACTTTGAGCCTTCTTATCAGGCCCATTGTGAGCGACCACGTCTCAGTACCGTAAGTAATTACTGGCAACACACACTGGTCAAAGACTTTAGTCTTGAGACACTGCTGTATTTTGGACGAGAAGATATTGCGTAGCTTCCCGAACGCTGCCCAACCGAGTCGGATTCGACGATTGACCTCTTTCTCGAAGTTGGACTTACCTAGCTGGACAGTTTGTCCTAGGTATACATAATCGTCAACAACTTCGAGTGTAGATTCTCCGATGCGTACGGGAATGGGTGCTATATGGGAATTCGACATAACCTTTGTCTTGTCCATATTCATTTTAAGACCCACTCTATCGGAAGCTCTACTGAGGTCATCGAGCATTGTACCGAGGTCCTCCATGGTCTCAGCCATGACTACTATGTCGTCGGCAAACCGAAGGTGAGTGATGTACTCGCCGTTTATGTTAATGCCTAGCCCATTCCAGTCCAGAACCTTGAAGACATCCTCCAATGCAGCAGTGAACAGTTTCGGAGAGATCACATCTCCCTGTCTCACACCTCGCTGCAGAAGGATAGGTTTCGAGGCTTGGTCCTGTAATCGGACTGACATAGTGGCGTTTTCATACAAAGACTTTAACACTTCGATGTACCGATAGTCAATCTGGCACCGTTGAAGAGACTGTAGTACCGCCCAAGTCTCGATCGAATCGAAGGCTTTCTCGTAGTCCACAAACGCTAAACAAAGAGGCAAGTTATACTCTTCGGTCTTCTGTATAACCTGACGCAGCGTATGTATGTGGTCTACGGTGCCAAAGCCTTTTCGGAACCCGGCTTGTTCGGGAGGCTGGAAGTCGTCAAACCTGCGCGAAAGACGGTTCGTAATGACTCTCGAAAACAGCTTGTAGACATGGCTCAGAAGTGAGATGGGCCTATAATTCTTCAGTAGAGCATTATCGCCCTTTTTGAAGAAGAGTACCACCACACCTCTGCTCCATGCCTGTGGCGTTCTCCCCTCGAGAATGACGGAATCAAATAACTTCTGAAGGGCCTTAAGTGCAAGCAGTATCTCAAGTAATACACCAATGTTTTTGTTTATTTCGAACTTTGAAATGTGTATATAAAAATGTTATTTTTGTTAAGCTTACGATGCAACTGAACAAGCCGGCAAAGTATAACAAAAAACAAAAATAAATTTATTTTAAATAAATTTATCTTCTAAATTAAAGATATATATCAACAGCCCACCGCCATCAATTTGCAATAACACCGCGCCGAATAAAATTTTATGCATAGATATTTTAGAATAGCTAGCAGGTTCAATGTGGATTCTAGATAGGAATGGTCCTATCGACTTCCAATTTATTCAGCGAGTTTAATGTATAAAACCCACGGATTTTCCGCTCCTAACCGCGCACTGGCCGGGATTCTTGCTCAAGCCGTAATGAATTTTATTACTCTTACATTATAACAGACCAAGTTAGTTATCGCACAATTAAATTTCATATTGATGTCCGAAAACTACCCGGATTTGAATGTCCCACGTCAAGCAATAAAACCTAAATTCTGTTACAGATGAGAGATAGTATAATGTTCTAATTTTCTAAGATCACCAACCCGTCTGCCAAGCGTGGCGATTATGGCATATCCCCCCCTTTGAGGGAGGCCTTTGTCCAGCAGTGGACGTTTTTCGGCTGAAATGATGATGATGATGTATTTTCTAAAATATTTAGTTTCTAAATTATTGTATAAAACATAAACTGAAAATAAATAGGATTCTACATATCTACCAGAAAATAGACGGCGCATATGTATTTACTTAAATAAACAATGACATTTGAAATTAGGAGCCTCCGTAGATACAGTGCTCCTGGTTTTCTTACGACTTAGAGATTCCCTTTGATACTTCGAACCCCGATAGCGGATTCACATAAATGGTTGGGTTTTTACCGTATTTTTAAGTGGTTTTTGAAACTACTGCGATTGGCTATATTACTTTCGTATATGATATTAAAAATCAACATTCATTCAATAGTGATTAAAATAAAGAAATCATCTGTATGTATGTGATACGTTTTCTGCGTCATATTATGAAAATTAAATACAAAATTTAGAAGCGCTCGGTGCTAAAGCAATCCTCAAGATTAAATTTTAATAATTTACAAAATTGATTTTTATCCCATTAAACAGTTTGATGCTCATTTCAAATTTTTCCTACATAATGTGAAGTTTACAGAACCCTTTTATAATCATAATTGCAATGTAAATCATATTTCAATTAAACGATTTTAATTAAAATTACATTTAAATTCTAATAATTAGTCGCTATCATTTTATCGATACCGCTATTATAATAGTAGTTTATGAAACTGTTGCATAACACGTTATTAAAACACGAGTGTGAGTTTAAAAACCGAGCCGTCGGCGAGGTTTTTAATAGTATCACACGAGTGTTTTAATACCTATTTATGACAGTTTCATACACTATTTTATCTAAACTCATAAAATTTTAAATAAAATATCAAAGTCAAAATCTTGGTAACATTGTCGTAGTTTTTCTTGATTTTTCTGGTAAAAGATTGTTCGTCATTTACGTTGCTGCATCCAGAAATTCAGGCGGGGTCATACTCTCCTCAGTCCAGTATCACTGCTGTAGTCAGATATTTTTGCCCAGAATAAAACTTTAGACATACAAAACCATCATAATAACGTAAACAATTACAATAAATTTACAAGTTATGATGACCAAATCCAGTAGGCCGTGGCGCGCGGCCGCGCACGCTCCCTAGCGCGCGCCTACACAGATAATAAAATATAGTCTGGCGAAAACATTATAATCGTAACTAATTTTCTATCTTTGTCAGGATTCCGTCAATCTTTGTTTTATCATACAAAAAATATCCCTGTAAACACTTAAATATAATTAAAAGTGATATGACAATCCAAAGTTCTGCCAAAAAGGCGATTTTAAACGATAAAAATTTTCAATGTATGACAAGTGGCGCAACCCTGAATCTTGTGTACTCATTGGTGCCAAACTGTACGACTGCTAAAAAAAGGTTTGAAAACTCCTTGGTTGGTTCGAAGTGGCATTAAAAACTCCTTAGTTGGGCTGAAATGTGCGGTTATGGGAAAAAAAAAAATTACCGCATTGTTTTGTTCAGCAAACTGTATCGTAATGAAACTTTAAATTCATTACAGGTGCATGTGCGTAAAGTACGTCATTATGACATTACTTTCGAGTTCATAATTCGAATTTTACGATACAAAGTGTAGATAAAATTATTTAATTTATCGATTTATCCGCAGACTACACAAGGATACTAGGATCTACTGTGTCTTATTAGCGAACTTATGTTGAATGTTTTTTTTAAAATATAATTTAATGTTTGCGTTACATATAACATAAAGCATTTGTAACACTTACCTTGGTTCTTATTTTTGGGTATACAACGTGTTATTGAAACACGTGTTTGGGCACGGCAGTGCCCCCGCCAAGACGAGCAACCGACAGTCGGGCACCGCCGTACCATCCTTTTCTCGAAGCAACTCACGGTACTTTTAAGCCCCCTGTATATTCGTTGTGGGTAAAGCTAGAAGTCTGAAATTTCGGTTACTAAGAGTACTTACTGAACCTACCTCTACCCCTAAATTACAAGTTTGTACTTATATTTCATTACGAATTATATCAAGTCAAAATTCCCTTGTTTTGTCACTGACACACTCACCGATCATCAAAATTCTAAGGTACTTCTAGCAGACGTACGAACTTGAAATTTTGAATGCGGTTAGAGTTAAGTGTACATTGCAACAGAAAACTATAAAATCCTTATTTGCGGTTGGTAATTTAATATTTCCATACAAAGTCTATGTAAAAATATTATTTCCAGCTGCATCCATAAATTTGTTTTGACACGTTCGCGATTCCGCCGCTTTGTATGAAATTATTGCTGTTTTAGAAACAATTTGACTTGTTTACGGTTGATATACCTTTTCTGGATCCATTTCGGCTGATTTTAGAACCCATGTAACTTGGCACTAGGAATGATTAAAACGATGAAAATATCGTTACCTAATAAGCTACGTGCACCTACTTATAAAGGATCAGATTAAGGAGTAAAGGATTTCAATTACTTCGATGTTTTCAAAGATATATGATCTGATGGTAAATATCAGCTAATTTGACACTCACTGACTGACTTATAGATCATCAAAATAGAACTAGTACTTCCCATATAAATTACTTCGATGTTTTCAAAGATATCTGATTTGATGGTGGATGGACATGCGACGCACAAAGATCACAGTAGTATTTACAATACCTATCATTTTTATTCAAAGATAATAATTTTAATCACTACGTTTTATTTTTATTATTGTTTTTGTTTTGATCACAGATTAATGATTGACTAACTGTAAATCACAGACTATAATGTAGCACAAAAAACCGATGATGTACCGTAATAACCACAGATCATGTATTGTTTATGTCCAGTGTTGTCAGTTGTCAATTTAATTTTAACTATACTAATTTGTCATGGAATGGTAAAGTATTATGTATAAGTATTGTAGTGTGTGCGTCAAATGGAACGCAAGAATAAAATCTTTTTCTTTCTTTCTTTCTTTCTTATGGTAAAGATCAGCTAATTTGACACTCACTGACTGACTTATGATCATCAAAATAGAACTAGTACTTCCCATATAGGTAACTAGAGAGCTGAAATTTGGATAGGTTTTAGTACCCACACAAAGGGAAAACCTTCAGAAAGAGGATCAGCCTCCATTTCATCCCTCTTTTACCTGATGAGGGACCATAGTGGGAACAGCTAAACTATTGGAGATAAAGAAATGCCACCTTAGCAAACGTTGTTCATTGTGATGGGCATTTTCTGTTAACATATAAAAATTGAAGGTCTGGACTACGTGATGTGAAACCCTAGGAGACTAGCTAAACTATTAGAGGTTAGGAAATGCCGCCTTAGCAAAAGTTATTCAGTATGATGGGCATTTTGAGTTGACGAATAAAAATCGAAGATCTGGAACACCTGATGTAGAACCCTAAAAGAGACCATCTAGACTATTATTAGAGATATGGAAATGCCACCACAGAAAAACGTAACGCGATCATAAATGTTTTTAGCGTTATTTATGTGCATGTTAGGAAAATGGAATGTTCGTGAAAAGTGAAAAAAAAAAAAGAAAAACACACAAAAAGAAGTGAAATCCCAACAAAAACATTCTGTAAGAACGTGCCAATCCTCGACCGAGATTACTTGGCTATAAAAAGTAGTGAGATCAATTAAAGAGCCAAGTGTAAGTGAATAAAACAAAACGAGTAACTTGGCCGTTAAACATTTTGTAAGAGTAGTAAATCTAGGTAGATATGCCCGACAAAGAGTCAATTCTATGTGAATAAAAGAAACTATAGTACGTATATACGTATATTCAGTGACGTCTGATTATTGAGATTTTAGAGCAGATTGATGAGATGGGTCCATTCGAGTTTCTTCACCAAGCTTCGAGTCGTGCCTAGTGATGGGTCGAGGGTTTAAACCCAAAAGGCATAAATGGGCATAAACTGGGCGAATAGGGCAAAAACGAATTTACGCCCAAATAAACGCCCAATCGCTGGGCAGAAAATTCGACTACATTAAATATATGTATCTTGTAGAAAAAAGGTTTTTAAACAACAACATAACATCACGCCTGTATTAAGCTATTTTCATGTCAAACGTTTAATTGTGAAGCTTTAGAATCTTTCGAAAATGTTGTATTTTATGATATATATTAGTTTCTTTTGCTGACTTGGCATCCGCTCGTCACTTGGGGTTTACACTGAAAATCAGCGCTGTTGTGTTTCATGTTACAACACAGCATCATACTGAGTGTCAACCTCTTTGCCGCAGCGACGATATGCAACGTTGAGATTTCCTACAATGTAAGCTACTTTTATGTTGCTTTTTTTTAGGGTTCCGTACCAAAAGGATGCCAAACGGGAGCCTATTACTCTCGCTACGCTGTCCGTCCGTCTGTCCGTCCTTCTGTCTGTCACAGGGCTGTATCTTTGTAATGGTAATAGATAACCAGTTAAAATTTTCACAGAATATATAGTGCCTATCACGACAAATACTAAAAATAAAAAAACCAAAGGGGGTCCCAATACAACCTCAAAAACAAGCAATTTTTCCAACGTTTTGGTTCCTGCTCTATCTTCAAAACGGTAATACACACCGGCGTCAAACTCGGTCTGATTATCGTGCATACTATTTAGTTTAGCAACAAACACTAAAAATAGGGCAAACATAGACATATGTGATGGTACCTGCGTAAGAAATAGATGCAAGAATTCATATTTCGCGCACGATACGTTGATGTCTTTTGATGCACTCTCGTAAATTAAATCAGATTCTATAGGATATCAATCAGGTCGATGGGTGGTACGGAACCCTTACTGCGTGAGTTCGACACACACTTGGCAGGTTTTTTATGTACTTACCTACTGCATGTCTTGTTATGGCAATAAATCATTTTTCTTTCTTTTATTGTTCGCAACACAAAGGCATTTACTAATATTTAAGTAAGTATTGAGTAGGCAGCAAATTAGCGACTCCCGCAGGCTCTATATCTTAGAAAACTATAACTTTTATAACAGTTTCGTACCTCATATCTATAAAACTATACATAACAACTCAAGGCATACTTTCTTACTACAAGTTGACACAACATACATCAAAAAAATAATGAACTTCTAATTCAAAAATTTGAAAGTAAAATTATACAAAATTCTAATTCAGCTTAATTTTGGAAGACTTTATTCAGCGACACGCTACTATACAGGCTACTTCAAAAAAATGTTGTTTCAGAATACACCGTACCTATCTGCAATAATTTAGGCTTCAATATTATTTTTCCCTAATTGTATTTATTAAGATGAATGCCGAAGCCCGCAAAATTCAAAATTTCTTGTGTTTTTTGCTTATTGTAACTCTGTTTTGAGTTGTATATCAATCAAAATAAGATTCGCGGTAGTAACAATATATCTACTGAATAATACTTATAAAAAATATAAACCTAGCTTTATAAGCTCTAGAAGCTCGATAATCGATAATTTGATCGATAAATTAATATAATCCAGCTTGTACAGCTTATAGAGATAGGTTAATTTTTTTCATGAGTATTATTCAGTAGATATATTTTTATTACTACCGCGAATCATATTTCGATTTATACACAACGCGAAATAAAACTACAATAAGCAAAAAAACGCAAGAAATTTTGAATTTCGCGGGCTACCCTGAAGCATTCACCTTAAATTGACAGTACAATAACATTAAGGGGACAAGTAAAGGTTTTCTTAAGGGTCAATCTACTATTTTACCCACACTTTGCTGTCCCCAACAAAATTCTTCTGAAAATATTGTTCTTGGTAAAAATACACATCATCATCATCATTTCAGCCAAAAGACGTCCACTGCAACGACCACTCATGCATATGCTTCCCGCATGCAGCATATTCCCGCGACCTTCACCAGGTCGTAAGTTCACCCTGTGGGGGTTCTACAAACGCTGCACCTAACAGTGCGCGGTCGCCAGTCCAGAACATTGAATCCAGAATCCAATTCAGAATTGCCAAACTTAAGTGGCATTGAGCAAAGCAATTTCCCGAAAAAATACACTGAATTGTAACAATAAGATGCAAAAATGAATTCCAAGGCTAGGCTCTACAAGGATCGTGTGAACGTGCCTGAAAATCATCGATTAATTCCGATTTTGATGGTAACTCCGTATGCAAAAACTTTCCACCACACAGAATTCTTCCACCTTCAATCCGATTTACGTTTTCGTTACAGTAATGTTTAGTGCTTATCAATAATAATTTATTAATTTCATAAGTTAATTATTAATAAAAATAAGGCAAATAAAGACATGCGTGGTGGTACCTTGTTAAGAAAGAAATGCAAATATGAATGACATCTACGGGATGTGATGCACCTTTGGTGAACTCTCATAAATTAAATCAGTTTCTACTGAGTATCAGGTAGGAACCCTTAGTGAGCGAGTCCGACTTGCACTTGGTTTTTTTCTTTACTAGCTACGCTTGGCATGGGCGCCGATCCTCTGTTACTGCTGACGAGCCGCAAAGCCTGCGACAAATTTCAAGGAAATTGTTTGTAATTGTTCTAAAGCTTGGGTTGTCCCATAGAAATCTAAATAATAAGGTAATAGAAGTGGCAAAGGCACGTGAACTTGTCGCCGGGTACAGATGTCTCATAGGACACCAGAGCGCGATCCTATTGCTTGATCATCAGTGCTGTTTTGGACGGAGAGTCACAAAATTTAATTTTGCAGCATATTTTTACAATGGTTTGTTTTTTATGGTTAATTTATTTTGCATTGAATGTTAGAAACATGGTGGGCGTAATTGCGTATGTGTGTTGGTAGCAGCAGACCGGCGACACGCGTTTCGGTATTAAAAGACTTAGATAACATTTCTATTACCTTTTTACAAAGATTTCTATGGGTTGACCCATATTTATTGAATCGTATGCCATCTTTATAGGCTATCTATACATCTATATTATTTTATTCACAATGACAAATTGAGATTCTTCAACCATATGGTTGACCCTTAATTGCTATACAGGGCGTCCCACGGATATGCCACATGGAGGGAAAGTACCTTGAATATTGTAGATGGAACATTTTACTGAAAGAAGACATTATTTGAATTTAAAAAACAATTTAAACTACATTCATAGATATTTAAATGACTACATGGTTTAACCGGAAATCGAACCCGTTACATGGGAAAAATTATTACCCTGTAGCTTTATCATAACGATCGAAAGGCTTCATCATAAGGACCACTAACTACTACCTGCTATCCTGTAGCATTCACCTTAAGCAAAAAAATATTTGCTTAAGGTGAATGCTACAGGGTAGCCCGCGAAATTTTGGCGTTTTTTGCAAATTGTAGCTTTATTTTGCGTTTTATATCGGTTAAAATATGATCGGCGGAAATAATAACAATATATCTACTGAATTATACTCGTAAAAGCAAGCGTAAAGCGTAATCTGTACAAGCTTGAAAATCGATAATTTGATCGTAAATTAATATTACAATTTGAAAAAAACGTCAACATTTTTGAATTTCGCGGGCTACCCTGCAGCCTTCACCTTAATAACATAGTGTCACAAATAAAAGGAAGACTATGAATTTTTACATTTGATGTGAAATTTTGTTCAGAAAAATGAAAAGCTGACATTGCCGTAAGGAAATACAACTGACATTATCATAAGTACCTATTACTAATAAATGTACCCACTTGAGAAGTACACATCATCATCATCATCATTCCCTATTATAATTTAAGTGCATGATAAAATGATAAAGAGATACTTAATTAGTAGGTACCTGGTTGTAAAAGAGTGCGACTTTGTATTCAACAGGAAGGACTCATTTTGAGCATTTGATAAATTGATTAATTTTGTAATTATTTAAATAACTATGAATGCAGTTTAATAGTACATTATGATACAAGTGAGCTAATTTGACTATAATACTCGAGGCTGGATTGCAGGCCGTGCTGAAGGCGAGGGCGTAATGGAGCCGAGAGTATAATAGTCAATGCTCACGCGTGTCATACGACGTTTTTCAAGACACTTGCGAAGAAAAATACATACATTTTAGACAAATATTTAATTTGTGATAAATGGCGCGCGGATTACTGTAATGTAACCGCACGGTAACTTACAGCTATGCGCGCGCAGGTGGCCGAAGGAAACCGCCATACAGCCTAATATTAAAAATATTATAAATAGATTTTTTTTATTTAAAACACAAATTAATATTAATTTGTTGACAAAAATAAATAATTTGATGAAATGAAATGTTTATTTAGCATATTTTAATTAATACATTTGATTTATTCCCAAAAATGTTATATTTTGTTTAGGCATAAAAACTCTTTGCTGTGATTTAAAAATAAACTGTAAAGTAAAAAGCACTAGTGCGATAATATAATGAAATAAGCACGCGTGCGTAATAAGCTACGTTATGAACCTAAAATCGGTGCAATAAGAGCCATTTTACGAGCAAGTGTGTTGAAAATTTAAAAAAAAAAAGTCACGTTGATTCACATAGCAAAAAAATCTGCAGTTTATCATATGCCCTATTTAAACTAGCTGCATATGTCAACACAGATAATTTGTTAACAGCATATTATGGCCTTATTGAATCCATACTGAGATATGGAATAATCTTTGGGGTAACTCAACCAATAAAGATATCGTTTTCAAAATGCAAAAACGCTGTGTACGTGCTATGTTCGGAATGGAAACCACTGACAGTTGCAAGCCAATGTTTGTTAAGCACAAAATTCTTACACTTCCGTCAATTTATATTATCGAAGTAGCATTATTTATAAGAAGTAATCCGCATTTGTTTCCTCGATTATCGGATAATTGTGTTCGAAGCCCACGTGATAATTACACACAATGTATACCTACATGTAGCTAAAAGTAAAAAGTATTGTATGTATGGGTCCAAAAATATATAATAAAATTCCAAAGGACATCAAACTACTAAATTTAAATTTATTTAAGGTCAAACTGAAAAAGATGCTAACAGAAAAATGCTTTTATATTATAATTGACTTTTTAAATGATAAACCTTAACATGTGTATTCCATTTTGATAATTTTACAATTGTATATTGAAATAATATAATTAAATTTTAATATTTGTACGCCTTCCATGGCATAACATGTTGAGCTTTATAATATGTACCTATATACTAGCTTTTACCCGCGGCTCCGCTCGCGTTAGATTCTGTTAACCCGCGTGACGGATACTGTAATTTTACATATGTTATAACAAATAAATATATATTTATTTTTAATATTACATGAATATTATATACATTAACGTTACATTAGGAAGACATTATGAAAGTTCTATGAAATTATTTTTAAATGATGTTTTTGTTTTTAAATTTAGTTTTTGTAACTTTAGTCGCTGTGTATCTCTTTTAATTTAGTTTTATAGGTTTTGTAATCTTAAGTCGCTGTGTCGTAAAGCTCCATTTTTTTTCTTTACCACCCTGAATATTGTACATCTTATGGATATGTTACAGTGAAACTGTTTTATGTTTTAACATCTGTGTTTTCAATTACATGTGACAAACAATAAAAATCAATTTTATTCTATTCTAAAATAATGTCTTCTTTCAGTAAAATGTTCCATCTACAATATTAAAGGTACTTTCCCTCCATGTGGCATATCGTGTGGGACGCCCTGTATAGCCTGGCACGAAATCAGTCATGAAAACTAACATAGAATCTTCATTTAAATAAGTTTGTTTTCCGCATATATCAGAATGGAAATATTGAAAAACAAGATCTCAGAAAGGTATTACGCATTTGCAATACAGAAATACACACTTTTATAGCACCGAATCAAAAATTATCAGGAAACGGTCTAAGATCTAATATGGAAATTGATAACTAAAAGTCACGAGTTCCGACTGTCTACAACTGTGGACCATCAACCATACAGCCCAATAGACGCCTAATGTTGAATATAATGCGTACAATAAATTCTGTCAACTAGCTGAGGTCATTGACTTGTACCTATGGACTTGTAATACCTACGAAATAAGCGTGTATACCTACAGTATCCGGGCCACTATTATGGCGGCCATAGCTAGGGAAGTAAGTAATCAAAACTAAAAAGTATCGATGTCGATGCTCGTATTTCTTACCAGATGTGTGCTGATTAAAATAATTTTCAAGTAGTAATAAATAATGCAATTATATCAAATACTAAGTTCGGCTGTCCCTAGGATATAAAAAATCAAGCTTCTAAGTCAAGGCAATCATACGGCTATGTCACATTTTGATACTCGCAAACTCACATAAATAAATAATAAATAAATAAATAAATATCTTTGGGACATTTTTACACAGCACCATCTAGTCCCAAACTAAGCAGAGCTTGTGGTATGGGTACTAGACAATGAATATAATACGTATATACTTTTTTTTTTGTAAATACATACTTATAATACATAAGCAACACACCCAGACCAACACAAACACATATGTTCATCACACAAATAACATAAAAAACCTATAGGGTACTTTTCATTGACCTAGAATCATGAAATTTGGCCGATATATCGAAATATCGTTTTTTTTTTTCAATATATCGAACTCCGATCGTATATTTAAAAATATCGATATATTGAAAATCTGATATTTAAAAAATATCAACAGCCCTAGTTTGTTAACTTGACAGCTCATGTACTATGGGCCACATTGCGGGGTAAGCGGGGTTGCCACGCGGCGTAGGTATTTTGACATCCCGTAAAGATGTTGCCAAGTAGAGAATATTCAAATTGCATGCGATCTCTTTCACCAGACGACTTAACACGTTGGTTAACAAGAGACAAAGAAGAGTTTCATAATTCAATAACGATTTAATAGATATTTGTATAAACTAGGTCGATATAGAAGAATACGCCGCTTCCACAGGTTTATTAGTTCAATGACTGAGGTGGACGGGGTACTGCAATCCGATTAGTCCTACCAAGACGGCTAATTGGCTCATCAGTAACGCGTTTTAACGGTTTTTTTACACAACAACAGTTTTAACGGCTCGCAGTGGTTGAAACTGATTTAAAGTTTTCAAGTGGTGAATAGTGGCGACCTACATCAGTGCTGTTATTGATGTGTTGACAGCCATCGGTCGCCTGTAATGAGGCGTCTATGGGGTGTGTGGTCGATGGTCTAGACTGATTTTTAACCGACTTCAAAAAAAGGAGGTGGTTATGTATTCGGCAGCTTTTTTTTATTGTATTCGTTTGTCTTTTAACAGAATCCTAAAAGAGACACGAATCAAAGCGGCCCATAGTAAACACTTGTAAAAAAAAATTGGGTGTAAAAATTCCAGTCGGATTTTTCCGTTGGAAAATTCATATCCCTTTGTTGGACTGATCCATAATACTGTGCCTGTAAACACTTAAATATAATTAAAAGGAATATGACAATCCAAACTTCTGCCAAAAACGCGATTTTAAACGATAACATTTTTCAATGTATGACTAGTGGCGCCACCCTGAATTTTATGTACTCATTGGTGCCAAACTGTACGACTGCTAAAAAAAAGGTTTAAAACTCCTTGGTTGGGTCGAAGTGGCATTAAAAACTCCTTAGTTGGGCTGAAGTGTGCGGTTATGGAAAAAAAAATTACCCCATTGTTTTGTTCAGCAAACTGTATCGTAATGAAACTTTAGAAATTCATTACAGGTGCATGTGCGTAAAGTATGTCATTATGACATTACTTTCGAGTTCATAATTCGAATTTTACGATACGAGTGTAAATAATAGTTATTTGGTATACAAGAGTGCAAAGTTGCTTTTTAACCGCGTGCTCAATTTTGATGCCCGAGCAAGCGAAGGATTCTAAAATTGAATCAACAGTTAGAATACTGAGCGTTAGCGAGGGAATCAATAGAGCACAAGGTGAAAAATCTTTGCACTCGAGTGCAACACGTAACTTTTCATTCCACCTCAGCGAGGAAATGACTAAATGCAAAAAAAAAACATTTACAATCACAAGATACTTTTATTTCACTTTAGGTATTAACTACTACATTATGATAGGTAAGTATTACAGAATAATCTTTAAACTATAACAAATAATACTTAGGTATACCTAATTAAGAAAAATTGTAAGTAACGTTGCTACAGTTACTTAAGTCGAGAGTAATATTTTTGTTAGGTACTGTAATGTTGGTGTTAGTGACTTGTGTACTGTTTTTCGGTAAACTCTCTGTCATACTTAATAGTTGTACCGATTCATCGGATTCCCTTGGCGTAAATGAGCAAAACGTTTTCTGAGAAAATTTTGGTTCCTTTATCTAGTCGCCACATGTTAACCATATCGTATTGTTTCAAATACTTCTCGCGTGATTGTTGAGGGAGAAAGCTCATTTGTGCATTATTAACAGTTTCAGTCAATTCTGTTTGCGTCAAATAAACTTCCTCGTCGCTAGAACCACTCATTTTAGGGTAATAGACCTGTGCATTTTAGGTTTTTCACTTGTTTTCAAGTTTCTTGTTTTTAACCTAAGGTTTTAATAAAATGACGTGAAAAGAAACTGGCGCGCGCAAAGCAAATAAAACAAAAGTACACCAAGAAGGTTCCGAGTCTGAGTTTTTAACAAATTAAAAAAGGTTGTATGATAAATTCGGCACCATGGAGGGAGAAGTAAATAGGTTTAATGATGTTTTGAATTCACAAACCTAGTGCACACGATGTTCTAAATTCAATTTACTTTATCTTCTAGGGGATAAAAACGGCTTTTGCACTCAGATATCAAAGAGCAAAAATACTCTTTCCGAGATGGGGGGATTAAAATAAAATTTTAGACACCACTTTGGTATTTTGTACGTATAGTCGTTTACAGTGACTGAAAGTCAATAATGATTTGAATTAATATTATTAAGCTATTTTATGACCAATCATAGTACGGGCAATCTAATTCAAATAATTGTGTTCAAGTCTTTAAATACCCATCTACTTAAAAACAAGAATATTTCAAATATAACATAAAAAAATATATTCTAAAAATATCATTATACGTTTTATATTTATTTTGGACAAGTTATCGCAGTCACACTAGTATCAAAACATTAGGCTGGTTTATTTAACTTAAACTTTCAAGTACGATGTTTTGCTTTAAATAAATAAATAAATATCTTCGGGACATTTTTACACAGCACCATCTAGTCCCAAACTAAGCAGAGCTTGTGATATGGGTACTAGACAATGGATATAATACTTATATACTTTTTTTTTGTAAATACATACTTATAATACATAAGAAAGACCAACACAAACACTTATGTTCATCACACAAATATTAAAAAAAAAAAAAAAAAAAAAAAAAAAAAAAAAAAAAAAAAAAAAACGTAATTTCATTTCCCTCTGGTTTATATCTTTTACTTGAGAAAAATAGTACATTTCTGTCGAGGCCTGAAATAAAACAATTGACGGCCGAGTAATATTGGAAGGACGAGTAAAGCCGTACTTCCGAAGATATTTTAAAAGGACGAGGCGTAAGCCTAGTCCTGTTTAACTAAACGAGGCCGTTAATTGCTACTTCGGCCGAGACATGTATAGTACCTACTTTTCTCTCATTTGCAAGGAAACAGTACACAAATTAATTCAACAGTACCTAATTTTTATTCATGCCAATTCACACACGCGCGGTTCTTGTTCTATTTTCAAACATTCGAAAAAAATAATGCGCATTCAGCCTTTAAAATAATATTCATATTCATATTCATTTATTTGTAAAGTAAATATCGTATCCCTAAAAAAACCTCGCAAAGATAATTAAAAAAAATCTGTCCAGCAATTTCTATTACTGTCATGTTGTAAATTACTTGAGTATTATTTCGTAGGGTACGGAAAAGAGCAGATTTATGTATTTTTTAAATAATGTAGCAATTTCCGAGCAAGTGGGAGAAAAAAACAATTCCTCACACTAAGATTGAGTGCATTTACAAACACAAAAATATGCACTGCACAAACACCCATGCCTGGATTACTGTCTATGGATCATATGAATATTTTTTAAATACGATAATGTTAACTACATTTATTGTAATAATTTCTTAGGTTTTCGCGATCACTACACATTATAATAAAACAAAGTTTAACCGGATTAAATCGCGTGTATTATTAAAATTGGTTTCCCTGACGTTTCGAAAGCTTTGCAGCTTTCGTGGTCGCAGGTAAACTAAGATGACAAGCGTCTTTACAGATATTTCTAAAAAAAAAATTTAATTTACCGTACAATTTTTATTAATTAAAATCGTTTCGATGCATGCAGTAACCACTCACAATGTCATTGTCTTTTACAGTGTTGCTTGCTGTTTGGGACTTGATTATTAACCAATTTAAATAATATACGCGATTTAATCCGGTTAAACTTTGTTTTATTACATTTATTGTGCTTGCTATTCCATAGGTAATTTAAGGCAGTGCCAATAAATGTTTGCAAAAAGACTGCTCAATAACATCATGTTGAAATGAAGTGTAAATAGCTGATAATTCCAGATAAACCTAACTGGATTACAACAATCAAAGTGCCAGTGCAAATCAAATCAAAGCATACTTAAAAGCCTATTCAAAAAATATTCGTCATTTTCATTGTTAAAAAATATTAATTATTTTCTAATCTAAAGCATTAAAGCACATTTGAAATGTATTTTCTATTGTGTTTTATTTTTACACATTACTATTATTGTAACGTAGCTAGAGGTACGAAAACGAGTTTACTGTATTCGATGAAGGGTAGGCCGAGTGTCGCCCGGAGGGCCTAAACAATATCATGTTATACTAATACAATAAAAATAACCCCAAACCCTATAATATTGGGAAACGTCTTTTCAATGTGTAGTATTATACGGTTTTGTATGTGTGTATCTGTTTTTTGCGAACGCTTTTATTATTTATACGTAGTTATTAAAGGAACGGCGATGTTATGTATGAAAGAAGTTTTATTGATGAAAAATCCAACCATTCCAATAAAATATTTTCAATAAAATATATACATACCTAGTGGGAAAAAGAACCTATAATATTGATGATAAAAAATATTCAAAGAGACATTTATGTATTTAAAAATAAGTATAATTAAGTCTAGGAGTGGGTCGTTGTCGATTTTACGGTAAACGGAACGCAGCCGTTTTCACGACGACGAAAACAAGTCTTCGAAACGGTCCTGAAGAAGACTGCCTAAAAATGATACTTTATGGTCATAGCAATAATGATCATTTTTCTTTGCTCTGAACGTCGCGGACGAAGACTGGTTTTGTAAGACATTGCATGTTCGGCTGTATGTTCAGAATCATTAGGTATAAATTCGCATGACACATTCGAAGACTGGTTTGTGCAACGACGACTGTTTTATGAACGAAACGATGAGTTATTAGACTTTTGCTTGAAGCACATACCAGTTAGCCTCAAGACGTCGCTTAAACAAAGTTTTGCATGAGAACGCAGTCGTAAAATGTTGGCGGGGACCGGGGGGCGGACGGCGCGTTATGATTGGTCGTCTTAAAAGTTCAGTGGCATGATTCCGTATGATTGGTACCGCTCGCCGGCGGACTGACGTCTGATTGGCGGCGGTGCATGTCATATGCAGTGGTACTGCATATGCGTTGTGACCGGGGGTGTCTGGCTAATCGGCGTCTAGAGGATTACTGGTCTGTGGCTTGAAGTTATACTTTATGTCTATAAATGTAAAGATCATTTTTCTTTGCACTGATCGTCGCGGACGAAGACTGGTTTTGTAAGACATTGCATGTTCGGCTGTATTTTCAGAGACATTGTGTATAAATTCGCATCACACATTCGAAAACTGGTTTGTGCATCGACGACTGTTTTATGAACGAAACGAAGAGTTATTGGACTTTTGCTTGAAGTTATACTTTATGTCCATAAAACAGTAAAGATCATTTTTCTTTGCTCTGATCCTCGCGGACGAAGACTGGTTTTGTGAGACATTACATGTTCGGCTGTATTTTTAGAGGCATTAAGTATAAATTCGCATCAAACATTCGAAGACTAGATTTTGGAACGACGACTGTTTTAATCGGAATATGAAAACGGTTCCTTCGTCGTAGATCAGAAAACGGTTGTTAAAATCGGTCCGTCTTTAGAACGCTCACTCCTAATTAAGTCTTTATTCCCCAAAGTATATAATTAAAATTAAGAATTATTATTCATAATTAACAAAATCAATTCAGATTACCATTATTTTACATCATTTACATAATTTATGAATGTATTATTTTAAAACTATCATTAATATTTATTTTTACTAGCTTTTAACCGCGGTTTTGCTCCCGTGGTTTTTTAACCAAAGCCTGTGCCTTTCTCCAAGATAAAAATATAGGTAAGTATATATATTGGTTATAGACCTGTTGCTCCGTTCCTGCATGATATAAGAACAAAGCAAATTTCGTAATGGGATACCTTGTATATAAGTTGCATATGTTACTCTCCGGCCCATCAACTATCTCTGCAAAAAATTGTGTCAATCCATTGCTGCGTTAAAGAAGAAAAAACCAACATACACACTTTCGCATTAGGATACTCAGTATAATAACGTTACTTCCCCGTCCATACTTTCGGCATAACGAACAACACAAAAAAATAATTGCACAAATCCATAGTTCAAATCGTGAGTAACCAAAGGGAAAAAGCACTTTATAGTTTTTCCCGAATTTTCAAATTTTTCTTTCATACAAACCTTGTCCTGACAATTGCGAATACAACAAAAAAGTATCAGCCAAATCGTACGAACTATTCTCAAGCGATACATGTGGCAATTGATTTTTATTTATATTGATGTATGATTATTTAATTAAATATTTTAAATTGTACATATTAGTATAAATATTATTAAAATCATGTTTCGGTTTCGTGGGTACCAGTGTAGTAAATAGCCTTTCACTCTATCTGTTGTCGGTTGTTCTGGCAGAGTGTTCTGCCCAGCGCCATTTTATGCTACATGCTATTTTTGCTGCGTGCAGGATTTTAGTATTTTTACGGATGTCACTGCATCTTACTCTGTCCCTCAGTTTTAATCCTAGCATATTTCTTTCGACTGATCCTTGGAAAATTGTTTTTTTTTAAATCATATCCAGAGTGATGGCCATGATTGACATCCGTATAATAGTGTAGGGGTTTATGACCGAATCCATTGTTTTTTTTCTGTAAATGTATTTCCCTCTTGGAATAAAAGGTGTTTGAATGACTAGTATGCTTTTCAGGCTTCTTTATCTTTATTTCAACTTCTTCAGTGTAATGGATTTTAAATGAGATATTCTGACCTAGATAGGATGATTGTTCAGTATACCCAATAGTTTCGTTGTTGATATACTTACGTTTTCTTTATTCCTTTAGTCTTTTTTCAGCTGGATTTTTACAGGAAAAATTATAAAAAGTAGATAGATAGATAGAATATGCTTTATTGTGCACCATGAAAATAGTAGTAAACAGGAATAAAGTATAAATTATGGTTACATGGGCGGTCTTATCGCTAAAAGCGATATCAACCAGACAACCTTTGGATGGACAAAGAAGACATAAGATCTAGATAATGGGGGTAGTCCGTGGCGTACTACTGTATGTTTATAAACTAAAATAAATAAATAGCACAAAATATATTACACATATAGGTGTCATAAATATATAACATATATGTATATAAATAATCTTACAATTTAGAATAGTGATTTGATACATATGCAATGTCTAAGGAAAGGTAGAATTCTTAAAGTACAACTGCATTCAAAGATTGTTTTAAACTTGCTTTGCTTGCCTGATCCGGTAAAAACGAACCAACAATCTTGTTCCTTACTATTTTTCCGATCTATTGATGAACAAGATGTTTCAAAGTGTATTAATAATAATATATTGTTTTCAGATTCAAGTTTATCGACTTTGAGTGAGTTAAACTAAAGACAGTCAGTAAGGCATTTCGTCCTTAGTCACGAACTGTAAGCAATTGACTTCTTGGCCAGCGACGGAGGCTCTATTCATCTCACACAATATAAGAAAAGACGTAATCATGTCTAGAGAGGAATCACGTCCAACGAGCGACAAGGCCGGAATTCCGTCTGGCCCGACATCCCCCGTAGTCTTCGCTGTAGATAATTTTCTTTACAAAAAGAAACGGTCTTGCTTAAGGTTTTTCTAAAATTAGGGTCGACGCTATTTATCACTTTTCCAATTTTCCCACAACGTGTAGAAAATGTCGAAGCGATTTTAAATTAAACCCTTTATTTTATGAACAGTTGTATTTTCGTATTCAGATTAAATTATGATATGCTTACTTGTAAAACAGTTAATGTTTATTATTCTTATACTGGAAAATTAGATGTGTAATAAATTAGGGGAACTCTGTACATATTGTTTCGTTTCAACAAAGTGAAATGGGTTTACAATTACTAAAACCTATGCACTAATACAATAATTAACTACTATTAAAAATTTCTTATGTTTTCGCGATCACTACACTTTATAATAAAACAAGTTTAACCGGATTAAATCGCGTATATTATTTAAATTGGTTTCCCTGACGTTTCGAAAGCTTTGCAGCGTTCATGGTCGCAGTTAGACTAAGATGACAAGCGTCTTTACAGATATTTCAAAAAAAATTATGACATTGTGAGTGATTACTACGTGCATCGAAACGATTTTAATTAATAAAAATTGTACGGTAGATTAATTTTTTTTTTTTGAAATATCTGTAAAGACGCTTGTCATCATAATCTTCCTGCGACCACGAACGCTGCAAAGCTTTACGCAAATACGACCCAGAAACCAAGCGCCAGTCGACTGTTTGGGTGTTTCAAAATGAGCCAACGCCTACCAAAGTGAAGCGATCTAGAAGCGGGGGTAAGATTTTGATCGCTAGCTTTTTTAATTTGACTGGCCACTTGGTATCAATTCCCTTACGGGATCAAAGAAGCATTAATGCCGAATGGTATACTACCAAATGTTTGCCAGAAGTTTTCTCTGTTATAAGCAACAAGCGACCAAACACAGGGCTCCGCGGGCTACTGCTCCACCACGACAATGCACCTGCGCACACCGCACTCAAAACGAGGGACTTCCTGGACAGCACGCCAGTCAAACTCCTGGGTCACCCTCCTTACAGCCCTGATCTAGCACCGTGTGACTTCTTTTTATTCCCAAAAATAAAAAATCAGCTCAAAGGGATACAATTTTCGTCGCCGGAAGATGCGCTGGCTGCGTTCGAGCAGGCTGTAAACGAGGTGTCTGCGGCGGACTGGAAAAAGTGTTTTGAAAACTGGTTTAGGCGCATGAATCTTTGTATAGAGGCTGGTGGAAAGTACTTTGAAAAGATTTGATAAAAATATATGTACGTATAGAACAATTTTTTTTAGTTTCGCAAAACTTTCTGAGTGTCCCACGTATTACATTATGACTTGATGTACGACTCTTGTGAAGGGCAGGTTCTTTATTGTTGACGTTCAATAAGCGTTTATTGGCTTTAGCCTAAATTGAATAAATGCCATTTTGATTTTGGCATCGGACATAATATTGGACAGTTAATGTGAAGATGTTGATACAATTTTGATTCTATAGCTATTGTAGCTAGTACTATGCACAAAAATCTTAAAGTCAATGAATATAAATTGTGATAAGAAAAATTCGATCACGAGTAGGACTCGAATCTAGTTAAGTATACAAGTCACCTTAATCGATAACTACCGTGAACTCTGCTTGTTGTAAGTATTCAATGTATGTGTATGTGTATTTCCACTTAAAATACTTATTAGTGTGACGTCAGCAACATCTTATTGAGGATCAGAATGTCCTTCAACCGACTTGTCAGCTAATTCAATATCGTATAAATGCGCCTACCCTTATTAATTATTCTAACGCATTAACGCAAGCAGGACAAAATCTAAAGAAAAAATCGCTCACGAGCAGGATTCAAACTTGCGACTTCTGGTTCGGTACACCAGTCGCTTTAACCGTTAAACTACAATGAACTCTGCTTGTGGTATCTAATAAGAATACATACATTAATCATCATTTCAGCCGAAAGAGGTCCACTGCTGGACATAGGCCACCCCTAATAGGGGGCATATACCATAATCGCCACGCTTGGCAAGCGGGTTGGCGATCGCAGTTGGTTGGTCAAATACTCAGAGAACGCTGCTGCCCATCCTCTGGTGAATCCCTTAGTCGCTTTTTACGACACCCATGAGAAGAGATAAGGGAGGTCATACATTAATACATGTTCATTATTCTCTAGTTAAATAAATAGCCTATAAAATCTACTGTTGAACCTTTCTCGAGCTTGTAAGATAAGCTTGAGTCGTTACCGAGTTAGACATTTAAAGATAAAGAAAAACTTTTGGATTCGAATTCGGCAGATGCTGCAAAAAGACGTTTGAAAAGTTAGTGCAGTTCACGATGAACGCGAATGCCCCAAGTCCACTCGCCTTAGTCCAAACAACTAGACTTTACATAGCTCGGAATGAATGTAGAATTTTCTCAAAAAGTGAAGACTACTATGGGAGCTTAAATTTAAAATAAACTTCTTAGGTTTTCGCGATCACTACACATTATAATAAAACAAAAAACGAACGTCAGGGACACCAATTTAAATAATATACGCGATTTAATCCGGTTAAACTTTGTTTTATTATAATTTAAAATAAACTCATGTAAATGGAAGACTTTTTAGTAATTGCATTTGTAACTTTATTATATTTGCACATTAAGCTGTCGGTTTCGGTTAAAATATCTATAGCAGTCGTTATGGATGGTCAAAAGGCTTCTGGCTACTGAAAATCTGACAACTTGTCTTGACTCCGCCAGTTGCGGGAGTCGCTCCGTGTTAAATACTGATGTTCAGCCGCATCTGGTTAGACTGGAAGCCGACCCCAATGTAATTGGGGAAAAAGCGACGAGGTAAAATACAATTATAGAGATTACAAAATTACAAATCATCATTTTTTTATCAGCATAATTTTTTTTTAAATTGAGTATCTCAAACACTAGTGCATTACGGAAGAAATAATAATATGATCGGTCACATTTGCTGCACGAAATATTGAGTCGAGTTACCAGTAAATCTATCTATACTACTTATAATCTATCTATATACTATAATAAAACTGTAAAGGTCGAAAAGTCTGTACATTGATTTTTTTTTCGCGAAAACCGGCTAGGGGGACTAGAAATAAGCTACAGAACACGAATCAATCGTTTAAAAAATTTATGTCTGTCTGTCTGTCTGTTTGTTACCTCATCACGTGAAAACGGCTGAACGGATCGTAATGAAACTTAGCATTTGTATTGGTATTAGTCTAACTTAAAATATATCGTTTTTGTATCGCACGCGACACACGGAAGGAATTTGTTTGTTTAAAACAACAAAATTTCACATCAAATGTTTAAATTCGTGGTCTTCCTTTTATTTGTCACACTATGTTATTCAGCACAAAATAATCCTTATGATGAAGCCTTTCGATCGGTATGATAAAGCTACAGGAGGATTCTTTTTCTCATGTAACGGGTTCGATTTCCGGTTCAACCATGTAATTATTTAAATATCTATGAATGCAGTTTAAATTGTTTTTTAAATTCAAATAATGTCTTCTTTCAGTAAAATGTTCCATCTAAAATATTCAAGGTACTTTTCCTCCATGTGGCATATCCCTGGGACTCCATGTATAATGCACTATAATCGGACCTCGTTTTGAAGATAGAGCAGGAACAAAAACGTCAAAAAAAAGGCATGTTTTTCGATGTTTCTTTTATGGGGGCCACCTTTGGTTCCAGACTTTTATTTTATTTTAGTATTTGTCGTGATAGGCACCATAGTACCACATATTCCGTGAAATTTTCAATCGGCTGCCTATTACCGTTCAAAAGATACAGCCCTGTGATAGGCAGACGGACGGACGGACATCGTAGCGAGAGTAATAGGGTCCCGTTTGGCACGCTTTAGGTACGGAACCCTAATTACCCTCTCATAATAACTTACATGCTGGAGACTCATTGCTATTTTAGGAACACAGGTAAGATGAACACAAATAAAAATATAGAATTTTCTTTGCTGCACTTTCTACGGCATCTCATTCAATAACGATAACATTTGAATCAAAGCGTACTTCATATTTTATTTGTTTCCAGTGACATGAGTACGGCTAAAATCACTTTCGGCCAAAATTAATATTCAATCTATCTACAATTTACCCTACTAGAGATAGAAATTTGACATAAGCTCCATACAAAATATGTCAAATTTCTATCTCTAGTAGGGCAAATCGTGGATAGATCGGATATAGAACAAAAAACCGATGATGTACCGTAATAACCACAGATCATGTATTGTTTATGTCCAGTGTTGTCAGTTGTCAATTTAATTTTAACTATACTAATTTGTCATGGAATGGTAAAGTATTATGTATAAGTATTGTAGTGTGTGCGTCAAATGGAGCGCAAGAATAAAATCTTTTTCTTTCTTTCTTTCTTTCTTATATTAATTTTGGCCGTTTATAATTTCAAAATCATCACAATACAATAATTATGACACTTCAGTACGACATTTTATAGATTGGAATAGAGTCCTAAATTTATTCACGTGAACTAACGCGAAAAACTTCAAACAAAATAAGGTAATGACGCGTTCTGGCACCATTGATGGCGTCACTACGTATTCATGTGCAGACATTGCGTGTCCAATTAAGCAAAGCTGACAAGAGTTACGAAACGAGTAAAATTTCCAAGGTGTTAAATAGAAAAGGAGCGTTTATGACGCGATATGAAATTGCAATGAGGCGACAGTCCTGCCGAGGGTGGGCGAGTCTCAACAAATCCTACGATAACGCCTTCATTACCCACACGTCAACCCTCTTCTCGGTGCGTCTTCGTCACCGCTTCAATCTTTTCGCGGATATAACTCTTAAATTATGACAAAAGCGCCAGTTGGGAGCTGCATAATGAATCTCCACTAGTGATGAACGGTACAAACCATTCATCATCATCTTCCAATGAAATTTTGATTAAAATATTCGTTTAGATGCCGGACGCTTTTGTTTCTTTGCGCAAAAAATATATGTATAATATTTTTTGAGGTTATTATAAAGATATCCTGTTTGTATTTAATCACTATAACCTCTAATAACTACATCCTGTTTTTATATGACTACTAGCTTTTACCCGCGGCTCCGCTCGCGTTAAATTCTGCTAACCCACGTCAGTCCAGTCCAGTCCAGTCCAGTCCATTCCAGTCCAGTCCACTGTCCCGCTGCCCCACTGCCCCACTGCCCCGCTGTCCCACTGCTCCACTGCTCCGCTACCCCACTGCCCCGCTGCCCCACTGCCCCGCTGCCCCACTGCCCCGCTGCCCCACTATCCCACTGCGCCACTGCCCTGCTACCCCATAGCCCCGCTGCCCAGCTACCCCACTGCCCCGCTACCCCGCTGCCCCGCTACCCCGCTGCCCCGCTGCCCCACTATCCCACTGCCCCGCTACCCCACTGCCCCGCTGCCCCACTATCCCGCTGGCCCACTATCCCACTGGCCCACTATTCCACTGCCCCACTGCCCCGGTAACCCACTGCCCCGCTGCCCAGCTGTCCCGCTGCCCCACTGCCCCACTATCCCACTGCCCTACTCCCCTACTGCCCTGCTAACCCACTGCCCCGCTGCCCTACTGCCCCGCTACTCCACTGCCCCACCGCCCCGCTGCCCCACTATCCCACTGCCCCGCTGTCCCGGTACCCCACGGCCCCGCTGGCACGCTGCCCCGCTGCCTCGCTTCCCCGCCCCGCTGCCCCACTGTCCCGCTGCCTCGCTGCCCCACAACCCCACTGCCCCGCTGCCCCACTATCCCACTGCCCCGCTGTCACTGTCCTACTGTCCCACTATCCCACTATCTCACTATATCACTATCGTCCCGTCCCACTATCTCACTATATCACTATCGTCCCGTCCCATGTCCTGTCCCATGTCCCATCCTATGTCCAGTCCCATGTGCCGTCCCACTGTCCTGTCCCATGTCCCGTCTAATGTCCCGTCCCATTTCCCGTCCCATGTTCCGTCCCCTGTCCCGTCCAATGTCCCGTCGCAAGTCCCGTCCCCTGTCCCGTCCCCAGTCCCATCCCCAGTCCCATCCCCTGTCCACTCCACTCCACTCCACTCCACTCCATCGTACATTACTATCCGCTCGTGCAAATGCATAGAAGCTTCGATCTGTCGGGTGAGTACGCAACCCATGATTTTTTTTTTCTTTTTTTCTTTCTTTCTATCTTTCTCAAAACCCATACCAGTTTTTAAGTCAGATCAACAGCTTTCAAACAAAAAAAAATCATCAAAATCGTTCCAGTAGTTTTAGCGTGATGCTGGAACAAACAAACAAACGGACGTTTACAATTTTATAATAGTTAAGATTAAGATACCAGGCCCCTCAGAAAGTATTGCGAAAAAAAGTTTTTATATATGGGAGACTGGCCAGTTATAATGTTTTTCGAAAATATGATTATTTATAAGTAAAAATAAGTAAGATCCAATTTCAAAATTTCCCTCCACATTTTTTGCGAGTTAATTCAAAGTATTGTGTCTCACTGAAATATGGATCTGCGCCGGGAACATTTTAGAGCTATGATTTTATACGATTTCAAGTGTCGCCTGAAACCGGATGAATCGTACGATAGACTTCGAATGGCATTCATGGATGAAGGCCCTTCCAAGGCAACCGTGTATCGTTGGTATAACGAATTCAAGCGCGGTCGACCAACTTTGGGGGATGACGAAAGAAGCGGTCGCCCTTTGACGGCTGTTACCGAAGAAAACGTGCTAGCAGTGAAAAATTTAATCCAAGACAATAGGCGAATTACATATCAGGAGATTCAACACATATTGAAGATTGGATCGGGAAGCGTTCACGAGATTCTACACAGCCATCTTCGCGTGAGGAGGATAGTATCACGCTGGGTGCCGCACAACCTCACCGATGCTCAGAAGCAGGCCCGGGTGGAATGGTGCCGTGATATGCTTAACAAATTTGAAGCAGGCTCGTCTCGGCGTGTTTACGACATCGTTACAGGTGATGAGTCCTGGATTTATCAATACGACCCAGAAACCAAGCGCCAGTCGACTGTTTGGGTGTTTCAAAATGAGCCAACGCCTACCAAAGTGAAGCGATCTAGAAGCGGGGGTAAGATTTTGATCGCTAGCTTTTTTAATTTGACTGGCCACTTGGTATCAATTCCCTTACGGGATCAAAGAATCATTAATGCCGAATGGTATACTACCAAATGTTTGCCAGAAGTTTTCTCTGTTATAAGCGACAAGCGACCAAACACAGGGCTCCGCGGGCTACTGCTCCACCACGACAATGCACCTGCGCACACCGCACTCAAAACGAGGGACTTCCTGGACAGCACGCCAGTCAAACTCCTGGGTCACCCTCCTTACAGCCCTGATCTAGCACCGTGTGACTTCTTTTTATTCCCAAAAATAAAAAATCAGCTCAAAGGGATACAATTTTCGTCGCCGGAAGATGCGCTGGCTGCGTTCGAGCAGGCTGTAAACGAGGTGTCTGCGGCGGACTGGAAAAAGTGTTTTGAAAACTGGTTTAGGCGCATGAATCTTTGTATAGAGGCTGGTGGAAAGTACTTTGAAAAGATTTGATAAAAATATATGTACGTATAGAACAATTTTTTTTAGTTTCGCAAAACTTTCTGAGTGTCCCACGTATATGTGAGTGAAACCGTTTATATAATTTAATATCCTTTATGATCGTTCATTAATAATCTATATCTATCTATCTATATATATATAAAAATCAATTCCTGTTCGTTAGTCTCGCTAAAACTCGTGAACGGCTGGACCGATTTGGCTAATTTTGGTTTTAAAATATTTGCGGAAGTCCAGGGAAGGTTTAAAAGGTTAGAAATTGCGGATTTGCGAGGAACATAGTAAAAAAACAATTTTATTTTGCCATACAAACTACTGTCAAACATTTGATGTTCGTCCCGTTCGGTATGGTAAACTCGGGTCCCCTCTAATTGAAAGAACGTATTAAATAAGAGTTTTGGACCCGGTAGGTTGCGCTGCTGTCGGTATGTCACTGATCTCCTAAACGGCAGGGACGATTTTAATGATATTTTTTGTGTAGGTACGTTCGAGTCCAGGTCCCTGCAAGGTTTGAATGACCAATTGGACCCGGTAGGTCGCGCTGCAGTCGTTGTGTCTCCAAATTTGATTTGCTGAACAATTGATAACATGGGACGGGACATGGGACGGACGGGACATGGGAAGGGGCGGGACGGGACATGTGACATGGGGGACGGGACATGGGACGGGACGGCACATGGGAAGGGACATGGGCCGGGACGGGACATGGGACATGAGACGGGACATTGGACATGGGACGGGACGGGATATGGGACGCGGCGGGACATGGGATGGGACAGGACATGGTACGCGACGGGTCATGGGACGGGACTGGACATGGGACGAGATAGTGAGATAGTGTGATAGTGGGACAGTGAGATAGTGGGATAGTGAGATAGTGATAGTGAGATAGTGGGATAGTGACTGGACTGGACTGGACGGTCCGAATGAAAGGATGGATGGATAGATGGAACTGGACTGGACTGGACTGAATTAACAGGATCCGTCACGTGGGTTAGCAGAATTTAACGCGAGCGAAGCCGCGGGTAAAAGCTAGTAGTATAATAATATTTTTTGGGACATTTTTACACAGCACCATCTAGTCCCAAACTAAGCAGAGCTTGTAATATGGGTACTAGACAATGGATATAATACTTAAATACTGTTATTTTGTAATTACATACTTATATAGAATACTACTTATTCATTAGAACGGCTGGCTTGTCTCTAATTCTACGCGCTCCGTCTATCTTATTATTTTGGTCTTCGGTTATAGGTAAGGAACGGTCGTTGTATCGTGTGAAACGTTGTATACTAATGCCGCATTACTGAACCGTCCTGGTCGCTGCCGTATACACGGAAACGGTGTGTGTGTGAAAAAGGCCTTATTGCCTTTTCACACGTTCCTGTTACCGGATAGTCGGCGCCGGATACCCGGTGGCGAAGTGTAGGCTCGCTCTCACACGCAGCGGCGTAATTTTCCCAGTAGGCGGTCGCCGGGTGCGTGCCGGAACTACCACTGTGTGTTCGGTTGCCGTCTACCGGTTAGCCGGCAGTCGGACTCACATTCATGTATGGATTCAAACCAAAATAATAAGATTGGCATAGACGGAGCGCGTAGAACTAGTAACTGAAGCCAAAAAAAGGAATACTAAATAGAAAAGGAGTAAGTACCTACTATTCCGCCCGAAGATTTCGCAAGCAGCGTTCGGGAGCGTGCGTCTAGTCCTCAGCAGGTCAATTCTCGTAATAGAAAAACCGGCCAAGAGCACGTCGGCCCATGCTCAGTATTATAGGGTTCCGTAGGTAGGTAAGTGTAATTACAAACGAATCAAATCGAATATGGCTATTTTAGTATTTTCCGTTTTTGCAATAGACTGCAGCATTGGCGGCTCAGAGCGTGTGGTTATACAGCGCCATCTAGCCGGAGAAATATAAGAAGTGTGTCATGTCAACAAAACACATAGGTACTTTTAAAAGGTACTTTTTGGTAAAAAGTAACTAAAGGAGTATTCTTTACTAAGATCATTTTTATCTAAGGTCAATGACCTTTGAACTAGGACGTCTTAAGTATTTTGCAGTTTTCTCTCTATAACTCGAAAATGTATAATCTCATTATACTCGAAATAATTTTTAAAGAGAGTTTTTACAAAGGTTTATTAACGTACAAGATCATAAGTTTCTATGTTGCATAGTTTAGAAATGGCAGGGGGGGACACATTGCAAGCCAATTTGGCGGGCTATATTTCGCAGATGGTACACCTGATAAAAATGTGGTGTATAAAACATTATTTTCATTTTAGTAGACCTATTCAATGATACCCCGGGGGTGCAGCGAAAAAATAAAGTTCATCCCCATTTCACATGTATGAGCGCCACCCCTAAAATACATAAATATGACTTTTTATTCTTTTTAAATTGAGATCTATATTTGAACTAATTTTGAGCAATATTACGTGTACTCATGTTTATAACTGTAGAAGTTATTAAGCTGTAAAGGATTAGGACAGACGGATAGACGGACGGACATAACTAAACTATAAGGGTTCCTGGTAGAACTACGGAACCCTGAAAACGTACAAAATATAGTTGCACTAATCTCAAAGCTTCAAATCTCTATCTCCTGATAGCAGATGACCTGTTTGGCGTTTATTTGTGAGACTGAGGTCATTAATGTCACCGACAAAGGGAAATCAGAAACATCTAGTGTCAGAAGATTGTCATTTAAGGCATTGAGATTCGTTTAGAACTACATTTTGAACGTTTTTTAATTACGAGAATTGACCTACAGACCAAAAGAATAAGATTGAAGTTCGACGTTATTCTTTTGGTCTGCTGAGTGTATGGACTTGGAGCACAACTCAACCTTTAATAGGCGCTGCCCGGCCAGTTTCTGAAGTAAACAACCACGGACACACGTGTGTTAGTGTGGACGCTAATGTCGAGCCATGTCAAATGTCATAATGACACAGAGTACCCGATGCCGGCTACTCAGCAACCGGAGCGTGTGGAAAGGCACTTTGAGTAATGTTCTTTTTTATGTTTTTTTATAGAAATACTAGCCTATGCCCGCGGCTTCGCCCACGTGGATGTCGTTTATCGCGCATCCCTCGGGAACTATTCATCTTACCAGAATAAAAGCCTATAATAATATGTTAATCCGGGTTGTGTTCTACCTGTATGCCAAATTTTATTAAAATCGATACATTAGTTTTTGGGTGAAATAGTAACAAACATCCATTCTTCCTCACAAACTTTCACATGTGTAATATTAATAGGATGTAAAAATTTGAAAAATTTGTCGAATATTTAAATAAATGGAATAATAAAAAATTATAACAAATATTTTGGGACATTTTACACAGCACCATCTAGGCCCAAACCCCTGTACTTACTAGACGATGGATATAACACTTATTATGATATTAATAGGATATACTTTTTTTTCGTAAATGTTGACGTCAAGCAAAGTTTTGGAAACATGTAGAACTGAATTGATTTTAAGAAGTAGTTCCATGTATTACATCTCTTCTGGGATCTCTATAAAATATTCTATTTATAATAGTTGACTTACAACGCGACACTATAAACAGCTCAATATTTTTCTTTCATTACAGATAGAATGGAAACTAAACTTTGAGCGCTTACAGCATAGAGCCACTTTAAATGTATCGAACTTGTTTTGTGAACTCGATTATACGGTACTATAATTGCCTATAATAGGCAGAGAGACTTTAAATAAAACCCAAGAAAATAAAATAAACATCATTCCACAAAGTGGCTTAAAATAAGTAAGCAACAAAAAATAATTACACCTGGTGGTAGTTCTTCATTATTCCAATATAAGTACTTCAGATATTATGTGTACTTATTACTATAATCAGCCTATTATTGTCCTACTACTGGGCACGGGCCTTTTCTGAGTTTAGTTCACTATGCTGGCCAAATGCCGGTTGGCAAACACACGCCATCAAGGATTAAATTTTTGCGCCCTCCCATGTGTGCAGCTTTCTTCACGTTTTTTTTTCTACGATAAACACACGTAATAATAAAATTTTGAATTAAAATTTCCGTATCTTTAATTGAACTTGATTAGGTTGGAATAAAGAGACGTTAAAATTAATGTATCCCTTTTATTTACATATATTTGTTTCATTTTATATTCTCTCTGAATCACTATAATAGAATCACACAATCGGGCTAATTTATCTAAAATACCACCAGTAACATTGTGCCACATTAGCAACGTCGTCTCATCTTGTTTGAATAGGCTGACTTATTGACTGAAAACGTTCAATTACAGTCAATAAACGACGTCGGTATATACATTAATGTTGTACTAAATAATAGGTACGTAATTATGACTACAATATGACAAATAATTACCATTATACAAACATCAGTAGCGTGTTCTCAAGAACATGTTTGATACTATGTTTATTGACATTTCTAATGTTAGACTTCTCAAAACACACGTTAGAGGTTGTCCGACCTGACCGGCACCGCTTTGCTTCGAGCGGTTGTGATTTAGCTTTCCATACATATTATGTGCTCATTTATAAACTCCGTAGCGTCACCAGATCGCTCAGTACTAATCGCAGTGCACCACTCGTTGCCAACCCACCACTGGCTCGCTTGCCGTGCCTTGACCACATGTTGTCAATGCGCAAGCCCCGAGTGGAACGCGCGCCGCTTGCGAGTTCACGCGAGGACAATGCAAAACATCGTGCGCCCAATATGATTTTGTTTTTCTGTTTTGTCTTTCATTTTGATCTTCTTCATCAAGCACCATCTTCCTGCCCAGGTTCAAAATTACTTGGGGTCGGCGCAATACGTCTTCTTCTTTAATTTTTGTCTATCAGCAGTCATCCCATAATTTACTCCCTTTGCATCCATATCGTTCTTTATGTAATCCATCCATCTTTCTTTGGTCTCTTTCCCTCCCTCCATAAATATTCATATTCATCACTCTCTTAGTGGTATGCGTTTCATCCCTCCTCATCACATGCCCATAGCAACCCAAACGACTTCCTTTCAACTTTTCTATTACTGGCGTTACTTTCAAACTTCCTCTGATATATTCATTTCATACTTTATCAATTCTGGTCACTCCACACATCCATCACAACATTCTCATCTCTGCTTTATGCAAGATTCTGTCATCCATCTTCTTCAGGGCCAAGCATTCCGATCCATACAGAACGAGCGAATTCCAGACCACCCAGCGGCAAGGGGGTGCTGATCGGGTGCCAAATTGATAAATAAACGACATTTTTTTTTTTGAATTGATGACAAAACCTTTTATGTAGAAAAAGATGAAGAGAATAAAATCTAGAAATTACTAGAGACCAAAAAAACGGTTTTTACTGTTGAAATGTTATTTACGTAAAACCTAGCAATAAATCTGGAATGGAAGTTAAAAAGATATTAAAGTAGGAGCTTGGACCAATATTTGAAAAGATAGTAGGCTATAAAAATGTTGGTACGCACCATAACAAGGTTTATAACTTCACTAAAATGTTCGCAAGTTTGTATAATGTCCGAAGCCACGCCAAAACAAACCCCAAGTCAATATAAAGATTTTTTTAGGACAAGTTGAATAAATATTTTTATGTTTTGACTGAATACATCATCCAGTGGGTTAATAACACTATTCCGCTTATATCAAATTATCAATAATCATGCATACTTATGCAATTATGCATGTCATGATTAGTTCTACAAAAAATCTGCGTAGTTATTATTTGCAAATCCGATAACTAAAGTTATAAGTGTTGAAAAAATTTATATTACGTACAAAATAACTGAAAACCTCTTAAGGGGTCATTGTACTCAATAGTATGAACAACTCTTATTATGAGACCAATCCAGAAATCGCGAAAAAAGTCAGCTGTTGCCTACTGTCGAGTTATGCGAACATAAATGTATGGAGCAGCTGATTTTTTTACGCGATTTAAGGACTGGTCCCATAGTTAAAATTGCTCATAATGGTGAGTACAATAAACGCTTAAGAAGTTTTCAGTTAATTCAATTACACATTGTATACTAACAGTGCCCGCGACTTCCTTCGCATGGATGGCGGAAAACGGAAAATAGAATCTTATCGTATTTATGAACGCCAATCTCAATGTACAATTCAGATAAGAATATCATATATCCCGCAATGTGCTCTATAAATAAATAAATAATAAATAATAAAATAAATAAATAAATATCTTTGGGACATTTTTATACAGCACCATCTAGTCCCAAACTAAGCAGAGCTTGTGGTATGAGTACTAGACAATGGATATAATAAATAAATAAATAATGTCATTTCTTCAGTTACGCGCTTTATACCGTACAATTTGCCAAGATATGGAATTTTTTTGCAAGTCGCCGCTCCACATAAGAAGCCTGACAAAAAATTCTCTACCTTAATTGCCTCAACCAATTTGTAGGGTTACTACGCCTGCAGCAGTTGTACCAGAGTCTACAACCGGGAAATGCAACGTTCCGCATTTCAAATGTGAAGCGAGTCTCCAATGCGTCCGACGTGGTCGAGTACCTGCGAGCGATAGAAAAGCTGGACCGATGGAGCAACAAATACGTTGTACTAGATTCAACAACACAACTAGCGAAAGCCGCGCTAATTTTGCACGTACGTGACGTGCAACTCGGCCGGAGAAACTACCATTATTTCTTAAGCGGACTGGTGAGTAATCCCACAGTTCCTTGTTAGAAAGCAAATTGCGGAATTTCAAGATCCCGACTTTGCAAGTTTGTGTAACAATATGCGGGGTGTCAATGTCATTAACAGTACTTTGAACGTAATTCAGGACTTGCTCCGTCTGCTTAACGGAAAATTTCATCACAATTGTTCCACAATTTTCACACGTACTCGTTTGTGGTTATTGGCATCCCATACATAAGGAAAGAAAGTATAGCTCCAGTTGTTTGGCATCTGCATTTTTACATGGAACTGCCTGAACAGTTTTATGCCTGACAATGTTCAGATGTTCTTAAAAGCTTAACAATATAAATAAATTAACGTCTTGTCGGCCGAACATAATTCCACGTAAGAGCTTTTACTGGAGCTCCAAACTACGGAGTTTTTACTGTAAAAAAAATACAATCGAATTGAGAACCTCATCCTTTTTTGGAAGTAGGTTAAAAAAAGACGTTGCTTTTATAAAATGCCTAAATATTTTTTCGAGTTTCTTAAACATGCAGTCACGTTTTGTTGCAGGTAATGGATGATCGCTGGGAAAAGGAAGTCACAGAATTCGGTGCTATTAACGTAACTGGATTTCGATTACTGGATTTTTCCCGTAAAATAGTTCGTGACTTCATTGATGCATGGAGGAGAGAATCAATTTCGGTGAGTCTTAATGCTTCACCTGTTTTACTTTTATATTAAAATGATCTTGAACTTCCTTCTTTCCATCTGCAGGACCATTTCCATATACCTCGCTATCAAACAAGAAACTTAAAGGCACTTGGCTACATGTGACGAATATTAAAGTACCATCTTATAATAATTGTCAAATTACGTCATATTTGAACGATTACCCAACCCAATACCAAACCAATTATGCCAATCTGACCAACCTTCTAACCAAATAATAATAAGTGGCCAAATTTAATAAGTTATTAAAGTTATCAATATTATTGAATCAGCTGTCAAATGTTTTATAATTTATAATAATGTCTTAGGTTTTCGCGATCACTTCACATAATAATAAAACAATTTTATCCAGATTACGTCGCTTATATTATTAAAATTGATTTTCCTGACGTTTCGAATGCTTTGCAGCGTCGCAATAAGTCTAAGATAACAATCGTAATACAGATATTTACAAAAAAAAGTACGATTTTTATTATTTTTAATCATTTTGATGCACTTAGTAAAATTGTACGGTAGATTGAAAAATTGTTGAAATGTCTGTAAAGACAGTTGTCATCTTAGTCTTTCTGCGACCACGAACACTGCAAAACATTCGAAACGTCAGGAAAACCAATTTAAATAATACAACGGGTATCAGAAATGCGTGGTCATATTTTAAGAGCTTATTCAGGGCATAGCATAGAACAACTTTTACTATGGGACCAACCCTGAAATCGCGAAAAAATTATCTGCTGTTCCCTACTAAATTATCGAAATCGCTCGACAAAATGTAAGGATCAGCTGATTTTTTTTTCGTGATTTGAGGATTGGTCCCATAGTAAAAGTTGTTCTATGCTATGCCCTGAATAAGCTCTTCAAATATGACCACGCATTTCTGATACACGTTTTATACGCGGGTATAATCCGTTGAATTTTTTTTAATAAAAAGTATAGTTTTTATAGTCTATACTATACTCAGAGTTGATATGTTGGTGAACACGTTGGTGAATTTAAATTTGGTCATAAGAAAAGAGAAAATTATCAATTCTATGGTTTGGTTTATTTAATATGGCTGTAAAATTATATCTTGCCTCTGCAATCTTTTTGAAGTAGGTATTCTAGACACACAAGGTTGCAGTAGATAAATTAATTATCTCTAAACGCTTAAACCCTGCCATCTTAAGTAAGTTGTTATTCTGTCATTTAATGAGAGGTCACACGAACATGTCCGGGTGAATAAATATTACGTGTTAAAAATATTTAATCGACGAGAAAAGTATAAATTTTCTACTTTAGCACTTACAATAATGAATTTCTAATTATACATTCAGTTTACGAACTTGTTAAATATTTTCTTTTTAATAAAAACATTTTGTTTGGAAATTTTCGGTCGAAATGGATTGCTTTTTCCTAATTCTGAGAAAGGTCTCTCATGATGATAGATTTTATAGATAGAAATTATCATATTTAGATGTAACGAACATAATAGATATAACGAAGTAAGTACGAAGGTTAAAATCGTTGCCATTCTTTCACAATAATATATCTGGCCCGTAGACCAAAAGAATAAGATTCAGAAGAGAATAAGATCTTATTCTTTTGGTCTGAGGTCTGGTCCTATTTCGTCTACCGCACCATAAGCATTTTATTATGAAATTACGAATGAACGAACGATTACCAGAAATTATATTTATTAGACATCATTTCGATTTTATATAATCGACCGTCCGACAAAACATGTTGGTTGTGGTCCAGTGCCGTAATCGAATACATGACTTATAATTAGGTTTGCCATAATTTCCAGGAACCCATACGGGAAGTTTATGTGTTAAATATATAAAAACATGAAAAAAGTGGAATGGAATGGTTTATTCCCATAAAATCCATCATCATTTCAGCTGAAAGACGTCCACTACCAAAACACAGGCCTACCCCAAGCTTTGCCACAACGACCGGTCCTGCGCTTTCCATAAAATCCTAACCTACTAATATTATCGTCCAATAATCACACTGAAACAGCTAAACGGATTTGGGTGATATTTAGCACACAGATAGACCATAACTCGGATTAACATATAGGCTTTTTATCCTGGAAAAATAAATAATTCCCGTGGGATGCTCTATAACATATTTCTGTGTTATGAAGAAAACGGTTTAAAAACATCTGGGGCAATCGAGTAAAAACTAGACAAATCTCAATACGGGACTCGATGGTGAAATACTATAACAGTCCCTTATATACGGGACGTATGACAATCCTACTTATAGTGCAGTCACTGCATTGTGTCTCGCGTAGCTAACTCACCCAAACACATTTCCATACTGACGTAACTCACCATCATCATCATCATTTGGAATTGGGCCTCCCCCAAGCATCGCCACAACGACTGGTCCTGCGCTTTCTGCAACCAGCGTATTCCCGCGACCTTCAGCAGGTCGTCGGTCGACCTTGTGGGAGGCCTACCCACGCTGCCCTTCCAGTACGCGGTCGCCACTCCAGAACTTTACGGCCACATTAGCCATCCGTTCTGCGAGCAATGTGCCCAATACAGATGACTAATTATCCACTTTCTGAAACAGGCGCAAGCAGCTCTTATGTATGATGCAGTTCAAGTGCTGGTGGATGCTATCATACGTCTGTTGCGTAAGAAACCTGAAGTATTACGTCAAACTTTGAGACGTGCCAGCCTTAACAACAGCTATACCATGGACTGCAACCCTAAGAACAAAATCATGCCTTTTGAACATGGAGACAAGATATCGCGGATGATTAAAAAGGTATCTACACTACACTTTCTTAAAGATTGCGAAGCACAGACTGGCAACATAACGTTATTAGCTTTAAATTACCAAATGAGTTTAGAAAAGCTCACTTGGTAATTTAAAGCCGACTTTATCTTTACTTCAACGATCATTATTACGCCCTATACATTTTTTACTTTCGTTAAAATAATGGTAATAATTTTTTTAAGTGTATTAAACCTATATTCTCTGGAGTCATTTCACATTCCCTATTGCTTCACGCGAATGATTGATGCCAATTCATACATTCAATTACGATTGATTGTGATTGCGAGCGAATGTTTATACGTGCGCGTTGTGTACACTGAGTAGGTGACTCATTGTCGATATGATATAAATTACAATAGCGGCACATTTATTTGTTATTTATATTTATTTAAATCATTATTAAGTTTCGCATGTTTATATTATTATGATCCCAACTAAGTGTTATTTATATAATTGTATTGCTAAAATTGTGTATCTATTAATTTACAATCCCGCCAAAATACTTCATACAGAATTATCTGAATACGCGCTAGATACATTGCACTAATGATGATTCCGTTTTGAAGCATGAAGTATCGCTTGTACTCAACTAATTAATACTGAATGCGAGGATTTTAATTTCTAATACACGAGATGATGAGAAATTTTGCACAATAATGTTCTGGTCATGTTACTCGGATATTCTTGATTCCAAGAACATTTATGAGTTATGTACGCTGATTTTACTTATGTAAACAATTCGGTATCTATTTACCACGAGTTCAAGAATAAGAAATAGGACTGACTAAGGATTGGAAAGAAATAGACGTGTAAGAGATGCAGTACTGAAGGCACTATTCAAGATCCCTTGGACTCCTCACGTATCATGTGTCGATTCTGAAAGAAAGGACTAAAGATAAATGACAAATTATCGTAGACCTTTCAAACAAGAATATTTAGTTTCTTCGGACAAATAAACTGGAGTTTAAGACTGGTTTTGCATTAGGAGAAACCCCAAGTTAAACGTGATGAAAACAGACCCTATGATGACCAGCGCGTGCTCCACCATGACCGAATGTTCTCGCAATGCTGACAAATGAATGCATTACAAAATCCACCATTCAAGAACCAAGATCCGACATAATGACAGCCATGAGTGCAGAGTGGTTAAGAAGCAGTTCCGATAAAATTATTCATGATTTTGATATTGTGAAATAAAGAATAGCGAGAAAACCTGAAAACTAAGTCGAATGATACTCTTCGTATAAGCGAAATATTATTTAGCTTATACGAAGAGTCTTATCCTTGTGTGAAAGCATAAACTGTGAAGGGATGACTCAAGTTGCAATACTTGCCGGTATGCTGGTCTCTTAGCTTCGAGTGTAGTAAGTCGAACGTTGTAGGGTGGGGTGCTGCGGTGTGCACAATACTTACCCCACGTCAAAATCTGTGTCTGCTTTTGACGTAACACCTTTTACATTTTTATGTTATCTCTAATGAATATGAGTTCCATTGTGTTAGCTCGAGCACGTAATAATGTTGATGCCAAATTTAAATTGAGCTGAATTACAAGAACACAGATGCTGAATACGGGTCCCGTCTTTTATATCGGGTGTGCGCAGTGGGCGGGCGCGACGGTTCGGAGGCTCCGACGATTAATTAGGTTTCGTTGGGTGACGCGTAATTAACCCTCGCACTTGCTAACTGCCCCGATTCACACGCGGTAAATATGAGAACCCTTACCTTTTGCATTTTTCGACTTTCATTTCCGCAAAGTTATGCTATGCAAATTATGAATGGTTTAAGGGTGCTTGATTGCGAAGTAAATGTTACGATATTAAATTGAGACACAAAGAGTTTCTGTATTTGTTTTAGACGGAGATTGACGGATTGACGGGCACCATAAGATTCAACGAAGTAGGACATCGAAAGAACTTCTCTCTGCAAGTGATGGAACTAACCGTCGACGGTGATATCGTGAAGGTAAGATAAAATGCGGAAGCAAAATATCAGCCGCAAAAAATATAACAACAAATATTAATGGTCGGATATAACTTTTGTTATGAAAGTCTCTAGGATCCAATAAAAAAATCAGTTTTCGTAAGTTAGTTGGTTCTGCTTATTTAACTGGAATTGTTTCCGAAAGTCATAAATAAGTTGTTAGACTCGACCTTTCTTATAAAAATCTTATACCTTATATAAGATGTTTGTTTATGGGCAAAACAACAGTACAGTGGTCATGTTCAAAACATTGGAATATATGATATTATTAATGAATTATATTTAATTCATCAATCAAAATACCAGATACTGCTATAATCTTGACTTCCATGATACAAGTACTTATTATATCTTTTATGTACTTATTATCTCATATAATTAGTTTAAAATCAAGTTTCACTAGGTATACTTGTACCAATAACGTGCCATAAACGTATTTTTTTTTTCATTTATTGTGTTATAAATTATAATTCATCATCATATTTTTTTTGTCATGACTGAAAAAGTATAAATGCCTATTGGTAATATCTTAAAAAAACACATTCATTAGGTACACAATATGTTTACATAATTTGAATAATTTAACCATTTTAAAGTCACGCGTATACTCAAAATAAATATACCTAACTCAAACAAGAAACTAAATTATGATGAATATAAATATTTGTAGAGATTTCATTTTTACAAATGCTCTCAATCACACTACCGCTCTTTCTGCGACCACGAACGCTACAAATTATTCGAAATATCAGGAAAACCAATTCAATAATACACGGTAATCCGTTTTATTATAACCTCACATTGTTTAATCCTGTTGAATCCTAAATAAACAGGTGGCGACTTGGTACGACAGCAAGGGTCTCATCCCTGTCATCCCTAAGCTGCCTCCGCTCGCCGCTCCAGGATCCTACGATCGCAATAAAACTTACATTGTGACCAGCATCGAGGAGCCCCCGTATATAATACGCAACGATCCCGAAGACCCCGAATTCATGCCTAACGAACCATACAATGGATTTTGTGCAGACCTCACCAAAATGATATCCGATAAGTTGGAAATCCAATGTAAGTGAGACGGGAATGTGAATTCCGTATTTCACAGCTCAGTTTTGAATCCAATATCCAATCAACTGTAATTTAACGCTTCCAATGATAATTTCGCTTTGCCGTAATACCACATTGACCCTTTGAAGGCAAATCAGTCATTCAATACAAAGCTACGTTCTAACTGTTGCCTATAGCACTTAAATGTATTATAATCTGCAATCACTTATAATTATATCTAACTTGCCATTGCCGTAAAATTCCACCCTGACTTTTATGGTCGACTTGATAAAAATAAACATTTGTTTTTTAACAGATGAAATAAAACTCGTTAGAGATGGCAAATACGGAAACGAGAACCCGAAGATGACTGGCGGCTGGGATGGAATGGTCGGTGAACTTATTAGAAAGGTAATATCTAGCTGTGGGTTAAATCACTTACACATCTTTGGATTAACTACTCTTGGGTTGATACCTGTCATGATGTTTCAAATGATCAAATATTGGCTTCATAGTTTGAAACGAAAGGAAACTAATAAAATAAAAATAATATTACCAATATATTATGACGGCTTCATTGATTGGCTTAGTGACTGCGCAATTGGATTTTTTAATATTCATGATTTATTCCCAAAATCGATATTCATGCAAGGAAAGCTTCTTAAATAACAGAAGGGTTACGTCCATCGTCCATCATTGAAGCTAAAATGTCAACCGAAAGTTGAGTCAACCGGGGTTAACTTTTATTTAACACCTGGTTCTAACTTACCGCAAGCCATCAGAATAATTGACAAAACTTTATTTATAACATTATGTAATATTGATAAAATGGTTGACACCACATCATATAAATTACTACAATAATATTTTCAACACACTTGATCGTAAAGTGGCTCTTATTGCACCGCTTTTAGGTTCATAATGTAGCTTATAACGCACGCGTGCATTTTACTTTATAATGTATATTATCACTAGTGCTTTATACTCTACAGTTTATTTTTAAAACACAGCAAAGAGTTTTTATGTCTAATAGTACATTATGATACAAGTGAGCTAAGTTGACTATTATACTCAAGGCTGGATTGCAGCCCGAGCCGAAAGCGAGGGCGTAATGGAGCCGAGGGTATAATAGTCAATGCTCACGCGTGTCATACGACGTTTTTCAACACACTTGCTAGGAAAAAAACTAAACATTTCAGACAAATATTGAATTTGTGAAAAAAGGCTCGCGGATTACTGTAATCGCACGGTGACATACATCTATGCGCACGCAGGTGGTCGAAGGAAACTGCCAAACAGCCTCATACAAAAAATATAATGAATTGTTTTTTTTTTATTTATAACACAAATTAAGGTTAATTTGTTGACAAAAATAAATAATTTGATAAAACGAAATGTTTAATTATCATATTTTAATTAATACAGTTAATTTGTTCCCAAAAATGTTTAATTTTGTTTAGGCATAAAAACTCTTTGCTGCGATTTAAAAATAAACTGTAAAGTAAAAAGCGCGGTAAGGGTTCCGTACCTCTCAACGACCTGATTTAATTTACGAGAGTTCATCAAACAAAAAAATGTCTAAAACCAAAGAGGGTCCCGCCTTTTTAGGTTTTAGACTTTTTTTTTGTTTTTAGTATTTGTCGTGATACACCTCAAAGCAACACAATTTCTGAAAAAATTTCAACCAGTTACCTATTACCGTTCAAAAAATACAGCCCTGTGACAGACAGATGGACGGACGGACGGACGGACAGCGTAGCGAGAATAATAGGGTCCCGGTTTGACACCCTTCGGGTATGGAACCCTAAAAAGCACGCGTGCGTGAAAAAAAAAAAAAAAAAAAAAAATCTGCTCCCAATATCGCGAAAACCATGCCATGTTGTTTCGAGTGTCTATGTCACTGTATTAGTAAACAGTTTACTTTTTATTTTAGTTTCGTATAGTCTTTATGGATATCTTCAAAATCTTTCGTTTATTTAGGGATAGACCTATAATTTTGTGAAAAGTAGATCACCTGCCTCCTGTAATAGAGTGCCTGTGATTGAATAATCATGGGAGACGGATTTAATAAAACAGAAAGCACAAATCTGCCAAGAGTAGATTCGTTGATGGTGGCTAATTTCTTCACATCAAATCACAATTTCTGTTCTGCCAAACTGAGAAACGTTAAAACGACTGTGTAAGTACCGTTATATCTCAATCTTTTAGTAAATAACTATATAACTACCTATATGTGTGCTTCCAAGGATAAATAAAAATATAAATCTTCACAGAATAATACGTAAAAAAATCTATTTTTACGAGACTAATAATGATTTTATTTACAGTTCTGCAAGAGAATCTTATGGCGACAATGCCATAGGGTATGTTCAATTGAGGAGAGATGGGAAAACATGCATTATAAATAACTTCTTAGGTTTTCGCGATCACTACACATTATAATAAAACAAATTTAACCGGATTACGGACAGTGTGTGAACATGCTCTAGACAAACCCAACCATTTCCTTCGATTTTATAAACCACAAGCCCTGGCGAAGGAAAACCGATATGTACCTAGAATAATTCGTGAGGCTTTTGAAATTAAAAAACATCCTAATTTTAATAGAGAAGATGGTTGGCAGCTACCACCTGTTTGGAACCCAGTTCTAAAAATAATCAAGTCCCAAACAGCACGCAGCACTGTAAAAGATAATGACATTGTATGTGATTACTGCGTGCATCCGGTCGTTATGGCGATGCTTGGGGGAGGCCTATGTCCAGCAGTGGACGTCTTTCGGCTGAAATGATGATGATGATGATGACTGCGTGCATCGAAACGATTTTAATTAATAAAAATTGTACGGTAGTTTAAAATATTTTTTAAGAAATATCTGTAAAGACGCTTGTCATCTTAGTCTTCCTGCGACCACGCACGCTGCAAAGCTTTCGAAACGTCAGGAAAACCAATTTAAATAATATAGGCGATGTAATGCGGTGAAACTTGTTTTATTGTAATCCCTTTATTCATTTATATACATATTATTTACATTTTTAAATATTTCTATAAAAAAAAATACAAAAAACATTTAAAAATATAAAAAATAGTAGCCCACCGGCATCGAGAACAGAGTCCAAACTATCGGTGGTCAGGGCCTCAGAGAGAGGAGTTTCCTGACGATACGCGCCGTATCCAGGAGTACCGCTTTCTGTATCAAGCCCTTGACCCAGCTGCCCAACGCGAGCCTCCTAAGATGTAGATCGAGGCTCTTAGCTATTAAGCCATTGGCAGTAACAACAATCGGCACAATGACTGCTGAGTCAACATCCCACATGTCGACAACCTCGTGTGCCAAGTCAAGGTATCTGATATCTTTATCCTTCTCGGCCTTCACGAGATTCTCGTCATGCGGGACAATAACATCAACAATCATTGTGCGGCGCTCTGAACGATCTATCACCACTATATCAGGCTTGTTGTGAGCGATAGTCCTGTCGGTGATGATAGATCGGTCCCAGTACAACGTGACATGGTCATTCTCAAGAACTGGGTCGGGCACATACTTGTAGTATGGTACTTCCGCGCCCACAAGGCTGTATTTCAGGGCAAGTTGCTGGTGAATAATCCTGGCTACTAGGTTGTGCCTATGCAAATACTCGCCGTTAGCAAGACGAGAACAACCAGAAATAATATGACGGGTGGATTCCCCGGTACAGTGGCATGCCCGACATATGTCAACTGTGCCGTCCTTTACAATATATTTCCGGTAGTTGTTCGTCATGATAACTTCGTCCATAATTGCACAGACAAAACCTTCGGTCTCTCCAAAGAGATCGCCGAAGCGCAGCCAGGATACGGACGCTAAAAAGTCTACATCGGGCCCATGAAGGGCCCGGAAAAAGCGTCCATGAAGCTCCTTGCTATGCCATACCTCCTTGCGGTCAGTAGTATTAAGTACTACCGGTTTGCGCCAGTTCTCTTTAGCCAAGGAGAGCGGGGTCAGCCCTTTGTCCACTGCAACTACATCTCGATGCATCCCCACGTCGGCTTGGGAAAAATACTCCCTGAGATTGCACACCTCACGGTTGTGAAGGGTCTTGGCATTAAGAAAGCCTCGGCCCCCACACTTCCGCGGGATGTACAGCCTCATCACCGATGAACGTGGGTGATGCATTCGATAAGCAGTCAGCAGTGTACTAATCAAAATATAATTAAGCATTGTTTCAATTCAAGTCCTTAATAAATTATTTAATAGTTAAATCTTCCATATACTTACTAGTTTTTGTATTTCACAGTCAATCAATTTCCTTATAAAAAAATTTGGTTCAATAATTGGGCACTGAATGTTCATAATTAGGGCACAGTGTTCAACTTCAGGGCAAAATCCCATTTTTTTATACATTATTTTTTTATAAATTCTTTGTTAGAAATAATGTGTTTTGATTTAATCTAATTATTTGTTGAGTATACGTGGGACACTCAGAAAGTTTTGCGAAACTAAAAAAAATTGTTCTATACGTACATATATTTTTATCAAATCTTTTCAAAGTACTTTCCACCAGCCTTTATACAAAGATTCATGCGCCTAAACCAGTTTTCAAAACACTTTTTCCAGTCCGCCGCAGACACCTCGTTTACAGCCTGCTCGAACGCAGCCAGCGCATCTTCCGGCGACGAAAATTGTATCCCTTTGAGCTGATTTTTTATTTTTGGGAATAAAAAGAAGTCACACGGTGCTAGATCAGGGCTGTAAGGAGGGTGACCCAGGAGTTTGACTGGCGTGCTGTCCAGGAAGTCCCTCGTTTTGAGTGCGGTGTGCGCAGGTGCATTGTCGTGGTGGAGCAGTAGCCCGCGGAGCCCTGTGTTTGGTCGCTTGTTGCTTATAACAGAGAAAACTTCTGGCAAACATTTGGTAGTATACCATTCGGCATTAATGCTTCTTTGATCCCGTAAGGGAATTGATACCAAGTGGCCAGTCAAATTAAAAAAGCTAGCGATCAAAATCTTACCCCCGCTTCTAGATCGCTTCACTTTGGTAGGCGTTGGCTCATTTTGAAACACCCAAACAGTCGACTGGCGCTTGGTTTCTGGGTCGTATTGATAAATCCAGGACTCATCACCTGTAACGATGTCGTAAACACGCCGAGACGAGCCTGCTTCAAATTTGTTAAGCATATCACGGCACCATTCCACCCGGGCCTGCTTCTGAGCATCGGTGAGGTTGTGCGGCACCCAGCGTGATACTATCCTCCTCACGCGAAGATGGCTGTGTAGAATCTCGTGAACGCTTCCCGATCCAATCTTCAATATGTGTTGAATCTCCTGATATGTAATTCGCCTATTGTCTTGGATTAAATTTTTCACTGCTAGCACGTTTTCTTCGGTAACAGCCGTCAAAGGGCGACCGCTTCTTTCGTCATCCCCCAAAGTTGGTCGACCGCGCTTGAATTCGTTATACCAACGATACACGGTTGCCTTGGAAGGGCCTTCATCCATGAATGCCATTTGAAGTCTATCGTACGATTCATCCGGTTTCAGGCGACACTTGAAATCGTATAAAATCATAGCTCTAAAATGTTCCCGGCGCAGATCCATATTTCAGTGAGACACAATACTTTGAATTAACTCGCAAAAAATGTGGAGGGAAATTTTGTAATAGGAACTTACTTATTTTTACTTATAAATAATCATATTTTCGAAAAACATTATAACTGGCCAGTCTCCCATATATAAAAACTTTTTTTCGCAATACTTTCTGAGGGGCCTGGTATTAGGAAGCACAATAAATATTTCTAAGTGTTATTGTAAGAAATTACTGTAAAATGAAAATTTAAACCTACCATAATCGTTCATTTATTGGTTCCACTACCTACCTAGTAAACGATTACAATTTTACAATTTGTATTTAATTCACAATTCATATCCTCTATCTATCATCATTAGCACGCGACGCCGTTGGTCAACACATTCATAAAATAATATATTTTCCTAACAGGAAATTAAAACAAAATATACAAATTGTAAGTTTACTAAAGCACAGGCTGAAGTTATTCATAAATCCAGTACACTTAATAAATTTAGGTTAATCACTGAGTGCATCTTCAGAATTCCAAACTCTCCGATTCTCCTAATTACTCTCTCATGTGGAGAGTATCCGCAGGCTAGACATTTGTTTTGTTTGTCGGGCTTGTTCCTTACTCATTTTCCCTCCAGCAGCGACACTAGGAGGCCTCAATAAAGTGAAACCTCTTTGTGTTAAAAACATTTCTATGTGTTTAAAACCCCTATCAGCTAAAATACAAGTTCCTGGTTTTAACGTGTCCCGAAATTTACTTTGTTCTACTAAGCTTACATCACTAATCCTGCCACCATAGCCTTTCGATATAAAGCTAACTAGTCCATCTGATGTACATTTCACTAGGTGTTTAATGGTATTTGTTTTCTTATATTCTGACCATGTCAGAGCTTGATGGATCGCTTTTTTTGGTTTCTGAATTTCTATCTCAAGGCAATCAATAATGCTAGTGACTTTATTGTATTTTTGTCGAAAGGCAGACTTTTTTTTATTTTACCTGCAGTAAATGTTTTTACGAAAGGTGAAAGCACTTCAACAATATAGTCTTGGGTAGCATACCTAAAAAAAGTGAGGATTGTGCGAGGCGCTCTTTTGTTAACTATGCCACCATACTCTGCTAGTAAGATTAATCATGATGCATGTGTTAAGGTGTACTATGCACAGTAACGCACCCTCACATGCCACAGATAACTTATGCGTTCACTACACGCACGCGACTCGCGAGGCATCGAAATCGGGGTAGCAGAATGTTATATAAAAACTTTTTAACAAAAAATAAAACCGACTTCAAAAATCTTAACTAAAAAGTAAAAAATAATCATTATATGTATTTTAAAATCTTAACATAAACAACATTTTTAAGGCGGCGCGTGGTTGACCCTTTGCGTCATGTAATGTACAGTCGAGCGCAATATCTATAGTAAAAACAGTTTATGTGAACGTACATGAAAATACGAATATTGTAATATTGTACTTACATCGAATCTAAGTGACCTTCGCAAAATTATAGTTGGCCTTTCGTCGATAACAATTTAGGATCTCTCCTGGCAAGTTTGATCCAAGTTTATTTACAATTTAATGTCTTTTGGTAATTGGATCCACAGCTTTCCCGGCGTGTTTATTTCACAAATTCAATAATTGTCTAAAATATGTTTAAAGGTATGTTTTATGTTGTATGTGTATGTTAGCAAGTGTGTTGAAAAACGTCGTATTACACGCGTGAGCATTGACTGTTATACTCTCGGCTCCATTGCACCCTCGCTCGGCCGGCTCGGGCTGCAATCCGGCCGCGAGTATAATAGCCAACTTAGCTCACTTGTATCATAATGTACTAGTTATTAAAGTATTACGACGATACGATACGTTACGATTTAGAGTCGTACAAACTATTATTTTTTTCGGTGATTTTCATCAGGATGACTTACTTTGTTATAAAATTATACAGATTTTCTTCAAAGATATACAACGTTACTTTTTATGCAATTTGAGAAACTGGCTTGTTCAAAATCACCAGGAGAATCTATTGGGATCACAGACATAGTAAAAAATATAGACTAATTGCTGCGAACAACCATAGTGAAGCCAACAAAAACCGTGCTCCTTCATGTACAACCAGTGCTCACGCACACACCTTAAACCATGCTCACCCCTCTCAGTTCACATGTCGCGGCATCTTCCAGTAAGCATCGCGAATACAAATATCCTTCAGGTGCATGGTGTGTACGTGAGCACCGGTTGTACATGAAGGAGCACGGTTTTTGTTGGCTTCACTATGGTTGTTCGCAGCACTTAGTCTATATTTTTATTGGGATAGTTTTATACCATGTTACATAATCAAACTAAATTTGGTTATTATGGTTAAATTCAGTACATCAGCGGATCGTGAATAGGTTCTTAAAGTCCAGGAAGTTCAGCTCGATTAGTTTTCGTGCATCAGGTAGCCCCTGCACGACATTCTTCACTTTCTCCGCCACCCGTTGGGGAACTTAAAGTATTAAAAGCATGTAATTTTATGATTTAGAACAAACAATGTTCTCAGATTGTTCTGATAGAAATCTTTCAGGGGTACTTGAGGTTTGCACAGAAAATAAAGTTTTAGGTATATTTACCACATCCTCCCCCTCCGCGCCTTTTCCCAACTATGTTGGGGTCGGCTTCCAGTCTAACCAGATGCGGCTGAACATCAGTATTTTACAAGGAGCGACTGCCATCAGACCCCCCCCCCCCGCAACCCAGTTACTGGGTAATACCGACATTCGGAGGTTAGACCAGTTGTCAGACTTTCGGGCTTCTGAATACCCGTAATGACGTAGGTATATTTACCACATAAAATTTAAAAATATTTTTATACAGTGGATCTGTTATGATATCCCTTAGGAATACCGACCGAGGATATGTGTATGGTCACGCTATATGGTGGCTGCCAAGCAATGAATATCTTTGTAAAATCCCGATGCCTCTGCAGCGTTATTCCAAAGGTTGTTATTACCAGTTTTCTCCATGTAATCAAATTTATTGAAACATGGTATGAGCCGTACTTTAACGACTAAACTCACACATGGATAACCATTGTATCCTTCAATACACTTTAAATTCCATTTGAATGCTTCAAAGTGAGTAGGTATACCTACCTTCATGACATTCGGTCTGGCTGCAAAAGCACTTGGGTGTGACACGCTATTTTAATTTTTGGAATTTGTATTTTCTCTCATAATCGTCTATTAGTCGATCACTCTTTACCGTAACTAATTAACTATCTATAATAGCATACCACAATACATTTATTTCAAAGCATTTCTATTCAACAATAATTATAACTCATACATACGCATACTTACCAACGTTGATGACCTAATTTTATTCTCAAATGCATATCAATTAAAGTATTATTATATAATATTTACTTTGTACTATTACACCTCTGCCTACCCCTTCGGGGAAATACAGGCGTGATGTTATGTTATCTTTATATAAATAATCATTGGTGTTAGTAACCGTGTAACTTCTAAATGACTTGATAGATTGAGGTCGTAAACACGCATTTTTTTTGTCGTGAAGATGCCAATATGCTACGATCTGAGAGGTGGCGTTGTAGTTAAATTATTAACAAAGCGGTGTTAGTGAAGCTACTGGCATCAGCTACATATTTATATTTTAAATATAGACTAACATCTCTTTTAATGGAGTTTCTTGCTGGTTTTTCTCCAGAGGACCCATAATTTGGAACCGTGCAACTAGAGCCTGACCTTTCAAAAGTGCCTGTAATTAGGTTTATTTAAAACATAATAAAAATAATTTGAATTTGAATGTCTGAGTAAAGCATAACTATTTTATTACAAGCCACATCCTTTTTACGAAATACAAAGTGTCAACATCGTCGAAATCTAAAGCTCATACATAATACATCGTTACAATTTAAAAGCGCAAGGCTAGCTAAAGCTTCATAGACAGTGTCGAAACCATGAATCTCAAACGTTCTCATCTAAAATTATATCAATCATGGAACAGGACTCCATTTATACTTGTTTTATACATTATAATAATAATCCACGACAAACAACATATTATGCAAGATTTTCCCAATGTAATTGGTGGGGATTGATATTCTTATGATATCTTTACAAGTATAAAAGTGTATTTGCAATCTAAATATATATAAAATATTAAAAAAATATATAATTATTATACATCCAAAATGTTTCAGGAAGCTGACATCGCCGTAGCACCATTGACCGTTACCTTAGAACGTGAATCCGTAATTGAATTCAGCAAACCGTTCCTTTCCTTCGACCTGAAGCCTAGCAAAAACACTGCGAATAATACTGGTGCAATATTTAGTTTCCTTCAACCGTTATCAATGGAAATATGGGTACGTTAAACTTTAAACATGATTCATTAAAAGGGGGTGCATTAAAAGAGCTCCACAAGTGACGATATTTAACTGATCGTCTGGCGCACCCTGGGCAGTCAGCCCCGCTACCAACTTGCTGAATAGCTTATTTTTTTCCCATGGCATGAGCTATTACATCATTATGTAGCTCATATCGACACGGTAGAAGAAGAAAAATAATGATTTAACTAACACGGCACATTACAAAACTATAATCTTCTTTACTGAAAACAGTATCATCAAGTAATATTAATTAATTAATTTGCAGATTTCCATTGTTTGCAGTATTTTTGCCGTGAGTGTGGTTTTATTCATCGTGTCTAGATTTTCCCCTTATGAATGGCGAGTGGTTTCTTTTACGGAGTCACAAACTTCGGACCATTCTGAATCTGGAACGAAGGTAATATAATTTTTTTTACATATTCGCTCTTAATAAAAACGCCTTTTGTGAATACCGAATGAACATTAATTAAAACTTGCACACAATGTTACAGACCACCGTAGTGAACGAATTTAGCTTTTGGAATTCCATGTGGTTTTCGCTGGGCTCTTTTATGCAGCAAGGCAGCGATATTAGTCCCAGGTCAGTGAATATTTTAATATTTGATTGTCTTAAGTATGAGATCTTATATTATAACAATACATTGAGAGCCAAGTTCACCAACGAAATAACAATTGTTTAATTTGTAAAGTACCTACCGTTCAACATGTATATTTTTTGTGTAAGACAGCTGTTTTCGTATTAAACATCGATTATTTTGTTGGTGTACTTATTTTATTCGTTAGCGACAAAAAAACTGTTTAAGGTAAATAGGGAAGGTGACTATTTTTTTAAATTAGTTTTTATTAGAAAAATCGAAACTTTTTCAGGAAAAATAAGCAACAGTGAAAAAACTAATAAAATATTTAATAAAAAGTTATAAGCGATTTAATTTGTTCAATAGACAGAGACAGCACTATTAAAGAATGACGTTATAGTACAAAACCATCATAGTTACTTGACATCTCTCTAAACAATGTCCGTTACGAACGACAAGGACAGAAGATGCCCTTTCCAAAAACTTATAAAGCGTGTATCTCTTTAATTTTTTCGATTTTGTTTATTCTTTCTACAATGTTGTCCTTTCTGTACCTTCTTTAAAATAATATAACATTTTTGGTAATTTTTAACAGTAGTCAACTACCGGATTGTTCACCAACTAAACAAAAGAGATGAGAAAATGGTAGCTTAAGAGTGTAATTATTAATTTTACACTTACGTCTAAACTTATATTTACGTTTCTAATTTATAGAATCATTGATTGAAAAATAAATATTATTGCATTGATTTTGACTGTTTACAGTTTATTTATTTCAAAATTGTGTCTCACATTAAATTTCTGTTCTCATGTTTTGGTAGTAGATATTTTTGCATTAAAAATGTAAATTGCAATGAAAACAAAATTATTTAACAAATATTTTAGGTCTGTATCTGGAAGGATTGTGGGCTCTGTGTGGTGGTTTTTCACTCTGATAGTGATATCATCGTACACGGCTAATCTGGCTTCATATCTGACACTGTCGCGCATTTCCGAAACGAGCCCGTCGTACAGTAAACTAGCTACGTGCCCAGAGGTAATTTTATTACTGTTAAATTATACATATTTATTTCTGTTGAAGTTACGAGGAAATTGTATGAGTAAGGCGACTCTTGATTTAGGAAACTTGCTAATCTGCCTCAAAACGCAAAAGTCTTGAAACAGCTTTACAACCAAATATTGGCTATACTCGTAATTACCCTTATTATTGAATTGTTTTACTTATCCGCTACTTATATCTATTCAGGATACTGTTGACACGCCAAAGAATGCTGAAACCCCTCAAGATTCACCTGTTGATGAGCATGGCTGGCTTGCATTTCTCATGGATCGCTCAGCTATGCCTACTGACAAACCTTGTGAGATGGTGGTCTCCCTCACCAAAAGCGGATTTAAGGACTTTGCTGTCGGCCTTCCAAAGGGATCCAAACTGCGGTGAGCATTCTGATATTTCTTTCAATAATGCGACACCTTTACTTTTCTGCGAAGTATGCGAGCGGTATTTTTTGTATATTATAAGCGAATGTTTTGCGAATTTGATATTTTCTAAGCTTTCTAAGGCTTTTCAGTGGAATATTTTCACTAAGCAGTGTTTTTTAGGGATGGCGTCAATATGGCATTGCAAGCGCTGAAGGAAGAAGGTGAGATTCCGAGACTTATTCGCAAATGGTTCACCAAAACAGAATGTGATATAGGTGAAACGGTAAGCAACGTTTCATTTATTAAATCATATGTCAATTTCTTTACTTACTCACTTTTCATAATATTTTACCAGGTAATCCTTCATTTTATAGAAAATAGAATCATCGATTTTCGTTTCCTATCCAACACTATTCTCAGGTTTTTTTATTCAATGAATGACAAGTCACTGTAATACGTTACATCGCTTATACATTTGCTCGAACAGTATTTTCTCGATAAACAACTGATCGAAATATTTTACATTACATTATTTTATTAGTAGGTACATCGATGTAACGTTTCATCGATTTTTTTTCCATAAATTTTGTCCCACATTTTGTGTATGAAAAAGTGATGAATTGAAAGTTAAGTGAGTTATTATCATCAACTCGGCTTATCACAGCCCACTGCTGGACATGTGGATTATATTTTACGAGAAACGATGTTCATGGAATAGTTTTCTGCGAAACACAATTCAACATAAAAAGTTTCTGCAAAATAATAAGTAACCATTTTATCTTCATTGACCTAAAAATGCATGAATCGTAAACAATCGTCAATAGCCTGGTCATAACTGAGGGGAAATTTATCTTATAATTCTGTCATTCCTCTAAATTATATGAAGAATGAGAAGATGTCATGTTCTTAAAATAGGGTTGGTTGGTGAGGACTAGTAGACTTTCCTTAACGTATAACATTTGTTTTTAGGATGCAAAAGGATCTGAGCTGACGTTGAGCCAAGTGGCCGGTTTATTCTACGTGTTGGTGGCGGGTCTGTCTCTGGCTCTGGGAGTTGCGTTGATCGAGTTCTGCCAGCACGGGCGTGCAGAGGCGGCGCGGGCTAATGTGCCGCTGCGGGCCGCATTGCGAGCCAAGGCTCACCTTGCTTCCAACGCCGAACGCAAGAGCCAGTCGCAACGTGCAACTCAACGCGAACATGACCGCCTTGGATGGAACGGAGGAGCTTTCGGTGGCGTAAGAGTAATCAGATCATTATTAAATCCTAATAGATTTCAGAACATTCTTAACCTTCTACACTCTACAAATATTGTCTCTCATCTACAAATCTTGTTTCTAGTCTAGGATTAAAGCCATTGGATGTAATATTTTTTCAAATGTTTTATTAGCAGTATTAATTTTATACATAGCATTTACTTTGCATTCTGCTTACACAATTACACCGAATGTTTTTCACTGAAAAAATCCACGGCTTATGCAAGTTATTAATATAGTTAAGTCAATATGATTTTTATTTGAAAAACTGCATTAGGATAATACTAGTACTATTACATATTCTGTGATACTACGTTCTACGCGTCTTGCTACGCCGCGTGCCGGCGGCGCCAAGTAGTGAATATTATTATAGGTACCCGCAATCAGATTGCGGTGTCTTCGCATAATATTGTTAGTTTGCGCCCGTGGTTGCAGTAAAAGGTTTTGTAATTTACAGGTGCGTAATGTAACTTTAAGAGCAGCTAACATACTCAAAATCATAGATAAAAGTTTAAAAAAAAATTGCGTTTGAAGTGTTTTCCCTTTAAATAATTGAATTTAAAATAATTTTGTCAAGGCAGTTTGTAGTTAAAATTTTGAGGAATAATTTTTAACAAGGAGCGGCCGAAAGGGAATCCTGTGTCTAAAATAACAAGAAACACAAACAGCACTATTGCTAACGTAACCTAACGACATTATTCAGTATTCTAGAACTTCGCTTTTGTGACCTTTCCGGTCATTTACTGAGACTGTCTATATGAGTCTTAGACTCATATTACGTTAGAGAGGTTTGGTGATTGGTCAATGAAGGGTACGGGTGCCTGTGAAATTACAATCACATGTGACTTTACATCTTCATGTCTCAGTTTGGCGAACCGACTTGCGGTACCATTTAGGCAACAGCCTAGGTGGTATTGAAGTTGCTATGGGCAAAGGTAACCGCTTAACATCAGGTGGGCCTTTAGCTCGTTTCGCCAACCTATGCTACAAAAAAGTTTAGTATGCATAACATATAAAATATGTGCCGAGTGACTGGTTGAACGAGGGACTTATTGAAGGAGAAGTACTTGATTCCCGTTTGAAATTTGTAAATAAAAACTAGAGTGATTTAATGCTGATTCAATCGATAACATCAATTACTGTAGACGCTGATCCGCACTTACAAACCAAGATTTGCATGCAGTGAGATGAGGCACCTAGTATGACAGTGTGTATAGTTAGCTATTTTCACCCTCTCCGCCTTTTGTACTAGCCAGAAAATCCTTAGAAGCGAGCATTTTCACTCTTTGTACGCGTAGAATTTTTTTCAACATTTTATTTTTCATTGTGTGTTATTCTACCATATTCTTGAATATATCCCTCGTTTATCCAGTAATTCTATACAAAAAACGTTAACATAACCATTCCGTCAATGGAGAGGTATTAATTAATATTTTTCCATTAGCAGCAGTACTACACCCCCGCTAACCAGATCGCCCAAGAGGAGACGGCGTTGCATGCCAGCTTCACACAAGTGTGATCCGCGGCCCGGGAGGCGACGTCCCTGCGTCGGCCATCCCACTCCAAACAGCGGTCCAGCTCGGTCGACCTATACCAACTATAAGCAACACGGCGCTCCACATGACTACTGAATACTCACACTGACCACTGACTCAACGGCTATTGCCTCTGATCTGGATATATGATACACTAAACTTTTACTAAACGTTTGAAAACTATTAGTAAAGAATGAGCATCACCGAATAGGAAGACTACATGCAAAACCTGATAATGGACATAAAGTTACTGTGGGATAGATTGTAAATAAAAATAGGTAAAACTTCTAAAATAAATTGATACATTTATGAGCACTTTACTTTTTCTATTAAGTTTTGGAGGTTAATACTGAATAAACGACACTAAGCTACTTTCTTTTCCATTTCTTCTTCAATTGCAGGAACTTTAATAGTCTTTAAGAGAAAGGTGATGTCTGTTTTTTGTTAACGTATGTTCAGTTTTAATCAATCAAACGTGTCGTATGTTTAAGTGTATTTTACGCAATGGTAGTAAAACAACGTGATACTATTAAAAATATACAACTTTACTTTTTGTTGACGCAATTTGAGAAAGAGTTTGTTCAGAATCATTAAGATAATCGATTGGGATATTTTTTACACCGTGTTATATATTAAGAAAAAAAAAATTAACAACTCAATTTGGTTATTATGGTTTAATTCAGTACACCAGTGGATCGTGAATAGGTCCTTAATGTCCAGAAAGTTCGGCTCGATTAGTTTTCGTGCACCAGGTAGTCCCTGTACGACATTCTTCACTTTCTCCACAACCGACTATGTAACATACAGTAGCTCTAAAAGCATATAATTTTGTGATTTAGAAAAAAGAACTATCCCAATCGATTCTCCTCTTGATTCTGGACAAACTAGTTTCTCAAATTGCGTTAACAAAAAGTATCGTTGTATACATGCTGAAATTTTAATCGCTTAATTTCCGAAAAGGTTTCATTGTACTCATCATTATGAACAACTTTTACTATGGGACCAACCCTTAAAACGCGAAAAGAAAATGTATTAGTCACTACATTTGTGTTCACTTAAATCGATAAAATGTAGGGACCACCTGATATGTTTTTCGCGTTTGGTTTTTCAGGGTTGGTCCCATAGTAAAAGTTGTTCATAATGATGAGTACAATGACCCCTTTTCGGGAATGAATCGATAAAAATTTCAGCATGTACCTATATTCAAGAAAAATTAAATGTGATTGATTAAAAAAAAAACTAACTATAACGCATCTGGAGATTATCCCCCTGTCCCCAACATTTATCAACGTAAAATTATACTTAAACTATTTTATTCAATGTTAATAACGTTGGAACTTTGGTTATTTTACAAAAAGCCTGTATTTTACTAAGTAGATGAATATCAGGGTCTTATAATTACGTGTTTAGTAAGTAAAACTTTTTTAATTAGGTGACATAATTTAAAATCCAGTAATTCTTAAAGTTATACCAGGTAGTTATATAAAGATAAACGTTAATTATGTGGCTAAGTTACCGCTGCGAGGGCGCAGTGGTACCCCAGCCGTTGTAATTAACGACTCCATTTGACTGCAGAGCGTACTAAATATTCGCAAGTTACGACGATGCTTTTGATTTTCATCGCGACCTAATAATAGGTAGGTGTTTTGCCGATTTTCTGCAACCTACTCTGCCTGCGGAAAGTTAGAACTGCACAGTGGACACTCGATTTAATGACTGACTAACCACGCATGAAATTCCTTTCGTGCATCACATTACCACGCTAATAAACGAGTGCATGCTTTTGTTTTAATATCATTCAGCATTTAAATGTAACATGGCGCACATGAATAAACGGATAGACAGACGTGTCTTAAGAGAAGTCGGGACTGATAAATACTATCTTTATAATTGTATTAAAGCACCATGAGAAAAATAAAACGTAATAACCTACCTTACCATACATTTAGATCGGGTCAATTTTACTCAAATAGGTATAATCAGCTTCCAGCGATGTACTGCAGTTGATGCACGGACAGCATGCTCATTGCATTAGATATAATATCATGACCATTATTATTTCAATACATAAGGTTAAATCAAATTAGTCGGCGAAACTTCACAGACGTAATGGGTTTCGTTATGATAACAAAACAAGAAAAAATATGGTTTTCTAATCTCAAAATCTCATTTAAATTTGCTGATCACGGTATCATCAGACACGGGACGCGTGGCTTTGTAGGTTGACATAGTATTTTTTAAGAAATTTTAGATACCATAACCTAATAGTACCATAACACTAAAATTGTTTTAGACACGTATAAAATACTTTTCTCGCATCGCGCGGCCGTTGACTCCGTGATCAGCTGACTGTAGTTGAAATTTTGAGTTTAGAAAATCATATTGTTTCTTGTTTTATTATCATTCGATATCGATAACAATCACGTCTGTGAAGTGTCGCCCCGCTAACTAATTTGATTTAACGTTGTATTATCATTACTGCTTAATCATGTCCATCTTCGGGAGTTTTTATTTAATTGATGTGCAACAAGCATTAGCAGTTAGATCTCTAACCGTTACAGTAATCACATGCAGATACATGCATAAATTATAACATTTACCAATTCACGTACAAATTGCTTGTACAGTCAACCGCATATCAATGGTAACAAGCCATTAAAAGTGGAACTGGCTTAGTATGTAAATTTCATAAAAGAGAGGCTCAGCTTATACTGGTTATGTTACTATCGATAAGCGCATGACTGTACGTTTTAAACCTGAGACGTGCGATGTGCGATAGCGTGTTTTATGCGCATGCTAAGCGTGCACTTGCATAACTTACGCGCAATCCTTGCGTGCACTAGCGTAATATACAATGTTAAATCAAATTAGCTGGTGAAACTTCACAGACGTGATGGATATCGATATCAATGATAATAAGTCAAGAAAAAATATAAACTCATAATTTCAACTACAGCCAGCTGATCAAGGGGTCAACGGCCGCGTTACGTGCGAATAGTATTTAATACGTATCTAAAAACAATTGTAGTGTCAAAGTATCTGTTATTCAAAAAAAAAAACAATTTTAATCTTCAAGATCACGGTCTCGTGACCGTTTACCCCGTGATCAGCTGACTATAATGAAATGATGAGTTTATAAAATCTTGTTTATATTATTATCATCAGATATCGAAACCCCTCAACACAAGTTTCGCCAACTAATTTGATACCTATTACCTATGCACCTTATACAACCTCATTCCTAGTTTATACTAGACCTCTTAAGGGGTCGTTGTACTCATCATTATGAACAAATTTTACAACGGGACCAATACTGAAATCGTGAAAAAAATACTCAGCTGATCCCTACAATTGTGTTCACATAAATCGACAAAATATAGGGAACAGGAGATTATTTTTTAGTTGAGGCCTATGTCCAGCAGTGGACGTCTTTCGGCTGAAATGATGATGATGATGATTATTTTTTCGCGATTTCAGGGTCGGTCGCATAGTAAAAGTTGTTCATAATAATTAGTACAATGACCCCTTAAGAGTTTTAGTTTATTCTAAAAATAAGGTTGTATATTATGTTATGCACATGCACGAGTACAATATCGCGCATGTTAAAAACACCAGTCATTATGTGGTTAATGTAAGTTTCCATTTTAAACCGTTAGTCTTACATTATAAGCACCATATAAGGATAGAAATATCTTATCTTTGTTTTGGGATTTCAAAATAAAAAGTAGCTAAAGTATGAACGACTATTATCAGAAACCAGTTCTCATGAAGATAAACCCTAAATATGTAATCACTATTTTTTAAGAGCGTAGGTTAAGTTGCTGTGTGATAATTTTATCATTAGGTAGGTAAAATAGAACAAATTCAATGTTAACTCTCTGATAATGACACACTATCTTCGTTTTTATAATTACACTTATATACTTTCATTTCTGTCAATTTTACTGATGTTTTATTTTAATTTTAATCTACCTATCGATTACCTTGAGACTCTGAAGATGTATAATTTCATACAAATTATGTTAGTTTAATGTTTCCTATTACATTATAGTTGTTTTATATTAAATATTAAATGTTGATCTATAAATTAAGATAAGTAACGCCAAAGGCACGATGTAAGTCATATCAAAATTATAAAAGACAGTTTAACTATTAGGAAACCATGACTATGTTGTCTCCTGGTTTAATTTTCTAGTCATGTGTAAGCAATTTTGTTTTAAATATAGCTTCTTAAATTAATTACGCTTCCGTCCTAAAGCTATTTTGACAATTCAGAAATACCATTAGCTAATAACTTAGCACTTGCCCTCTAGTTTGTTTACCCTACAAAAAAACTAGAATTAGTACAGACTAAATAAATTTTAGTTGTGGCGCAATTTGGGAGAGGCCTATGTCCAGCAGTGGACTGCGATAGGCTGAGTTGATTGATTGAAATAAATTTTGTCCCCATAAAATTATGTGCCAAAAATATTGGCGTTGATACTGGAATGATTTTTAAAAGGCTAATTTAATAATGGACGCCGTTAATTATAAAGCAAATTAAATAAATTGTGCGGTTACATCCGTCCGTCTATGAAAGGCTGAACTCTACTCCGTCAACGGTGTAAAAGCTCTTTTAATTAAAAAATAATTGAAAAAGATTCACCATTTTTAGCTAACGGCGGGTCGGTTTTCGTCATAATACACACTTCGAAAAGATCTACTGTCGCTAAATTCCCTTTACAACAAATCGTTAAATGCTACTACATTTGCATCTTGTGTTTACTTGTTTATATTGAGCCAATTCTTACACATTTGCATTTTAATGACTAAATTCTATTCCTAGTTAAATATATATTAAAGTATTCTTCAAACGACTGATTTACATAATCGTTTCATGAACGTAGTTTAGATTTAAGGCATATTTCAATATGTTAATCGTTAATGTAATCGAATGTCTAGTATAAAAGAAATTTCTGTTAAGTCGCCTTGCAGATGCTAGTCATCAGTTTTAAGGCTCTTGTGAACTGTAGTATGACGTCATAACTTAAAGAGTGTAAGTCGAGCTCAACCAGTCACAACTTATGACTTTTCCGTCACAGAGTCAACACATAATTGAATTGAATTCATAAAGAAACATATAATTTAATTTATGAGCTTATTACACCATTAAAGGGATCTATTCATTAATTACGTCATAATTCCAGAAAGAACAGCACTCACCTGTGAAGTAATAACAACAACCCTGTGAGGTGACAACTTGCCTCCATTATGCAAATATTTCTTTCAAAGGAACAATGAATGATGGAAGAAAACACTGAGAAAATCTACACGTACAAAATATCTAAGGTTTTAGAGTTCCCCAAAACAAAACAATAAGTGATGCCGTATTAAACTTAATTTTCATTACACATTTAATGAGTATTTCTTTTACATATCATCACTTTTGGAGTATCTTCTCATTCTACGGGGAAGTACAAACTTGCTATTAAATTCTGTTAGATATGACGTCATATCAAAGTTCGCCTTTTGAAACCTAAACATGAATTTAGGTAATTATTACCACACATTTACATAGATATCGTAACATAATTACTTATATGTGATGACTATCTTACATAAATGTTTGTTATAATAAACTATATTAAAGTACTTGAAAAAAATAATTAATCTTTTTTTATTTCAACATCCCAAGAAAATCATGATTATCACTAGCCTATATTAGTCCACTGAGACATAGCCTCTCCAATGGCATGCCAATGACATCGATCCTCAGCCTCTCGCATCCAGTTACTACCAGCCACCCTGCCAATATCATCGCTACACCGAGCCTGAGGTCGTACTACCCTACGTTTGCCGATTCGTGGTCTCCACTCATGAAAACGTCTATCCAACGGCAATCGATTTTACGGCAATCGATTTTGCGGCTAACGTGGCCGGTCCACTGTCACTTCAGCTTGCTGATCCTGTAGGCTATGTTGACAACTTTGGTTCACTGTCGGATCACCTCGTTGCGTATCCAATCTTCCAGAGAGACACCGAGCATAGCCCAAGAAAATACCCACCCGAATATCTATATTTTTAGGTTCAACAGCTATGGATCAGTTTAATATTTTAGGCAAAAATCCAACGAACTTAAATTGTTTAGAAAAAACTCCTACTTTACCTAAGTAGCAGTTTTTCTAAACAATTAAAGTTCGTTATGCGTATTAATTATCATCATCATCATCATCATTTCAGCTGAAAGACGTCCACATCTGGACATAGGCCTCCCCCAAGCAGTTTGGGGGGATATCGCCACGCTTGGCAGGCGGGTTGGCTATCGCAGTTGGTTGGTAAAATATTAATCAGGTATAAAAAATCCGAAACGTTAAGCCAACATGCACTTGAATTGAAAGACTACACTAGAAACACCTAAATTTGAAGACCGATCCATGCTTAATATGCGTTAAAGTGACACGGAAAGAATATTGATAGTTTAATATTAGGTATGTGCAGGTATATGTCAAGTATACTGATCTGGGTTCCGTAGTCCTACAAGGAACCCTTATAGTTTCGTCATGTCCGTCCGTCTGTCCTAATCCTTTACAGCTTAATAACTTCTACAGTTATAAACATAAGTAAATGAAATTTTGTTAAAAAATTGTTTAGATATAGATCTCAATCTCAACAAGACGACATGCGGTAGGTGCACATAAAAAATAACTTCATTAGGTACATTTTAGGAATTATATTTGTGTTTTATTGTGAACAGTCCGTTCAAAATCTGCCGAAAGTTTAGAATCTCGCTGGATTTATTATAAACTGACGGCGCTCTCAATAATACGGTGACATAATTTTATATGTTTATATATTGTATTAAATAGTGAGCATCTAAGTGTCAACGCAGCCACTAAGTTCAGATGAAATGTGCTAAAATCTTTTTTCGTCATTTGTAAAGGAGGCAAGAAACGAACCAAGCCTGCTCGAGAGCGTTTTTTCCCCAAAATGTAATAAATCAGAAGGCGGCAGATGGTGTTGACCTACACCATTATTGCCATGTTTCTAGCTAAGAAGTATTATTGCCCTCGCTTCTGGGACGTCGATATCAAATAAAATAATTCTGTATAATTCTTACTGCGGATGGACGTGGATGACATTATTTAATCATATTTAAATCAGTTTAATAAAAAAAAATGCCAGGTTAAGAGTTCTCTAAACCGACGAGCATGCATGACGAGGTTAATGGACGTAGATGAAGCGAAAGAGGTGTGTCAGGATCGTAGCAGGTGGAAATCCATAGTCTCTGCCTACCCCAATGGGAAACAGGCGTGATAATATGTATGTATGTATGTAATAAATCGCATCTGTACTGTTTCGCTTTTGTACCATTAAACCAGAAATGGTTTTTGTTGGTACTCACATTCGCATTCAATGCACTCATCAACTCAACCTATCGCAGTCCATTGCTGGACATATGCTTCTCCCAAGTTGCGCCACAACACTCGGTCCTCTGCCTTCCGCATCCAGTCCCTCCAGCTACCTTTTCCAGGTCGCATCAATCCACTGATTAGTTAATTAAAATATTTTTTCCTAAGACACATAACTGACTACAGTTTGACATACACTGTAATGTGTAATGTGTAATACTCTTTCACGCAAAAACTACTGTATGGATTTTTATGAAACTTGGCATACAAATAGAACATAACCAGGATTAACATAAGCTACTTTTTATGCCAGGAAGATGAACAGTTCCCGAGGGATGCGCCATAAACGACATCCACGTAGTACGTATATAAAAATTAATTGCCACATGTTTGATGGAGTATCGCTTGAGAAAGGCTCGACCAATTTGGTAGTTTTTTTTCATTGTATTCGTAATTCTTATGACAAAGTTTGTACGAAACAAAAATAGAATATTTTGAAAGAAAATTTGAAAATTCGGGAAAACCGAAAGTGCTTTTTTTTTCACAGGTTTTTATATGAACTTACGATACGAAAGATGGATTTGCGCAATTCTTTTTTTGTTTTGTTCATTATACCGAAAGTATGGACAGGAAAGTAACGTAGGCTACGAATATACATTAAAGCACAATAAACTATTTTGTATTTGTATTTTTTTTATTTGTATATACCGCCTGTTAGTTACATGTTTGTGTTTCTGTTAGACTGTTATTTAAATGTTGCGCGCCGTTAATTGGGATTATAAACCATTTTCTTTCTTTCTTTTTCTTTAAATACAATGTCCCAATGCGAAAGTGTGCTTTTTGGTTTGTTCCTCTTTAACGCAGCAATTAAGCAATGGATTGACGTGACTTTTTGCATAGAGATAGTTTATAGGCCGGAGAGTAACATATGCTACTTATATACAGGCTGTCCCATTACGAAAGTATGTTTGTTCCTTTGTTCCTCTTTCACGCAGTAATGGAGGATCGACAACAGGTATGTACTTATATTTTAATCTAAGAGAAATGCAAGGTTCCTCCGGGATAAAAAAAACCACGGGAGCGAAGCCTCGTGTAAAAGTTAGTTCAATATAAATTCCATACAAATATTTTTTTTTCAAATACATGCATGCGTACAGCATGGACGAAAAATTTCATCGAGTTAATGCAATTTCAACTACATCGGCTTCAATAATTACCACCAATTATAATAAAGTTACAAAGCGAATGCACATAATTACAGTATGATTTAGGATGTGTACAAAGAAGCAATCGATCTTGATTAAATAAACGTTCGTACACAGAATGTGGCTATAAATTAGATGTTAATCAAAGAAGAGAGGTCGTTTGCTAGCCAATAATGTGATACGAAGACGTGCATTTGTTCTGCCAGGTCTTCCACTTTATCCTCAAACAATCTCATATGACTCCGACAGTGGTTTTCCTCTAAATCACTCGTCTATGTTTTTTTTCATTTAATAATGACATTATTTTGTGAAACGAGTTTGAATACGGGTAGAAACCGATTATTTTGCAATTCACTGCAGAAATCTGTTTTTCTATCAAAAAGAGTTCGAGATGGCGGCGCGCGGTGCGGCGTAAAGAGTTTTTCCTATGGTATTAGAATTTAAGATTTTTCCCCACTGACCCTTCAAATGAAACATCCTGTATATCGACGTCTGTGTTTTATTTGACAAGAAATCTTAAACCGGGAGAGCTACAAGTCAATTTCATAAAAGACCATAATGTGATTGATAGTAAGGAATATTATTATTATAATAAAACAAAGTTTAACCGGTTTAAATCGCGTATATTATTTAAATTGGTTTTCCTGACGTTTCGAAAGCTTATATAAGCTGAATATATAATATATCTTTGAAAAATGCGAATCTATACATTTAATAAAATCGTAGGAAAGTCAAAACTGTACATTGAATATTTTTTTTAAAGAATACTTGGGGCATGATTTACTATCGATATCGAAGCCAAAAATATAGTTTTTAGAATTTTTGTCTGTTTGTCTGTATGTATGTCTGGGCTAAACTCAAAAAGTACTCCATGGATTTACTTCAAATTTTGCATGAATATTACTAAGAGGTCGGGTCAACATATAAGCTACATATTATCACACTATCACCTACGGGGGAGGAGCTGTGAATCTTTATTTTTCTTACGCATTCTGTGACAGCGTGTAATCTAACGACGCATATTTAAATGTTGTTTTTGAGTAAGCCATGCTATTATCTAGCTTTACACCACAAAAACTACGCCATTTAAGTAACTTGGGCGGAAAAACATAGTTTAATGAATGTTAGTAGTATAAAGACAATTTTGAAGCAGCGCCATCTATGAGATTTCATAAAAATCAAATCAAGTTACATGTTAACACTTTTTGGAAATTAATAATTTAAATTTGATCATGTTGGCGAGGTTAGTAGTTAGTTATTCTTAAAATTCATAGATGGTAATGTGCATTTTCTTCATCACATTCTTCATAAATGTTGTATCGTATAGTTCGTTTTGACAAATTCAAGTTCCAACAAAACCCTCAAAATCTTGAGGAGAGTTGAGGAAGACATTTCGCCCACTATAATGTAGACCCCCAGACAGGCTCCCCAAATTATAACAAAAAAACGTCCGCCATGCAGTTCTACAGCTTTTTGATCCAGCTGAAGGTAAACAACGGTTCTTATCTCCACCATTACCGTACGCTCTTTAGTCAGTTTTTGGTGGACATGTACGCCAAAATTGAGACAGAGCGTTTGGTATTTATAAGGTCCAACCAAAGAAAGCTGAGAGTTGAGAACTACGTCCATCTCAGACATGCCATGCAGAATGATGCTAATGCTCAAGATGTAGGAAGGATGGTCATTCTCCCCTCCACCTTAACAGAAGGTCCGCGGTACATGCACGAGAGGACCCAAGATGCATTTTGTTACGTGCGAAAGTTTGGTCGCCCGGACCTCTTCATTACCATCACTACCAACCCAAAGTGGCCTGAAATAACAGCTCAACTCCTTGCAGGACAGGCTTCGTACGACAGGCACGACTTGATCTCTCGCGTATTCCACCTGAAGTTGAATTGCCTTATGGATCTTCTAACAAAGGCAAAATTGTTTGGTGCAGTCCAATGTCATATGTACTCCGTGGAATGGCAAAAACGCGGCTTGCCACACGCGCACCTGCTTTTGTGGTTGGAAGAGAAAATCAGGCCCAACCAGATTGATCAAGTCATAAATGCTGAGCTTCCGGACCCTGACGTCGATCCTGTTCTGCATCAGATTGTGAAAAGTCACATGGTGCATGGCCCCTGTGGCACGTTAAATCCAAGTTTCCCGTGCATGAAAGATGGACGATGTACGAAAAGATTCCCAAAACAATTTACCATCGAAACCATTACTGGTGAGGATGGATATCCCTCATACCGGTGCCGATCACCAGCAGAGGGCGGGCATTCCACTGAGCTGAGCGTGCGTGGCCAGGCGCAACCGGTCGATAACAGATGTATTGTTCCTTACTCACCAGTACTGTCCAGGACCTTCCAGACGCACATCAACGTCGAGTCGTGCACCAGCGTCGAGTCGATCAAATACATCTGCAAATACGTTAACAAAGGGAGCGATCAGGCGACGTTTGCTTTACAGAGCACTGATAAAGACGAGGTGACCAAGTACCAGTCTGGTCGCTACATCAGCACGTCTGAAGCGGTTTGGCGGATACTGGCGTTCTCTATACATGACAGGCATCCTACCGTCATGCATTTAGACGTCCACCTAGAGAACGGCCAGCGCATATATTTTGATCCCGACAACGTTGCTGAGCGCTTGGAAAATCCGCGCCAAACAACTCTCGTGGCATTTTTCAGGCTCTGTGAAGTCGACCAGTTTGCGAGATCCTTTACGTATGACGAGGTGCCTTCATATTACACGTACGACAAGCAAAGAGGTGTACCAGGCCCCTCAGAAAGTATTGCGAAAAAAAGTTTTTATATATGGGAGACTGGCCAGTTATAATGTTTTTCGAAAATATGATTATTTATAAGTAAAAATAAGTAAGTTCCAATTTCAAAATTTCCCTCCACATTTTTTGCGAGTTAATTCAAAGTATTGTGTCTCACTGAAATATGGATCTGCGCCGGGAACATTTTAGAGCTATGATTTTATACGATTTCAAGTGTCGCCTGAAACCGGATGAATCGTACGATAGACTTCAAATGGCATTCATGGATGAAGGCCCTTCCAAGGCAACCGTGTATCGTTGGTATAACGAATTCAAGCGCGGTCGACCAACTTTGGGGGATGACGAAAGAAGCGGTCGCCCTTTGACGGCTGTTACCGAAGAAAACGTGCTAGCAGTGAAAAATTTAATCCAAGACAATAGGCGAATTACATATCAGGAGATTCAACACATATTGAAGATTGGATCGGGAAGCGTTCACGAGATTCTACACAGCCATCTTCGCGTGAGGAGGATAGTATCACGCTGGGTGCCGCACAACCTCACCGATGCTCAGAAGCAGGCCCGGGTGGAATGGTGCCGTGATATGCTTAACAAATTTGAAGCAGGCTCGTCTCGGCGTGTTTACGACATCGTTACAGGTGATGAGTCCTGGATTTATCAATACGACCCAGAAACCAAGCGCCAGTCGACTGTTTGGGTGTTTCAAAATGAGCCAACGCCTACCAAAGTGAAGCGATCTAGAAGCGGGGGTAAGATTTTGATCGCTAGCTTTTTTAATTTGACTGGCCACTTGGTATCAATTCCCTTACGGGATCAAAGAAGCATTAATGCCGAATGGTATACTACCAAATGTTTGCCAGAAGTTTTCTCTGTTATAAGCAACAAGCGACCAAACACAGGGCTCCGCGGGCTACTGCTCCACCACGACAATGCACCTGCGCACACCGCACTCAAAACGAGGGACTTCCTGGACAGCACGCCAGTCAAACTCCTGGGTCACCCTCCTTACAGCCCTGATCTAGCACCGTGTGACTTCTTTTTATTCCCAAAAATAAAAAATCAGCTCAAAGGGATACAATTTTCGTCGCCGGAAGATGCGCTGGCTGCGTTCGAGGAGGCTGTAAACGAGGTGTCTGCGGCGGACTGGAAAAAGTGTTTTGAAAACTGGTTTAGGCGCATGAATCTTTGTATAGAGGCTGGTGGAAAGTACTTTGAAAAGATTTGATAAAAATATATGTACGTATAGAACAATTTTTTTTAGTTTCGCAAAACTTTCTGAGTGTCCCACGTATTTAACCGACGTCGACGAGGAGGTGCTGTGGAAGGTTTTCCGGGAATTTTCAAGGACACTGCATTGGGTAGGGTTTATACCGTGCATCCAAATAATGGCGAATGCTATTTTCTGCGGTTGTTACTTCACACTGTCCGAGGCCCAACGTCTTTCGCCTTTCTGACGACATTTGAAGGCGTGGAGTATCCCACTTACCGCGTAGCCTGCGTAGCAGGTCACCTTCTCGACGGTGACCAAAATTGTGATGACACCCTCGCGGAGGCGAGCTTCAGTGACAGTCCCAGCCGCATGCGTCATCTGTTTGCCGTCATCTTGGTGTTTTGTGGAGTCCCGAACCCGGTAGCTTTGTGGGAGAAGTATCGCCATCATCTGTCTGAAGATTTTCTACGAGCTTTGAGGCGTGCTACTGGAGACGAAGTCGAAGTAACTGATGAACGCGTGCTGAACACCTGTCTCAGTTCACTTCAAGATGTGGTCATTTCTATCGGCGGCAATCCGCTGATCGAATATGGGTTACCAGCTCCCCAATCATCACCGCATCAAGACCGTGGAAATCGGGAGTATAACGCTGAGACAAATTACGATCCGGGCGAAATGACCACCATACGAAATGACCATGTCGCTTTGTTCTCTTCAGAGCAAAAACAAATTTATGATACCGTCCTTGAAAGCGTTGAGCAAAACCAAGTTAAAATGTTTTTATTGGATGCTCCTGGTGGAACAGGAAAAACATTTGTTACCACTGGCATACTTGCAGAGGTCAGGAGGCAAGGCAAAATTGCTATTGCTGTAGCGTCGTCGGTAATCGCTGCCATACTGCTTCCGGGTGGCAAGACAGCACATGCCATGTTTAAAATTCCCATCGATTTAGAGAGCGCCGAAACGCCTTTTTGTGGTGTGTCACGTAACAGCGATAAGGGACACGTGCTCAAGGATTGCTCTCTGATCGTATGGGATGAGTGTACGATGGCCAATAGGAAGGCAGTTGAGGCCGTGGACAGAACCCTGCAGGACATCCGCAGGAACGAACATTTGATGGGTGGTGTCACAGTTCTGTTCAGTGGCGATTTCCGGCAAACGCTTCCCGTGGTGACGCGGGGATCGAGGGCTGACGAGGTGAATGCTTCGTTGCGTTGGAACGATCTTCGTTATGGTCACGAGTTCGTACGCTGCGCTTGACCATTAATATGAGAGCTCGGCTCGGCGGCAATGCACGTGCTCATGAATTCTCCGATGTCCTTCTAAGTCTTGGCGAAGGCACTCTACCAGAAAAGAGAGGTGGACAGGTGGTGCTTCCAGAGTCTCTCGGTAGAGTGGTATCCAGCTTAGAAGAACTCATTCGCTGTGTGTACGGGGACATCAGTCGTATACCGCAACAGCAGAATTCTTGGGTGTGTGAGCGGGCCACGCCCAAAAATGATCAGGCTGCAGCAATTAACGAATGCATTCTCTCGAAAATTGAGGGGAATGAAGTGGTCTACACCTCGATGAACACTGTTGTCGAGCAAGATGACGCCACACATTATCCCGTGGAATTTCTGAACTCCCTGCAGCAAGTGGACTTCCAGCGCATACTATCAAGCTGAAGGTCAGTGTCCCGATTATGCTTCTTCGGAACCTATCTCCTCCGAAGTTGTGCAACGAGACCCGCCTTAAAGTCATCTCGCTCCACAGACACACCATTGAGGCGGAAATTCTTACGGGTTGTGGAGTCGGCGAGGCAGTATTTATACCACGCATTCCCCTCATACCTCATAACTTCCCGTTCCAGTTCAAGCGCGTACAGTTCCCCGTGAGTGTTTGCTTCGCGATGACCATCAATAAGTCGCAGGGGCAGACACTGAGGGCAGCGGGTGTCGACCTCAGGACGAGTTGCTTCTCACACGGGCAACTGTACGTCGCTTGCTCCCGCGTCACCAGTCCTGACTCTCTTTAAATTTTGGCTCCTGGCAGCTTATCTACCAACGTAGTTTATAGGGAAGTGTTGTAAGGTATGATACCTTTGTACGTATTTTTACTCTTTTGTGTCCTGGAATGTATTCCTGCATTATTTTCTCTATTTCCTTCAGTCACATCTTATGACTGAACTCAGAAGGATCCCCATCTCCCGATTCCCAACTCTCTTTACTTGCTTCGCTTGCAAAAAAAAACGTATATTTTAATGCTATTTCAAAAGTTGTTTACTTATAATGCTATAGCGATACTGGCATCTTAGGTATTTTTGGTGCTGTAGAGCCTTCACGCAGACGACGTCGCGGGCAGCAGCTAGTCTTCTATATTTTATGACAACTAACATAGGAAAAAGATGCTAGTGGTGCCGCGAGCATAACTACTGCAGACAAAATATTCTTTGTGTTTTAACTGTTTCCTGAATACGTACACCTACACATTCCATGAAATCGTATTTTCGAACGAGAGGCTCGTCGACGACTGCTGAAATGATTCATTCTTTCTTTAGAAAGAAAGAATCATTTATTTGCGTAGAATACAGGTGGTACCAGATATAAAATTGGTGGTTTAAGAACAGTGCTATATTCTGCTTGTGTTAAGCATGCAAAAATCAAATACCAATTTTAAACCAGAATTGATGAACCCAATTGAACTACATTATTATGACATTACCTACATTATTATTATTGTAAATTATTATTAGTATGTATACGTAGTTTTCAAATGTAGATAGGAGATAATTGCATGCTCATTGACGGCCAAAATTAATATCCAATCTATCCACGATTTGCCCTACTAGAGATAAGAATTTGACAGAAGCTCCATACAAAATATGTCAAATTTCCATCTCTAGTAGGGTTAAATCGTAGATAGATTGGATATTAATTTTGGCCGTAAATAGATCACTTTTTAGTACTACAAACAGGAGCAAGCATATCCTTGCTTCACGGAGTAGCAAACGCTAAGAAAAGAATTATAATTTAATTATATATAATATAAATCTATATATCTAGAATAGATGGCGCTGCTATGGTAAATCTACGAACGTGTCATATAAGCTACATTTATTTATTTACCCGGTAGGTGGCGCTGCAGTCGTTGTGTCACCAAATTTGATTTGCTGAACAATTGATAACATGGGACGGGACATGGGACGGACGGGACAGGACATGTGACATGGGGGACGGGATATGGGACGGGACGGGACGGGACATGTGACATGGGGGACGGGACATGTGACATGGGGGACGGGACATGTGACATGGGGGACGGGACATGGGACGGGACGGGACGGGACATGTGACATGGGGGACGGGACATATGACATGGGGGACGGGACATGTGACATGGGGGACGGGACATGTGACATGGGGGACGGGACATGTGACATGGGGGACGGGACATGGGACGGGACGGGACATGGGAAGGGACATGGGCCGGGACGGGACATGGGACATGAGACGGGACGGGACGGGACATGTGACATGTGGGACGGGACATGGGACGAGACGGGACTTGAGAAGGGACATGGGCCGGGACGGGACATGGTCATGAGACGGGACATTGGACATGGGACGGGATGGGACATTTAACATGGGACGGGACGGGACATGGGACGGGACTGGACATGGGGTGAGATAGTGGGATAGTGGGATAGTGACTGGACTGGACTGGACTGGACGGTCCGAATAAAAGGATGGATGGATGGATGGATGGAACTGGACTGGACTGGACTGAATTAACAGGATCCGTCACGTGGGTTAGCAGAATTTAACGCGAGTGAAGCCGCGAATATTTATTTCTTCTGTACATCTGATTGTCGCCTAACTCCTCCTAAACAGCTGAACCGATTTGGATGAATTTTTTTGTGAATATTTCAATGGTTTCCTGGATGGTGTGAAAACACAATTGGATCCGGTAGGTGGCCCTTCTGTCTGTATGTCACTGATCTTCTCCTAAATGGCAGGGACGATTTTAATTATATGTGGCGCTGCTTTTCCGGGCAGGACGACGTCTGCCGGGTCCGCTAGTTATAATATATAGATTTGTGCAACGAGTCAAACGTTCCATTCTTAAATAATTCATATGAAAAAAAAACTTTTTTACTGGTTTAGAACTGCGTATGGCATCGATTCTTTTGTTTTTAAAACTCCTAATCACAATCACAAAACACAATCACATCCTAATCACGTCTTAAAATATTAAAACGAACCACGTGGTCATTAATGTTTTTACTGTAACTCTACATACCTACATCGCGTATCTACCAATACCAATAATAAGATAAGATAAGATTTATTAAAGATTTAAATTGTGGTAAGAAAAAAACGCTCACGAGCAGGAGCCAGGAGCCGCAGGTTCGAATCCTGCTCGTGAGCGACTTTTTCTTTCCACAATTTAAATCTTTAGAATTCGCTTCGCATGCGTAAAATGCGTTAAAATAATAAAATAATAAGATTTATTTCTCACCACTATACAAATTACAGTATACTGCGGGAGACTGGTGCCTAAACTAGGCGCAAGCCTGTATTTAATCTTATAACATAAGTATCGGCATTTTCCTTCCTTCCGAGTACACCACAAGCACACAAACGCTTACACACCACAAAACTTACAATGACACAAAACACAATATCCGAACACACTTAACATTATTAAATAAAAATAGAATATATATATATATATAATTAAAATAAATTTAAGATTATTATCTTATCTACCTATACTTACCTACCCAAATTTTCTAAAATACTGTTATTGTTGATATTTGATTTTGATATAGTTAATGTTGGATACTGTCATCTCCACTCTTTGAGGTGGACGCTAATAATTGCGACACAGTTCTCTGAACTAATGCAGCTGTTAACGTACACAAAATATGTAAATCAGTATGTTCCAATAAAGAATTTGAATTTTTTGAATTTCAGGACACCAGGTCTCCTACCCTTGGATAAAAATTACATTTTTCTTTCAGTTTTAGTACTCGACCGTACATTGACAATAGTGCGGTAAGTTAATTACAAGTTGTAATTTTTAATTGTAGTGTTAGTATGGTTAGTATGAATTTGTATGTATACCAGGCCCCTCAGAAAGTATTGCGAAAAAAAGTTTTTATATATGGGAGACTGGCCAGTTATAATGTTTTTCGAAAATATGATTATTTATAAGTAAAAATAAGTAAGTTCCAATTTCAAAATTTCCCTCCACATTTTTTGCGAGTTAATTCAAAGTATTGTGTCTCACTGAAATATGGATCTGCGCCGGGAACATTTTAGAGCTATGATTTTATACGATTTCAAGTGTCGCCTGAAACCGGATGAATCGTACGATAGACTTCAAATGGCATTCATGGATGAAGGCCCTTCCAAGGCAACCGTGTATCGTTGGTATAACGAATTCAAGCGCGGTCGACCAACTTTGGGGGATGACGAAAGAAGCGGTCGCCCTTTGACGGCTGTTACCGAAGAAAACGTGCTAGCAGTGAAAAATTTAATCCAAGACAATAGGCGAATTACATATCAGGAGATTCAACACATATTGAAGATTGGATCGGGAAGCGTTCACGAGATTCTACACAGCCATCTTCGCGTGAGGAGGATAGTATCACGCTGGGTGCCGCACAACCTCACCGATGCTCAGAAGCAGGCCCGGGTGGAATGGTGCCGTGATATGCTTAACAAATTTGAAGCAGGCTCGTCTCGGCGTGTTTACGACATCGTTACAGGTGATGAGTCCTGGATTTATCAATACGACCCAGAAACCAAGCGCCAGTCGACTGTTTGGGTGTTTCAAAATGAGCCAACGCCTACCAAAGTGAAGCGATCTAGAAGCGGGGGTAAGATTTTGATCGCTAGCTTTTTTAATTTGACTGGCCACTTGGTATCAATTCCCTTACGGGATCAAAGAAGCATTAATGCCGAATGGTATACTACCAAATGTTTGCCAGAAGTTTTCTCTGTTATAAGCAACAAGCGACCAAACACAGGGCTCCGCGGGCTACTGCTCCACCACGACAATGCACCTGCGCACACAGCACTCAAAACGAGGGACTTCCTGGACAGCACGCCAGTCAAACTCCTGGGTCACCCTCCTTACAGCCCTGATCTAGCACCGTGTGACTTCTTTTTATTCCCAAAAATAAAAAATCAGCTCAAAGGGATACAATTTTCGTCGCCGGAAGATGCGCTGGCTGCGTTCGAGCAGGCTGTAAACGAGGTGTCTGCGGCGGACTGGAAAAAGTGTTTTGAAAACTGGTTTAGGCGCATGAATCTTTGTATAGAGGCTGGTGGAAAGTACTTTGAAAAGATTTGATAAAAATATATGTACGTATAGAACAATTTTTTTTAGTTTCGCAAAACTTTCTGAGTGTCCCACGTATGTGTGTTTATTTTTACCTGTCTATTGTCTAGCTAGACTCTAGCAGTAAGTATGTCTGTAATTCTCACTTAAATATCTTGGTATTAGTATAGGGTCGATAAGTTACTTCAATATGGCTAAGCTTGTGGAGGAACGAGGTATTTTGTATGTCCATCCAACACAAAGGGGGATTCTCCAACCACAGTCTTATTTCCTAACGGGCTGCGTCCCAACGATTGATGTACATCAGGTGAGGTGGCATTGAAACGGTCGAAGGTATGTCTATTTTGAATTTATATATATATTTTGAAAATAAACTATAAATGTTGGGTGTTTGTATTTATGCTAGCTGCGCGAAAAATATTGCATGCTCGATTCAGGATTCATGACGTCATCTCACTCATATTGCCGATGTCCAGTACATCAGTAATTGTAGTTTGTATGTCGAAAAGTAGGTAGATGTCACTACATCAGTCAGTCCCCTCCGGGACCGGAGGTAGACCTTCTTGATGTGTCAGCGGTTGTTGCGTCTTGAGAGTTTGCCAGTTCTAGTGAGTCGGAACTGGATGCTGCTTAGTACTCGGTGACTCGGTACTGTGTGCGGTGATGCTGGCATGTTGCGTTTCTGCATAAGAGCATGACCGACGCAAAAAGCTGAAGTTTGAACCATTTTATTTCAGAAACTATGAGAGTAAAATTTCTGAAAAAAAAAAATTGGTTTCTTAACTCTTTATCTAATGTATTTCCTGGCAGTTATTGTTTTATTTAATATATGCTGTTGTAATGAAAAACGGAACAAGCACCATTTTTGAACGAAATATTTACAATATTACAAGCTAGCTTAGTCCTATTTGAACAATTCTTCTTTTAAAATATATTAATAATAAATAAAATATTTAGCACCAAAAATAAGATTCCAAGAAGAAATCTTTACGCAGTTTAGTCGGCCCGTAGAACTTGGGTCATTCAGACGTGGGGTCTGTGTAATTTTTTTCGGCACAGATAACTGAATTACTTTGTGATAAATAATAATATAAGATAAAGTAATTTTATGGATAAGTTTGTGCCTACGATGTTACATAGATAGACATTAAAACATTTAGATATGACACTCATTACTCAGGTCGGTATCACCATGCCGACCCAAATAACACGCTGACAGATAAATGCGTATGCTGCACAACGGAGCCTCTTGGCGTGTCGGTCTCGGCATGAATCTGGACAAGACTAAAGTCATGTTCAATAGGCATGTCATGCCGAGGCCGATATTCGTCGAAGGGTCGGCACTCGAAGTTGTAACGGAGTACGTCTACCTAGAGCAGGTAATTCAGCTTGGTAGGCACAACTTCGAGAAAGATGCGTGTGCAGGAAGGTTACGTATGGAAAGTTTAAAATCGCTGACTAGTGACACGGTTGACTGAAATATACTATTTGAAAAAAAAAGTGTTTGTTACTTATTTGTTTTATTTCAATGAGAAAGCTATAACAATATTTTTATATCGTTAAACATTACGCAAAAAATAAAATTCTTTTGGAACCGAAATATATTGATTAATTAGCACATTCGAAGAAGCACGTTAATTCTAATGATTCTTAATTTTTATTCATTTATTTATTTATTCAGTTATTTAAAACAACTATCAGAAAAGTGTGTGGTGTGTCGGCATTTCAAGAAAATCTTTAGATTAAACCATGCTTGCAGGCTTTTTATTGACGAAGAATATCCATTTTTAGGGGCAACCCTACATGGTAATGCTGAGGATGGTAGTAAGATGGTATTGACGAAGAATATCCATTTTTAGGGGCAACCCTAGATGGTATTGCTGAGGATGGTAGTAAGATTGTGGAGGTTAAAATGTCCTATCACTGCATTTAAAATGGGTCTTATAAATGTAGTGGAACAAAAAAAATACGTTTTTGTTCGCTAAAGAATGGTTATCTTCCAAATTAATAAAAAATATATCTGGTTTTACCAAATTCAGGGACAACTTCACATAACCAAAAAAGACATTTGCATATTTGGTGTGTGGAGCGGTGAACAAAATCCCATGATAATTGAATACATTGAGCGTGACGATATTTTTAGGGAAACAATGAAACCCAGGCTTATTTCATTTTATAGAAAGAAGCCTTCTCCCTGAAATAATAGACTAACGTCTCAAAAGAGGCATGCATGTAAGGGAACCTCCTCATATTATTGGTGTGCTAGAAAAAAAGAAGACGAAGCTGGTTTTTATGAAAAAAAAACACGCAGGAGAGTTCTGTAAAAAAAGATCATGAGAATTTTCAAAAAATGTATGCGAACTTACTGTTAACTTCCTTCGTTACAACTTCTGCACAAACATTTAACGAAGATGACCAATCAATTATACATAAGATTGGATACAAAAAAAATAACACAATAAACAAAGAACCAGTAATTGCAATCGCGGACGATGAACCAGTCATTGCAATCACGGACGAGATTGTTCGGTTTTCTTCAATGCAGCCACCAATCTTTGAACGTATTCTTTATTTCAGTGAAATTTTATTATTTAGGTAGTTCATTACCTGCCCTAATGATTTTTATAACATCCTCCTTTTTTGAAGTCGGTTAAAAACGAATACTAATGAATGAAGGCAATTATTTTGAAACGTACCAGGCCCCTCAGAAAGTATTGCGAAAAAAAGTTTTTATATATGGGAGACTGGCCAGTTATAATGTTTTTCGAAAATATGATTATTTATAAGTAAAAACAAGTAAGTTCCAATTTCAAAATTTCCCTCCACATTTTTTGCGAGTTAATTCAAAGTATTGTGTCTCACTGAAATATGGATCTGCGCCGGGAACATTTTAGAGCTATGATTTTATACGATTTCAAGTGTCGCCTGAAACCGGATGAATCGTACGATAGACTTCAAATGGCATTCATGGATGAAGGCCCTTCCAAGGCAACCGTGTATCGTTGGTATAACGAATTCAAGCGCGGTCGACCAACTTTGGGGGATGACGAAAGAAGCGGTCGCCCTTTGACGGCTGTTACCGAAGAAAACGTGCTAGCAGTGAAAAATTTAATCCAAGACAATAGGCGAATTACATATCAGGAGATTCAACACATATTGAAGATTGGATCGGGAAGCGTTCACGAGATTCTACACAGCCATCTTCGCGTGAGGAGGATAGTATCACGCTGGGTGCCGCACAACCTCACCGATGCTCAGAAGCAGGCCAGGGTGGAATGGTGCCGTGATATGCTTAACAAATTTGAAGCAGGCTCGTCTCGGCGTGTTTACGACATCGTTACAGGTGATGAGTCCTGGATTTATCAATACGACCCAGAAACCAAGCGCCAGTCGACTGTTTGGGTGTTTCAAAATGAGCCAACGCCTACCAAAGTGAAGCGATCTAGAAGCGGGGGTAAGATTTTGATCGCTAGCTTTTTTAATTTGACTGGCCACTTGGTATCAATTCCCTTACGGGATCAAAGAAGCATTAATGCCGAATGGTATACTACCAAATGTTTGCCAGAAGTTTTCTCTGTTATAAGCAACAAGCGACCAAACACAGGGCTCCGCGGGCTACTGCTCCACCACGACAATGCACCTGCGCACACCGCACTCAAAACGAGGGACTTCCTGGACAGCACGCCAGTCAAACTCCTGGGTCACCCTCCTTACAGCCCTGATCTAGCACCGTGTGACTTCTTTTTATTCCCAAAAATAAAAAATCAGCTCAAAGGGATACAATTTTCGTCGCCGGAAGATGCGCTGGCTGCGTTCGAGCAGGCTGTAAACGAGGTGTCTGCGGCGGACTGGAAAAAGTGTTTTGAAAACTGGTTTAGGCGCATGAATCTTTGTATAGAGGCTGGTGGAAAGTACTTTGAAAAGATTTGATAAAAATATATGTACGTATAGAACAATTTTTTTTAGTTTCGCAAAACTTTCTGAGTGTCCCACGTATTTACAGTCCGGAATAACGTACAAAAATTAAACTATTTTTTAATATTTGTCACTCCCTGTTTTATTATTTTATTAATGAGTCTGAATACGCTTTATTGCATTTAAAATTACTATAACTACCCGCGGGTGTGATACAAACCAACATGGTATTTGTTTGCTCCGTAATTTTTCCGTGATTTTTGTGGTATAAAGGAACGTTTTAACGTTGTGTGATTTGCATAATTATGTGTATAAAGACAAGGTGTGTGCAGTGACATTTGTTTGGTTCTAATCGATCTACAACTACTGGAGATATCAGCGAAAATCTGTAATAACTTTTTATTAACGGCCGCGTCCCTGACCTAGGACAACTCGCAAATCGCCCGCTGCCGTACGGTACACACGGTGACGCTCATCGCTTAATGCGTTTCTGCCTACACAGTGTACCGTTTCATAAAAATGGCTAACAACTGCAGCGCTTGTTGTTCGGTTTTATCCAGCATCTACTATATGGTATGCGCAAACGAAAAATGCAAGAAAAAGTATGACTTGGAGTGTCTTAAGCTTGAACCTGACACTTTCAAGGCATTTACTCAAGCATATAAAAAGAAGTGGGTATGCCCGGAATGTGTTAGTTTAACGCCTAAACGAGGAAACACTAAGACTCCAGTCGGGGTTAATACAGCTGATGATTTAAATTATGTAAACACTCAGCGTGGGGGCCATGTTAAATATGCACCGACAATGGTTGATACAGATTCCGTTATGCTTGCAGAATTGAGAAAGTTTAGGTTGGAGTTAATATGCCGATTGGACAGCCAGGCAGATGCGATAGCACATTTGCTAAATCAGCATTCTCAAACAAAAAGCGATCTCGAAAACATGGTTAAAATCATGAAGCTACTCGAAGAAAAACTCAATTCGAAACTGACTCAGGATTGCCTAAATCAGGACATATTAAAAGAGGTCGCTGAGAATTTGCCTGATACATTTGCTGAAATAGTTAGTCAACAAACCAGTATCTATATAGTGGAAAATAATACCAAAACAAGTCGGCAAACCAACAACAAAAAACCTGTGTATAAAGTTGGGGCCACAAAGTCTACAGTACTACAAGCGACGACGGGCACTACTAACCCACCAAACAGCCAACTGACTAATGGACCAGCTGAGGAAGAGGAAGAAGATAGTCAAACTGGCTGGACGACTCTATACCGGAACAATAAAACAAAGGTTAACCGACAGTTCAACAATGTGAGAATGGGCAAAAATACTCAGTTAAAGGTGATTCAAGCTACGGAACGGAAAAAACACCTACATATTTGGCGTTTACATCCTGAAACTACACTAGAAGCCATGACAGATCATGTCAAAAATGAATGTGGCTCAGAAGTAACTATAAAAGTTGAGAAAATTCATCATAAAACGGAACGCGATTGCTCGTCCTTTATTGTGGGTGTACCGGAGCACATGTTCGACAAATTGAATCACGCTGAAGTATGGCCACTTAATGCGGAATTTAATGAGTGGATTTGGTTTCGGAAGTCAGCAAAAAAAAATCCCAACTAATAAGGTTATAGAAGTTTTTGGGTTTGTGTCCACGGATCCCGGGATCAGACTGAATTAGCCACGGATCCCGGAGCGTTGTATCCACTGATACCGGGATCCGTTTCCCTCAAATAAACAAATTAATATTTTACCCGCTGATCACGGTATCCGTGGCTACAAGAAAGCAAATACAATAATTTTCGAAACTGATCACGGTGTACAAAGTAGGTACTTTTTTGTTTTGAGTTATTTCCCAAAAGGAAAGAAGTTTAAATTAAAATAGTAATGTAAAATTATGAAGTGGTATATCTATGGATACAACCTGGTGAAGGTCGCGGGAATCCGCTGGATGCGGAAGGCACAGGACCGGTCGTTGTGGCGATGTTTGGGGGAGGCCTATGTCCAGCAGTGGACGTCTTTCGGCTGAAATGATGATGATGATGATATCTATGGATGATTGTCATTTTCAGTCAAAGAGAATATAATCACTACGTTTTATTTTCAGTCATTACGATGATGCATAATGCACGTCACCACAGCACGTCGCCAACTTATTATAGATGTCATTTCGCACCTTCTTCTTCTTCTTCATAACCATCCGCGGTAGTAAAATTTCGTTAACTTAGTGAATTGATTACACTGTTACACTTATCTGTAATGTGGTGGACTCATATTTGAAAAGAATAAAAATTATGAATGAAGTGAGTTTCAACAAAGTGAGATACATACCTAATAAGTATAGGTATATCTATACTTAGTTTTTATTCCATTAATAGTGTGATAAATTAAACCTGTTATTTACTTTACATTTTTGAAGGTAGCGGAGCTTCTGTTAGTGGTAATAATCAGGAATTAATATACCAGGCCCCTCAGAAAGTATTGCGAAAAAAAGTTTTTATATATGGGAGACTGGCCAGTTATAATGTTTTTCGAAAATATGATTATTTATAAGTAAAAATAAGTAAGTTCCAATTTCAAAATTTCCCTCCACATTTTTTGCGAGTTAATTCAAAGTATTGTGTCTCACTGAAATATGGATCTGCGCCGGGAACATTTTAGAGCTATGATTTTATACGATTTCAAGTGTCGCCTGAAACCGGATGAATCGTACGATAGACTTCAAATGGCATTCATGGATGAAGGCCCTTCCAAGGCAACCGTGTATCGTTGGTATAATGAATTCAAGCGCGGTCGACCAACTTTGGGGGATGACGAAAGAAGCGGTCGCCCTTTGACGGCTGTTACCGAAGAAAACGTGCTAGCAGTGAAAAATTTAATCCAAGACAATAGGCGAATTACATATCAGGAGATTCAACACATATTGAAGATTGGATCGGGAAGCGTTCACGAGATTCTACACAGCCATCTTCGCGTGAGGAGGATAGTATCACGCTGGGTGCCGCACAACCTCACCGATGCTCAGAAGCAGGCCCGGGTGGAATGGTGCCGTGATATGCTTAACAAATTTGAAGCAGGCTCGTCTCGGCGTGTTTACGACATCGTTACAGGTGATGAGTCCTGGATTTATCAATACGACCCAGAAACCAAGCGCCAGTCGACTGTTTGGGTGTTTCAAAATGAGCCAACGCCTACCAAAGTGAAGCGATCTAGAAGCGGGGGTAAGATTTTGATCGCTAGCTTTTTTAATTTGACTGGCCACTTGGTATCAATTCCCTTACGGGATCAAAGAAGCATTAATGCCGAATGGTATACTACCAAATGTTTGCCAGAAGTTTTCTCTGTTATAAGCAACAAGCGACCAAACACAGGGCTCCGCGGGCTACTGCTCCACCACGACAATGCACCTGCGCACACCGCACTCAAAACGAGGGACTTCCTGGACAGCACGCCAGTCAAACTCCTGGGTCACCCTCCTTACAGCCCTGATCTAGCACCGTGTGACTTCTTTTTATTCCCAAAAATAAAAAATCAGCTCAAAGGGATACAATTTTCGTCGCCGGAAGATGCGCTGGCTGCGTTCGAGCAGGCTGTAAACGAGGTGTCTGCAGCGGACTGGAAAAAGTGTTTTGAAAACTGGTTTAGGCGCATGAATCTTTGTATAGAGGCTGGTGGAAAGTACTTTGAAAAGATTTGATAAAAATATATGTACGTATAGAACAATTTTTTTTAGTTTCGCAAAACTTTCTGAGTGTCCCACGTATATTGACCGAAATGGAGGCAAAATTCTACTAAGAGCTGGATATCAGTACTCTAAACACCGTCAGAATATGAATGAAGTAATTAAATGGCGTTGTGTGAATTGGAGGAAGAAGTGTAAAGGCTCATTGTGCACTAGTTCTGTGAGTATTCAGTTTATGAATACATTTAAATACTGCTTCTTTACCAATTTGTACTTAAACGATATTGAATTTTTAGCTTTCTGTTTTCTGACAGTTACGTTACTGTGACAACGGAGTATAATCCACCGTTTGCTTGCAGCCTTTGACTATATATAGTCAAAGCTTGCAACATAATTTGGAAGTATAATAAAAACTTCAAAATTACCGCACGTGAATAATATGTTTTTTGCACCCTGTTACATACTTGTACTTTATGATTTTTTTTAGAAAGGAAATATATCAGGAGAACTATTACACACAGCTTGTGAGCCTCAGCGAGAAATGAATTGAAAGCTGTAAAAATGCAACAGGTTCGCAAGAAACTAGTGTCTACACAGGAGAAGGTATCAACTATTTACAACGAAACTCTTTCTAAATACGAAGATCCCGGATTATCGCTCATCGAAGAAGTACCAAAACTAGCTACTTACAGGAGTAAGTTTTACAAAGTCCGCAATAAAAACGCAGGTGTAACAAAAATGCACTACAAAAACGAAAACGAAGTAGAAATTCCAAAGCAATTTAATGACTTTCTGCTAGCTGAATATCATGACGATACATTAAGAATCCTTGTATTTTGTTCTCCAGATATGATAAGATAAGATAATGTTTATTTTTCAAAAACAGTACATTTTTTACAAATATAAGACTTAATTTTAGGATAATGTACACAAAACTATTAGCATTTGAGGCCGAACTAGGCATAGCCTGTATTTCAGCCCTCAACGCCGATCCCCCTGAATTACAAATAAATAAGAAAGACATATTTTTATTGATCTCGTGAGATTAGATGTACTACAATTTAAGATGAGGAAAAATGAGAAATCGTATTTGCAACTTTAAACATATTTTCATAGACGGAACATTTAGGAGCTGTCCCAAACATTTTAATGAGCTGTATACACTACTTGGTGACGTGGACAGCACTAGTAAACGAACACATGTAGTTCCCATTATATTATATGCTCTATTGAGCAAAAGAAATAAACAAGCCTACACACGATTATTCCAAATAATAAAAAAAGAATTGCCAGATTTGCACCCTTCTAAATTTACACTTGATTTCGAGCGAGCGGCTATAGCAGCATTGAGAGTAGAATTCCCACAAGCTGAAATCAAGGGTTGCTATTTTTATTTCACTCAAGCTGTATGGAAAAAGGGAAAACTGTTAAGGCTCACTAAATGCAGTGAAACGAGGAGAACTGTAGCTCTCAGCGCTATGCTACCATTAATTCCAAACGAATATATTAGTGAGGCATGGAAATATATAACGGAAAATGCTATTATAACAGGAGAGAGAAAAAAAGAGATAGACGACTTCATCAATTATATGATGAAACAGTCACAGTGGCTTAAAACTGAGGATTGGATTCATGTTTGGAACGTTAATAAAGAGTTACATAGAACAAATAATGTAACTGAAGCATGGAATGGACGATTAAATAAATTAATATCAAAAAAACAACCGAGTTTAATGATGTTACTGACCGTATTGAGACAAGATAGTAAGCGTGCTTTGAAAGAATTAATACAAAATAATGCTACGCCTAGACAAGCGAAGTATGTTTCCCTTCTTCTTCTTCTTCGTGTCGATGATTCGAGTTTATTATATAATTTTGGACCAAAATGTAGCCACGTCTACAGCACTCTCAGTAGCCTCGCATAGGTCTTTGATTGTGCAGGTGGAATTGCACAGTGAGCAGGTTAAGAGGTGAGGCATCGTCTGTGGGTTGACTCCACAGTCACATTGTGACTCGTCTGTGTATCCCCATCTAACTAAATTTGACCTGCAGCGGCCCATCTGGCTTCGGAGTCGATTCAAGGTTTTCCAGATGGGCCATGGTAGTTGGTGGCCTGCTGGGAGCTCTTCTGCAGGCCCAATGTAGTCAGAAGGGGGAGGGTGTCTTTGTTGCCACAGTTCCTCTCGTGCCTTATTGGGGCTGCTGCCTGTTAATGGTTGTGTTACCTTTAGAAAGCTTTTGCGGCTCTTTAATCTACATCTTGCTTTCCCGATGCCATAGAGAGGATGTCTAAAATCGGTCTCCTGTTTAGATTTTTCAATGGAGCAGGCAATTTCTCTTCTGACTGCCGGAGGGGCTATACCTGCAAGGGGATATAGTGCAGCGAGTGGTGTAGGCTTAAGGCAGCCAGTTATTATTCTACACGTTTCATTAAGGGCTGTATCTACCTCTCGGGCATGTATGGATCGATGCCACACAGGGCATGCAAATTCACCAGCCGAGAAGCAAAGAGCCAAGCCAGATGTCCGGAGTACAGAGGGGGAGGCGCCCCAGGTGGTGGATGTTAAGCGACGCACCAAGTTGTTTCGAGAGCTGACTTTGAGTTTTGTTTTGACACAGTGTCTCTTATAGGTCAGTGATCGGTCTAGTGTTGCTCCTAGGTAAACAGGATTGTCACTGTGCTCAATGTCAACACCACGCCATGTTATATTTAGTTTCCTGGTGGCCTGGTGGTTTCTGAGATGGAATGCACAAGATTGCGTTTTAGATGGGTTTGGTCTCAACGAATTATTATTATAGTATGAACTAAGATTAGACAAAGCCTTTTCAAGATTGGTTTCCACATCTTCGAAGTTTGCCGCCTGAGTAGCCAGAGCCAGGTCATCTGCGTAAAGGAATCTTTCTGTGTTGATGGAGCTGGGTTGGTCGTTTGTATAAATGTTAAATAAAATGGGGGCTAGAACACTACCCTGGGGTAAGCCGTTCTTTAGAGTGCGCCATCTGCTTTTGTCAGCATTTAGTTGGACTTGAAACCGGCGGTTGCGGAGCATCTCACCCAGGATGTACATAAAGGCTTGATCGTCCGTTAGAGCTGACATTTTATACAGTAACCTTTTAACATTCACGGTGTCGTATGCCGCAGATAGGTCAACCAGGACAACGCCGGTGACTTTATTGGCTTCGTAACCATCCTCGATATATTGGGTAAGTCGAAGGATTTGCCCAGAACATGATTTTCCTGGACGAAAACCAGCTTGTTCTGAAATCAGCTCGGGGTCGATCAGGGGCTGGAGACGGTTGAGAATTAATCTTTCAAATAATTTGTATGTGTGGCATAAGAGGGAAATCGGGCGATAACTTTTAGGATCTTTAGGTGATTTGCCTGGTTTAAGCAGCGCTATGACCTTTGCTTTCCTCCATTGTTTGGGGAGCTTTGTGTTTCTAAGGCAAGAGTTGAAAAGAGAAAGCAACCATGACACTGCTACCGGGCCTAGATGCTTTAATTGCTCTACAGAGATGTCGTCAAAACCAGCGGCTTTACCGTTTTTAAGTGCCTTGATTGCCGGGATGATATCAGAAAGCGTAAAGGGTTTACTGATGTTAGTGTTATCCTAAAATGTATGTTTCCCGAAATAGATGGATAGTATACGTGTTAGAACAACTAGAAAATGAGACAATAAATGTCGGACACTGTCTAGAAAAATTAAGAAAATAATTATTATGTTATTGTTGATTTATGATTAGTACAAGAGCGCGATTTAAAGTTTGTGATGATTTTCAAAATTGTTAATTAATATAATACTTCATATACTATTTAGGATGAAACCAAATCAGTGTACCAGAGTTATTCGTGTTGGTGGTAGAATTTATTATATCGTCCCTTAAAGTGCAGGACGCTAATTCGAGTTCACCTGTGTATTACAGTTTATTATTGATTTCAATGGAACAAAAACGTTTATTTTTAGTTTTAGACTTTGACGTTGTTTAACATTTCTAAAATTTCTGGCACTATCTAGAAAAAATATATACAATAATTCTAGATAAAAAACTAAGTACTCTACCAAAGAAAGTGTATTCAATTTTTTCATTTGAAGTATACTGTAAGCATTAAAGCAATAGTTGAACAAGTACATTTATGCGATGATTTCTGTTTCTGTGATGATTTTAAAACAACCGCTTAAGTTAAAATAATTCACCATTGTCATTGATTAATATAAAAATTAGGTGTACTTAGAAAACAGTGTATTTTATTTTTTCCACTCTATGGTTAACAATTAACAAATGTTAACCACAAACTCCCTTATTACAAAATCTTAGACTTAGGTTTAGACACTTTTTTAAACCGGGTTTAACGTCAAACGTGTATGGAGATACACAAAAAGGTGTTTAAGCCTGGCTTAAGTAAAACCTATTAAATTATTAAACTTTCTTAAAATAGAACAATCTAAACAAATATACAATATTTACAACACAAATATAAAATACAAGTACAAAATAAAATTACATAAAAAGGCGCGCTTAGGCGTCAAATTAATCCTGTATTCCTCCACACCGCTGTCATCTGTTAAACCCGATTTTGTAATAGGGTGGTAGTGCAAGTACATTTATGTGATGGTTTATAAAACTATATTTTTCTTCTTTCCTTTTGACAAATAACACAAAACAAAAAGTACTTTGTACGCCGTGACCAGTTTCGAAAATTATTGTATTTGCTTTTTTGTAGCCACGGATACCGTGATCAGCGGATAAAATATTAATTTGTTTCTTTGAGGGAAACGGATCCCGGTATCAGTGGATACAACGACCCGGGATCCGTGGCTAATTCAGTCTGATCCCGGGATCCGTGGATACAAACCCAAGTATTTTACCAAAACTTTAAAGGCCTCCGAACAAAATTGGATGTTTTTAGAAACAATATAGTGTCATCGAATTCAGATTTATACGCCATTACTGAATCGAGTTGCAACAATTCCATACAAGATGCAGAAATAGTCCCTTCGGGATATCAAATACTACGTTGTGACCGAGCGGACGGTCGAAAACAAGGCGGAGTGTTTCTTGTGGCCACACACCGGTTCGAGCTTCGGCAAGTACTTGTGACTGACATTTCGATAGATACATGCGTTTTTGAAATCGTTTGTGCGACGGTTCATTTAATTAATAGGTTTTTGTTTTTAATTTATATTCCACCGAGTAGCTCTGAGGACGACTATATGAATTTGTTTAGAATAATAGAAGAAATTTGTACTAGATATAGGGAAATAATTGTTTTGGGAGATTTTAATTTGTATTCATGTCCGGTAAATATAAGTAATTATTATGAATGTTTTTTGTCCTATTGCGAGTTCACTCAAAATAACAAGATACCCAATTGTTTAGGCCGGCAACTCGATTTGGTATTGAGTACAGGCTTTCGCGGAGAGGTGACAGTAGTAGTAGTAGACGAGGCTTTAGTGCCCGTCGACCCATACCACCCGCCGCTTGCAACTAGCGTGCACCTCGAGCCCGCGTCCCACAGCGTCTCACGCTCGGCTGGTGAAAAGCCACGCACGCGCACACAGCATTCGACCACAGTGGAATTTTTATAAGGCGGTTTATCATTTATTGTACTCAATGATAACTTCCATTGATTGGAGTACAATTTATGAGATGGACGTATTGGGGGAGATTTTTGATTTCTTTTACTATGAGCTTAACCATGTTTTAGATGAGTGCATACCTAGGAAAAAACAACAAAAAAACATGTGCTACGTGTATCCCGATTGGTACACGAGTAACATAAATGACTTGAAAATTAAAGCTAGACTTCATAAAAAGTATAAGGAGACGAAATTACAAAGAGATTATAGGAATTCGCTCAGTGTAGAGCTCGTATAAAGAAATCAATAGAGGAGGCGCATAAACAACACCAAAATAAAATTCAGTGTCAGTTTATTATTGATCCAAAATCAATCTGGCAATATATCAGATCTAAAAGAAGTACTTTAGATAGGCAAACTATTATAAAGGACGGTAAACATCTAACGGACGACCAGTCCTCCCAGCACTGCGGAGTTTTTTGATTCGGTGTACAGTAGTGACTCGCCACGATTAGACGCGCAAGCGGCTGCTTCAGCGGGCGCAGCGACTATCGCACGCGTGCATATTGAGGCTTTGAGTCTCAAAGACGTAAGGGAAGCGCTCGTACGTCTCAAACCAAAACGTTCAGCCGGCCGGGATGGTATACCAGCGTTATTGTTCAGAGACTGTAGTAGGGTACTAGCGAAACCTCTACATCATTTATTTAACGTGTGTTCACAAGTAGCGACGTTCCCAGCTCAATGGAAGATTACCCGAGTCATACCAGTACCTAAAGGTAAAGCGGGCTCAGACGTCAGTGGCTATAGACCTGTGGCCGTGTTGTCGACGCCGGCAAAGGTGTTCGAGTCTAGCGGACTTCGAGTCCAGCGCTGCATGCAGGAACAGGTGCGTGCACAGCTTTCAGACGCGCAGCATGGAATCCGGCCGGCACGCAGTACTGCCACTAATCTCTTAAACTTCATGGCACAGGTGATACCAGCAGTAGACGCTGGCATGCAAGTCGACGCAGCTTAATTTGATTTTTAAAAAGCATTCAACACTGTTGATAATGACATATTACAAGGAAAGCTCGCCAAAGTTGGATGCACACCACGCTACATGAGGGATCGACACCAGTAGGTACGTGGATTACAAGGGATGCGAATCCGATATATACTACACCAGGTCCGACGTGAGCCAGGGCAGCAATTTAGGGCCTCCCGAGTTTATTATAATGATAAATGATTTACCAGAGGTAATCAAAAATGGTTCGTGTTTATTATTTGCAGATGACCTTAAGTTATTTTTTCGAGGTCAAGGATACATGTGATTGCGAACTCTTACAGGATGACATAAATGGCATCGTAGAGTGGAGTCATAAGAACAAGCTATACTTTAATGTTTCCAAGTGCTCGGTGATAACTTTTACCCGCGCGCATACACCTCTATTCTACCAGTACAAGGTGGACGAATCGCCGATGCAACGAGTCATGCAAGTGCGCGACTTAGGAGTTAGTGTCACTCCCGACTTAAGGTTCCGCGATCACATAACCAAAATATGTAAAAAGGCGTACAGAAATTTGGGCTTTGTTCTAAGACAGTCACGAGGGTTCACCAATATTACAGCTGTTAAGGTACTGTATGACGCGCTAGTCAGGAGTCATCTGGAACATAGTGCAGTTATATGGGCTCCACATGAAGCCAAATATAGTATAATGTTGGAACGTGTACAAAATAAATTCACGCGACATTTATACATGAAACTGTACGGAGTATACCTGTTTTACCCGTTGATGTACCCAACACTATTTGTATTGGGCATGGTTGGGTACAACGAGTTAACGGTGAGACGGGAGTTTGCACTAGTAATGTATTTAATTAAATTACTTCGGGGAAAAGAACATAACCCGGGAGTACTGCGGAGCTTGAGCCGTACCGGACCGCTATGTATGGAGGCGGCGGCGCCCACCACTACTGGCAGTACCAACAGCCAGGACTAATCTTCTGTTGAAAACACCTCTTACCGCGGCGCTGCGTACTATTAACAATATTCATGTCAAAATAGATATATTAACAAGTCAGTTGAGTGAACTCGCAAAGGTTTTATTGTTTGTTATATGTTATGATGTTTAAGTGTTTGTTGTGGAGTTTATAGACCTCTTACCGCGGCGCTGCGTACTATTAACAATATTCATGTCAAAATAGATATATTAACAAGTCAGTTGAGTGAACTCGCAAAGGTTTTATTGTTTGTTATATGTTTAAGTGTTTGTTGTGTTGTGTGTTGAGTTTATGTGTGTAGGTAGTTATTAGAAGTATTGGGAATTAGTTTTGTTATTATTAGATATAAGAGGCCCCGCTATCGCATTAGGTTGTAACCTGTAATGATAGTTGTACGGATGTGGAAATAAATAAATAAACCATCCAAAAATCTAGTGTCCGCTAAATGTAAACATTATTATTTTATTCATTCATGCATGTCCATGCGCGTCGTTCATCGTCCTGTCCCACTCATCATGTAGGTAGATTGTAGCGAAATGAAGTCGCAACCGTCGATTGGTGGATAGAAACGCGACGCTTTCCTCTTTCGCCCCCATCTACTCACTCACCTTACACACAGAACAGAAGAGCAGCGCGACAAAAATATTGAAGTGGTACATTTTATAAAGTTGAGCCGTCATTACAATTTTCTGTCATGTACGGGACAAATGTATGCCTCTTGTAAGTCCTACTCAACACTAGCGATGACTGATTTGTATATAATTTGGAAATAAATGAATTGTTTATTTTATTTTTATTTTTTAAATTTCCTTTTGAGTTACCTACCTACTCGTAGTTAGTTTACAACATGCAAAGTGACTGCGTGAGTGACATGGCGTGGCCGCGTGGGTTCGAATTCCGGGTGGAAGGAAACTACGTTAATTGGCTTAGATTCCGAGTCCCCTAGGACTGCAGAGAGCGAATATTGTCAAATGGCAGCAGTATCCAAGCCACATCAGAAAACCTGTGTGGGCTTGAAAATGTTGACAATAGACTGAACATAAGTCTAAATCAACACCTGAACAACAAACGGCGTTGCGCCGGCGCCGCCGGTGCGACGTCACCACATACGGTTCAAAATAACATGGCATGTACTTATAGCAATATTCAATGATTATCATACAGCTTGTAATTTCTAAAGGGTCTAAAAATACTGGATGTTTTTATGACCGAAACAAGAATGTAAAAATACCTTTTGCAAGAATTAGATGGCAATTTTCTACTGTTTTGAGCATTTTCATTTTGGATCAGTATTAAAATTCATCCTGTATGGTAATATACACTTGAAAAAGGTAAGAAAAAGTAAGCACCTTGCCGTGTCTAAGGGTTGTAAAGGTCTGTGAATTCTTACGTCATACTGTCACTAGTTTTAGCGAGCGACTAAATAGTCATTGTTTCATAATTTGCAGAAATCAACGCCCACATTTGCTAGCCACTCCCTAATTCGATTTTATTTTTGCTTACGTCTTGCCCTTAAGTGAGTCGAGGTAGTGCAGTGTAGCGTAGTGGCTAGTTGCTACGTCGACCAGAAGTATGTAGTCCTTCTAATTTCCGCCCAAAATGCAGTGTTCTGCGCCGTTGCTTGAGTGAGCTGAGGGTGATGACCAGGTCTCCAAGTTCGCTCTAGGCGTGCGATCAAGTACCCGATAAAGCCGAGAATACTGGCTCGCTGTGTGACATGCTGCTCGCTGCTCGTTGGGTTGCTGGATGCTGGGGGGTGATGAAAGAAGGAAGTGAAACGGTAGGGACTGGCAGGTAGGCTGCGCAGACCGTTACAAAAGAATAGGTGTCACTACGGTGTTAGGCACCGCAGTGACATAAGGAAGTGTGTTGAGAGATAAATAGATAACACTGAGATTTAACACATATATTAATAAAACACTCGGCTAGGTCGCGGGTAAGGCTATTGTTCACTGGCACTGAGCGTTCGCACACTTTGGAGGGAAGATGGAAAGGGTACCGTCCCTCGTCTCCGCCACGTGGATGGTACGGCAGGCTGGCGGGCAGCAGGACTGCAGGTAGACGCTGCCTCGTGGTTGTAGTGGGTACAAGTCTTGCCGGAACGTAGAATTCCAGCCAGAAGGTAGAATTGCAGCCGGAAGGTAGAATTGCAGCCGGAAGGTAGAATTACTGCCGGAAGGATGAAGTCCAGCCGGAAGGTTGAAGTCTAGCCGGAAGGTTGAAGTCTAGCCGGATGGTTGAAGTCTAGCCGGAAGGTTGAAGTCTAGCCGGAAGGTTGAAGTCTAGCCGGAAGGTTGAAGTCTAGCCGGAAGGTTGAAGTCTAGCCGGAAGGTTGAACCCTGGAAGCGTGCAGAAGGGTGCGCATGTTAGTGGCGGCCAGGTTAATACAACCGCGTGCGATGTGGTAGCTTCTCCGCCCTCTAGTGACACAAGGAACGGTGATGAAGGAGGATAGTGGAAAGCTCACACATCGCAGCGGTTAACAGGCAGTAAGGGTGCAGTCACAGCATAGTATATGACAGGTGCACAATTGTAGGTTAAGTGACACGAGGCGTGCAAAACATATAGAAGGACAGTGATCTTCGCTGATGGCACATGAAATAGGTTGCAGCACACTGTGAGGCATAGCATAGAGCTGAAACAGCAGTTAATTACACATATTTTAGCTTCTTGAGACAGGAAGTAAGCCTGACCGCGTGGCCGGCCATGAAAATGTTAGAAATTAAACATTAACAAGATCTTCTGTTTATAATATATTAGCTAGATTAATGAAGAACTCACCCGAGATTGGGGATAAAATATGTATTCCAGAAGGAATAGTTACTTCCCAAGAAGCTGCTGTGTTGAAAGTGACAGAGGCCAACGCCATTACTAGTATTGTGCATACATTTTAGGGATGCGCAACACCGGTTAAGTTTTATATCGTTCACTCGACTAAACTATTGAGATCCACAACGCTACAGAAGGCAATGAAGTAGTTTTTTTTAAGATGCTATGTTTATAAGTCTTTGACACGGTATAATATTAAGACTGTTCTACTTCCATCGGCTTCTAGTTTAACCAGTATAAAATGTGAAGAGGGTTATTTTTGTTTGCGTAATTTATATTAGATCTTTGGTTAACTTGTCACTTACTACTTAATTTTCTGACAAAGATTTTCTGTTGATAATAATAAAATTAATGTCGACATAATGGCCCTCACTTAAATATGATTACTTTTGCTTTAATACCGTAAGCCACAACAAATAATTTCTCGTTCAAAAACTTGTGGCGGAACGTGGCCTCTTTTGTTAATTTAAAACGAAATTCAAGCCGAGAAGGTCGTTACTTATTTTTTTATTCTTTGACGTCGGTACTTATTGCATTAACGGTCAGGTCAGTAGATCTATTTAGCATGACTTACTATTTAGACAAACGGTAGAAGGATACTTCTAATACTTATCTAGGTTTTTCAGTTTCAGGTACTTACACTATACCGATAAACATAAAAAACCAGAAACATATACAAAAAACCAACATTAAAACAAACTATGCAAACACAAAATTATCAAATATATACAAATTATTTATATTTAAAGGTTGCGAATTATTCTTCAATATAAAGATATACAGGGTGAAATTAAACGGCGGTCACTGGAAGGAAGTACCTTAATTAATTATTGATGACAGCGAACTTTACTGAAAGGAAACATCACTTTATATTTAAAATAAGTATATCTTAGTTTGTTTGTAGCATTTAGGACCATTGTAAACTTTTTTGCCTGAACCAAGAATCGAACACCAACATGAAAGAGTCACTGTTTTGGAATGAAAAATCTACATTTATCCAGCATATTTATTCCGAACGCGATCTCGAGCGTGTCACTGTTTTGGCACTATTCAGAGGGATTTAAAAATGTTATAAATGAAATTGGTAATTTAGAAATAGATAATGGAATACCAGAAAATAACAACCTATCTGTAGATTACTGAATTACCCTCATCAGAAGTATGCGATTTTGTTTTTTTTATTATAAGTAACGGAACGAAGGTACGGATACCTTCGTTTATTTTTTCATTCAATCATATCAGCTTGTAATCTCCTGTGGAGGTGTTCATAGTTGGTGTTCTATGTAGTGAAAGGAACAGAAAAGGATCAGATTCACCGAATCCACTTAATAGATTATATATACATATATAGATTATTTTACAACAAATACTATTTTGGTTACTTAAGTGACAGATAAAGACGTTTTGCTGAGTTTGTTGCGCCGCTTTTGCTGCCCAGCTTAAGCATTAAGAATCGGTGAAGAGCGGGCATATTTTCGGGGTCTGTCTATGTATGACGTTCGAAAAGAACTAGCTGAAACAAGTCCACATCAAATAAATGATTTTTTGATTTTGATATAGTGAAAGACTTTGACAGAATCTCTGCGCCAAATATTAAAATCTCTAGATCATAACAACATAAAAATACCTGTCAACAAAATATTTTTGAAACAAAGCTTTGTTTTGGCGTCTTAATAAAACGCGTCTACGCGACCATTTTACTCGTCGAACCCGCGATCAAACAATTATAGGTGTCAAATAGGTGTCCTAATTGAAATTCGCGCGATGTTGACTATAATATCGATTACTTGATCGCGCGAACTTAGTTCAAACGAATGCACAATTAAACAAACTTGGAAAACTGATATCGTCCTAGTTGAATGCGAGATAATGAGACTCGCGCGATTATGCGATACAAACATTGTATGTTCGCGCGATTAAAGAATCAAGTATCCTAACAGCATGGTCGTATCGTCGCATTGTTTCGACGCTCACAATGGACGGCAGAGACACGAAGTTCTTACTTTCGGAAAATTTCCACAAACGCACGGGAAGCTAATGATGTCATTTTTTATTACATGTGTATGTCACATGAAGCATTTGATTACTTATGTAAGAGGCAATAAGAGGCAATTGCCATCGTAAGGTTACAAACTAAAAAACACATGTAAGCACAGAAGAAAGATTGATGCTAAGTATTAGGTGAGTGTCATTTTTACAATTTATAACAATTTGACTCATCTAATTGGTCTTCGTGGTAACACCAAATTTTATAGCCAATCGCTGATGGTTAGCGATGGTCGATGGACGTATATTTAGACATTCGATTCTTGTCATCGCGCGAATTTGGGATGATATGGTTCGCATATTCGCGCGATAGTCGAGTAATCGAGTTGTATTAAGACGGTGTGGCGACGCCTCTTTACATACTATAAACATACGATTACATGCAGTAGACACTTCCTTGCTTTATGCAAATTTGGGATTTGGGTTTAGCACTGATTTGTGGGCACTGAGAACAGGAAATCCTATTAACATTCATGGTTTGAGCTTCTCAGACTTAAATCATCACACAGTATGACTGGTTGAACGAATGTCTCATTCAAGTTAGGTAAATGATACATTGTGTGTATAAAAAACCGGCTAGGTGCGAGTCGGACTCGCGTACTAAGGGACTAAGGCCTTAATTATTTGTTGTTTAACTAAGTATTATTAGGCGTTTGTATAGGTACCTGTACCTTTTTTACGATAGACCTGGAACTAAAAACGTTGAAAAATGGTGTTTCGAGGTTTTGTGTATGGGGGTTTGACTTTTTATTATTTTAGTTATTATCATGATAACAGCCATAGTAACACCAATCAACCAACTCAGCCTATCGGAAACCACTGCTGGAGATAGGCCTCTCCCAAGTTGCATAGTCACATATATTATTCTGTGAAAATTTCAACCAGCTACCAATTACGATTATAAAGATACAGCCCTGTGACGGACGGAAGTACGCTAGGACGGACGGGCAGACGAAGGTTATTATTATTTATTATTTTCAGCCTGTATTGTCCCACTGGCGATGCTTGGGGGAGGCCTATGTCCAGCAGTGGACGTCTTTCGGCTGAAATGATGATGATGATGATGATTGTCCCACTGCAGGGCAAAGGCCTCCCTTTCCTTTTTCCACTCTTTCCGGTCATATGCAAGTGTGGACCAGTCTTTTCTATACGTGTCCAGCTCGTCCCGCCATCTTAGCCTGGGTCTGTCGCGACGCGATGGACGTTTTTCGGGGCCCACTCGGTACCAATTTTAGCCCAAAAATTCTCCGGAAACGGGCGTTAGGCGTTAGTAATAGGAGCCATTGGTATAGAACCCTAAATAAAAGCTGGTCAGCAATCGGGGAGGTGACAGTGATTAAAAAAAAAAATTGGACTGTTTGATTCTGTGGGCCTGTTGATAGAAAGCCTAAAAAAATACAATTATTGAAAATATATTGATTAAAATATTTTATATTTCGTTATTAAAATTAGGATTTTATATCTGTGAGTCACGTGACCACAAACACCAATCAGGTGACGTGACTTCATCGTTCAAGTGACAGTAACTGACGGTCAATAAATGTCCACTGAGGTAATAATGTACTACGTACTTAGAGAAGACATCTCGAAATAAATGTTTGTAGCACGTTTTAGATAGTACTATTAGATATTCTGTGCTCCTGCACTCTCAGTTCTCACTCGCTTAGCCACGCTCGCGCCGCCGTGCGTGCTAGTAGCCTCTTTTTTGTAATGAGCCAGTACAATGTCCCACTTCAAAAGAGGCGAGGCGTTTTGAACCTAGACGGTGCACGGTACAAATGAGTAGAGACTATAAACCTATTCATTTCGTACATGCGAGTTGAGTCTTACAATTGTTTGTATTGCTTTTATAATGTACTGAACTTGACTTTGGAATTTTTGATTATAGAAAACGAATACTAATGAATGAAGACAATTATTTTGAAACGTGTTTACGTCCGAAATAACGTCTAAAAACTAAACATTTTTTAATCTTTGTCAGTCCCTGTTTTATTATTCTATTCTATGAATGAGTCTGAATACACTTCATTGCATCTATAATTACTATAATTATCCACAAATCTAGTGTTCGCTACATGTAAACATTATTATTTTATTCATTCATGCATGTCCATGCGCGTCGTTCATCGTCCTGTCCCACTCATCATGTAGTATTGTAGCGAAATGAAGTCGCAACCGTCGACTGGTAGATAAAACGCGACGCTTTCCTCTTTCGCTCTCATATACTCACTCACCTTACACACAGAATAGAAGAGCAGCGCCACAAAAATATTGAAGTGGTACATTTTATAAAGTTGAGCCGTCATTACAATTTTATATCATGTACGGGACAAATGTACTGCCTCTTGTAAGTCTTACTCAACACTACAACAGTGCGAACTTGCCCAAAATAGACGCTCTTATGGTGGCAACCTATTTTGCCACCAATCCCGAGTTTTGTTCGTTCGAATGGAGAAACATTAAAACTTCTACGTGAGTATAACTTTTTAAACGTAGTATCAGTCTCATAATTTGCGTAAAAAGTTAATAGGTAAACCTTAAACTTCTTTTTTGTTTTGCTCAGGCTAAGTTGACAATCTAAAATCGTCAACGCTAATAGAAAACAATCAAAATGTATGGGAATGACGTATCTCAACGAAAAAGTCATTCGTTTTCGAAAAAGACATCCAGAGAGTGCTATTGGAGAAAACACAGCAAATTAAGCACAGGTTGTTGCTACTTTTATGTTTTTAAAGACTTTTTATACCTGTCTATTGTGTCTACTAAGTAATGCCTTATTTTCATTTACACTGAATACATAACACATATTTTCTTATGCAGGTTGGAAGTACATTGAAATTCATCAAAGCTAAACAACTTTCAAAAACAAAACAGCAGATACCTACGTTACTAAAGTTTGAAATAATTAAGTGTAAGAAACGCTGAGTTTTTATCACAAGCAGGGCAACAAAAACTTGATAACTGCCAACTAATCAATCACCAACCTGGGTATGAGCTATGTGATGTAAAAATGTTTTCATTACATTATTTATGAAATACAACAAACAACATGATTGCAATATTTTTCTGGATTCAATTAAAGATCTGCTCACCATATAAAAATATTGAGATTAATACTACAGACCAAAACAAGATTACACTTTGGTATGAACTAAGGTATGGGAGGATAACATCAATAATGAAGCCAGTAGATGTAACACCCCTGATGGTACCTTAATTGCCAAAATAATGGGTGGATTAACTCCAGATATGCCATCAATGCGAAGAGGCCGTATCCTAGAAGAGAAAGTAAGATAAAAAGTGGAGAAAATACTAAATGCGGATTGTTTTTATCCAAAGAAAACCCTATGCTGGCTGTGTCTCCAAATGGTGTTTACAAAAATGACAGTTCCATATCCAGTCACTGAATAATCCAGTGGAAATTATTTAAAAAGTGGAAAATTATTGGATAAGTGCTATTGCTAAGTGCAGAGGCAAATGCACATACCAAGGCATACAAAGTGGTACTTTTGTGTTGCATTTGAAACCAACAAAAATGTGCAAATATGATGAGCAATATTCAAGTACAATCTGTTTTTTCTTAGTTGTCTTATTTAGTAAACAATCTTGGCATGTTTTTTTAATTCAATTCGTCAATAATAATTATTAAAAGACATTATGTTAACAATTTTACACACAAAACATTTTTTTTTACCTAAGTACATGTGCAGAACTAGTAATTATATTTTATCATTAGTTATTTGAATGAAGAGATGTGCCAAGATTGTTTACTAAATAAGACCGGAGAAAAAACAGAATATAACATTTTATGTGTTATAACAAATTTTTGGAAAAATAATGTTTACCCTTTGCTTAATCAAACTACTAGGGCTACAAATCTGTAGTAATCTTAGTTTTGAATAAAAGTCTTATAATAATTTTAATGTTTATTTATATTCCATTACTTAATAAAACATAAAAGCCACCATTCACTTAAACCAGCAAAGTAATCCTACAATGTGTTATTGAAATACCTGAAAACCTCATCATCATAATCATGTTTTAATTTACAGGCACATTTGAACCGTCAGGCTCTAGTTGCACGGTTCCAAATTGTGGGTCCAATGTCAAGATAATATGAGTTGGTAGAAAAATTACTAACAGTTACAAGTTATAATACAGATCAGTAAAAAATTAAATGTGTAAGAAAATTATACAATGTCAAAAAGCTGTTATAATAATTAACAAAAACAAAAAACCCGACTGCGTCTAAAAATAACAGAAAAGATATAAACAAGACTTATCAACACGCAGTCGGAGGCTACGTATGTTTTTGGTCATGAACTGATGAATTACATAATAGTTCATAGGTAGCCTCCGCCTGCGTGTTGATAAGTCTTGTTTATATCTTTTCTGTTATTTTTAGACGCAGTCGGGTTTTTCGTTTTTGTTAATTATTTTTTTTATTTGAATTGTTTTAGTTTTGTCATGTTTTATTTATCATACTATTAATGTTTTTTTTTGAAAAGTCAAATTCATTTTTAACGTTGAATATTTTGTTGTTTTTTAGCATTTCTCATTCCAAATTACATTTAAAAATATAAGTTGTATATATTTTCGTAAACCATTTATAAAACCCTTTATTTTGATACCCCACTCGATAGGTTTTGAGCAAAAAAAAATTTTTGAAGTCACATTAAATGGCTCCAAAAAGCGGCCATTTTGATTTTTATAATTTTGATATATATTTTTTTATTTTATTGTATTGGATGGCGAAACGAGCTAAAGGCCCACCTGATGTTAAGCGGTTACCTTTGCCCATGACAACTTCAATACCACCTAGGTTGTTGCCTAAATGGTACCGCAAGTCGGTTCGCCAAACTGAGACATGAAGATGGAAAGTCTCATGTGATTGTAATTTCACCGGCACCCGTACCCTTCAGACCGAAACACAGCAATGCAAGCATCACTATTTGGCGGAGAAGTAGGCACGGTGGTAGTACTTCCCCGGACGAGCTCTTTCACAAAGGAGCTCTACTACTACCAGTATATACCCAGTGTCACTCTCACAATTAAGATGAATCCAACGACACCTCTCAAGCTAAGATCCATCAAGCCGTTTAGGCTACAGAGCGTGCCAAAGAAATATACATACATACATTCGAAAAACATAACCCTCCTTCTGGCGCAGTCGGATAAAAAAGAAATTCTCGCACTCTTCAAATCAATCTCTCCACATGCATGGTATAATAAGATGTTTCACCAGGTATTCTCTTCCCGCGCTGACAGCGCGATGCCTCCAAGCTACGTCACGATCAGTGTTGCCGTTGATTGATATCTTCAATATATTTAAGGAGATTTTTGATCATATTAAATACAAAATAAATTCCTAACTAGCCTAACTATTTGTAATCTCGTGTTATTCATCTAATTAGTTATTAAAGGAAACTGTATAAAATTACTAGTTCAAAAGTGATTCTTTATAGAAGCAAGTAAATGAAAAAATGCATATTGCTCGGGTAATTTATTTACACAAAGTGGCAGCACATCAAACTGACAAGTGTCACGATAACAGCCCGCTATTGGCTCTACAGCCGATGACGTAGTACGGAGGCAATCACGTGACCTACTGTCACGGGAAGAGAGTACCTGGTAAAACATCTTATTATACCATGTCCACATGTATCTTTAACACTTGGCGGTCTCAATAAATGAAACCCTTTTATCCATAGCAATGGTTCTAAATGTTTAATTTAAACCTCTATCTGCTAGGATGTGAGCACCAGGTGGTAAGTTCTTCAAGAAATTACCTGACACCTGACCATGATGGGGGGACTTTTTTAAAAGGAGATATAGCAATATTGGCTGCATTAACTTTTATGGGTGAGGTTACAGAGTTTTGTTGCCTAATATGAGTTTGACTACTTTTACTTCTGTATTTCTTAGTTATGTACACTTGGATTGACTTATTCACCGACTTTGGTGGATCCGTTGGCATCCTTGAACTTTACCTGGTTGGGTTTCTCCTGATGTATGTACTTGGAACTGCCACTTGTTCTTCAGATGTAGATACACAGTATACGTATTCACAGTATATGTATTCACAGATGTGAATACATATACTGTGAATGTGTAATACACAAAACTATATTAGTTTTGTGTATTACTCTTAAATTAGGTTTACAGAACAATTTTCGGCAATAAAACTTCGGGCTTATTGTTTTTTACTTAATGCAGAGTTGCTCCTAACCTGCATTTCACTATTATAAACTAACTAATAAAACTCACAGTAACAACATGAGCTTTGACATGGAGCGGGGTCTTGGCTACGTCGCGCACGTAGTTTGTATGCTAGGTAACTCATGACTCACTCTATAACAAGAGCGTAGCTATAGCTTTGACATATAGCGGGGCCTTGGCTACGTCGCGCACGTAGTTTGTGTGCTAGGTAACTCATGACTCACCCTATAACACGAGCGTAGCTATAGCTTTGACATGGAGCGGGGCCTTGGCTACGTCGCGCGCGTAGTTTGTGTGCTAGGTAACTCATGACTCACTCTATAACACGAGCGTAGCTATAGCTTTGACATGGAGCGGGGCCTTTGCTCCGTCGCGCGCGTTGTATGTGTGCTAGGTAATAGTTTTTCGAGATTTCAGGTTTGGTCCCATAATAAAGGTTGTTCGTAATGATGAGTCATCCAGTCATACAGTCATCCCTTAAAAAATTGCTACAGAATTAAAATAACCCGGAGTCCCATCTTGGGTAGACGTCTTCGGGTAAATGCGGATGTATTGTCTATAAGTCACGATCGAAGTCGACCTTTTTCGGAGTGACACTAAAGATAGCCCTTTACCGTTTAGTGGCCTTTTACCGTGCTTTACTGAACAACTGCTGTATGTTCAGTTCAGGTTTTACTACAAAAATATCGATGATAAATAGGTCTGAAGGAGTTGCTGTTACTGATACAGAGATTTTTAATTCCAATGTTAAAGATTATTGTCAAAAGATTGTTGTCAGAGCTGGACGTGCGACCCCTCAAACTCTTCGACGTGAGCCAGGCTACGCAGTGATTTTAAAAACAAAGCGAAATTACGTAGTATGTAGAACTAAATTATCGCAGAAACGTCTGGAACATTTAAATTTAACGGTTTTTATAAAGAATTCGCGGGAATCCGCTGGATGCGGAAGGCACAGGACCGGTCGTTGTGGCGATGCTTGGGGGAGGCCTATGTCCAGCAGTGGACGTCTTTCGGCTGAAATGATGATGATGATGATGATGATGATAAAGAATTCGAATAATCTAGACTTATTTTTGCAGGGACAACGACGCTACCAGCAGCAGACGGGAGCCAGGTGACCAGGTGATGTTTTTAGGTCTTGCGAGAGGGACCCAGCTGACAGAGAAAGCCGGTAAACGACGCTGAACGAGAATTCCCTTATAAAACTGAGAATTACGAAAAAAAATGAATAATTTTTGAAACTAATTAAACAATAATGCTATTAATTCACACTCACACTCTCAGCATGGGCCCACAAGTATGTTCTTTTGGATTGTTTTTCCGTAGATATTAATAATTTAATTTCAGTTAATATAAATAGGGTTAGGGTTAAACTCGAGAGGTCTCCATAAAGTTCGAGGATTTGTCTACCAAACTAGCAGTCTACCGCAATACTCGGGCTAAACGAATAGATTACGCCATCAAGGGTCTGACATCCAGTCTCACACAGAGTGAATTTTCTCTTGATGAAGTCAATGGTTTGGAATCTACCGACGTATACGATCTAAGACATAGGAGATATGTCGAGGAGGTCGCGTCACGCAGGTCTAGTAGGCTGCGAGAGTACATTGACAATGTCCCTGACATCAGACGGAGTCTCAGCAAATCTATAAGTCACGGAAAATCTATCAGCAAGTCGATCAGTAAATCAATGTCTACTGACACACACTATATGTGTCTACATATTCCGATGAAGACAATTCTGAAGAAGAGTTCCATAGAGGGAAATCGAAATCTGTGATAAGGAGACTGGCGACCCCAATACGAAACAGTATCAATAGTTTGACTCAGATTGCAAACAAATGTGAGTTTGGTGGAAGAATTGGATGTCTGTGCTTGATCTTCCTAATACTTTTAACAGTATTCTCTATATTCATTTCTTGTAGGATATCATGTTCTCCTAAATCACTTAGATCTGTCTGCTTATAAATCTTTCAATGAATTCTGACCACATTTTTGCCCCCCTCTGCCACCTACTAAGCCTTGTCCCTCTAGGTCACCCATACATAAAAAATCCCCCACTCCATTCCTCCCCTCCCCAAACTTGATGAAGTCAATGGTTTGGAATCTACCGACGTATAAGATCTAAGACATAGGAGATATGTCGAGGAGGTTGCGCCACGCAGGTCGAGTAGGCTGCGAGAGTACATTGACAATGTCCCTGACATCAGACGGAGTCTCAGCAAATCTATAAGTCACGGAAAATCTATCAGCAAGTCGATCAGTAAATCAGTGTCTACTGACACACACTATATGTGTCTACATATTCCGATGAAGACAATTCTGAAGAAGAGTTCCATAGAGGGAAATCGAAATCTGTGACAAGGAGACTGGCGACCCCAATACGAAACAGTTTCAATAGTTTGACTCAGATTGCACACAAATGGGAGTTTGGTGGAAGAATTGGATCTCTGTGCTTGATCTTCCTAATACTTTTAACAGTATTCTCTATATTAATTTCTTGTAGGAAATCATGTTCTCCTAAATCACTTAGATCTGTCTGCTTATAAATCTTTCAATGAATTGTGACCACATTTTTGCCCCCCTCTGCCACCCACTAAGCCTTGTCCCTCTAGTTCACCCATACATAAAAAATCCCCCACTCCATTCCTCCCCTCCCCAAACCCAAAGCACTATCTAGTTCAACCACGGGAAACACGTCCCCCCCTTCCACTTCAAATTCCTCAATCCGTCAACCTCTCCCAAACCCACCCGAACTCCAACCCTTGTCGCTCCCTATCACCCCTCTTACTATTGGCAGTAATCGAACCTGCCACCCGAGAACCTTAAGGAGCTGATATCTCGGGAACGGGCAGAGATAACCGAATTCTGACCACATTTTTGCCCCCCTCTGCCTATTACATTACCCATTTCCCTGAAAGACAAATAAACGAAAATGTATAGAAAGAAAAAGAATAGCTTGATATTAGAGGCACTATTACCAGAGAAAGAAACAAAAGAGTTACACAAAACAGACTATAAGAGGGTTTTTGAAGTTTCACAAACAAGGAGTCTTTCCATGATAAGTGCACTTTATATATACACTGGGACACCTCCACATGGTTACGGAACCCAAGCTCCAAAAGTAGCGGTGACAGTAAATAGGGCTGAGGAATACAACAGAAAAGTTAATAACAGACATATAAAAATAGGATTGTGGGAGGTAGCAAAACTAAATTGGGAAAAGGAAGATGGATCTTTCCCTCATGGCAAAGTACATGGGAATTATGTAACCAGCTTTGTGAGAGAAAGTGTTGAGAAATTCCTTTTGAAGTATTACACTTTAATTGATGCTGCAGTAGAATCAACAATGCAGGAAGTTACGATGTGCAGTTCTGATATACTTACAAGGGGTAGACAAACTTTTTGTCCCTTCTCTGAACAAAGTGTAACAGCTGCCCAAGCATACGAGAATGCCTACAATTTCTTTGAAGAGAATGGGATGCTTGAGTGTTATAGTTTGATTGGTTGGATAAAAAGCACCATGGCTTGTTAGGAATTAGACAAATTAAAGCACAAACAAGTAGTAGAGACGCATGAAACCAAGCACATATTCGATAAAGAAACTAAGCAAAAAACAACTGTTAAGAAGAGCATTCTTCGATTGAGACAAAAAGAAACAAGTAGTGTGGAGGAAACAAGAGAAAGGATGAGAGAATTAGTATGCAGATTTGCATCTTATATCAAACACAAGGAAAGAGGAAAGAAGGACAGGAGGGCAGTCGCGCTGGAGCACTGTATCAAGTAACAAGTGTATAGCATTAAAAGAATAAAAGTTAGTAATTGTGAAAACGTTACTTAAAAAAAAAAAAATACCATACATAAAAAATCCGCCACTCCATTCCTCCCCTCCCCAAACCCAAAGCACTATCTAGTTCAACCGCGGGAAAAACGTCCTTCCACTTCAAATTCGTCCATCCGTCAACCCCTCCCAAACCCACCCGAACTCCAACCCTTGTCGCTCCCTATCATACCTCTTACTAGTGGCAGGAATCGAACCTGCCACCCGAGAACCTTTATAGCTTTGACATGGAGCGGGGTCTTGGCTACGTCGCGCGCGTAGTTTTTTAAGCTAGGTAACTCATGACTCACTCTATAACACGAGCGTAACTATAGCTTTGACATGGAACGGGGCCTTGGCTACCTCGCGCGCACAGAGTACTTTAATATATATGAAAGTCGCGCGCTTAGTTTGTGTGCTAGGTAACTCATGACTCACTCTATAACACGAGCGGAGCGTAGCTATAGCTTGGTTATAGACGCAGTGTCTCAGACGCCAAAAAAGTTTGTTGTTGCATCTTTGGATCTAGTTGGTTTGGTTATGACTTAAATATATTTTAATTCTGTAGCAGCAGGCTATCTTCACTACATGCTATTGTAAGCCATATTAGGGTAATCTTAACTAAAATGTTAATCCCTATACATAAGTAGTAACCAACTTACTTAAAGTTCTAGACGAGGGTGTGCTGTTCATAACAGTTCTGTTTCGCTTCCTAATAATAACTGATCAACAAGTTGTCATTTGTTTTTTAGGTGATGATCATCAAGACGTGTGGATAAAGTTGATCTTTTTCTGGTGGGTTGACAATCAAATGTTGATGGCAAACATGTGGGTTTCATTAAAATTCTCTTAACAGAACCTAATAAATAGTATCCATGTCATTTGGGAGCTGAAACATAGATAAAATATCGTTTATTGTTAAACTCAAGCTGCGTCTCCTACGATCATATTCTTGTTATTTCGAACATCTAACATGTTATTCTAACAAAATGGGGGCGTGGCTTAGCTGTTTGGCTACATTTGATAGGCCTAAGCAAAATGTTAACATGTTTTGTTAGATTTTGGTCGCAAGAGATACGGCTTCAAGCTAACAACATAACCTTAAAAATATAGGTTTGTTTAGTGAAATTATTTAGATGGAACATAGTGATAGGTATTGCAAAGAGTTGTTACTCACATCGAAACGATCTTCAAAAAAAAAAAATGATTTCGCCGACACATCTTCCACATTCAGTCGAGCATGTTCCAACCACTTTTTTCGTAATTCTGTTTTTACAGGCACATATATAAACAGTTTTGTGGATGTTTTGATAGTAGTATTCTCAAAAAAGCACGGAACAGCACTGATAATAGTTTTTCACATTCATAATTGAATAAACGTAAAAATCTAACTTCGCTACAAAATGACAATGACATGCTTTGTTTGTTTATTGAACAATAACGTCATAGTGTCACGTGATCAGGTTGCCGCGTTTTTTTGGTATGATTTTTATTTAAATGTTTTTTTTTTTTTTAATATATTCAGAGCTATAGTAAAATAAGTATATTAAATTTACGGACTTATTTTATCCAAATTAAGAGTTTAAAAATATATTTGAAAAATCGTCTACGTCGTCGTCTCGTATCGGTTAGTTTAATGCGAAAGATAGTGTCCAGTTAGGTACACTCGACCAAACGGAATCATGACCCACCATAAGCTTAATTTTCTACAAACATTCTAATATAATTAGGTCGAATTTCGAAGTTAAATTATGCGGAACGACAGTTAATTCGAAATTCAAAACATAATTCCAGTTCTATCAAAAACGTAATTTTTTATCCAATTATTGTTCTATTGCATTCATCATAAAGCTCAAAATTGCATAGACTTCTGACCCGTATTAAAGCAGTTTCCTTAATATTCAAAATGTCCTAAGTGCAGCACGAAGGTAATAAGAAGAAAATGATGTTTTGACAATTTCAAACGAATTATCGGCTGAGTGGGTCATGATTCCGATTGGTTGACTGTACTTTATTTAGAAAAATGGATCAAATATGACGTTAAGATTTTTTACATGTTTAGAACGAGAATCAAATATTGAACACAAAGGTTTAAAGGTGGTTTCAAACCGGCGAGGCGAGGATTGGATGGGATGGGCGTGAATTGAAATCTCGCTGACCCTTTCACACTGAAAGATGTACATCGCAAGCACGCGCCGTCTCGCGCTGACCAGGCGCTCCTGCTCGCGATTTACCGTTTGCAATGTAATAAATAATTCATGCAGCAATAAATTTTAATGTTGTACCAACAAATATATTTCAATTCTCGCCTCGTACATCCTCGCCTATCCAGACCTTTCACACCAAAGATGTGTTGTACCAACAAATATATTTCAATTCTCGCCTCGTACATCCTCGCCTATCCAGACCTTTCACACCAAAGATGGGCGTGACGTGAATTGAAATTTTGCTATACAAATTTCAATATTCGCTCGGCCCATCCACGCCACGCCTCGGCGGTGTGAAACCACCTTAAAGGTCCTTCAACCAGACATACTGTATAGGTACTTATGTTTAAAGAATCCATAACATACTCGTAATCATCGTAATAAACTGGCTGTGGTGCAGTCCGATAATTATGCATAATTTATGAAGAGCTTAAGAGATTAGAGAAGTAAAGTTACTTCTGTTATGAGACGTAATGATACCCGTGACTTGCACTGACCAACAAAACCAATTTAAAGGTTTAAACGGAAATTGGTCAAACCAAAATTCATTTAAAAAAATTGTTAATGATCGTCAATAACGCGAAAAGCGATGAAAAACGACAAGATACCATAGGAACTTTATGAAGTCCTTTTTGCATAAAGCCCCGTATTCACTAGTAAACATTTGTATATAAACACAATTATTATTGATTCTGAAAAAAGAAACCTAAATATTTTACGGTCGACCGCAGGTCAGTGGTAACAGTTTGACATTGACAGCTCTTTTATTTCGTAAGCAGTAATTTTACTATGAGACCTACCGGACCAAACCCGAAAACGCGAATAAAAATTCTTTTATTTATTTATTTAATTCTTTATGCACAACAGGGTACAAAGGCGGTCTTAACGCCATAGGCGTTCTCTACCAGACAACCTTAGGGTAATGCAAAATTCTACTGTTACCTACATTTTCTCGGTTTATGTGAACACAAATGTAGGAATCAGCCGATTTTTTTATATATAAGGTTGTATGTATATTGCTAGCAAAGCGACCTCTCTATCAGAACCACTCGAAAATCAAACTGCTTATATAAGGCATGGAGAAATCGCCAACCGCCTATTTTTCGCCTACCGTCCGTCGTCTTATCTACAACTCGAAAGCATTATCGCAAGCTATTTCTTTTTGTTTAATTATAGTGTAAATGTCATTGGTAGGTACTACCCGATTGATTGTTTGAACTCAAATAATTGCTAAGTATATTTTAGGCCAAGGTTGATTTGTTCCCATTGTGAATTATATTAAATAGTTAAAATTATTAAATGTTGGTTTTTTGATTGTTAGTTTTTATTTCACTTCTGAACCTACATATATTTATATTAGGAAAGAAACAGATTTTTTACTACCTTTGTTTCCCAAGTAAAGTAAAATAAAATAAATGAATTGTTTTCCTTGAAGGATTAAATTTGTTACTAAAAATATATTTATTTGTATCAATAAGATACTGTTATCTGAGGAAGTTTCTATTTATATTCCTTATTGAAGCTCTTCAGAAATATGATAACTTATACAAAGCGGATATATTTACAAATTACATTCGTCACGATTTTCTCGTATAGAAAGCTCCTGGCTATTGTCCTTTAAGGAGGACGCAGTGAGGAATGTTTTTCTCGTAGTTCCCAACGCAATTTTAGCTATCATGGAATCCACATTTTTTCTCACGTATCATTCGTACTTTATATTTAAATCATCTACGTACAGTACGAAGCATTTTTTTCCCTCATAGAATATCTTAAATCGAATGAAACAAAAATATTTTTATTCAAAAGTACTTTTTTACTTCTAATACGACCACAGAAATAGATAGAATGGAAAAGTGGGCGGGGCGCGCGTGCCAACACTTTTCAAAGCCTTTCTCAGTACGCCTTATGACTTGTTTCTGTAAATACTGTAACAAAAACCCGCAAAAATGCCTTATTCTGCTGTTTCTAACAGCAGAAACAAAAGCCTGCTGTAAAGTACATTTTATTAAAGTTATTTTTTTTAAATTAATGACGTCAATATATAAGGCGTAGTTTGTTCGAAAGTTGCCACGCATGAATCGCAAGTAAAATTGTAATTACAACCATTCTACTCTATCTATTTCTGTCTTCTTCTATCGTGTCGACATGAGCTACATAATGATAACAGCTTATGCCGTGGGGAAAAGATTAGCCAGTCAGCAGGTTGGTAGCGGGGCTGACTGCCCAGGGTGCGCCGGACGACCAATTAAATATCCTCACTCGTGGAGGCTCTTCATTCTATTTCTGTGAATACGAAGTTGTCTATCGCCACGCGGAATCCTGCCGGTCCCTCTAATATTCTAACTACATCACTTGCAATATCTCCTGCTTGCGCGAAGTCAAATGCAGGTTACACATGTTCTTTCATATACTTTGGTATGTCCTGTAAAACAACTTTAGAATATGATTGACAAAATAATGTACTAAGCTTATTTGATGTAAGTTTTACGAGCTTTTAAGTGAAATAGATGACAACAGGGTGACAATGATGTAGCATAATACACTCTTACTCGATCAATTAGTCACATTTATTGCGTCAAACTCATTTAGACTTCTTTTAGATATTCATGAAATTTTAAAGTTTTGTATCATTGGCGTCATTTATTACACATAATGTGAAGTCTAAAAATAAATGTTGATAATATTATTTTTATTTTTGTGCCATCTATCGGGTCTGCCCATATTTATTCATTAAAATAAGTATCAGATGTAACCTAATCAAAATTACATAGAAGGCCGCATTAATATAATTAGTATCCAATTTATCCACTATTTTCCCTACTAAAAATAGGAATTAGACATAAGTTCCATACAAAATATGTCAAATTTCTATGTCTATTAGAGTAAATCGTGGATAGATTAAAGATTGGATATTAATTTTGGCCGATAAGATCAAAGCAGCAAAAGCAGTCAACCGCCCGTTTCATTTCTATAGATTTTCGGCTTTTATTTAAGCCAGTCTTTTATAGAAGAGTTAATCCTGGCAGCTTTGGTTGGACCTACCAATGCGAGATTCATCGTTTTATAGGACCTACTCCGTCGGCGTCGTACTCGTAGTTATGGACCTAAGTTTGTTTGACATGCTATACGTTTGCTATAAGTTGAAACACTGGAATTTAGTGTACGTACATACTAACTTCAAAAGCTATGTATTTATAAGAATAGAACGGTACCTACATTACGACTTATTCAACAAAAAGGTAAAAAACGTTAATTATGTAAAATACACACAATAACAACAAAAATTACTATAATATCTCTTGCAATTATTTTTACATTCTGTAAAAAAATCTCCTAGCATTCGCAATCACATCACACTACAGATTGAAATCCAAGATTCGATTCCTTAGGTTAAGTACCCGAAGTAATATGGATAGTAGTGCTCTGGAAAGCATTCTGCAAGATAATATTGAAAAAAGACGATGTTTTAGATTTCGGTTGTAAATACGACGAGCGAAAATCCGAACGATATGTTACTATATGGAGATCCGGCGCGTCAAGTTCGTTGCAAGTAACAATTTAATTTTATATGCTGCCAGGAGTAGGATAGTGGAACTCTTCAATGGGTAGTAGTAAACCCGTCGAGTTTGGGCTCATTTGCTTTGTTTTAACGAGTCACATACATTACACTTGGTGACGAGGGTCTGATGATGGAGCCGGGTGGTGGATACTGGAACTCTTCAATAGCTCATATTTTTTATATTTTTTTTAAATACTGTTTACTTCTTTTACTTTGAATATTATCTCGGCTTTTAATGTCACTCGTTGAAAAATAAACATTGGTGTCAGAAAGAGATTTTTTTAATTTTTTTATATATTTTTAAGTGATTCTAAATGAGAGTAATGGTCAATACACGCAAGAACTGTTCGATATTCAGGAGAGCTCGCTGGTTCTGGAGCTCATGGAACGCAAGACGGTGATGCTAACGGCAGCACTCGCTGGGATAGTGGAGGTTGCGGGGGGTATTGCGGCGAAATAATAACACGACTTTACATATAGACAACAACAATAGCGAGGTGTGAGCACTACTTACATGGCTTAGTACTAGCTCGGCTGCCTAGGGCATTTAGGGCAGAACTTTTCCTTAGAGAGATTTCTTGAAGACTGTATACTGGATTACGACTGACTGACAATAGTTAGTGCATCTATCTTTATACCTGCGGGTTCGGTCCGCGGGCCAGTGACCCAAAATCACTCTTGGGCCAGCGGACATGCAAACTCGCGTCCATGCTCACTATTGGTGACGCACTATCCTATTTTTTTTATCTAATTTTCTTATTGGTCATCAAGCCACGCCCACACCTCTTCTTTATTAATCAAATTAACAGTAATTCTTACATAATCAAGCTATATTCTTATTTACATACATTGTCCCATAAGATTCCAATAATATGGAACAGTCATGGTGGTTCTACGACCCTCAGAGACTCCGCTACGAGGCATTTTGTCGGACACTATAAAAACAGTGCGCACTTGACACCGAGGTCATAAATATATGTCAATGCGTCGCAGCGGAGCGACCATTCATTTTCCGAGCGTCGTAGGCGCAACATCTATGTACCATATGACATACCATGATATACCTGTTCATACACATACACACCTATTACATAATATAGGCATGACCATAACGAAATTATACAAAAGAAACTTACAACTAAGGGTAATGAAAACAAAGTAAATAAAACAGTATAATCATTACAATTCGCACGTGGCAATCAACATACTTATAGCTACTTAAGGCTAGGACAATAAGGTCTTACGATTAAGGGGAATAAAAGACAAAAGACGAAATAATATAATTTTTACAGTTTAACTTATTCTACTCCTTAAGCCTATTATGTACACGCTATTTCGGTGTTGTCGTGCACACTTCTCCCGCCGTCGGCGTCAGTCGACCCCGTTGGTAGCACGACGATCCTCTTTGTAGGCCTTCGTAGAACGTGTCCACCCTTGGTGGCAACGTCGACCACCCTAAACTCACCGTCCGCGCCTGGGAACACTTGGGTCACTCGTCCCTTGGGCCAAGTGTTGCGCGGGAGGTTAGAGTCGCAGATCACGACGATATCGCCCACCTTGGGCGGGGTGCCGCTACCATGGGGCTCCCGCCGGTTTTGAAGGAGTGGCAGGTATTCGCGCACCCACCTTTGCCAGAACACATCGGCTAAGGCCTGGGCGCGCCGCCAATGCTGCCGCGCTGTGACGTCTTCTTTGGTGAATTGCCCGGGTGCGGGCACGTGACTGTTGGGGCCGATCAATATGTGATTCGGCGTAAGGGCTTCAGGCTCGTCTGGTGCCACTGTGACATGTGTGAGTGGTCTCGAGTTCACCGTGTTCTCGACCTCGACCAATAGAGTGTAAAGGGTCTCTTCTGTTGGGTGAACTTCCTTTAGTGTCACGTGTAGGGCTTCCTTGACGGCCCTCACCATTCGCTCCCAGGCTCCTCCCATGAACGGCGATCCGGGAGGGATATACTTCCATTTTATAAGGCGCGCATCGGACTCACATTCTAGAGCGCTTAAGGCGCCATCGCCTAATTCCCTATCTGCAGCTTTAAAGCAGGTGGCATTATCACTCCATAGTTCCCTAGGACAACCCCTTCTACCTATAAATCGCCTAAGTGCGGCAATGGCTGAGTCCGCACTTAGGGATTGTGCAACCTCTATGTGGATCGTCCTAGATGTCATGCATGTGAATAAAGCTCCATATCTTTTTTCCCTATGCCTAGCTACAGTTACGGACATTGGACCAAAATAATCTAGACCTGTATACGTAAATGGACGCACGTGATGAGCTAAACGGGGATACGGTAGGTTCCCTGTAGAGGGGCTCGCCGGTTTTGCCTTTTTTATTCTACACAAAAGACAACTTTTTATTACTTCTTTAACCGACGGGCGTAATCTTATTATCCATACTCGTTGCCTTAATTCGTTTAGAGTAATTTCTGTACCTCCGTGATGTAGACACTCATGTACATGTCTTATGTACAACTTAGTGTATGTGTGCTTGCCATCCAGTATAGGCGGATTTTTTACTTCCTCGTTGATTTTTATGGCGGCTGTAACTCGGCCGCGCAGACGCAATATACCTGCATTGTCTAGGTAGGTACTTAGCGCGGCGAGCTTACCGTCGGTCGGCGGCGCATTGTTCTTTTTTATGGCCCTAATTTCTTGGCTAAAGCTTTCCGCTTGTGTGGCCTTGATCCATTCTTCCTCAGCTGTTAATGCGTATGTAGCCGGCAGAGGTGTGTAAATAACATTTTGACCTGTCGGCTTTTTTATACATTTAGTGGGTTTTTCTTTTTTCTTTTTCACCCACGTTGGGTTTCTCAACGCATTCTTTCTCTTACGCTGGTAGGCCACTATCTCAGTGGGAAAGTGTTGAAGATAGTCGTCCATATAGTGGTTTCTTTTGCTTGCTTCTTTATTAATCAAATTAACAGTAATTCTTACATAATCAAGCTATATTCTTATTTACATACATTGTCCCATAAGATTCCAATAATATGGAACAGTCATGGTGGTTCTACGACCCTCAGAGACTCCGCTACGAGGCATTTTGTCGGACACTATAAAAACAGTGCGCACTTGACACCGAGGTCAAATCATTCACGCTCTGACACTCGCCCCGAGAGGTCGTGCTGCTCCTGCTCCGTCCTCTCGTGACGAATTAAGTGCTCGAATATTTTTCGCTACGGCTCACCGTAGCGCCCTCCGCAGTCGCCCCGCCGACTGCAGCCCGATAAGCACATTCGCTGTCTTTTTCAAGACAGCGGGCGCGCTTTTGTCTCTGTCTGAGGAAGTCAGTCAAAAACGTTGTGTCCCTTCAGGAAAAACCCACTTATTTACTGTGGTTCTCGGTGGATACCTAACGGTGATAACAAACCGAGGGGCGTTGACCCGACACGCCAGCTGCGCTCCTTAAGGGCAAAGCAAAATTGGAAGAAGCTAGGGCCAGAAGGCCTTGGGGGATCTCCTAGTCTTCCCTAGCTTACCCCCGTTTCGTCCTATCTAGCATTCTCTAGGGGTTTACACCCATTGCACACTAGAGACTTAGGGACCTGTTTGCACATTAAGACTGGCAAACAGGAGTGCAAGCTTAGGGCTCACCAGTAGGCACACAACCTCCCCGTCTATACCCGACGGGGAGGGTTTGAACACACTCCCGGGAACACCCACCCGAGGAGCAAACCCCCATGTTAGTACGCCACTAATTTTCTCCCCCTCTCATTGTTGCTAGGCTTGGCTTAGTCATCATCTATATGATGGCGTCTGATGCCGAGTTCCTCAGCATCTTAAAAAACGTCCTCTTCAAGGACCCTACCTTTATCGCCAACTATGGCGACCTGTTTGGCAGCGCTTTTGCCGCCAAACAACCTGACGTCCCCGACTCTCCAGAGTCGCCCGATACCCCCCCACCCCTAAGGAGGAATAGGCGCCCCGCCCGTTCCGACAGTGATGAGGAGAGGCCGAGGTCTCCGCGTGGTCCGCCTAGGCGTTCAGCCAGCCTGGACCATAAGGACCGTACCCCCTCACCTCTCCCCACCCCAGCCCCCACTCAATACCCTGATCGCTCCCCAATCCCATCAGACCAAGAGATGTCTTCGGACAGTGAGGTCAACTCAGACGAGGCCGGTGCCTTTACCACGGTAGTGGGCAAAGGTAAAAAACGCAGCCGGAAAACAAACAAGGCCGAGGCTCTCGCCTCAAAATCTTTAAAACTTTCCGAGGCCGCCTCTCGCTCCTCCTCGCAGGATAACAGGCCCCCCTCCCCTCAGGAACATACCTCACCTTCCCAGAAGAAGGTGCCCATCCCGCCTCCCTTATTCATCCAGGATAAGGCATATTGGACCAGGATATCCGACTGGTGCAATCAAAATAAGATTAATTTCACTAGTGCCCGCCCCACACAGCAGGGCATTAAAGTAGTTGTCCCCACCCCCACTGATTACCGCAACCTTACCAGGTTGCTACGCGAGCGTGGTGTGTCTTTTCACACCTACGCACTCCCAGAGGACCGACTCCTTAGAGTTGTGATCCGAGGGATTCCGTCCGAAGTCAGCTGCACGGAAGTGCACGCCGACCTCGATCGTCAAGGGATCCCGGTTGCTATAACCCACCGTATGTTCCGTGGTAAGCACGGTGAACCCTACAACATGGTCCTTGTCATTTGTCACCCTGGCGAAAACGCCAAAAACATCTACAATATAAAGACCGTATGCAATTTATCAGGCATCACGGTCGAGCGCCCCCACAAGTCAAACCAGCCTGGTCAATGCCACCGTTGCCAGCTGTATGGTCACTCCCAGCGTAACTGCTACGCAAAGCCCAGGTGCGTTAAGTGCCTAGGCGATCACGGGACTACCGAGTGCGAGCGACCCAAGGAGAGGGACCAGTGCACGGAGCCCCCTAGCTGTGTCCTTTGCCGTAAAGCCGGGCATCCAGCAAACTATCGCGGATGCCCCAAAGCCCCCAAAATGCGCAACGCCAAAACGGCAAAACGCGCCTCCGACCGCGTTGCGAGGGAAGCCCCCTCCTACGCAGCCCCCTTCCATTACCAACCACCAAACCCTAGAGGCCCACTCGGGCCCTCCCCTAATTTCCACGGCCCACTCGGGCCCAACCCCTGGTTTAAGGGTAATCAAAAGCCCCAATACCCACCTCTTCCGACCTCTCGTCTCGCGCCCCCGGCCTCAGAGCCCCCCGCGCTGATGAACTTACCCATCCCCGCACCTTCTCTCAGGCCCAAAACTGCACCAGCAGCTAAAGCCCCCCCCCCCATGAGAACCCCCCCTCCGGTAAACTACCCCGGCCTTCTGCCGAGAGAACACCTCGAACCCCAGTCAGGGGAAACCCGTATTGACGCCTACTCTAGACTTTGGGCCTTTACCCAAGGCATCCACGAGCAGCGCCTTCAGGTACTTACCAAGTACCAAGACATCTATAGAATACTTAATTCCAATTATAATGTATAATACGGCCCCACCCAAAAGATTCAAACCCCGTTCCCTAAATTTAGGCTTCTTTAATGCCAGAGGCATTAGTGGTCAACGCGATGACGTAGCTGTCTTCTTGCGTGAGCACCAACTTGACATATTACTCGTTCAAGAGTCCTTTCTCAAGCCCCACTGTCGTAATCCCAACATAGCCAATTATAGGCTGATTAGAAACGACAGAACGTACACCGCACTAGGCGGAACGCTAATCTATTACCGCAATTCTTTATATTGCATCCCCATTGACCCCCCAGAGCTAGCATGCCTGGAGGCTTCAATCTGTCGCCTAGGCATGACAGGGCACCAGCCCATCACCATAGTCTCGGCCTATAGGTCCTCAAACAAACCCGCGAGTCTGCTCGAGGACGACCTAAAATCCTTACTCGATCTTAGTAATTCTGTAATTATAGCAGGCGATCTAAACGCCAAACATTGCTCATGGAGCTGTGTCTCCAATAACACCGCTGGTGTTCAATTAGAAGCACTTAGCGACAGACTCTCCTTTGACGTCATCGCCCCGATGCGTCCCACTCACTTTCCCGACACAGTAGGGCAACGGCCCGACATCCTAGATATAGCCCTCTTAAAGCGCGTAAACCTCGGTATTCGCTCTATCGAGGTAATTCAAGAATTAGACTCAGATCACCGACCTGTGATCGTTCAACTGGGTCCCCGAGGTGGTCCCTCGGATCCCGGTACTCCACCCTTAACTAAAACAATAACCGATTGGAGGAGACTAGAGGACCGCCTCAAATCTACCTCATCCCCCCAACTAGATTCAATCCCTGACTCCATCGAGACAGTCGCGGATACGGTGGCCGCGATCACCTCGCTCACCAACCATGTACAGTCCGTAGTGGGCGAATGCTCACGGCAGGTTCCGATGCTGGATGACCAGCGTCTGAAACTGCCGGACGATGTAAATGAGTTGAGGACCGAGAGGAACGCGGCCATCCGTGCATATGACGCTTTTCCCAACGAAGCCAACCGTGCCCATATGCGCTCTTTGCAGAATACTGTAAAAAGACGTGTAGCTCAGGTACGGGAGGATCGCTGGGACAAGGAAGTCAGCGAAATCCAACCGTCTCATTTAGCCTTCTGGGCACTTCAACGCAAACTCAAATGCGAGACCACGGCAGCTATGCCCCCCCTAAATCGACCCAATCAAAGGCCGGCCTTTGATGATGACGAAAAAGCCGAATGCTTAGCCGACAGCTTGGAGTCTCAGTGCACTCTCAGTACGCTTCCCGTAAGCCAAACCCACCTTGACAAGGTTAATTCAGAAGTAGAGCGTAGGTCAGCCCTCCCCCCCCCCCAATAGATGACCCTGATGACCCGCTCCCACCGATCACCCCTGACGAAGTTCTCTCTATAGTCAAGGATCTTAAGCCCAAAAAAGCCCCCGGCGCAGACGGCATCACCAATAAGGTGTTGAAACGTTTCCCTGCCACCCTAATCGCTCTAATGACCGTCATCTTCAATGCGGCATTTAAAAACAACATCTTTCCCCAGGCTTGGAAACAGGCTACGGTAATCGGTATTTCAAAACCGGGCAAACCAAAAGCCGAGCCGAGTAGTTACCGGCCGATTAGTCTCCTCAATGTCTTCGGTAAAATCTACGAGAAGCTTATTTATAAGCGACTCAAAGATTTCGCCGACTCAAATAAACTCCTTCCCGACGAGCAGTTTGGCTTTCGTACAAAGCACTGCTGCGTTAATCAACTGCACCGCATTGTAGAACACATCAGTGCAGGCTTCGTACGCGGTCAAATGACCGGTACTCTCTTTTTCGACGTAGCAAAGGCTTTCGATAAAGTGTGGCACAACGGCTTATTATATAAGCTGTACACTATGAATGTGCCACATCGTCTCGTGCTCATCATCCGAGACTACTTATCGAATCGTACCTTTTGCTATCGCATAGAAGGGGCTCTCTCCTCCCCCCATCCCATTCACGCCGGTGTGCCACAAGGCTCCGTGCTCTCCCCCCTACTGTTCACGCTGTACACCAGCGATATTCCAAAATGCGGTGCAGCCCGTATTGCCCTTTTCGCCGACGACACGGCAATCTATTACTCCGGCAGGAGCCATGTCGCTATTTCTCGTACCCTCCAATCCGCGGCCAACACCCTAGGTGACTGGTTCCGGAAATGGAGAATCGAAGTCAATCCCGAAAAAAGTGCAGCGGTCCTATTCGATAAGAAACCCCTGTCACAGTACCGCAAATAATTGAACGTACCAGTTTCAATGTTCGGTAAACAGATCCCATGGCAAAGTAAAGCCAAATACCTTGGAGTGATCCTTGACCGTAGACTGACTTTCAGACCACATATCCGCAAGGTGAAAAACCGTGCCGCCTTCGTCCTCGGACGTCTCCACCCCCTACTCAATGCGCACAGTAAGTTGCCCACTCCTCTCAAAGTAAGGATATACACCACCTGTATCCGCCCCATACTCGCCTATGCTAGCGTTGTGTTCGCACACGTTAAGCCGGTGAGAATTCACTTACTCCAAACCCTCCAAAACCGTTTCATGCGAAGGGCCGTAGGCGCCCCCTGGTACGTACGCAACGTCGACCTCCACCTAGACCTCAAACTGCCGACCATCAAGCAGTTTTTCAAGCGTGTCTCAAAACGCTATTTCGACTCCGCTCCCAAACACCCCAATCCCTTGGTCGTGGCGGCCACTGTCTACCAGCCATCTGCTATTAGCAAAATCCGACGTCCCAGACACACACTCATTGAACCCGATGACGCTATTACACTCCTCCAGGAGTCAGATAAAAGTACAAGCACACTCCGACGCCGTCGTCCAAAATATCGTCCCCGCCGGCGAGGACCGACGCGACACACACACAGAATCCGAGAGTCCGACTCTCGAGAAACAGAAACACATGCCGACGCAGTACCGGCTGCTGGGGGGACCGGTGGCGGGGTCCCCCTGCTGCACCCTGAGTCGAGGTCCGAGCTCCCCCCTGGGGACGCCCTCACGGTGTAAGCAACCGGAGATAATCTCGTCACGCGAGACCGGCCCTATGCTCTAGAGTAGTTCCTAGGAGCAGGCTATTGCGTAGCCACTGGTTAGGTTTTCTAGGTAGGTCTTAGCCTCGCCGGCGAGGCTTGCCGCTTCACGGCGTTTTAACACGTCACCCGATAGGAACCGAAAGTCCGCTACTTTCGAGGAAACCAATTCGATGCAGCAACGGCTGCTAGGGGGACATAGGAACGGCGGGGTCCCCCTGCAATGCCCCAGCGAGGTTCGAGCCCCCCCCTCGGGGGGCGCCCGCTTTCGCGCGGTATTAATGATACCGCGCGTATTTAGTTTATAAGTTAGGGAAAAAACTTTCGGCGAATGGAGTCCCACATGGGACTCTCCGCCAACTAAGTCCGGTTAAGCAGAAATGGGACTTCGGTCCCACCTGCGAGAGCCCATTCGAAAAAAAAAAAAAAAAAGACACCGAGGTCATAAATATATGTCAATGCGTCGCAGCGGAGCGACCATTCATTTTCCGAGCGTCGTAGGCGCAACATCTATGTACCATATGACATACCATGATATACCTGTTCATACACATACACACCTATTACATAATATAGGCATGACCATAACGAAATTATACAAAAGAAACTTACAACTAAGGGTAATGAAAACAAAGTAAATAAAACAGTACGTGGGACACTCAGAAAGTTTTGCGAAACTAAAAAAAATTGTTCTATACGTACATATATTTTTATCAAATCTTTTCAAAGTACTTTCCACCAGCCTCTATACAAAGATTCATGCGCCTAAACCAGTTTTCAAAACACTTTTTCCAGTCCGCCGCAGACACCTCGTTTACAGCCTGCTCGAACGCAGCCAGCGCATCTTCCGGCGACGAAAATTGTATCCCTTTGAGCTGATTTTTTATTTTTGGGAATAAAAAGAAGTCACACGGTGCTAGATCAGGGCTGTAAGGAGGGTGACCCAGGAGTTTGACTGGCGTGCTGTCCAGGTAGTCCCTCGTTTTGAGTGCGGTGTGCGCAGGTGCATTGTCGTGGTGGAGCAGTAGCCCGCGGAGCCCTGTGTTTGGTCGCTTGTTGCTTATAACAGAGAAAACTTCTGGCAAACATTTGGTAGTATACCATTCGGCATTAATGCTTCTTTGATCCCGTAAGGGAATTGATACCAAGTGGCCAGTCAAATTAAAAAAGCTAGCGATCAAAATCTTACCCCCGCTTCTAGATCGCTTCACTTTGGTAGGCGTTGGCTCATTTTGAAACACCCAAACAGTCGACTGGCGCTTGGTTTCTGGGTCGTATTGATAAATCCAGGACTCATCACCTGTAACGATGTCGTAAACACGCCGAGACGAGCCTGCTTCAAATTTGTTAAGCATATCACGGCACCATTCCACCCGGGCCTGCTTCTGAACATCGGTGAGGTTGTGCGGCACCCAGCGTGATACTATCCTCCTCACGCGAAGATGGCTGTGTAGAATCTCGTGAACGCTTCCCGATCCAATCTTTAATATGTGTTGAATCTCCTGATATGTAATTCGCCTATTGTCTTGGATTAAATTTTTCACTGCTAGCACGTTTTCTTCGGTAACAGCCGTCAAAGGGCGACCGCTTCTTTCGTCATCCCCCAAAGTTGGTCGACCGCGCTTGAATTCGTTATACCAACGACACACGGTTGCCTTGGAAGGGCCTTCATCCATGAATGCCATTTGAAGTCTATCGTACGATTCATCCGGTTTCAGGCGACACTTGAAATCGTATAAAATCATAGCTCTAAAATGTTCCCGGCGCAGATCCATATTTCAGTGAGACACAATACTTTGAATTAACTCGCAAAAAATGTGGAGGGAAATTTTGAAATTGGAACTTACTTATTTTTACTTATAAATAATCATATTTTCGAAAAACATTATAACTGGCCAGTCTCCCATATATAAAAACTTTTTTTCGCAATACTTTCTGAGGGGCCTGGTATAATCATTACAATTCGCACGTGGCAATCAACATACTTATAGCTACTTAAGGCTAGGACAATAAGGTCTTACGATTAAGGGGAATAAAAGACAAAAGACGAAATAATATAATTTTTACAGTTTAACTTATTCTACTCCTTAAGCCTATTATGTACACGCTATTTCGGTGTTGTCGTGCACAAGAACATTTATGCGAGCGCAGAATTGCCCACGTCTTCGGCGAAAGACGCTGTCGTCTCGGTCTCCGCCATCCGGGCTTTGAACCCAACAGCGGAGCCGACTTCTGGCGGTAGCACCACGGGCATGCAGCCTGCGTCGCGTGCTTCACGAGCCAGCTCCACATTATCACAAAATACAAAGAAGCTAGCACTTATAAGAGCATACTCGTCAAATAGCTGCCATCGCGGCTCGTGAACAGGCAGCGGTCTCAAAACTCGCTGCCCAAGAAAGTTTAGTCGCAGACCTTCAAATCCAACTGTGAACTGCAGAAATCGAGTCGGCTGCTGGCTCGGTAGGTGGCAGCCATCATTCACGCACCGGCGAGAGGAACTCAATAGATAATAACTGGCTAAATAATCAACCGCTCAACCCAACCAGCCCTGTGTCGTGTCTGGCGGAGCCTACTGTCGTTGCAACAGTAGGCCAAATACTACCGCCCGGCCAACCCAACCCTACAAGGCCAACCAGTCAGCTCCTGCCACCACCACCATCTGGTCTGCACATCAACGTTTTTAATTGCCCAACCAGCCCTACTGTACTACTCGTAATCGTCTCAAAGGAATTATTATTTTAAAGAAGCTTCGCACTAGTGATGTAACGAATATTCCATTCGCATTCGCATTCGCGAATATTCGCATATTTTTGCATATTCGCATTCGCATTCGCAAGATTTCTGCGAATGTTTTGCGAATATAAATATCAGAAGAAGAAAAAACAATTTAAAGATAATTGTAGGTTAATAAAATCAAAATCCATTCATTTCTATGTTTTTTAATGCAAGGGACTTAACTTAACCTCGTAAGCACATTATCAGTTTTCACTTTATCATTTGGTATTATTTATTTATTATTTTACTTTGGGGTGACTATCACTAGGTATCGTGACGCAAAGTGTCGGAAAAGGCACGGCTGGCTGTTCATAGGGAAGTGTTAGTGCCTAAACTTATCTATGGTAGTGAAAGTTGGGTATGGCAGAAGAAATATGAAAGCAGAATAAATGCAGTAGAAATGAGAGCTTTGAGAAGTAGGTGTGGTGTAACTTTGAGAGATAAAGTAAGGAATAACGTGTAAGGGAGCGTTGTGTAGTGAAAGAAGATGTAGTGACAAAGATTGAGAAAGGTATGTTAAGATGGTTTGGACATATAGAGAGGATGGACGAGAGGGGATTTACGAAACAAGTATACGAAGCGAGTGTGGATGGAAGAGTTGGAAGGGGACGACCTCGGCGAACCTATCACGATCAAATCGCGGCCGTTCTCAAAAAATGCCAGGTTAAGAGTACTCTAAACCGACTAGCATGCATGACGAGGTTAATGGACGTAGATGAAGCGAAAGAGGTGTGTCAGGATCATAGCAGGTGGAAAACCATAGTCTCTGCCTACCCCAATGGGAAACAGGCGTGATAATATGTATGTATGTTTACTTTGGGCAATGAAGCTTAATAATTAAATTTTCAATAGAACTTATAAGACAAAAAATATATAATGCAATGTAAACAAACAAAAACAAATTCTTCTATGATTTTTTTTACTGTTTTACACTTAAGTTTTTACTGATGTTATATAATCATCTTCTTGAACAAAACTAAAAATAATAATCAAACAAACACATTATTCTCTATTCTCACTATTCTCATAGCAGTTGTAGTTCTTCCTTTTCTTGAATAATCATTGTTACACAGCTAGCATTTAGCTCGTTCAGCATCACAAAGTGTAAAATAAGTCCATATTTCACTAGAAGTTGATTTACTTATGTTAATAAATAACTATTCACACTGTAACCTCAAAATTCACTTGTTTTGTTTACGAAAATTGAACATTCGCATTCGCATTCGCGAATGTCAGTAGCAGATATTCGCATTCGCATTCGCATTCGCGAATGTTCAAAAAATGACATTCGTTACATCACTGCTTCGCACATACACAGCCCAGTTTTATTTCCATGACAATAGCGCTGGGTCGAAAATATAGTAGTTATACGGAGGCATTTCAGTAACAGCAACTAAGCTCCTACCTTAAATATTAACAATCAATATAATTGTGAAGAAAAATACTTTCTTCATGACGCTTTTGCAGAACATAAATAAGTACCTAATAGGTAACTGACAGAGTTATACGTATTATCTATTTTAGTTGTAATTTTACAATTACGCGAACGCGTTGGCACATCATATTGTATTAAACAAAATAATAAGAATATAGTTATGTCGGGACTAGATTATAATTAAACAAAGAGTGACGAGTGACGACTACCGAACAAAAGCTGAAAATGTATAGTTCATGGGCATGCAATCAAGATGAAAGCATTGTCACAGATGACGACCCTTCCCTAATCAGGTTGAGCCCCCACCTCATCGCACTGAACCCACCAAAATAATCATGAAGTGTTTACAAATTAGCGCTTTACGCCACAAAAACGATTTTTCACTATACCACCTACCTACCTACTTGCCTGGTTTGTACTTACGTAATAGAACGAAAGTGGCTTGCTCATTATTATTGTATTTGTATAATATAAATTATTAAGGGTGTATTTTTAACTGCCTTTTAGAAAAAGACTTGTTGCTGGGCGTGAGTTGTGGGTTTGATTCCAAGATGCAAGTTCTCTGTAAGTACTTTTTCAGTAGCAGACCAAACGGCACAAACGTGCCCTATAAATAGGTATCATTACTATTGTTATTTACTGGCTATGTGCACAACAGGGGCGCCGCAATAACAAACGTCATTTTGGGAACCGTGAACCAATTTTTACAGTTACATAATAAGCTATGTGTTGATAATATCTAATAAAATAAAGTTAAAAACTTAAAGAAATGTGTAACAAAGACGATATTAAAATGCTATATGTATTTGTTATTAGCGTAGCTGACGCAGTTGGCGTAGCTGGCATGCTGGCGTAGCTGGCATGCTAGCGTAACTGGCAAAGTTGGTGTAGCTGGCACAGCTGGCGTAGCTGACGCAGCTAGCGTAGCTGACACAGCAAGCGTAGCTGGCACTGCTTATGCAGCTGGCGTAGCTGGTAAAGGCCCATGTGAGGTGCCGTGCAGTGTACCGTGTGCACCACCGAGAAGGGTGCGGCCGATGTTAGGTCGCACGGGGATATTTGCTAAAAAAATATATTTATAGGTTTTAATCGGAGAAGAACCTGTTATTTGTAAAAAAATCACTAATGTCCATACAAATGAAATGTTGAAATGTTTGAAATGAGGATGCTTCGATGTTGAAATTCAGAAACTACTTTGAAAGAGTATGGATGGCAGGTGATATCAAAAGTACCTGGAGCGTTTTTGGACAACGGACAAAAATAATTCTGCATCACGCCTTGAATTCTTAAATAAGTAGGAATCAACCATTTTTATCACATGGATATACTGTTCCAGCAGGCGTAGCATGACCACTGTAGACACAGACTACATAGAGATACTACGTATGTAGACAAGCGTTTTTTCAACGAAAGAATAGACAAAATGACAGATAAAGTTCTATACAATGTAGTTTGGCCTGTTCTTCCGTAGACAAATCTCTTGTCTACAGTGGTCATGCTACGCCTGCTGGTGTCTCAGATTATGGCATTTCGATGCAATAAGTTGCTAAAATTTAAAAAGACTTCACAATGCAAACAACACATTGATTTAGATTATTTTAGATGATAGGATGACCCAAATGCAGTTGACGACGACGGGAGGGCCGGGAGGTATAAGTATAGGTATTTTTTTAGAAAAACTACGATCGTTAAGTTATGCACACATACCTATATTACGTTATTTGTGAAATAACACTTATTATATTATTTTTTAATATTTGGTTAATAAAGTTTATTTTTCTTCAGACGGGAAAATTACTCTTGAAATACATTGTTTGTACTACTTATTCAAAATCAAAACCAAAAATCATTTTGAAATTAGGCTGAGAATCAGCACTTTTTAAACGTAAAAAATTACATAAGACAGCCCCTAAAACGCCCAACCATCATCACTTCCTAGTATTTGAGCTGGGAAGAAGTGGCTCAAGAAACTCTTCAGTATTTCTAATACCATACCACTAGGACTAAATTAATTGGATCATAGGGCTACTAATGAGATAGGCAGTAGTACTGCCCAAAATGGTAATACTGAGAATAGAGGTAGGAGTATCATATCACCATTGAAATTATTTGCTTATTAGTGAGAATGCAATTTCCGATTAGTACCACCGGTAGAACTAAGTTATGGTACTACTGGGAACAAATGAGATTTCGGAGTATGTGGCTCAAGGGACCTGAAAATGGTGGTCGACTGAATGCATGAATTAATGAATGAAGTCTATAAAGAAATTTCGCAAGAAGTGTTACTGCCTGTTATACGTGGAGTTAGGGAGAAAACCTTTTTTATGTCATCCATGGTATACCACCATATTTAAATTCAAATAATTCTATTCCACGCCTCTTTTGTCAGCTAAGATTATAATGAAAAGTATGTCTTGTTTTTTTTTCCTTAATTATTCATTTCAAGAAAAATTTCCTAAACTTTTAAAAGTGCCCCAAGTCCATTCTATCAAATTAATGTCATACAGGGTTGTTGGAAGTGGGTCTATGACGACAAAAGTTATTCCATAGTTATACATATATTTTTATGAGCGATAAACTGGAGGAGTCTTATTGGTGGCATTTGTGTAGGAACGGGGAACCCAATAAAAATACACATTGATTTTGAATTCGGATATACTGACGTTTAATAGAAATGTCAACAATGCCCAGTCGATTTGATCCTCTTTATTGAACCTATCGATCTCTATAAATAGAAGTAGTAAAACATAGGATGGTACATCTTCCTGATTGTGATATTTTGATTCCCGGCACATGTAAGAGATATTCGTAATGTTACCCTGAAGGACAATAATAGAATACATTTTTCAATTTCGCCTAAAATCTCTCGAAATCTTTAAAAAAGTGCTAAAGTTAGAGCGAGACGGCTGTGAAACGTAAAAGGCCTTTTAATATTTCCAATATTTTAAGTACTATATTTCCATGAAGCATTGCGACGGAACAACTTTTATACATACATTACATTTATTTCATACTATGATAATATATGTATATCTATTAGAAAAGTTCGCTGTAAATACAAGTCGGAAGGGAAGCAAGAGAGCAAGAATTACTCCCATCTAGTACACAGTCTGTCTGAATCGGAAATCTGAAATCCTACAGATGAACATGTAGTAGTTTCTTAACATAAAATTATAGGCCACGTCTGTGTTTTATTACAGCGAACCCGGTTGGTGTGACATTTTTCGTGACGATGAAGCTAGCTAACCGTCTACAATCCACGCCGTTATTGCGATTGCAATTTCGTGTTTGCTTTCATACAATATCTAGCTTAGTTTATTAGTTTCAACACTGGTAAGCCATAACCCAATTCTTGATTATAACTTTCATGCGCGATCGACAACTTTTAATTGAATTTAATTATTTATAGTTTTTGAGGCTTGGTTGCACCATTTGACCATAAATGTAATCATAGGACAAAGAAATTTGTTTGTTTTGTTTGGTTGAATTCGTTGTTGCAACTTGGCCTTTTTAATTTTTTTTTTTTTTTTTAATTATGCACTAAGCAGCTATGGTAGAACCTACCAAACATATTTGGCAGATATTTATAGACTACAATTAAAAATATTAAAAATCATCACGCCCAAACATAAAAAAGAAATATAAAAATATTGACTACGACTTATTTGAATATTGTAATGTTATGAATGTGTACAACAAGGTCGAATATTTTACACTAGCGGAAGTTAATAAGCCTGAGCTTATAATAGAAATAAAAAGACCAAGTTTCTTAAGACCTATCTCACATAAAAATAAATATGTACTACCTAAAACCAATAACCTCTACGGGACGAGAGTTGCTAACTACGTGGTTCCCTACTATCTTAATAAACTACCAGAGGATCTGCAAACCCTTTACAATAAACGTTCGAAAAGTTATAAGTACAAATTTAAAAGATTTTTTGTAACGCATCAAAACGCGTTTGTCGCCTGAACCTTACTATTCTTAATCTATTGTTATAACATAACATCACTAAAAATTGTTTTTATGTATAATTAATAATATATTCTTAGATAAAACTTTTTAACAAAAAATTGAACCAACGAAAACAGAAACTGAAAAGCGAAAAATAACTAATTATGAGTCGGCGCCAAACGAACTTTTAACAAGCAAAGTGCGTGTAAGTTGCAAGTGGCCGAGCGGAGAACGCATTTTTGGAAAGTTATTGTTTATCATTTAAATTTCACGTTGTATTTGATGTGACGTTGTTTTTATTATTTATTTAAAGTAATTTAATGATCTTCGTCGATTGGTTGTTTGGCGCCGACTCATAATTAGTTATTTTTCGCTTTTCAGTTTCTGTTTTCGTCGGTTCAATTTTTTGTTAAATAGTTTTATTTTTCATTTTTTTGTGGTTAAAATCAAACTCCAGGTCTCCATTATGTCGTAGTGTCTAGAGAACTATATTTATGTGTGTCAAGTTTCAACAGAATCGGTTAACATGTAAGAATTCAGTGGGTGAACAAACACTCAACCCCTGTTTTACTACCCTTAGGGGTGGATTTTGATTTTGAAATTTAAATGGGACCAACTTCGAGATATATCCTATCCATTAAAAAAAGTATCATCAAAATCGGACCACTCTGTAAAAAGTTATGCGTGGTCATACATAAAAAAAAAAAAAAAAAAAAAAAAAAAAAATACAATATATACGCGTCGAATTGAGAACCTCCTCCTTTTTTTCGTCGGTTAAAAATAAAATAACCTGATTTTTTTATGTTTAAAATGAACGACTCGCAGTACACAGATAAGTCCTTAGCGGTTTTCGTGTACGGCAATATCATTAATCGTGTACAACAATGTATATTGGAAATTAATAAATAAATAAATAAATGTAATTCACAAAAGTCGTCATACATCATAGCATTATCAGAGTTGGTATTCTTTCATTTGCTGTATTTGCTTTTCACTAATCAATATTCTGTAGGAAATATTGTATCATTCATTCATTGTTTTGTATTGTATCATTATTGTATTGATTGGTCGATAATTTAGGATTCCTAAAGCGTTAAGTACTTGAAAAGTACAAATATTGGTGAACCTAGTTATATTAATTTTAAACATAGCAAAAGCCTGTTCATAGAGCATAATAATGAAAACAGTTGTTACCTGAGTGAATATAACTACATTAACTACAATACTTTCCTAAAACCTTGAAGTTGTTAATTAGGTTCGCGTTATCAAATCATTTTCTTTTACAGGTATCGATATGATTTCGTTCAAGAAAGTAAAAGAAACTAAAATATTGTTACGACGGAGGGTTAAGCAGAGTGGACTGAAATACTTCAACCACGATTTTCCTGGACTTAGAGACGTTTTCCGCAGGCTGAAATGCATTTTCAGTCCGTATCAGAGGAGGCTCTATCACATACCAAAGAATCGAAATTTTGAGTAAGTTGCCGTTGTTTTCAGGCGCCTGAAACATGTTTTCAGGCCGTTTCAGGAGCCAACAAATCCGATGCCGACATTTCCTGAAAACCCATTTTCAGGCGTTTTCAGGACCCCTTATGGCCATTTGACACCCACATGTAAAATTGTTGATGAGTGAGCGAGATAGAGCTAAATATCAGACAAGGATAGACGAAGAACCTTCTGGAAGAGAGTGAGCAGGATAGAGCTAATATAAGACAAGGATAGACGAGATTCGACAAGCTTCGAGAACATTCCATTCTAGAAGTGAGTGAGTGAGATAGAGGATAGATGAGGTTCGACGAGGTTCGAGAACTTTCTATTTCGAGAATGTGCAAGTGAGAAAGAGTTATCTTATGACAAGGATAGATGACGTTCGAGGACTTTCCAGTACCACGACTCGCGGCCTATATAAACGGCGCAGCTGAGCGCCAGTGGAGTTCAGTTTGGATCAAGCGATACAAGCGATAACATCGAAGCGATATTCGGAGCGATTTAACTAGTAACTTTGTGTGGTAACAAGCGATTCAGTGTAATTGTTCAGTAATAAAGTGTTCTCTACGCATTTAATCGGCTTTCTATCTATATACGAACCCCCAGCTCGTAACATTTGGTGTCAGAAGTGGGATAGAAAATGCCGATTACGCCAAGAGACGAGGAACCGACTGGTAATGAAACGCCGAGTCGGATGCAGACGAGACAGTTAACGGCGAGACAGACAGCTCAGGACGCATCAAGAACTATGAATCAGGAGGAGGTCGTCCAACAGGGACCTCAGCCTCAAGGTGGAAACAACGATATTGCCAGCTTATTCAACTTGATGCAGCAAATGGCAAGAAGGCAGGAAGAGCAAGTACGCGAAACACGCGAACTAGCCACAAGGCAGGAAGAGCAAGTACGCGAAACACGCGAACTAGCCACAAGGCAGGAAGAGCAAGTACGCGAACTAGCCACAAGGCAGGAAGAGCAAGTACGCGAAACACGCGAACTAGCCACAAGGCAGGAAGAGCAAGTACGCAGACAGGAAGAGCAAGCCGCAAGGCAAGAAGAGCGGTTCTGTAGAATGGAGAAGATATTTGAGCGAGGAGCAATATTGGAGGAACTCTATCTCTCTGCTAAAAACAAACTAGATGAGGTGGAGATCAAGGTAGATGAGGTGGAGATTAAAGTAGATGAGCATGAGAAAAAGGTTATGGCTCATGACCACCGGATTACGCAGTTAGAAAAGAAGGTCAACAGTGCACACCTTGGACCAGTTCCCATCGTTTCCGCTGGTAATACAGGGGTGTCTTTAGGAAGGTTTAAGGTTCCACCCTTTGACGGAACCTCCTCTTGGACCGCATATAAGCTGCAATTCCAATCGGTGGCAACAGCAAATGGATGGACCAATGACCAGACGAAGACTGCTCTTATTTTAGGGCTTCGGGATCAGGCTTTGACGGTGCTGGAAGCACTCGGTGAGAACGTCGCCTACGAGCAGCTTTTGGAGGCCCTAGAAGCACGATTTGGTGACGCCCATTTAGAACACGTCTTCCGGGCCCAACTGAAAGAGCGTGTTCAGCGCTATAACGAAAGCTTACAGCAATGGGCGCTGGAGGTGGAAAAGCTTGTACGGAAGGCCTATAGGTCCACGCCTGTGCTCATCGATAACCTACTAGTACAGGCCTTTATCGATGGAATACGAGATTCGGAAGTTAGAGCGACTGTGCGACTCGGACATCACCAGACATTGAAGGACGCACTGGCACATGCACTGGAAGTAGAAGCTGTTCGGACGGACCCTAAGACAAGTCGGATCCGCGAAGTGGCCGAACGCAACAAAGCAAGTTGGGGACCAATTTGTTACCTGTGTGGAGAACGGGGTCACATCAGAAACAGCTGTCCGAAGCAAGCCAGGCGCGAGGAACCTCGTCGGTTCACAAGCAGAGCGGTGGGAACAGCCACCACCGAGCCGCTACAGGGAAACGAGTAAACGCCAGGACCGAGGGGCGGGTGCTGGCTGGTGTTCAAAAAGCCCCGAAAATCAAGATTAGGCAAGCCCAAGATGGAAATAGCCTGATAATCGACGGTGAGATTGATGGAATTCCCTGTGAAATGACAGTAGACACAGGAGCGTCACATACAATTATCAGCTTTGGGCTTGTGAAACGTCTCGGCGGGAACCAACCTTGTCGGAACAGAAACGTTCAACTTGTGACAGCCACCGGCCAGCACATAGCCGTCCAGGGGGAGAGGGAGTTGGACGTAAAGCTTGGTGAGATGATGTTTACGCATAAGGCCATCATTGCTGATATCGTCGACGACTGCATTATTGGACTCGATTTCTTAAGAGCACACCACTGCCAGATTGACATAAAGCATGGTGTTTTAAATTGCGGATCAGAAGAAATATTCCTGAAAGGAGGATCTGTTGGGAATGTTTACTGCGCGAAAGAGACCATTTTGCCTCCATGGTCACAAACAACGGTTCCAGTTCGTTTAGCTCGAGGTAATATTGGAAACAATCATCGCTGCGTAATTGTGGAAAAAGTGGATAACAATAGTCCTTGGATAACGGCACGAACGCTTATAAAAGGAACAGGCATGGATGTTGTATCAATCCTGAACTTTAGCGATACCGAGCAAACCATAAAAAGGAACACAGTTGTTGGAACCTGCGGCCAAGTCTCGTGGTTGCGCAAATGTCAACAACCGTGCGGAGGAGAAAACATTGCGCAATCCAACATTGACATAATGTCACTGCTGCAGGGCTGTCAACGGGATCTGTCAATGGAAGAGCTTTCCCAAGCTAAGACATTGCTGCAGCAGTTCAGTGACTTGTTTTCTTCAAATGATGCTGATCTTGGAAGGACTGGACTTGTTCAACACAAAATTGACACTGGTGATAAAATTCCAATTCGTCAGCGAGCACGAAGGGTGCCAGTCGCACGTGAAAAGGAGGTTCAGAACATGATTGAGGAAATGAAGAAGAGTGACGTCATTGAACCATCATCAAGTCCGTGGTGCTCTCCTGTGGTTTTGGTCAAGAAAAAGGACGGAAGCATGCGGTTTTGTGTTGATTATCGTCAACTTAATGACATTACGAAGAAGGACAGCTACCCTTTGCCGAGGATAGATGACACTTTGGACACGCTGGCTGGGATGAAGTGGTTTTCAACGCTAGACCTAAAAAGTGGCTATTGGCAAGTGGAGATAGATCCTAAGGATAAGGAAAAGACAGCCTTTTCGACAGGAGGGCTTTGTCAGGGCCTTTGGCAATTCAAAGTCATGCCTTTTGGCCTATGTAATGCCCCTGCAACTTTCGAAAGACTAATGGAAATAGTGCTCGCTGGATTAATTGGCGAAGCCTGTTTGGTGTACCTGGATGACATTGTGATTGTTGGGCAGGACTTTAACAGCCATCTTCGAAACTTGAGGTGTGTTTTGGAAAAGATTCGTGCAGCAAACTTGAAACTAAGTCCCAAAAAGTGTTCTTTTTTCAAGCGAGAAGTCAAGTACCTGGGACATGTGGTTTCCACTGAAGGGGTTCGCACGGATCCAGAAAAGGTGGCGGCTGTTAAGAATTGGCCAGTACCAAAGGACAAGACAGGAGTTCGAGCGTTTTTGGGACTTTGCTCATACTACCGACGCTTTGTGAAAAATTTCTCAGATATAGCAAAACCTTTACATAAGCTCACTGAAGAAAAGAGGGCATTTGTTTGGGATGATGCCTGTGAGGCTGCATTCAGGGAACTGAAAAACCATCTGTGCAATACACCCATTCTTGGATACCCGGACATCGAAGGCGAATTTGTCGTAGACACTGATGCCAGCAACACCGGTATAGGCGGAGTGTTGTCACAACGCAGAGGAGATCAAGAAGTAGTTATAGCCTACTTCAGCAAATCTCTGTGCAAACCAGAAAGGAACTACTGCGTTACTCGAAGAGAGTTACTCGCTGTGGTCAAGACTTTGAAGCACTTCAGTAAATATTTGTTAGGGCGCCAGTTTCGACTTAGAACTGATCACGCTGCACTAAAGTGGCTACTTCAATTTAAGGATCCTGAAGGGCAAGTGGCGCGTTGGATAGAACAACTGCAGGAGTTTAATTTCACCATTGAGCATCGTAGTGGGAAATTACATGGGAATGCAGATGCTCTATCAAGGAGACCATGTCCAGACGAATGTAAACACTGTACAAGGCAAGAAGCCAAAGAAATAGCGTCAGTTAAGATGTTAAGGACGGACACAGTGAGTGCGGAATGGAGTGATGCATCCATGCAAAGAGCGCAACTAGAGGACAATGATTTACGACCTCTCGTAGAATGGATGCAAGCTGGAAGTCCCAAACCCAAATGGAGTGATGTCGCCAGAATGAGCACTACAACAAAAAGCTATTGGGCTCAATGGGACAGCTTCCTTCTTCACAATGGTGTTCTATGTCGAAAATGGGAGAATGCACGAGGAAACGAAGCGCACCTACAGCTAGTCGTGCCCAAATCAAAAATTTCTGATGTCTTACGGGAGTACCATAATGGATCTTCGGGTGGTCACCTAGGCGTCAAAAGAACTCTGTTAAAGATACGAGAACGGTTCTACTGGGTTCACTGCAGAGACGATGTGGAGGATTGGTGTCGCAAATGTACCAGTTGCGCAGGTGTAAAAGGGCCACACACTCGTACCAGAGGATCGTTGAAACTGTATAATGTTGGAGCTCCATGGGAAAGGATAGCATTGGACGTGGCTGGACCATTCCCGATATCAGAAAGCGGAAATCGCTATTTCCTCGTCGTGATGGATTATTTCACCAAATGGCCAGAAGTCTTCGCTATACCTAATCAGGAAGCCACAATGGTAGCAAAAAAATTGGTCAGCGAAGTGTTCTGTCGTTTCGGGGTACCATTGGAAATTCATAGTGATCAGGGAAGAAACTTTGAGTCCCAAGTTTTCCAAGAAACTTGTAGAATAATGGGCATTCACAAAACGCGTACAACATCTTACCATCCACAATCTGATGGAATGGTGGAACGATTCAACCAGACCTTAGAGAGGCATTTGGCAAAAGTAGTGGACAAGCATCAAAAGGACTGGGACGAGTATATTCCACTGTTTCTTTTAGCTTACAGAACTGCAGTACATGAAAGTTCATCGGTAACTCCAGCCTACGCAAATTATGGGAGAGAACTCCGTTTACCGGCAGACCTTCTTACCGGATGTCCACCGAATACACCTAGTAACATAACGGAGTATGCAAATGAATTGCGAAACCGGATGAATGACATACAAGAGCACATGAGAAAATCGGAGTTCCAGGCAAGTGCAAGAATGAAAACGCGGTACGACAGAAAGCTGAACCATGAAGTATTCCAGGAAGGTTCCAAAGTTTGGTTGCACAATCCGGTACGCCGGAAGGGAAAATCTCCAAAATTACAACCTGATTGGGATGGGCCGTATATAATCATCACGAAGATCAACGATGTCACCTACCGAATCCGAAAGGACGGACGCAATCAACCGAAGATTGTACACATTGATCGACTGGCCCGGTACTACGGAGATAATGATGCTCGGGACGAGCATGTCTTAGGAGGGGGTAGTGTTACGACGGAGGGTTAAGCAGAGTGGACTGAAATACTTCAACCACGATTTTCCTGGACTTAGAGACGTTTTCAGCAGGCTGAAATGCATTTTCAGTCCGTATCAGAGGAGGCTCTATCACATACCAAAGAATCGAAATTTTGAGTAAGTTGCCGTTGTTTTCAGGCGCCTGAAACATGTTTTCAGGCCGTTTCAGGAGCCAACAAATCCGATGCCGACATTTCCTGAAAACCCATTTTCAGGCGTTTTCAGGACCCCTTATGGCCATTTGACACCCACATGTAAAATTGTTGATGAGTGAGCGAGATAGAGCTAAATATCAGACAAGGATAGACGAAGAACCTTCTGGAAGAGAGTGAGCAGGATAGAGCTAATATAAGACAAGGATAGACGAGATTCGACAAGCTTCGAGAACATTCCATTCTAGAAGTGAGTGAGTGAGATAGAGGATAGATGAGGTTCGACGAGGTTCGAGAACTTTCTATTTCGAGAATGTGCAAGTGAGAAAGAGTTATCTTATGACAAGGATAGATGACGTTCGAGGACTTTCCAGTACCACGACTCGCGGCCTATATAAACGGCGCAGCTGAGCGCCAGTGGAGTTCAGTTTGGATCAAGCGATACAAGCGATAACATCGAAGCGATATTCGGAGCGATTTAACTAGTAACTTTGTGTGGTAACAAGCGATTCAGTGTAATTGTTCAGTAATAAAGTGTTCTCTACGCATTTAATCGGCTTTCTATCTATATACGAACCCCCAGCTCGTAACAATATTGTTATTATCCACGCCTGCAGTCGTTCTGCCGCGAATTGTTCTTTACAAAACTTGAATTGAAAAACCTTCCAGCCTCAATTTGAATGCAGGAAAACTTTGCAATAGCTTTTATTCCTTGTCGGAAAGCAAATGAATTTACGACTTACGATGAATCGAGTGTTTTTTTCTTTCAATACGGTGTGGTGGTACGTACTGAACTTTTTCAACTTTGATAACGTTCAGTAATATTTGAAAACTTTATAAATACAAGGTTATTTTATTTTGATTTACATTTATCCAAATGTTATGTATTTTTTTGTTTCTTTACGTAACTGTTGTTTTCATTAATCGCATTAAGTGTGATGATTTTAAACGCACCCAATCCTGGAACTAGTGGTGTGAACCGGAGGCAATTTCAGCCTCCGGAGATTATATTATGCGGAGATTTTATTGAATCACCGGAGATTATCCGGATGATCTCCGGTTATTCGAAGTACTTAAAATCTGTACATATGAGAAGAAAAAACTCGAAAAAAAAAAGGAAAAAAAAAAAACATTGCCACATTTGGGTGCGTTCTGCAACAAATCAAATGACCGGTAGTTTAGTGAAATCACCGATTAGTCTCCAGTACTCACTCTAACCGGTGGTTATCCGGTTTTTTGAGAACCGGTTCACACCACTACCTGGAACTCTCTGTACGATTTGATTGGCTGCGTGACCGCTACGGCTGTTACTCGTTGATTTTGCTCTAAAATGCAAATGAATTTATCAAGTAATGGAAACCCAGGCACGTGCTAGCTGCATTAGTTATTCATTGAAGCTGTCCACATCATCACAGGACCTGTAGGTGTGTTTAGGGTGGTATTGACTAAGTCAAGTGCATTCGCACCGTAATTAATTAGCATTCTCACCGACTATTGGTATAGGTACTATATTCGTTTATACATATAAATATAACAGCCGTCCAGTTATGTCTATAATAATGTGAGTGATTAATTATATTAAATTGCATGCTTATGACATTTAAGGTGTTCGCATCTATATAATTACTCATTGCATCCATCAATTTGCTATTACGATCTGTAATATACTTTAAGTTCATGTATAGTTTCGGTTTTGATGGGTAACATCTTTCCTCTGCTTTCCTGGTGTAACAGGAAGCCGGGGAAGCGCGCGCTATTCTATTTGACCAATGAGCGCGCGCGGTGTTAGAGTTGGCTGTCAGATGGTAATGTATGTGTAAACTATATTAATAAATGTATTTACTGTTGATAATGTCTGAATAAAGTGCAGATCATTAATAAAAAATGCAAGTGAGTAATAATGAATAATTATTCGAATAAATATTTCAGTATTTATAAATTTTTAAATTTCGAGGTTAATTTATGTCGCTGATCAATTGATATTTTTAACCGACTTCAAAAAAAGGAGGAGGTTACGTATTCGGAGGGTTTTTTTTTCATGTATGTATGTATGCGGGGCTCATTGCGCGCAGAACAGATGGCCGATGGGGCAGTAAAGTTCTGGAGTGGCGACCGCGTACTGGAAGGCGCAGCGTGGGTACTTGGGTAGGCCCCCCACAAGGTGGATCGACGACCTGGTGAAGGTCGCGGGAATCCGCTGGATGCTGAAGGCACAGGACCGGTCGTTGTGGCGATGCTTGGGGGAGGCCTATGTCCAGCAGTGGACGTCTTTCGGCTGAAATGATGATGATGTACACCGATGACTCAGAGATTGGTTGTTTTTTTTATTTGGTAGAGGAGCCCGCGCGGTGGTCCCATATACATTTTATTGACTTAGGTTGAGTAGTTTTTTAACCAGCTTCAATAAATCAGTTTATTTTAGGTTCGCCTATCTAGATGATCTGCTAATAGTTTCGTTTTTCTGAGAATTCTTAGCTGATTTGCGTGTTTTTTTAACGATAGTGATTGGACGTTTGGAAGAACATGGGCGAGACCTTTGCCCAGCCTTTTTGTTTACCAAAAAAATAATCTCAAATTGGTTCTATAAACATTTATGAATCAACCCTCGCAATTATCAACTAATAAAAAGTATAAAATAAAAACATTTTAACAAAAAAAAACCATAACTAAAAAGCAAAAAATAATCCTTGTATTTCAAAATCTTTTCATAAACCAACATTTTGAAGGCGGCGCGTGATTTTCATGTACGTTCAATTATACTGTTTTCACTATAGATATGCGCTCGACTGTACATTATATTTACATGACGCTCACGATGTTTGATCGTGAAATATATGTCATATACATAAGTAAAGAAAGAGTCAATCACGCGCCGCCTGCTTTATTGATATTTTTTACTTAGATTTAAAATAAAATATGACACGGATAATTACTTTGATATTAATAATTTCTTAAAGATTTATAATTCTAATGATTTCGGAGTTGCAGAGATGCGTGTGGGATGTCATATGTTACACATCTTATATGCGACTAATGTAAGACTCACTCTTTTTTTTGTACTTAGGTGCCTGTGTGGTTATAAGTTTTAATAATTATCAAGCGCCGCGATTTTTCTCGGTAAAACTCCATCAGGCACCGCTGCGTATGCGCCGTTCAATCGAATTTGAACCTTCATAGATCAAAAATAGAGTTAAAAGACTTGGCTTCACTGGGACGTTTTCGTTCCAGCGGTGCTTAATGGTTGAAAAACATCCCAGCGGTGCCTGAGAGTTAGGCAATGGCCAAAGTTGCAAATAAACCATATCCTTACTCCTTAGATAAACAGTGAAGTTACGCGAATACACTACATTGTACGGACAGTAGTAGTACGTTAGTACTATTAGATATTCTGTGGTAGTAATGTTTCCAAAAGTCCGTTTGTTATTTACCAACATGTTAAAAATTATGTAAAAAACCACTTCAATTCTGCATTATATTATTTATTTCGGAAAAGATATTAAAAGCAGGTCCACAAAATTTTAAAGCTTATTTCCTATGACAAATTTTAATATAATCTGAATTAAAAATGGTTAGACGCAGTGAACTTAGACAATTATCGTTCCACGCAAAAGCACAACCGCTTATTATAATAATTTGTATAAACTTCACTTTCAATCTGTTTGTAAATTTTTCAACATTAAAGGGATGTGACCTGACTAAATTTCCTAATAAGATGGGCAGGTGAATAAGAAGACATCTTATCATATTGGTGTGAAGGGAGCGAGCGAGATCGATGATCAGCAGTGCAGCTCGAAACCGGAGGCCCTCTGTTCCACTCAATTACCTCCCAAGTACCTAAAGTAGACCTGTGATAAATTCATGTCGTGACCTGCATCAACAAGCCCGAGTAAACTTTGCGAATTTTATCTCTTCTTTTATCCTATTTTTCTGCATAGCTTGTACAGAAAATTTTGAAGTGACACGTAGTAAAAATATCAAGAGGCTGTTATAAGGTAAATTTAAAGAACGTGGCTGAAATTATAACCTTCCCTCTCTTTTACCGAGCACTTATTTGCATATCGCTTTGGGGGAAGTAGGGTCTTTACACGCGTCGTAACTTAAGACTTAATCCCAGATATTTAGTTTTTATTTACTTATTCATAAAACTCATATCTATTTATTTTTTTATCTTTCATATCGTAATATTCGAATAGCGAATTCGAAAGTAATATCATAATGACAGACTACGCACGCACATTTGATATAAATTTAAAAAATGACAATATAGTGTGCTGTGTAGTGGCTTGATCTGTTACACAGCAACATGCTGAGTGGGAACCTCATTGTCGCGGCTACGGCGTGCAATTGGCCGGTTGTCTTGAGAACTAACGAAGATATTTTATTTTTATTATGCAATTTTAGGTGCGGTCGACCGTACGTCAGTGGTAACAGTTTGGCTCTGACGGCGCCTTTATTTCGTTAGCAGTAAGGGCGGTTTTCAGACTTGGGTGTTGCCACTGTCATGCGGTCAACTATACTTTTCTTATATTTTGTATCGACTGTCCCTTCTTAATTTTTTACCTATGTGTCTTTTGTTTTTACTTTCTATGTAACCCCACCTATAAGTTGCCTGCTTGTGTTTATCACTGTGTTTTAAATGTTGCGCGTCGTTAACTGTGACAATAAACTATTTTTCTTTCTTTCTTTTTTTCTTATATACCTAACACTGTTTGCCGAACAGCCCAACGAAGAAGTTTACAATGCCACTTCGACCCGACCAAGGAGTTTTCAATGCAATTTTTTTGCGGCGTAGAGTTTGGCATAAAAGAGTGCGCAAAATGCGGGCGCTACTACTACCCATTGATCATAAGTACATTGAAAAATGGTATCTTTTAAAGTCTTTGACCAGTGTGTGTTGCCAGTAATTACTTACGGTACTGAAACATGGTCACTCACAATGGGCCTGATAAGAAGGCTCAAAGTCACTCAAAGGGCAATGGAGAGGGCTATGCTCGGAGTTTCCCTGCGTGATCGAATCAGAAATGAGGAGATTCGCAGGAGAACGAAAGTAATCGACATAGCCCGAAGAATTGCCAAACTTAAGTGGCAGTGGGTGGGGCACATTGCTCGCAGAACGGATGGCCGATGGGGCAGTAAAGTTTTGGAGTGGCGACCGCGTACTGGAAGGCGCAGCGTGGGTAGGCCCCCCACAAGGTGGACCGACGACCTGGTGAAAAGGTCGCGGGAATCCGCTGGATGCGGAAGGCACAGGACCAGTCGTTGTGGCGATGCTTGGGGGAGGCCTATGTCCAGCAGTGGACGTCTTTCGGCTGAAATGATGATGATGATGATGATCTTTTAAAATCGCATTCAACTTTAAATTGTCTTATGGCTTTTAATTCAATTTAAGTATTTATCTACAGTGACACACACAATGATACACATACTTTCACAATACACTTTACAGTCAGACCGCATTAATAGAATCAGATTAATAGAACCTAAATTAGGCGTAAAAAAAATTGGGAGGAAAGCCGTATGATCACCTAGTTCGAAATGAAGGAATAAAAGCTAACAATGTCATTGTTCAGATGCAATTTGCACCGTGCGTCGACGCAAGCCTGACGCAAAGTCGCACATCCGCTGCATTTAATAATTTTATCCAACGCGAATGCACTCCCGCTTTGCACCTATCTCTGAACTTTAATGAAGTTAATCCGCTTTTTGTACTAAAGTTTCTGTTGCGACGTCCAGAGGATTTGAACACCGTCAACTTTCAGCTTATATTAAAATTATAATAATTACCAGGCCCCTCAGAAAGTATTGCGAAAAAAAGTTTTTATATATGGGAGACTGGCCAGTTATAATGTTTTTCGAAAATATGATTATTTATAAGTAAAAATAAGTAAGTTCCAATTTCAAAATTTCCCTCCACATTTTTTGCGAGTTAATTCAAAGTATTGTGTCTCACTGAAATATGGATCTGCGCCGGGAACATTTTAGAGCTATGATTTTATACGATTTCAAGTGTCGCCTGAAACCGGATGAATCGTACGTTAGACTTCAAATGGCATTCATGGATGAAGGCCCTTCCAAGGCAACCGTATATCGTTGGTATAACGAATTCAAGCGCGGTCGACCAACTTTGGGGGATGACGAAAGAAGCGGTCGCCCTTTGACGGCTGTTACCGAAGAAAACGTGCTAGCAGTGAAAAATGTAATCCAAGACAATAGGCGAATTACATATCAGGAGATTCAACACATATTGAAGATTGGATCGGGAAGCGTTCACGAGATTCTACACAGCCATCTTCGCGTGAGGAGGATAGTATCACGCTGGGTGCCGCACAACCTCACCGATGCTCAGAAGCAGGCCCGGGTGGAATGGTGCCGTGATATGCTTAACAAATTTGAAGCAGGCTCGTCTCGGCGTGTTTACGACATCGTTACAGGTGATGATTCCTGGATTTATCAATACGACCCAGAAACCAAGCGCCAGTCGACTGTTTGGGTGTTTCAAAATGAGCCAACGCCTACCAAAGTGAAGCGATCTAGAAGCGGGGGTAAGATTTTGATCGCTAGCTTTTTTAATTTGACTGGCCTCTTGGTATCAATTCCCTTACGGGATCAAAGAAGCATTAATGCCGAATGGTATACTACCAAATGTTTGCCAGAAGTTTTCTCTGTTATAAGCAACAAGCGACCAAACACAGGGCTCCGCGGGCTACTGCTCCACCACGACAATGCACCTGCGCACACCGCACTCAAAACGAGGGACTTCCTGGACAGCACGCCAGTCAAACTCCTGGGTCACCCTCCTTACAGCCCTGATCTAGCACCGTGTGACTTCTTTTTATTCCCAAAAATAAAAAATCAGCTCAAAGGGATACAATTTTCGTCGCCGGAAGATGCGCTGGCTGCGTTCGAGCAGGCTGTAAACGAGGTGTCTGCGGCGGACTGGAAAAAGTGTTTTGAAAACTGGTTTAGGCGCATGAATCTTTGTATAGAGGCTGGTGGAAAGTACTTTGAAAAGATTTGATAAAAATATATGTACGTATAGAACAATTTTTTTTAGTTTCGCAAAACTTTCTGAGTGTCCCACGTATGTTGCATTCTTATACATCTCAATAAAAATAAAACAATTTAAATAATAAACTAATACAAATAAACATATTTTTCTTTAAAAAAATCTGACTATTTCAATATATATATAGTTCCGAGTGGTGCCGGACGTAAATAATTGCACCACCCTATATCTTCTCATGGGTGTCGTAAAAGGCGACTAAGGGATTCACCAGAGGATGGGCAGCAGCGTTCTCTGAGTATTTAACCAACCAACTGCGATCGCCAACCCGCCTGCCAAGCGTGGCGATTATGGCATATCCCCCCAATATATGCTTGGGGGAGGCCTGTGTCCAGCAGTGGACGTCTTACGGCTGAAATGATGATGATGATTATACATTTCAAGATAAAGTTAAACCTAGCCTGTAATGATAGATGTAAGTTGTGATAAATAAATAAATAAAAATAAAAATCTTCTTCAATCTTAACTTACTTTCTAACCATCATCATGTTTAACCTAATTCTTATGAAAAACATTAATGATAAGCGCGAAAATAAATACATCATGTAAGTGTGAATCTTTTTTGTTGGTAAATTAATCGATCACAGTTCTTTAAGAAATAGAAAGTATCAACAAATACGACTGCCTTGTACACGATCTTTTATTGACAATAAACCATGTTGCTAGATCGCAATTCAAGCTTCTCATAAACAAGCGTCACGCGAACATACCATTTCAGTACTTGGACATGAGCTGATGACCGTACACCACATAAGACACTAAACAATATACTTTTCTCCCACTTGCTCGGAAATTGGTTCATTACCAGGCCCCTCAGAAAGTATTGCGAAAAAAAGTTTTTATATATGGGAGACTGGCCAGTTATAATGTTTTTCGAAAATATGATTATTTATAAGTAAAAATAAGTAAGTTCCAATTTCAAAATTTCCCTCCACATTTTTTGCGAGTTAATTCAAAGTATTGTGTCTCACTGAAATATGGATCTGCGCCGGGAACATTTTAGAGCTATGATTTTATACGATTTCAAGTGTCGCCTGAAACCGGATGAATCGTACGATAGACTTCAAATGGCATTCATGGATGAAGGCCCTTCCAAGGCAACCGTGTATCGTTGGTATAACGAATTCAAGCGCGGTCGACCAACTTTGGGGGATGACGAAAGAAGCGGTCGCCCTTTGACGGCTGTTACCGAAGAAAACGTGCTAGCAGTGAAAAATTTAATCCAAGACAATAGACGAATTACATATCAGGAGATTCAACACATATTGAAGATTGGATCGGGAAGCGTTCACGAGATTCTACACAGCCATCTTCGCGTGAGGAGGATAGTATCACGCTGGGTGCCGCACAACCTCACCGATGCTCAGAAGCAGGCCCGGGTGGAATGGTGCCGTGATATGCTTAACAAATTTGAAGCAGGCTCGTCTCGGCGTGTTTACGACATCGTTACAGGTGATGAGTCCTGGATTTATCAATACGACCCAGAAACCAAGCGCCAGTCGACTGTTTGGGTGTTTCAAAATGAGCCAACGCCTACCAAAGTGAAGCGATCTAGAAGCGGGGGTAAGATTTTGATCGCTAGCTTTTTTAATTTGACTGGCCACTTGGTATCAATTCCCTTACGGGATCAAAGAAGCATTAATGCCGAATGGTATACTACCAAATGTTTGCCAGAAGTTTTCTCTGTTATAAGCAACAAGCGACCAAACACAGGGCTCCGCGGGCTACTGCTCCACCACGACAATGCACCTGCGCACACCGCACTCAAAACGAGGGACTTCCTGGACAGCACGCTAGTCAAACTCCTGGGTCACCCTCCTTACAGCCCTGATCTAGCACCGTGTGACTTCTTTTTATTCCCAAAAATAAAAAATCAGCTCAAAGGGATACAATTTTCGTCGCCGGAAGATGCGCTGGCTGCGTTCGAGCAGGCTGTAAACGAGGTGTCTGCGGCGGACTGGAAAAAGTGTTTTGAAAACTGGTTTAGGCGCATGAATCTTTGTATAGAGGCTGGTGGAAAGTACTTTGAAAAGATTTGATAAAAATATATGTACGTATAGAACAATTTTTTTTAGTTTCGCAAAACTTTCTGAGTGTCCCACGTATTGAAAAAAAAGAATACAACAATCGGCTCTTTTCCGTACGCAACGAAATAACAGGCCGGTAATATGAACCACGACAATAATAGAAATTGCTGGACACTTTTTATTTTTTAAATTATGCTACCGAGGTTTTTAAGCACACACTTACATAAATTAGGTGTTTTTAGGTACAAAATATTTATTATTATAAAAGCTGAATGGACTTTTTTTTTAGTTTAGCAATTAACGGTCTCGTTTAGTTAAAAAGAAAACTTTTAAAATAACTTGGGAAGTACTCGGCTTCACCTCGTACTTCCAATATTACTCGGCCGTCAATTGCTTCATTTCCGGCCTCTACAGTAATGTACTATTGATTTAAATTGGGTAAATTTATTTCAGTTTCGGTTTTATTTTTCTCTTTCAAGCAATAAACAATTTCAAATAACTTTTACTCAGTTCATACGTCTCTGCGACTATAGGTAAGGTATATACAAACTACATAGTTCATCGAGATGGGTCAGTTAAAATTACAGCGCCGCGTATTAATTTTTTAAATCGTTGATAACAGTTTGTTAAACTACTTAAAATCGACGCCATTGTTGGCTGGTTTGCTTTTGGAACAAATAACTCGGCTCAGGATTCAGGATTGCTCCCACTTGACCCATCCTTTAATAATGAAATCTATATTATTGACAGCCCATCCCATCATGCTATAGCTACTTAGCAATAACAAAATCCACAACCGTGTGGTTGCCCACCTCGCAACAAATTTAGCGCAAATATGTGTTACACATAAACAAGAGTAATTTCGGTCGAGTGACTTGTTTTTGAGTGAATAGGTAATTTACTACAGAACGCCACCTGCGCTCTGAGCATCGAGTAACAAAGGTCTACTGGTTTATGGCGATTACAAGGGAGACCGTATCCTAAAGGAAAAACCTTATTACAAAAGAAATTCAGTCTATTTTTTTACGTTCTGTCCATTACGAGTGCTCCAAAGAATAATAGTTTGTAATTCGTTGTTACATTTTATTTCAACGTTTATAGGGAAAGTAAAACGTACCAGGCCCCTCAGAAAGTATTGCGAAAAAAAGTTTTTATATATGGGAGACTGGCCAGTTATAATGTTTTTCGAAAATATGATTATTTATAAGTAAAAATAAGTAAGTTCCAATTTCAAAATTTCCCTCCACATTTTTTGCGAGTTAATTCAAAGTATTGTGTCTCACTGAAATATGGATCTGCGCCGGGAACATTTTAGAGCTATGATTTTATACGATTTCAAGTGTCGCCTGAAACCGGATAAATCGTACGATAGACTTCAAATGGCATTCATGGATGAAGGCCCTTCCAAGGCAACCGTGTATCGTTGGTATAACGAATTCAAGCGCGGTCGACCAACTTTGGGGGATGACGAAAGAAGCGGTCGCCCTTTGACGGCTGTTACCGAAGAAAACGTGCTAGCAGTGAAAAATTTAATCCAAGACAATAGGCGAATTACATATCAGGAGATTCAACACATATTGAAGATTGGATCGGGAAGCGTTCACGAGATTCTACACAGCCATCTTCGCGTGAGGAGGATAGTATCACGCTGGGTGCCGCACAACCTCACCGATGCTCAGAAGCAGGCCCGGGTGGAATGGTGCCGTGATATGCTTAACAAATTTGAAGCAGGCTCGTCTCGGCGTGTTTACGACATCGTTACAGGTGATGAGTCCTGGATTTATCAATACGACCCAGAAACCAAGCGCCAGTCGACTGTTTGGGTGTTTCAAAATGAGCCAACGCCTACCAAAGTGAAGCGATCTAGAAGCGGGGGTAAGATTTTGATCGCTAGCTTTTTTAATTTGACTGGCCACTTGGTATCAATTCCCTTACGGGATCAAAGAAGCATTAATGCCGAATGGTATACTACCAAATGTTTGCCAGAAGTTTTCTCTGTTATAAGCAACAAGCGACCAAACACAGGGCTCCGCGGGCTACTGCTCCACCACGACAATGCACCTGCGCACACCGCACTCAAAACGAGGGACTTCCTGGACAGCACGCCAGTCAAACTCCTGGGTCACCCTCCTTACAGCCCTGATCTAGCACCGTGTGACTTCTTTTTATTCCCAAAAATAAAAAATCAGCTCAAAGGGATACAATTTTCGTCGCCGGAAGATGCGCTGGCTGCGTTCGAGCAGGCTGTAAACGAGGTGTCTGCGGCGGACTGGAAAAAGTGTTTTGAAAACTGGTTTAGGCGCATGAATCTTTGTATAGAGGCTGGTGGAAAGTACTTTGAATGAATGAATGAATGAATGAATGAATGATATATTTATTTGCAAGAACATAGGTAACATTGAGTTCGTCTAAAGTTAAAATTGGGTATCACTACATTCGACATTTCAGTCGTGCAAATATTTTGATTTTCAATTAATTTTCAAAAATTGAAAAGATTTGATAAAAATATATGTACGTATAGAACAATTTTTTTTAGTTTCGCAAAACTTTCTGAGTGTCCCACGTATATTGAAGAGCCGATGTGATAAGATTTAATCAAAAAAGTTTTAAAACTAGCAGAAACTTTTCAGGCAATTATTGTTATGGTTTGGTTATCGGAGTTATAACAACCACTATGCAGGGTGGAAACTTTCAGCGGGGCAGTAAGGGGAAGTACCTTATCCGTTGCAGCTACGCGAAAATCGTCTTAGGAGACTATCCATATTTATTTATTTTTTTCAGTCAACAAAAAGATCTCAACCGTCACTAAAAAAGCTTTTGCGTAAAATTTTCATACAAAATGTACGGGATAAGTTTTTTGCAATTTGTGACTCTTCGAGTACTCCAACGATGGTTGGTCCCATAGAAGTTTTTGATCAGTATTAGAAACAGGATCGATTGGCATCAAAAAATGTTTTTGTGTAAAATGGCAATTTTCTTGCTAACAGTTTTTTATTTTTACTGTGAATGGGGATCTAAATTCCATATAAAAATATGGATAGTCTCCTAAGACTATTTTCGCGTAGCTGCAACGGATAACTGTATGTGCCTACACGTATAGTATTGACACAGAACAAATAATAGTACGTATTGTGTAAGCGAGAGGCAAGTACAAACGCCGCCATTTTCGATCACATTTATTATCTGTGCGAGTAGTAAATACGGTGGAGGTGGAGGTATATTAATTTAGATCTACTATCCCAACATAATGGTTTATTATTCTTCCTACCGACTGCTTTTTGTTTATAAAGTGCAGTATCAATTGCAATGTTGGTAGTATACTATTCAAAACAAAATAAAGGCCACTTATAAATTTCGTAATCAGGAGTGATTTATTGATAATTACCTGTATCCACGTGGCAAATTGTATAGCGTATGTTTATCTTAATTGTTCCCAAACAATTTTACAGTATTTCACTTGCAGCACCGTTTTAAATGGGTAGATTTGTAAAAATTGTTGATACCACTTAATTTTACCCCATTTTTAACGTTAGGGTTATGCTCATTTAACCGTTTGATCTGTTGTGAACAGTTTACTTTTGCCAAGTTAGTGTACCTATACGTTAACATTTTAAGAAAGCAATGCCGCGTATTTGACGACTTGACTATTACAGCAAGGGCCATAACACTTTTTCGAAAAGGCCATTTACAGTGGTATAAAGATTTGCAGCTGGGTTTTTCGCGGCGAGCAATTCAAAATGCCTGGAATCGCTTTCAAAAGACTGGGAGATTAACCAGAAGACAGGGATCAGACAGAACTAGAGCAACCACCACGCAGGAAGACCGCTTCATACGCTTAACTGCACGTAGATAGCGCAGATTTTTATAAACAACGATTCAAAATGGCGTCTGTTAAACCAAGTATTAAATCAAATAGGTGAAATATTTTTATTTGTAAGAGTTATATTATATTTTTATTGAAAGTATTTTCATAAGGAAAAGTTGGTGCGCAGGAGTGGATTAGATTCCCTCAATTCTAATTAACCGAGATAACACCATCATTTCATGGTGTACAAATGCTTGAGCTTAATATAATTAAAAACAAAAAAAAAAACCTTGAATTCTCCTGAAAGAAACTGAAACAATCTATGACGCATACCCTCAATTAATGGTGAAACTATATATAGCAGATGGTTTATACCAAGGGCACGCCGTAATAGCGGCGGTAAGGCCCGTCATGGAGAAGTGGCTGGAGAGGAGCCAGGGTGCCCTCACCTACCGGCTGACGCAGATACTCTCGGGGAACGGTTGCTTCGGGAAGTATTTGTGTCGCATAGGCCGGGAGCCGACACCCGAGTGTCGTCATTGCGGGAGCTGCCCAGAGAACACGGCGCGGCACACACTGGAGTAGTGCCCAGCTTGGGCCACGCAGTGCCGTGACCTCATCACCGCAGTAGGCGGCAGCGACCTCTCGCTTCCAGCCGTGGTTCTGTTTATGGTCGCGATCGGGAGCGAGAGCGCTTGGGAAGGCGTCGTCTCCTTTTGCGAGGAGGTAATGCTCGCTAAGGAGGCAGCGAAGAGGGTTCGAGAGGCGATTACTTCTCTTCCCATCCGCAGGAGACGACCTGGGCGTCGCAGGAGGGCGTATGCCGAACTCCAGCCACCCTACGGGTGGGCCTGCGGGCGGCGGACTCAGGGTGGCCCGTCACCCGACCAGTCAAGGCCCGTGACGGTGGCGCGTAGTATACCGCGCGCACCAATCAAGGGGAGGGTGCAGTCAATGTGGTTGCCACACGGGGAGAAGGGGCTTGCCTATTAGTGGCGAGCCGGGACCTACCGGGGATGGTTGGGAGAATAAAAGTTTACCACGCCCCCGGCCAAGGGTCTTTAGAGGAACACCGTGGTGGTCTTTAGTCGGTAAGAGTCCGACACTGGCTCCGCCTTCCCCGGGCGGAGTGCATCCATGAGGATTAAATTAAATAGATAGCACTACCAGTTGTTAACAATGCACAGGCCCTCTAGGCAGAGTCCGAAAATATGAGTTATTAACGGGCTCTGCCCTGTTTATAAAGGGCGTTATCAACACCCGATACTCGAGTGACGCGACGGTGGGCTCTGTTGAATCAATTTAGCGTGCTTTATTTTTGATTGTTGTTGTTTTCATTATTTTGTATGTACACAGTATTGTTGACATTGCTCATTTAACGTGTGCAAACTGTAAGTGTGCATCCACGCTGAATGCGCGGTGATTAGGGCGGTGCTGGAGCAACGGGCGGGGCGTGCGAACTGCAAATGTTCTAGCGTCTAGATGTGTTTCAGGTGTTGCAAACCATGAATGAGAATCACTTTTTCTTCTGTATTGATTTTTATTCATGTGAGTTGATGTTTTTAGCAGAACTCTGAGAGATATAAGAGAAAATGATCCCTTGATGGCTGGGGTTACAAGAACCGTAACGGCCTCAGTGGCACGCGTGGATCACTGCGCAGAGTGCAGCCGACGAAATGTTAGGTTAGTTGTAAAATTAAATAACTCAAGATTTAAAAATATCAACTTCAACAAATACTGTTATTTCTTACCAAAAATATTGATCCATTACCTTAGTAAGTATAAAATCGTATGGTGCAGCAACATCTAAACACAAAATGTTCAACGCGTCCAACAAATGAAATATCACTAAAACATTCCAGGTTCAATACGTTTTTATTCTGAAGCCCACCACGCGACGGCAAAGAGCAGCATTAATACGCCATCGCAGTCAATATGTAACAGTTAACTGGAACGTATGGATATCCGGCATGGAATGTTATTTATTCCAAAATTCAAAATAAATATTTCGTTGAAAAGCTGAAGTGAAACAACCGGATACATTAAACACGACTGGCCCTTACTCCTCATTCATATACGTTGAAAAAAGGTACCTAATCGATAAACACACACATTTTTCTGGCTATGTTTGGATAGTGAATGTATTTTCATAACCTACATATTAATTACAAAGTATCTTTATAAGTTTTAGTTTTATTAATCATTCATTCACTCCAAATAACATATTAACTTTGACTACATATAAATGACAACATAAAGTGACAGAGACTTAAATTCTATTGCTACTCTATTATATAGACGTTAATAAGTTCTTAAAAGGTTCTCTAATGAGACACAATAGTTAATCTTTTGTTTCGCCTTGTGCTGATTGAGGGTAATGCTTCTGAATTGCATGGGTAAAGCGATACCTCAAAATGTTTCTGAAGTCATGATCTAATCTTATATAACTTAAAATACAAATAACTTACAAAACCCATAGTAGTTCCCTTTTATTTTGGAAGAGATCTAGATCTAACAACTCAAAGATTAACAATATTGAAAAAATTACAAGAATATCTAAACATTAATTAACATTAATAGCTCATTGGAGAGCTGAATAAATGAGCATGTTATTTTTTACGCGTACTGTAATAATAACATTTTGTATTAAAGATACATCATTCTTAAAAGCCTCGATGATTTTCTAATTTATTTCGTTTGTTTTAATGCACTTTTAATAATAACTTTTGAACAATTAAATACGCCAACAGTTTTGTTAAGGTATCAGATACAACTGAGACCACGAATCGGAAAACCTAGCCTGGGTGAGCGACGATCTAAGCAAGGTGGCTGGTAAAAGCTGGATGAGAGTGACCAAGGATAGCAGTCAGTGTTGTGCTATTGTAGAGGCCTATGTCCAGCAGTGGACTGTGATAGACTGGTGAATAGGATGGATATTAAGCAGAGAACTTTGGGTATTTTCCAATAAACTACAAAAAATATTTTTCTCAAAATCTATGGCCTTTCCGTTACGTGCTCATTGGTAGCAAATGGGACAAAATACCACGTCTTGAAAGGGATAACGTCGCATAAGAATTTATTCTGTATAAATTATGTCAAATATTAGGCTCTCCTAGTTACGAGTAATCGACGACCAACTTACGGCAAAAAGAAATATATGATTAAGATTAACAGGGATTACCAGGTAGTACAATCACAGTCAAACAATTCTGAAACAGCGGCTAATGGCCGCTGTTTCAGAATTCAAGGAGAAGCGTCAAAATTAACTGACATTTTAAATCAATATGACATTTAAATGAGATTTTTGAATGACCTTAAGTCATGGTGACTAATATTTTATTGCATCCAAACAGATGCTTCCAATAACAAAACCTCGTGGAATAGAAAATATTGCCAAAAGATTTTTATGAAAATGCTAATGAGTCTGCATATGGAATGTTCAAAGCCATAGCCGACTCTATAACAAATAATACCTTTTCCTTTGTTAGCAATTCTGGATAAAGTGTACACAACTGCAATTCAAATCATTGATGATTCATTCCGTATACACTAATATGCGGTTTCGCACAACACTGTTTGTGCAAAACCGCAACACTTACCTTATTATATTATTTAAATTTCTATGCGCACCACTGATTTTTCGAATTCATGTGTGTGAACTGACAGTAAAATATATATTTTACCGTAGGTTTCGGTCAACCATTTTCCTAGTGATAATTAAGGTACAAATTGTATACAAAAGACATTGCAACTGAAGTATTTAATTTGACTATTTCAGAAGGAAATAGGTTCTAACTTCTACGGACAGTTCTAAATCGCATCTTACTTCATAACATAATAATTTGATGAAAGTTTTTTTATACCTACCACGTTTGTTAAACGAAAGCTAGTTTAATTTATGTTCCATTGTCATCCAGTTCTGAGCTATGTTTAAAGTTTCAAAACTCTAGCTCACCAGGGAGTCAATTTAAATCGATTACAAAATTTGTACCGAACAGAGAGACAAGACTAAAAGCGAGATAATAAAAACGCGGTAACGTTTATACTATTTACAAAGAAAAGAAAATCTCTCCAAGACAAGAAGTGAAACTTCAAATTCAAAGTAAAACTTCAGCTACTCAACGATTTTCTAAAGCACATTCCGATTTCCGACGCATGCATTAAACATGAATTCCCTACGGTTTTTTTAGGAAAAGTTTGTATCCTTTGATCGTTATTATGTCTTTGTTTTATCCCACTTACACATACCAATTTTATATGTCATATTTATTTAAAAGTTAGTTACAAAGTGTACTTACACATAGGTACTTAGGTATTCATATTGTAATATGGTGAAAAGCAAACCCCGAATGGTCCTGAATAGCCTATGTGTTTTGAATGTACATATATATGCCACCTACTGAAAACCAATAACCGAAATACTGAAAACTAATAATGGTGTCGATTCTCTTGGTCACAAACTAAACTTCTATTTACTAATAGTAGATGCAAGAAAGAGATGGCAACTATTTTAGTGCATGAATGCATAATTAATGAATAATGCATTCTCTAGTGCATGAAGACTTATGGGAAGCCGTATCTGGGTACCCTGAAAATCTTCCCTGGACAGTCCTGATGAAAAAAGATACAACAAAAGCATTGACGAAAATATGCCTCACTTTAGACAGCTCTACGATAACGCATGTAAGAAGTGCAAAGAACATCCTTTCTCCTCCTTTATCCTTTTTTTCGCATCCTTGTAACTAAAATTAAAGTTAGTAGGGGATAATTTCCAGATGTCTAGCTCACACCAATCCTCTCACACAATGTTTATAGACAAATATATCAAGAGGATGGCCTCAACAGAGCTAGGAGATCTGTCAGAAGAAGCCAAAACCAAGCTCACCAAACTGGGATATCCCGTACACACCGTGAACAAGAGGAGACCCAGACAAGACGAGTCAGATGAAGAGGACGAAGACGAACCCCCCATCCGAAGACGCAGAAGACGCCAGGATTAACATGAAAACCACCTGTATCCCTATAACACACTCCAAACCTAAATGTTAAAACTAAAACCTCTTAGAGTTGTAAGTGGAGCTATATTTAAGAAAAAAAATAAAAAAAAATATGTATCAATATGGGGCTTGTAGGTTAGCTGTGAGTCAATTACTATTCCTATGTATTTAATTTCTTGACAACGTTCTAGCACTGTACATGAGCATGAGGACTTCGGTATGTCCAGGCAATCCATAGTGTGATATTATAGCACGATACGTTATATTAGGCATGTTCTTTTTCCTCAAAGAGAAGGTCATATATTTAGTTTTGGTTGGGTTAACAGTTAATAGGTTTTTAGTCAGTGCTAAAATTATTTTATTAAAGCCTTCTTGGGCGATCCTAAAGACTTCTTCCCAACACTGTCCCTTGAATAACAAAACCGTGTCGTCAGCAAAATATATCAATTTACCGGTATTAAATTTGGTCAGACAAACATCATTTATGTAAGTTAAAAAAGGGTAGGACCAAGAATGCTGCCTTGAGGCACACCCCATGATACCGGTTGATCAGAACTAGTGTAGTTGCCTATCTTGACACATTGATCTCTTTCACTAAGGTAACTACTGAACAAATCAAGCTGCCTATCCCGTATGCCAACTTTCACTTAGTACATATGTAAGCCTTAGCGTGTGTGCATTTAGTGGATACATATTATTTAATCGAAACTTTACTTTTTTCTACATATAAAATTAGCATGACGACAGCACTTCAAATTAAACCATCAAAAACTATTTACACATTTTTCCATTTTGCCAAAAACCCAACAACAACAAATATTGAAATTTACAGATTGAAAATAAATTTCAAAGTGTTGCGTGGTCGTGCGTACTTTAGAGTTCTATTAAGCAAATGTTTTATTATTATAAAATCTTTGGTACTATAAAAGTAGATTAGACTCTCGAAACCAGCAGAATTTAGATTTTTTGTGATCGTGTAACGAAACGATGTAAGATTCTCATTAGCTAAGGTGGCAAATATGCGCGTCAGAAGCAGACAACCCACTTTTGGGCCACACATCATTAAAACTTGAAAGCTTCACGTTAGGAAAATCACGTGACAAGCGCCGTTATAGATAAGTGATATGGTATCGCACAAAATCACATTGCTAGTGACTTGTGACTTGATAGGCCGTGGCAGACTTCTATTTCACATAAAATAGGTAGCTATAGAAATATTATATCTGCCAAGCGAAATTTTTAATCCTAATATTAAACAGCGTGCAATCAAATTCAAGCCATGCCCTCAACCAGCCTCAACCAGTGTGTCCTGCATATCCTGCCGTACAGTGCCGACTGCCTGACTGTGCCGAGACGTGGACAGTAACAGTTGGACTAGTTCACAAATTCAAAGTCGATCAGCGAGCTATACTTGGAGTTTCTTTGGAGAATAAAATACGTAACGAGATTATCCGGAGAAGAACCTGAGTGACCGACATAGATTGCAGGATCAGCAAGCTGAAGTGGCAGTGGGCTGGTCATGTCTGTTGAAGGACCGATGGCCGTTGAAGCAAACGAATCCTTGAGTGACACCGCGAATCGGCAAAAGCAACGTAGGGCGCCCAAAAAGATGGACCGACGATCTGAAAAAGGTAGCTGAGGTAGACAGGATGCGGAAGACTTGTGCGCAATTTGCGCGTGACTGCGATAGGCTTCATCATCATCATTATAGCCGAAAGACGTCCACTGCTAGACATAGGCCTCCCCCAAGCAGTTTTTGGGGATATGCCATAATCGCCACGCTTGGCAGGCGTGTTGGCGATCGCAGTTGGTTGGTTAAATACTCAGAGAACTGTGCTGCCCATCCTCTGGTGAATACCTTAGTCGCCTTTTACGACACCCATGAGAAGATATAGGGTGGTGCAATTATTTACGTCCGCCACCGTAGGTACATAGGCTTAGTTAGTTTGCGATAGGCTTAGTTGAACTAAAAACTATTATGTATTGTTGTGATATTTTTTGTGTGCAATAAAGAATAAGAATAAGAACTAAATTCATGACGATTTAAAAGAGCCTGTACACAAATCTCGAAATGGAACCAACAGAAACTACCAATTACTATGATAAAACTACTTTTTTTGCAAGGGGTTTTATTTCTGCGCCGCGTATCAGTTTTAATAATACTTGAATGTAGATTTTCATTATTTTAAAATAGACAACGTGGTTTCCAGCCTAAACTCATTTTTTTACGATTCTATATATAAGCATTGACGAAAACATCTTCCATGAACATACCAAAGATCTACCACAAATCTACTATTGAAGTAGCGTTACTAAAGGGTGCTACACATTCGCTCGCACAAAAAATCACATTCGTCGATGCAAGGTGTCCCATCTCTATACTATATGCGTTTACCTCACGCCCCACGGCCTTACGGGCCCCGTCATGACACGGTGGTGGCGCGCAGCGTTCCATGTGCGCAGCCATGGAGAAAGCGGCCGACGTTAGGCCAGGGAGTAGGGGCTCACCTGCTTGTGTCGGGGGTGGTTGTGCGAATACAGAGGGATCCCACGCTCACGGCCAAGGTAGCTGGAGGAACACCGTGGTGGTTTAGTTGGTAAGATTCTGATTCTGGCGCCCCCATTCCCGAGCGGAATGCGTCCATGAGGATTTCCCCACGGCAAAAAAAAGGTATATCTCCAATATATTTATATTGAAGTCAAAAATATGGCATATTGTCACGACATATTGTTATGTAATGCTATACGCAATAATAAAACTCTTAATGCTAGAAGGGACACCGCAAGCCACTTCCGAAAAATCCTGCATACATAATGATTAAATTCATTACGAGTCTTTGTACCCAACAAGCTATTGTGAATGTGCGCAGAGCGTGAGGGAGAAAAAACCACAAACATCCAGAATTTTATTCTAGGTCGGTTATAAACAACACTGTACACAGTACGAATAATTCTGAGGAAGAGTCGATACTCACTATTTTTACATTACAACATGATACTTCCGCCTTGAACATTTTGGACTCAAGGTATGGTTATTTAGGAGTATCAGGTAGTGTACTCAGTAGTAAACTTTGTGATTTCAAATAAGGCTGTGACTGTCACCTACTGACAGATCTTATTTGTGGGGATACTAAATGAAAACAATGTTATCATTCATAAGATGCCAGGCATATGGTCATGCCCAAAAATACTGCTCAACAGAGCCCAGGTGTGTTAAATGCACAGGAAAACACTTCATAGCCAACTGCATTAAAACTGTAAGAAGAACTTGTATGTCCACTGCGGTTTACCTCACCCAGCCGATTATAGAGGGTGTGTGTGTAGTAGCCAAGGAGATGCAAACACTCATAAATAAAAACATCAAAAGAAACCTGTTGCACCAAACTCGCAACAGTCTTCTGCTATGACAAAATCCGAAAAACAGGCACTAAAATCAAGTATTCAGCCAACAGCTAAGTCTCCAAACAACCAAAAATGCTTCTTATGCACAAGTAACGAAACAAAGTATTCCAGCACCAAATCCTGATAAGAAACTTAAATATCAGATTTTGAAATGCATATCTTCATTCTACAAGAGATTAGAGAACTAGAATCAAGCACAACCTTTTTTCTTGAAAATAAATAAAAATATTATAAAGTGCAGTGAAAGACATGCATTGTGAAGTATTAATTGAGTACAGGCAAACCAACGTACTGGAAGAAAATTCCGGATCTCCCTGACTTTTTTTCGTATGCAATGAATTCGGACCACTCTCCAATAAAGCCATAAAATATGGCTTAGAGAAAGCAACCTTAGTCAAAAGTTTACAGACTGGGAAAGTTTTAACCTAGATCTAAACAACATCATAAACTTAATTAAAAAATCGAGATTAACTTTATGCGCGTAAGAATAACACACCGCTAACTAAAAGAAAATTTAAGGAAATTATTTACCAGGAGATTATAGTCCTACTATCTGAGAAAAGGAAGCAAATAAATAAATGGCAGCAAAACAGGTTTCCACAAGACAAAACCTTGTTAAATAAACTAACCAAAAAATTCGACAATTTCCAAATGAATCTTTAAATACTAACCATAGACAGTTATCAAGTGACCAAGACCGATTACTCTCTTTGGAAAGTGACACAGAACATAAAAAGACACATTTAAAAACTGTATTTTCAAATAAAATGGTCTACATAGGTACAGTCAACTGCATGACAATGGTAACACTTCAATTCGAAAACCGCCCTTCATCATCATCATCATTCATCATTTCAGCCGAAAGACGTCCACTGCTGGACATAGGCCTCCCCCAAACATCGCCACAACGACCGGTCCTGTGCCTTCCGCATCCAGCGGATTCCCGCGACCTTCACCAGGTCGTCGGTCCACCTTGTGGGGGGCCTACCCACGCTGCGCCTTCCAGTACGCGGTCGCCACTCCAGAACTTTACTGCCCCATCGGCCATCCGTTCTGCGAGCAATGTGCCCCGCCCACTGCCACTTAAGTTTGGCAATTCTTCGGGCTATGTCGGTTACTTTCGTTCTCCTGCGAATCTCCTCATTTCTGATTTGATCACGCAGCGAAACTCCGAGCATAGCCCTCTCCATTGCCCTTTGAGTGACTTTGAGCCTTCTTATCAGGCCCATTGTGAGCGACCACGTTTCAGTACCGTAAGTAATTACTGGCAACACACACTGGTCAAAGACTTTCGTCTTGAGACACTGCGGTATTTTGGACGAGAAGATATTGCGTAGCTTCCCGAACGCTGCCCAACCGAGTCGGATTCGACGATTGACCTCTTTCTCGAAGTTGGACTTACCTAGCTGGACAGTTTGTCCTAGGTATACATAATCGTCAACAACTTCGAGTGTAGATTCTCCGATGAAAACCGCCCTTACCGCTTACGAAATAAAGATGCTGCTAATGTCAAAGTATTACCACCGACGTGCGGTCGACCGTACTACTTACTTTCAATTTTTACAGATTATTTCGAGGGAGGCGGAAATTGATTGCAATCAACCATCGTAAATTAAAGTGCTTTGTTTTTTTTTTATAAATCGTTCCTCACTTGGCATCTATCTTGCCTGATGGAAAGCGATGTACGAAATATACGATAGAACGAGCACACTTAAAATATGCTGCTTTAAGCTGCAGAGCTGGTTTGCACCGGACTCCGATGGCAGTCAATTAAGATCTTGCGTTTAAAATTCCAAGCGCTGGGTTCGATATTATGATTGGCAGAACCATTTTCATTATGAAGGAATACTTCTTCTCCATTCCGCACCTCTAAAAATGCCACATGGCTAAACAGTCTTAGGATAATCAGTGAAGAAGACAATGATGGCGACGAGGATGCATATACAGAGGGCTTTGGCTTGCCGGTAGTAAAGAGGACGCAGCGTGTCTTCTTCGATGGGCCTGAAGAAGAAAGTCCCTCAGTACAAGCACCAGAGGCTGAAACAACCCACACCGGAGACTGCGCCATCACTGCCTTCTACTACGCCATATGGGCCATCTGGTCTTTTCGATTTTGAGTGGAGAATGTTCCCAGATCTACCTGTTGCTCCGACTGCGAGGAAGGAATTGTTTTCAGAAATTAATTGTGGACGCACAACTCCTTTTCGCACTGCACTTCATTTATTGCCATATAGGATTAGACTTCAGGGAGTACATTGCTACTGAAACGAATAGGTACGCAAAAGAAGTAGTGAAAAAGCAGTTCCCTTGGCTTTAAGAGCCGTATAATCGATTGGCATGATACGAATCCCGACGAGCTATACGCGTACCCAAAAGGGTGGGTTTTGGCGACAGGTGTGTGCGTTAAAACCGACCTGACAGAATACTGGACCAAGGGAGACCTCCTGTCTACCCCGAACTTTGGGCAAAACATGTCTCTTAATAGATTCCGCCTTCATTTTAATAAATATTCTCTGGATATCATTTCAAGACTCTTCCAGCCCGAAGCTAAGCTTTACAAAATTGCCCCTGTTGTAGACCACTTAAATTCAAAATTCGAGAGATTCTACCATCTCGGACGCAACATTACGATCGAAGAATCCCTTATCCAATAAAAGGGCTTGCTTGATAAGTAAAACATAATTTAAAACAAACATATTTGCATCTTTTGGAATAAAATCATATGATGTTTGCAATGTGTGCATGCTGGGCGAGAGGAAGTGGCAGAGGAAGATGAAGCTTGACCCTAAGATTAATGACATTATGAAACAACTTTCCGACTCGCACTCACTCCGAATGCACGTGGTTAGTCTGTGTCCTACCCCTAGAGTTTTATTTAATAGCGTAGAGCCAGAAGCTTGCGAAGGAATTCCTGAGTGTAACGAGTGCACGAACCAGCCGTGGCGTAGAGAGGGGGGGTAGCGTGCCAAGCCGGAAATCTCCCGACCAATCCATTCCATTCTATATCATGGTGAATTCCAGATGTTCAACATCCCAACAGAGCCCGAATCGACAAAAAAAAAAACTTTCATTCGCTAAAAAATCTAGTTGTTTTGCAAAAAAAACTGTCTTTTTTCATAGAGCCCTATCCTATCGTGCCTCGAAGAAAGCTTGAGGTCGAATTGAAAAACAAAGATATAGGGTCAATTTTTGTGTCAATATCAAAATGTGAATAGACCCCGTAATATAAATAATATAGCACAAGTAGTAATTGATTGTTGTTCTGAGAGATTCATTTAAAGTTGGTCGAATTTCGACCACAAGCAACGAAAAGTCGATAGCAAAACTAAAATCAACGGCATGCCGAAACAATTTGTAAAATGTCGAGCTTCACACGGTCTATTGTTTTAGAAGAACATCGGCTACTCTGTTGGTCGATTCAGGAGCAAACATGGCCTAGGTTAAATGACACGGTGGGTGGAAATTAAATGCAGTAGCAGGGCTTCATAGAAAGTTCCATACAGAACAAGAACACAATAGGCTGCCGTATTGGAGACAAAATCTGTTTGAAAACGCCGTCGAATATAGCTGATCCTTTGTCACCGCAACTATTCTAATCAAAACACTATGCATCTAGCCCGCCGCCGCAAGCACCACCTTCACCAACTTTCACGATTCAAAGACACAAGTGTCAGATAAAACTCCAACTCAACTACGATAAATATACCAAATAAAATCTACTCTATCTTTCCACAACTGGTCTAATGCATAAAATATTAAATTTCGCTTTTGATTAATAAAATATGTCTACTATAATTTTACAATACTAATAAATACTTTATTATAACTTTAAAACTCGCGAGAGCAGCGAGGGTCCCTAGGCTCCTTCGTTAATCGTTACGCTCGGGATTCAACATGGCGCCTGTGACATAATACACTACTTTATCCCGTTGGAGAATAATCGTCTATGAAATAAAGACTGGGAACTTGAGAATCTATTTTAAAAAGCCGTCCCTAATCTTAACCAACACACTCGTAGCAATCTTCTAATCGAGGAAAATTTGTGGTTTAAGGATTTTTTTTAGGATATACTAACAAACAAAATTACAAATCGCAATCGATCAGTTATCAGTTTTCGTAATCTACAAATTAACAACGATCCAGCGTATTGGTTAGTCAAGGATCCAATATGTTTCTGTTTGTGTGATGAAAATAGCAAAACAAATGTTAATAAAATAAAAATATAATCAAATGTGAATTTCAACGTGTTACATTCAAAATAGCGGAATAATAAACCCCGTAGCACGATACTCTTGTCATGACTGCATTTGCAATTTTTATTAAAACAGGGAGCCTGGAATTCAGCGTTACCAACCCAACGTACACTACAGTATTACCTGAAGATCTATTGTTTTTATTAATCGACCCTGTTTCTAGGTACCTAATGAGTCCAAATTAGATGCGCGACCAGTCCTCAACCAGTAGGTTTGTTAGAAAACTTTAAGAGCTGAGAAGAGGCCATATATTAGTATATTTGAGTACCCCACGTTTCCTATAACCTGATGTAATTAATCGAAACATTTGTCTCAGTACTCAGACCAAATATGGTCTGTCTCAACAAATCAAAAAAATCGTCACAAAAAATTATCGTCCATTTTCATAAAACTATGTATATACCATTAATTTCATTCACACTCCCATTTCAATGCAAAACTCATAGTAATCGTTTTATACGAAATTCATAAGGAGGATACTTTTTATTGAGATAAATTACCTAATGGCTTTGAGCTTAATAGGAAATATTGCTTTATTTCAAAGGATATGTTCCCTTTCCCCCTACTTGCTAATAAATGATTATAATCTGTGAAATATCAGCATTTTTAATCATTGATTTCCATCGTTGATTGACTTTAACGAAGGCAAAATACCTACCTATACTTGATATGTTAGATTTTTTTAATGACTTACATTTATATGCTAAAGATGTGTTAAAAATGCACATAATTTACTTACATATGAGACACTCCCTTCTATGATTCCTACAAAACTTTGCTACAGAAAAAAGTGAAGAACCCTTAGATTTGTTATTCACATTTAGATTTCATTTTATTCATTATCTCTATACAGTAGACACTTTTGATGTGTGTATGTTATTGTGTACCAAAATGTAGCCACGTCAACAGCACTATCAGTACTTCAGTAGCCTCGCATAGGCTATATGTAGCATCAATATTTGAGTTATTAATGATGGTTAAAAATAGAGACAAAAAGTGAAGGAAAAGTGTGGGGCCCGTGACTAACTAATTAATAACCGCGTGGAATGCAAGATCTGTGAAGTTAAGTTACGCTAGCCGCGTTAAGTCCTTGGATGGGTAACCGTTTCTTTGCACATCCACACTCCACACCCTTCCATGTCTCGGAAAGCACGTTAAGCTGTCGGTCCCAGTAACCATTCGAATATAACATGGCAGTCGTTATTTGTGGTCAGGTGCTCAAAACTCGAAAGTCTGACAATTAACTGGTCTAACCTTGGGATATCAGTACTACCCAGTAGGTAACTGGGTTGCGGGGGTCTGATGGCAGTCACTCCATGTAAAATACGAATGTCCTGCCGCATATGGTTAGACTGAAAGCCGACCCCAACGAAATTGGGAAAAGGCTCGGAGAAAGAGAAGATTTAAGGTCAAAAATCATAATTTAGTTTTTGGTCCTTTCATACATTGATACCCATTACAAACGGTACAACCAAAGATTTGTACAAAACTGTGGAATGTTTTTCGAAAGCAGATATCACATAGGTACAAATAAAATATAATTGAATGTAACTTATGCGTCGGATGGTGCAAATGTTTAGTCAAAGAGATTGCGGAAGGGCTATTAGGACATATTTTCATTCGAATACTATCCTACTATGATCCTATTCTGCAATAGGGTCAAAACATTTTCTATCGTGTCAACATAAGCTACATAATGATAACAACTCATGCCATTGGAAAATAAGTAATAATAATTGTAAATGTCGGCACAGGTGTGGTAGTATGGCACAGCAACAATTACATTGAAGCATCAACATCATCATCGAGAGCTATTAGTACCACAGAAAAAAGAAAACCTAGTACCATCGACACCTGAAGAACCCATTGTTGATTCTTCTGGTTCATCAATGTTTGCGCAAGTAACACAAGCTGATGAAATGGAACGTTTACCGTCACATTCTCGAGAAGTGACCCCAATAGTGTTATCTTATTTTGAAAGAAAGAGTATCTGACTAGCAGGCTAACTGCTCCTTCCCAGGTTGCCATCGTATCGAAAGACTTGCAATGCCATTGTCAATATTATAAAAAATTGGATTTCAAATTCTACGTCTCAGCAAATAGTCGCATTTGCCAGTATCAAAAGGTAATTTTTGGCCATAACTAAATAATACTGAATTACAGATGTCAATCACACATTAATTAACAGAAGCTATTACGGGGTATCCCATCGCATTGACACATCATCATCCTCCGAGCCTTTTCCCAATTATATTGGGGTCGGCTTCCAGTCTAGCCAGATGCGGCTGAACATCAGTATTTTACACGGAGCGACTGCCATCAGACCCCCGTAACCCAGTTACTGGGCAATACCGACATTCGGAGGTTTGACCAGTTGTCAGACTTTCAGGCTTCTGACTACCCGTAACGACTGCCATAGATATTCGTATGACAACCGGGACCGACAGCTTAACGTGCTCTCCGAGGCACGGAGGGGTCTCGATGTGTAACGAAACGGTCACCCATTCACAGACTGACCGCGGCAAGTGCAGCTTAACCTTGCAGATCGTAAAATCCGCACAGTCGTTGCATCGCTACGAGCCCCTTATTTTTAGTATTTGTTGCTAAACTAAATAATATGCACTATAATCTGACCAAGTTTGACGTTGGTATATATTACCGTTTTAAAGATAGAGCAGGAACAAAAACGTTGAAAAAAATGCATGTTTTTTGAGGTTTCTTGTATGGGCACCCCCTTTGGTTTTAAACTTTTTTTTGTTTTTAGTATTTGTCGTGATACACCTCATAGCAACACATATTCTGTGAAAATTTCAACCAGTTACCTATTACCGTTCAAAAGATACAGCCCTGTGACAGACAGACGGACAGACGGACGGACGGACGGACGGACGGACAGCGTAGCGAGAGTAATAGGGTCCCGTTTGGCACCCTTCGGGTACGGAACCCTAAAAAACGGTGATTCCAATGTAAGAATTGCCCATTTATTTCAAAGACCTAGGAGGTCTTTAAAACCTAGTACCATCGACACCTGAAGAACCCATTGTTGATTCTTCTGGTTCATCAATGTTTGCGCAAGTAACACAAGCTGATGAAATGGAACGTTTACCGTCACATTCTCGAGAAGTGACCCCAATAGTGTTATCTTATTTTGAAAGAAAGAGTATCTGACTAGCAGGGTAACTGCTCCTTCCCAGGTTGCCATCGTATCGAAAGACTTGCAGAGCCATTGTCAATATTATAAAAAATTGGATTTAAAATTCTACGTCTCAGCAAATTGTCGCATTTGCCAGTATCAAAAGGTAATTTTTGGCCATAACTAAATAATACTGAATTACAGATGTCAATTAACAGAAGCTATTACGGGGTATCCCATCGCATTGACACATGATGGAAAAGTACTTTGAAGATTGAAAATATAAAATTTAATTTCAATGAAAACTTAATTTTCTTGAGAAAGTAAATAGAGAAAAATAAAACGCTATCGATTTTGAAAACAGTGCAGGTTGTAAATTATTTTTAAAAAAATTGACCCTTAGACTGGACGGGTTAGCCCGATGAATGCGGCAATTCTAGACATTATTAAAAATCAATTGTGTCTGGCACAGATCTGTTTAAGCAGTTAGCTTACTTACGAAAAGAGCAATTCCAATCACTGATAACTGAATAGGGTGTTTGACAGGTATTGCCAAAAATTATGAAAATTGTACACAACGTAGATTTTAGGTTGAAGATTAACTTTTACTAAGTTAGGTTAATTTAAATATATTCTAAATATTTTATTTTTCTGTTTGAAATTTTGATTTTTTAATCTGTTGATCACGTGATACAAAACGTCTTGAGATTTGGCCTCCATTTTGGGTGACGTCATAGTCCTGCACGACGCAGGGCGAGCTAAATGTTACATTGTCGTAAAAATAAAATGTACCAGTTTTTGAACGAGTAGATATATTATTAATAATTATATTCATGTTAATTATTAATTTAGGTTCATTTTTATTTTATTGAGCCAGGTTATGTACTTTATAACTTACTAACAATTAAACTAATCAGCATTTGTAGGTAATTTGAACGTAATTTAAAATCTTTTGTTTTGTATGTGCGTGATTCAAACACAAACTACAAAACGTTTTAGTCATGTCTCATGTGACAAAAAATAACCGCGTTCCGATTTTTTACTTTTTGTCAAATTCGTACCTTTTTGGTAAGCGTGTAGTACTTTTATGGGAATTCCGGCAACACTGACCGATAAACAACGATTCAAAATGGCGTCTGTTAAACCAAGTTTTAAATCAAATAAGTGAAATATTTTTATTTGTAAGAGTTATATTATATTTTTATTGAAAGTATTTTTATAAGGAAAAAATAGTGCGCAGGAGTAGATTGGATTCCCTTAATTCTCTTAATTCTTATACAACGTTATTCTTTGTATACCTGCATCCTGAAATTACTTTGTTCAGAATCACTAGGACAATCGATTTATAGTGAAAAAACATAGTGTTATATTTTTGGAAAAAAAATCTTCAACTTTATTCAAAGTTTGGATACCTATTTTATTTGTACTACACCGCGAGTCGGCACGCTGATTTTATTTGTACTGCACCGCGAGCCGCCGTCGCCGCTTTGATGTAGTCGACCGACAACAAGTCGAACGCCGCCGCACGCCACGCCGCGCCGTCCGCGCCGCCGCCAATGTCAAGTTGTTGCCCCTGACGTGCGATCGACCGTACCTACCGAGTAGGTAGGTAGGTTTTACAAAATGTCAATAATAAGGTCGTGATTTCAATTATTTTTTCTAACGTCTAGGTAAGTACCTACCTGCCTAGGTAATTATTTATTATTTTAACGCATTAACGCATGCGGAGCCATAAGTACTTATGTACTTATTTTGTTAAATAATTATGTGTAGTAATGAACATTAGCAATATTTAAGTTATTAAAATAGCACCAGCTGTCCCATAACAAGTCGAACATCTTACGTAAAATAAGTACCTACGTTTCATTGATCGAATTACCTTACTAGGTACCTACCTATCTAAGAGGGCATAGACCCTTACTGTCAGTGCATTTTGTTTGGGGCAAGCAAATTTCGTTTTAGCCGGTAATTAAGTATGTAGGTGCACTTTGATCCGAGCGGCGCGGCAGTGTCCAAATCTTACGTACGAAAAGCGGATAATTAAATCAGCTGTTTATGAAAAAACTGTTCATAGTAAGCCAATTTTTTTTTCACCCATAATTTTTTGAATATTTTAACTAATTGGGGTGTATAGGGATGTTGGTAAAGAAAGAATAACGTTGTAGAACCGAGGTAACACCATCATTTCATGGTGTACAAATGCTTGAGCTTAACATCATTAAAAAGATATTGCCCATTTATTTCAAAGACCTCGTAGTAGGTACTTACTTCAGAAAAAATTATGTCAAATGCAAGATATTCTACAACAATATTTTGTCCCCATGAATTTACGACTGTCGCACATTACGAGATTGCACACAAAAATCTATTAATACCTAAGAATATAGGTAGTTTATTTGCTAATGGGGAGAAGCTTTCGATTGGCATTGAGGCATTTTTTCATTCGATTTCGATTGGGCACTCTATTTACAAAAAGTTCTAATTATAATTAGGTAGGTAGGAATTGTTTCTAAGCTATGATTTGCTATATTTTTTCTAAGACACGATTTCTTTGATTTGTTTTAAGTGCAACTACTTTTTTACTCAGGTTTTTTAATATTTATTTGTAATAGATAAACAACGATTCAAAATGGCGTCTGTTAAACCATGTTTTAAATCAAATAGGTGAAATATTTTTATTTGTAAGCGTTATATTATATTTTTATTGAAAGTATTTTTAGAAGAAAAAATTAGTGCGCAGGAGTGGATTGGATTCCCTTAATTCTCTTAATTCTTATAGAACCGAGGTAACACCATCATTTCATGGTGTACAAATGCTTGAGCTTACCATCATTAAAAATATATTCCAAAAAAAAACCTTGAATTCTCCTGAAAGAAACTGAAACAATCTATGACGCATACCCTCAATACCGGTGAAGAGGTCCTGCAGACGCACAGAGTACTTTGTAATATACGGAAATAGAGACCAATCTTCAACCTCAAAACAGGTAACCGATTACTAGCGCCATCTGATACTTTTAGTGCGAAGCGTGTTAGATTCAAAATGGCGGAATAATAAACCCCGTAGCACGATACTCTTGTCATGGCTGCAATTGCAATTTTTATTAAAACAGGGAGCCTGGAATTCAGCGTTGCCAACCCAACGTACACTACAGTATTACCTGAAGATCTATTGTTTTTATAAATCGACCCTGTTTCTAGGTAATGAGTCCAAATTAGATGCGCGACCAGTCGTCAACCAGTAGATTTTTCATGGTGTACAAATGCTTGAGCTTAACATCATTAAAAAGATATTGCCCATATATTTCAAAGACCTCGTAGTAGGTACTTACTTCAGAAAAAATTATGTTAAATGCAAGATATTCTACAACAATATTTTGTCCCCATGAATTTACGACTGTCGCACATTAGGAGATTGCACACAAAAATCTATTAATACCTAATAATATAGGTAGTTTATTTGCTAATGGGGAGAAGCTTTCGATTGGCATTGAGTCATTTTTTCATTCGATTTGGATTGGGCACCCTAATTACAAAAAGGTCTAATTATAATTAGGTAGTTAGGAATTGTTTCTAAGCTATGATTTGTTATATTTTTTCTAAGACACGATTTCTTTGATTTGTTTTAAGTGCAACTACTTTTTTACTCAGGTTTTTTAATATTTATTTGGAATAGATTGTTATAAACAATGATTCAAAATGGCGTCTGTTAAACCAAGTTTTAAATCAAATAGGTGAAATATTTTTATTTGTAAGAGTTATATTATATTTTTATTGATAGTATTTTTATAAGGAAAAATTAGTGCGCAGGAGTGGATTGGATTCCCTTAATTCTCTTAATTCTTATAGAACCGAGGTAACACCATCATTTCATGGTGTACAAATGCTTGAGCTTAACATCATTAAAAAGATATTGCCCATTTATTTCAAAGACCTCGTAGTAGGTACTTACTTCAGAAAAAATTATGTCAAATGCAAGATATTCTACACAATATTTTGTCCCCATGAATTCACGACTGTCGCACATTACGAGATTGCACACAAAAATCTATTAATACCTAAGAATATAGGTAGTTTATTTGCTAATGGGGAGAAGCTTTCGATTGGCATTGAGGCATTTTTTGATTCGATTTCGATTGGGCACTCTATTTACAAAAAGGTCTAATTATAATTAGGTAGGTAGGAATTGTTTCTAAGCTATGATTTGTTATATTTTTTCTAAGACACGATTTCTTTGATTTGTTTTAAGTTCAACTACTTTTTTACTCAGGTTTTTTAATATTTATTTGGAATAGATTGTTATAAACAATGATTCAAAATGGCGTCTGTTAAACCAAGTTTTAAATCAAATAGGTGAAATATTTTTATTTGTAAGAGTTATATTATATTTTTATTGATAGTATTTTTATAAGGAAAAATTAGTGCGCAGGAGTGGATTGGATTCCCTTAATTCTCTTAATTCTTATAGAACCGAGGTAACACCATCATTTCATGGTGTACAAATGCTTGAGCTTAACATCATTAAAAAGATATTGCCCATTTATTTCAAAGACCTCGTAGTAGGTACTTACTTCAGAAAAAATTATGTTAAATGCAAGATATTCTACAACAATATTTTGTCCCCATGAATTTACGACTGTCGCACATTACGAGATTGCACACAAAAATCTATTAATACCTAATAATATAGGTAGTTTATTTGCTAATGGGGAGAAGCTTTCGATTGGCATTGAGTCATTTTTTCATTCGATTTGGATTGGGCACCCTATTTACAAAAAGGTCTAATTATAATTAGGTAGGTAGGAATTGTTTCTAAGCTATGATTTGTTATATTTTTTCTAAGACACGATTTCTTTGATTTGTTTTAAGTGCAACTACTTTTTTACTCAGGTTTTTTAATATTTATTTGGAATAGATTGTTATAAACAATGATTCAAAATGGCGTCTGTTAAACCAAGTTTTAAATCAAATAGGTGAAATATTTTTATTTGTAAGAGTTATATTATATTTTTATTGATAGTATTTTTATAAGGAAAAATTTGTGCGCAGGAGTGGATTGGATTCCCTTAATTCTCATAATTCTTATAGAACCGAGGTAACACCATCATTTCATGGTGTACAAATGCTTGAGCTTAACATCATTAAAAAGATATTGCCCATTTATTTCAAAGACCTCGTAGTAGGTACTTACTTCAGAAAAAATTATGTCAAATGCAAGATATTCTACACAATATTTTGTCCCCATGAATTCACGACTGTCGCACATTACGAGATTGCACACAAAAATCTATTAATACCTAAGAATATAGGTAGTTTATTTGCTAATGGGGAGAAGCTTTCGATTGGCATTGAGGCATTTTTTGATTCGATTTCGATTGGGCACTCTATTTACAAAAAGGTCTAATTATAATTAGGTAGGTAGGAATTGTTTCTAAGCTATGATTTGTTATATTTTTTCTAAGACACGATTTCTTTGATTTGTTTTAAGTTCAACTACTTTTTTACTCAGGTTTTTTAATATTTATTTGGAATAGATTGTTATAAACAATGATTCAAAATGGCGTCTGTTAAACCAAGTTTTAAATCAAATAGGTGAAATATTTTTATTTGTAAGAGTTATATTATATTTTTATTGATAGTATTTTTATAAGGAAAAATTAGTGCGCAGGAGTGGATTGGATTCCCTTAATTCTCTTAATTCTTATAGAACCGAGGTAACACCATCATTTCATGGTGTACAAATGCTTGAGCTTAACATCATTAAAAAGATATTGCCCATTTATTTCAAAGACCTCGTAGTAGGTACTTACTTCAGAAAAAATTATGTCAAATGCAAGATATTCTACAACAATATTTTGTCCCCATGAATTTACGACTGTCGCACATTACGAGATTGCACACAAAAATCTATTAATACCTAAGAATATAGGTAGTTTATTTGCTAATGGGGAGAAGCTTTCGATTGGCATTGAGGCATTTTTTGATTCGATTTCGATTGGGCACTCTATTTACAAAAAGGTCTAATTATAATTAGGTAGGTAGGAATTGTTTCTAAGCTATGATTTGTTATATTTTTTCTAAGACACGATTTCTTTGATTTGTTTTAAGTTCAACTACTTTTTTACTCAGGTTTTTTAATATTTATTTGGAATAGATTGTTATAAACAATGATTCAAAATGGCGTCTGTTAAACCAAGTTTTAAATCAAATAGGTGAAATATTTTTATTTGTAAGAGTTATATTATATTTTTATTGATAGTATTTTTATAAGGAAAAATTAGTGCGCAGGAGTGGATTGGATTCCCTTAATTCTCTTAATTCACTTGCAGAGCCATTGTCAATATTATAAAAAATTGGATTTAAAATTCTACGTCTCAGCAAATTGTCGCATTTGCCAGTATCAAAAGGTAATTTTTGGCCATAACTAAATAATACTGAATTACAGATGTCAATTAACAGAAGCTATTACGGGGTATCCCATCGCATTGACACATGATGGAAAAGTACTTTGAAGATTGAAAATATAAAATTTAATTTCAATGAAAACTTAATTTTCTTGAGAAAGTAAATAGAGAAAAATAAAACGCTATCGATTTTGAAAACAGTGCAGGTTGTAAATTATTTTTAAAAAAATTGACCCTTAGACTGGACGGGTTAGCCCGATGAATGCGGCAATTCTAGACATTATTAAAAATCAATTGTGTCTGGCACAGATCTGTTTAAGCAGTTAGCTTACTTACGAAAAGAGCAATTCCAATCACTGATAACTGAATAGGGTGTTTGACAGGTATTGCCAAAAATTATGAAAATTGTACACAACGTAGATTTTAGGTTGAAGATTAACTTTTACTAAGTTAGGTTAATTTAAATATATTCTAAATATTTTATTTTTCTGTTTGAAATTTTGATTTTTTAATCTGTTGATCACGTGATACAAAACGTCTTGAGATTTGGCCTCCATTTTGGGTGACGTCATAGTCCTGCACGACGCAGGGCGAGCTAAATGTTACATTGTCGTAAAAATAAAATGTACCAGTTTTTGAACGAGTAGATATATTATTAATAATTATATTCATGTTAATTATTAATTTAGGTTCATTTTTATTTTATTGAGCCAGGTTATGTACTTTATAACTTACTAACAATTAAACTAATCAGCATTTGTAGGTAATTTGAACGTATTTTAATATTTATTTGTAATAGATAAACAACGATTCAAAATGGCGTCTGTTAAACCATGTTTTAAATCAAATAGGTGAAATATTTTTATTTGTAAGAGTTATATTATATTTTTATTGAAAGTATTTTTATAAGAAAAAATTAGTGCGCAGGAGTGGATTGGATTCCCTTAATTCTCTTAATTCTTATAGAACCGAGGTAACACCATCATTTCATGGTGTACAAATGCTTGAGCTTACCATCATTAAAAATATATTCCAAAAAAAACCTTGAATTCTCCTGAAAGAAACTGAAACAATCTATGACGCATACCCTCAATACCGGTGAAGAGGTCCTGCAGACGCACAGAGTACTTTGTAATATACGGAAATAGAGACCAATCTTCAACCTCAAAACAGGTAACCGATTACTAGCGCCATCTGATACTTTTAGTGCGAAGCGTGTTAGATTCAAAATGGCGGAATAATAAACCCCGTAGCACGATACTCTTGTCATGGCTGCAATTGCAATTTTTATTAAAACAGGGAGCCTGGAATTCAGCGTTGCCAACCCAACGTACACTACAGTATTACCTGAAGATCTATTTTTTTTATAAATCGACCCTGTTTCTAGGTAATGAGTCCAAATTAGATGCGCGACCAGTCGTCAACCAGTAGATTTTTCATGGTGTACAAATGCTTGAGCTTAACATCATTAAAAAGATATTGCCCATATATTTCAAAGACCTCGTAGTAGGTACTTACTTCAGAAAAAATTATGTTAAATGCAAGATATTCTACAACAATATTTTGTCCCCATGAATTTACGACTGTCGCACATTAGGAGATTGCACACAAAAATCTATTAATACCTAATAATATAGGTAGTTTATTTGCTAATGGGGAGAAGCTTTCGATTGGCATTGAGTCATTTTTTCATTCGATTTGGATTGGGCACCCTAATTACAAAAAGGTCTAATTATAATTAGGTAGGTAGGAATTGTTTCTAAGCTATGATTTGTTATATTTTTTCTAAGACACGATTTCTTTGATTTGTTTTAAGTGCAACTACTTTTTTACTCAGGTTTTTTAATATTTATTTGGAATAGATTGTTATAAACAATGATTCAAAATGGCGTCTGTTAAACCAAGTTTTAAATCAAATAGGTGAAATATTTTTATTTGTAAGAGTTATATTATATTTTTATTGATAGTATTTTTATAAGGAAAAATTAGTGCGCAGGAGTGGATTGGATTCCCTTAATTCTCTTAATTCTTATAGAACCGAGGTAACACCATCATTTCATGGTGTACAAATGCTTGAGCTTAACATCATTAAAAAGATATTGCCCATTTATTTCAAAGACCTCGTAGTAGGTACTTACTTCAGAAAAAATTATGTCAAATGCAAGATATTCTACACAATATTTTGTCCCCATGAATTCACGACTGTCGCACATTACGAGATTGCACACAAAAATCTATTAATACCTAAGAATATAGGTAGTTTATTTGCTAATGGGGAGAAGCTTTCGATTGGCATTGAGGCATTTTTTGATTCGATTTCGATTGGGCACTCTATTTACAAAAAGGTCTAATTATAATTAGGTAGGTAGGAATTGTTTCTAAGCTATGATTTGTTATATTTTTTCTAAGACACGATTTCTTTGATTTGTTTTAAGTTCAACTACTTTTTTACTCAGGTTTTTTAATATTTATTTGGAATAGATTGTTATAAACAATGATTCAAAATGGCGTCTGTTAAACCAAGTTTTAAATCAAATAGGTGAAATATTTTTATTTGTAAGAGTTATATTATATTTTTATTGATAGTATTTTTATAAGGAAAAATTAGTGCGCAGGAGTGGATTGGATTCCCTTAATTCTCTTAATTCTTATAGAACCGAGGTAACACCATCATTTCATGGTGTACAAATGCTTGAGCTTAACATCATTAAAAAGATATTGCCCATTTATTTCAAAGACCTTTAATAATGTCTAGAATTGCCGCATTCATCGGGCTAACCCGTCCAGTCTAAGGGTCAATTTTTTTAAAAATAATTTACAACCTGCACTGTTTTCAAAATCGATAGCGTTTTATTTTTCTCTATTTACTTTCTCAAGAAAATTAAGTTTTCATTGAAATTAAATTTTATATTTTCAATCTTCAAAGTACTTTTCCATCATGTGTCAATGCGATGGGATACCCCGTAATAGCTTCTGTTAATTGACATCTGTAATTCAGTATTATTTAGTTATGGCCAAAAATTACCTTTTGATACTGGCAAATGCGACAATTTGCTGAGACGTAGAATTTTAAATCCAATTTTTTATAATATTGACAATGGCTCTGCAAGTGAATTAAGAGAATTAAGGGAATCCAATCCACTCCTGCGCACTAATTTTTCCTTATAAAAATACTATCAATAAAAATATAATATAACTCTTACAAATAAAAATATTTCACCTATTTGATTTAAAACTTGGTTTAACAGACGCCATTTTGAATCATTGTTTATAACAATCTATTCCAAATAAATATTAAAAAACCTGAGTAAAAAAGTAGTTGAACTTAAAACAAATCAAAGAAATCGTGTCTTAGAAAAAATATAACAAATCATAGCTTAGAAACAATTCCTACCTACCTAATTATAATTAGACCTTTTTGTAAATAGAGTGCCCAATCGAAATCGAATCAAAAAATGCCTCAATGCCAATCGAAAGCTTCTCCCCATTAGCAAATAAACTACCTATATTCTTAGGTATTAATAGATTTTTGTGTGCAATCTCGTAATGTGCGACAGTCGTAAATTCATGGGGACAAAATATTGTTGTAGAATATCTTGCATTTGACATAATTTTTTCTGAAGTAAGTACCTACTACGAGGTCTTTGAAATAAATGGGCAATATCTTTTTAATGATGTTAAGCTCAAGCATTTGTACACCATGAAATGATGGTGTTACCTCGGTTCTATAAGAATTAAGAGAATTAAGGGAATCCAATCCACTCCTACGCACTAATTTTTCCTTATAAAAATACTATCAATAAAAATATAATATAACTCTTACAAATAAAAATATTTCACCTATTTGATTTAAAACTTGGTTTAACAGACGCCATTTTGAATCATTGTTTATAACAATCTATTCCAAATAAATATTAAAAAACCTGAGTAAAAAAGTAGTTGAACTTAAAACAAATCAAAGAAATCGTGTCTTAGAAAAAATATAACAAATCATAGCTTAGAAACAATTCCTACCTACCTAATTATAATTAGACCTTTTTGTAAATAGAGTGCCCAATCGAAATCGAATCAAAAAATGCCTCAATGCCAATCGAAAGCTTCTCCCCATTAGCAAATAAACTACCTATATTCTTAGGTATTAATAGATTTTTGTGTGCAATCTCGTAATGTGCGACAGTCGTGAATTCATGGGGACAAAATATTGTGTAGAATATCTTGCATTTGACATAATTTTTTCTGAAGTAAGTACCTACTACGAGGTCTTTGAAATAAATGGGCAATATCTTTTTAATGATGTTAAGCTCAAGCATTTGTACACCATGAAATGATGGTGTTACCTCGGTTCTATAAGAATTATGAGAATTAAGGGAATCCAATCCACTCCTGCGCACAAATTTTTCCTTATAAAAATACTATCAATAAAAATATAATATAACTCTTACAAATAAAAATATTTCACCTATTTGATTTAAAACTTGGTTTAACAGACGCCATTTTGAATCATTGTTTATAACAATCTATTCCAAATAAATATTAAAAAACCTGAGTAAAAAAGTAGTTGCACTTAAAACAAATCAAAGAAATCGTGTCTTAGAAAAAATATAACAAATCATAGCTTAGAAACAATTCCTACCTACCTAATTATAATTAGACCTTTTTGTAAATAGGGTGCCCAATCCAAATCGAATGAAAAAATGACTCAATGCCAATCGAAAGCTTCTCCCCATTAGCAAATAAACTACCTATATTATTAGGTATTAATAGATTTTTGTGTGCAATCTCCTAATGTGCGACAGTCGTAAATTCATGGGGACAAAATATTGTTGTAGAATATCTTGCATTTAACATAATTTTTTCTGAAGTAAGTACCTACTACGAGGTCTTTGAAATATATGGGCAATATCTTTTTAATGATGTTAAGCTCAAGCATTTGTACACCATGAAAAATCTACTGGTTGACGACTGGTCGCGCATCTAATTTGGACTCATTACCTAGAAACAGGGTCGATTTATAAAAACAATAGATCTTCAGGTAATACTGTAGTGTACGTTGGGTTGGCAACGCTGAATTCCAGGCTCCCTGTTTTAATAAAAATTGCAATTGCAGCCATGACAAGAGTATCGTGCTACGGGGTTTATTATTCCGCCATTTTGAATCTAACACGCTTCGCACTAAAAGTATCAGATGGCGCTAGTAATCGGTTACCTGTTTTGAGGTTGAAGATTGGTCTCTATTTCCGTATATTACAAAGTACTCTGTGCGTCTGCAGGACCTCTTCACCGGTATTGAGGGTATGCGTCATAGATTGTTTCAGTTTCTTTCAGGAGAATTCAAGGTTTTTTTTTGGAATATATTTTTAATGATGGTAAGCTCAAGCATTTGTACACCATGAAATGATGGTGTTACCTCGGTTCTATAAGAATTAAGAGAATTAAGGGAATCCAATCCACTCCTGCGCACTAATTTTTTCTTATAAAAATACTTTCAATAAAAATATAATATAACTCTTACAAATAAAAATATTTCACCTATTTGATTTAAAACATGGTTTAACAGACGCCATTTTGAATCGTTGTTTATCTATTACAAATAAATATTAAAATACGTTCAAATTACCTACAAATGCTGATTAGTTTAATTGTTAGTAAGTTATAAAGTACATAACCTGGCTCAATAAAATAAAAATGAACCTAAATTAATAATTAACATGAATATAATTATTAATAATATATCTACTCGTTCAAAAACTGGTACATTTTATTTTTACGACAATGTAACATTTAGCTCGCCCTGCGTCGTGCAGGACTATGACGTCACCCAAAATGGAGGCCAAATCTCAAGACGTTTTGTATCACGTGATCAACAGATTAAAAAATCAAAATTTCAAACAGTAAAATAAAATATTTAGAATATATTTAAATTAACCTAACTTAGTAAAAGTTAATCTTCAACCTAAAATCTACGTTGTGTACAATTTTCATAATTTTTGGCAATACCTGTCAAACACCCTATTCAGTTATCAGTGATTGGAATTGCTCTTTTCGTAAGTAAGCTAACTGCTTAAACAGATCTGTGCCAGACACAATTGATTTTTAATAATGTCTAGAATTGCCGCATTCATCGGGCTAACCCGTCCAGTCTAAGGGTCAATTTTTTTAAAAATAATTTACAACCTGCACTGTTTTCAAAATCGATAGCGTTTTATTTTTCTCTATTTACTTTCTCAAGAAAATTAAGTTTTCATTGAAATTAAATTTTATATTTTCAATCTTCAAAGTACTTTTCCATCATGTGTCAATGCGATGGGATACCCCGTAATAGCTTCTGTTAATTGACATCTGTAATTCAGTATTATTTAGTTATGGCCAAAAATTACCTTTTGATACTGGCAAATGCGACAATTTGCTGAGACGTAGAATTTTAAATCCAATTTTTTATAATATTGACAATGGCTCTGCAAGTGAATTAAGAGAATTAAGGGAATCCAATCCACTCCTGCGCACTAATTTTTCCTTATAAAAATACTATCAATAAAAATATAATATAACTCTTACAAATAAAAATATTTCACCTATTTGATTTAAAACTTGGTTTAACAGACGCCATTTTGAATCATTGTTTATAACAATCTATTCCAAATAAATATTAAAAAACCTGAGTAAAAAAGTAGTTGAACTTAAAACAAATCAAAGAAATCGTGTCTTAGAAAAAATATAACAAATCATAGCTTAGAAACAATTCCTACCTACCTAATTATAATTAGACCTTTTTGTAAATAGAGTGCCCAATCGAAATCGAATCAAAAAATGCCTCAATGCCAATCGAAAGCTTCTCCCCATTAGCAAATAAACTACCTATATTCTTAGGTATTAATAGATTTTTGTGTGCAATCTCGTAATGTGCGACAGTCGTGAATTCATGGGGACAAAATATTGTGTAGAATATCTTGCATTTGACATAATTTTTTCTGAAGTAAGTACCTACTACGAGGTCTTTGAAATAAATGGGCAATATCTTTTTAATGATGTTAAGCTCAAGCATTTGTACACCATGAAATGATGGTGTTACCTCGGTTCTATAAGAATTATGAGAATTAAGGGAATCCAATCCACTCCTGCGCACAAATTTTTCCTTATAAAAATACTATCAATAAAAATATAATATAACTCTTACAAATAAAAATATTTCACCTATTTGATTTAAAACTTGGTTTAACAGACGCCATTTTGAATCATTGTTTATAACAATCTATTCCAAATAAATATTAAAAAACCTGAGTAAAAAAGTAGTTGCACTTAAAACAAATCAAAGAAATCGTGTCTTAGAAAAAATATAACAAATCATAGCTTAGAAACAATTCCTACCTACCTAATTATAATTAGACCTTTTTGTAAATAGGGTGCCCAATCCAAATCGAATGAAAAAATGACTCAATGCCAATCGAAAGCTTCTCCCCATTAGCAAATAAACTACCTATATTATTAGGTATTAATAGATTTTTGTGTGCAATCTCGTAATGTGCGACAGTCGTAAATTCATGGGGACAAAATATTGTTGTAGAATATCTTGCATTTAACATAATTTTTTCTGAAGTAAGTACCTACTACGAGGTCTTCAATTTCAATTTCAATTTTATTTCAATAAAATTGAAATTGAAATTTATAGGTAGTTTATTTGCTAATGGGGAGAAGCTTTCGATTGGCATTGAGGCATTTTTTGATTCGATTTCGATTGGGCACTCTATTTACAAAAAGGTCTAATTATAATTAGGTAGGTAGGAATTGTTTCTAAGCTATGATTTGTTATATTTTTTCTAAGACACGATTTCTTTGATTTGTTTTAAGTTCAACTACTTTTTTACTCAGGTTTTTTAATATTTATTTGGAATAGATTGTTATAAACAATGATTCAAAATGGCGTCTGTTAAACCAAGTTTTAAATCAAATAGGTGAAATATTTTTATTTGTAAGAGTTATATTATATTTTTATTGATAGTATTTTTATAAGGAAAAATTAGTGCGCAGGAGTGGATTGGATTCCCTTAATTCTCTTAATTCTTATAGAACCGAGGTAACACCATCATTTCATTGTGTACAAATGCTTGAGCTTAACATCATTAAAAAGATATTGCCCATTTATTTCAAAGACCTCGTAGTAGGTACTTACTTCAGAAAAAATTATGTCAAATGCAAGATATTCTACAACAATATTTTGTCCCCATGAATTTACGACTGTCGCACATTACGAGATTGCACACAAAAATCTAGTAATACCTAAGAATATAGGTAGTTTATTTGCTAATGGGGAGAAGCTTTCGATTGGCATTGAGGCATTTTTTCATTCGATTTCGATTGGACACTCTATTTACAAAAAGGTCTAATTATAATTAGGTAGGTAGGAATTGTTTCTAAGCTATGATTTGTTATATTTTTTCTAAGACACGATTTCTTTGATTTGTTTTAAGTGCAACTACTTTTTTACTCAGGTTTTTTAATATTTATTTGGAATAGATAAACAACGATTCAAAATGGCGTCTGTTAAACCAAGTTTTAAATCAAATAGGTGAAATATTTTTATTTGTAAGAGTTATATTATATTTTTATTGAAAGTATTTTTATAAGGAAAAATTAGTGCGCAGGAGTGGATTGGATTTGCATAAGTCTTATATAACCGAGGTAACACCATCATTTCATGGTGTAGTAATGCTTTAGCTTAACATCATTAAAAAGATATATTCCAAAAAAAAAAAACCTTGAATTCTCCTGAAAGAAACTGAAACAATCTATGACGCATACCCTCAATACCGGTGAAGAGGTCCTGCAGACGCACAGAGTACTTTGTAATATACGGAAATAGAGACCAATCTTCAACCTCAAAACAGGTAACCGATTACTAGCGCCATCTGATACTTTTAGTGCGAAGCGTGTTAGATTCAAAATAGCGGAATAATAAACCCCGTAGCACGATACTCTTGTCATGGCTGCAATTGCATTTTTTATTAAAACAGGGAGCCTGGAATTCAGCGTTGCCAACCCAACGTACACTACAGTATTACCTGAAGATCTATTGTTTTTATAAATCGACCCTGTTTCTAGGTAATGAGTCCAAATTAGATGCGCGACCAATCGTCAACCAGTAGGTTTGTTAGAAAACTTTAAGAGCTGAGAAGAGGCCATATATTAGTATATTTTAGTAACCCGTTTCCTATAACCTGATGTAATAAATCGAAACATTTATCTCAGTACTCAGACCAAATATGGTCTGCCTGCACAAATCAAAAAAATCGTCGCAAAAAATTATCGTCCATTTTCATACAACTATTTATGTACCATTAATTTCATTCACACTCCCATTTCAATGCAAAACTCATAGTAATCGTTTTATACGAAATTCATAAGGAGGATACTTTTTATTGAGATAAATTAATGACTCTAGGTCAACTGCACTGACAGCATTCTTACATTAATTATATAAAAAACCGGCCAAGTGCGAGTCAGACTCACACAGTAAGGGTTCCGTACCTCTCAATGACCTGATACCCCATAAAACCTGATTTAATTTACGAGAGTTTATCAAAAGACATCAACGCACAGTGCGCGAAATATGAATTTTTGCATGTCTTTCTTACGCAGGTACCACCACATATGTCTGTGTTTGTCTTATTTTTAGTATTTGTTGCTAAACTAAATAATATGCACTATAATCTGACCAAGTTTGACGTTGGTATATATTACCGTTTTAAAGATAGAGCAGGAACAAAAACGTTGAAAAAAATGCATGTTTTTTGAGGTTTCTTTTTAAACTTTTTTTTGTTTTTAGTATTTGTCGTGATACACCTCATAGCAACACATATTCTGTGAAAATTTCAACCAGTTACCTATTACCGTTCAAAAGATACAGCCCTGTGACAGACAGACGTACGGACGGACGGACGGACGGACAGACGGACAGCATAGCGAGAGTAATAGGGTCCCGTTTGGCACCCTTCGGGTACGGAACCCTAAACAACGGTGATTCCAATGTAAGAATTGCCCATTTATTTCAAAGACCTAGGAGGTCTTTAAAACCTAGTACCATCGACACCTGAAGAACCCATTGTTGATTCTTCTGGTTCATCAATGTTTGCGCAAGTAACACAAGCTGATGAAATGGAACGTTTACCGTCACATTCTCGAGAAGTGACCCCAATAGTGTTATCTTATTTTGAAAGAAAGAGTATCTGACTAGCAGGCTAACTGCTCCTTCCCAGGTTGCCATCGTATCGAAAGACTTGCAGAGCCATTGTCAATATTATAAAAAATTGGATTTAAAATTCTACGTCTCAGCAAATTGTCGCATTTGCCAGTATCAAAAGGTAATTTTTGGCCTTAACTAAATAATACTGAATTACAGATGTCAATTAACAGAAGCTATTACGGGGTATCCCATCGCATTGACACATGATGGAAAAGTACTTTGAAGATTGAAAATATAAAATTTTACTTCAATGAAAACTTAATTTTCTTGAGAAAGTAAATAGAGAAAAATAAAACGCTATCGATTTTGAAAACAGTGCAGGTAGTAAATTATTTTAAAAAAAATTGACCCTTAGACTGGACGGGTTAGCCCGATGAATGCGGCAATTCTAGACATAATTAAAAATCTATTGTGTCTGGCACAGATCTGTTTAAGCAGTTAGCTTACTTACGAAAAGAGCAATTCCAATCACTGATAACTGAATAGGGTGTTTGACAGGTATTGCCAAAAATTATGAAAATTGTACACAACGTAGATTTTAGGTTGAAGATTAACTTTTACTAAGTTAGGTTAATTTAAATATATTCTAAATATTTTATTTTTCTGTTTGAAATTTTGATTTTTTAATCTGTTGATCACGTGATACAAAACGTCTTGAGATTTGGCCTCCATTTTGGGTGACGTCATAGTCCTGCACGACGTAGGGCGAGCTAAATGTTGCATTATCGTAAAAATAAAATGTACCAGTTTTTGAACGAGTAGATATATTATTAATAATTATATTCATGTTAATTGTTAATTTAGGTTCATTTTTATTTTATTGAGCCAGGTTATGTACTTTATAACTTACTAACAATTAAACTAATCAGCATTTGTAGGTAATTTGAACGTAATTTAAAATCTTTTGTTTTGTATGTGCGTGATTCAAACACAAACTACAAAACGTTTTAGTCATGACTCATGTGACAAAAAATAACCGCGTTCCGATTTTTTACTTTTTGTCAAATTTGTACCTTTTTGGTAAGCGTGTAGTACTTTTATGGGAATTCCGGCAACACTGACCGGAACTAGAACAGTGACGTAGGTTGACGATAATGTCACGTGACTCAGCGTTTTAGTGCGAAATTAAAAATGAGAATTTAAAATCTTGATTTTATCTTGAATCTTTAATTTTACAAGCATATTTAAGTAATTATTTGTTAATGAATGCTTTAATTGGATGTTTCGCCATCGTTTTACGTACATTTTCAAAACTTGTCAAACACCCTATTGCCTAGATTATCTTCATATACACAGACGAATGAGGAATCGAGGTCAACTGCACTGACAGCATTCTTACTTAAATTAAAAAACGGCGATTCCAATGTAAGAATTGCCCATTTATTTCAAAGACCTCGTATTAGGTACTTACTTCAGAAAAAATTATGTCAAATGCAAGATATTCTACAACAATATTTTGTCCCCATGAATTTACGACTGTCGCACATTACGAGATTGCACACAAAAATCTATTAATACCTAAGAATATAGGTACACACCTTCATGAACAGCCGCAAAGTGTCGGAAAAGGCACGGCTGGCTGTTCATGGGGGAGTGTTAGTGCCTACACTTATGTATGGTAGTGAAAGTTGGGTATGGCAGAAGAAACATGAAAGCAGAATAAATGCAGTAGAAATGAGAGCTTTGAGAAGTATGTGTGGTGTAACTTTGAGAGATAAAGTAAGGAATAACATGATAAGGGAGCGTTGTGGAGTGAAAGAAGATGTAGTGACAAAGATTGAGAAAGGTATGTTAAGATGGTTTGGACATATAGAGAGGATGGAAGAGAGGAGATTGACGAAACAAGTATACGAAGCGAGTGTGGATGGAAGAGTTGGAAGGGGACGACCTCGGCGAACGTATCGCGATCAAATCGCGGATGTTCTCAAAAAATGCCAGGTTAAGAGTTCTCTAAACCGACGAGCATGCATGACGAGGTTAATGGACGTAGATGTAGCGAAAGAGGTGTGTCAGGATCGTAGCCGGTGGAAATCCATAGTCTCTGCCTACCCCAATGGGAAACAGGCGTGATAATATGTATGTATGTATGTATATTATATTTTTATTGAAAGTATTTTTATAAGGAAAAATTAGTGCGCAGGAGTGGATTGGATTCCCTTAATTCTTATAGAACTGAGGTAACACCATCATTTCATGGTGTACAAATGCTTGAGCTTAACATCATTAAAAAGATATTGCCCATTTATTTCAAAGACCTCGTAGTAGGTAAGTACTTACTTCAGAAAAAATTATGTCAAATGCAAGATATTCTACACAATATTTTGTCCCCATGAATTTACGACTGTCGCACATTACGAGATTGCACACAAAAATCTATTAATACCTAAGAATATAGGTAGTTTATTTGCTAATGGGGAGAAGCTTTCGATTGGCATTGAGGCATTTTTTCATTCGATTTCGATTGGGCACTCTATTTACAAAAAGGTATAATTATAACTAGGTAATGTACTTATTGGGTAGTTACCTACATGAGTATAGAAACCTTGTGAAACCATTGTTGTAGGTTGGTTAACCAATAATAAATCACCAAGGATCATTCTCGTAAGATCCATAGTCCAGATCCATGATGGTACTATTGAGAATTATTTTTCGCATTAGAACCAATTTTTGAAGAAGTGGATCTATTGAGAAAGATCTTTCTCGGAAGATCGATTGTGCAGATCCACGATATCCATGATGGTTACGTGTTATGATGGGAACATTGTAGACGCTCTATGCACTAACAATAACATACAGATTCACATTGCTTCATATTCTTAGTTTTTCGGTTTCTCATTTCATCGGATTCTTAATTGACCAACTACTTACAACAATGTCATGCAGATGAAAATGCCATAATAATTGTCCCCATGATTTCTTCACTTTTGAATGACGAATTTGAGACTATATAATTATAAAATATTTCGCATTCTAAAAAAAAAACTAAATATTTATATTTCTTACATAGACAGGTACACAAGAAACTTTGAAATAGTAGTAAAAAATTATGATGATGATCCTGTTAATATCTAAGGTTGCTATTTTAAAATAGTAAAGTACTACAGGATGTCCTGTTACCAGTGGTCCAAGTGAAAACCCTGGTTATAGGATATGTCTAGTTCTCAGCCTGCAGCATTGTGTGGGGAATTTCGATTTCAGCTTCGCTCCCGTGGTACTTTATCCCAAAGGAACCGTGCTTTATCCCGCAGGAAAATTCCTAGGATAAAAAGTAGCTTATGTCACTCTCCGAACCAAAAACTATCTCTATACAAAAAACGAAACACACTTTTGTATAATATTAGTAGGATTATAGTTCTTTTCTTTTTGTTTTCCAGATTTTTTAAATTGGTTTTCACGTATTTAGTCATCATGACCAGGCCACTTTAGGCAAATGCGAAGGCAAACGCAGCGTAGGGCGCCCCCAGCCAGGTTGACCGATGACTTGATTAAAGTAGTTGGGGGAACTGGATACGGAAGGCAGAGGACCGAGTGTTGTGGCGCAACATGGGGGAGGCCTATGTTTAGCAGTGGACTGCGATAGGCCGAGTTGATGAGGTAATCATCTCTGCAATGTGATACGAACTGGCAACTTTGCTATTTGTTTATGAAACAGTCTTCTGTAAAATGCCTGGAACAAATATGATGATGTTTTTTCTAAGACGATCTATGGCAAAACATTATTTTATGTACATTGAAATTTACAGCGATATAGATAATTATAATAACTGGTGTAACTTATGATCGAAATTCGACCAACTTTTAAATTCATCTCTCAAAACCACAATAGAATTATCATCACTAGTTCCGCATGCTCCTACTGGGTTCTCCAACTCGTAACAGCACGAGGACTACTATGTCCCTATGCTCCTATCGGTAGGATCATAAGGATAAGTATATTCTCGTGCTCCTACTAATGGACTATCACCTACACATTTAACTAATATTATAATTTACTATACAAGACCTGAGACACCCTAATTAAAATATTATGAATAATATCTGGTTGTACATATTTTTTTTTCTAAATTACAAAACTACCTACCTATGGTAACTATATACATGGTTTTAGGCATTAGTAAGTTCCCAGTTGGTCGCTGGATGGTTGCAAGATGCCGTTCAAAGGTTACCTGACACACGAAAATACATTTCACTGGTTGTCCTAGACCTCAAGAACCTTCTCAGGATCCGCTGATATATTTATTCATCCTTAGAATCGAAAATTAAATTTGAAAACATAAAATGGGTAAAATGTATAATGTATATATCGAAACCATACCTAGTAGAATATTTTAGTGATTCTGAAGAAACTATTATATTTATACTTTCAGGGCATGCGTTGCTGACCACAAGAAAATGGGCATTTAAACCTCGCCACTTTTGAAAGTTGCCCTAAACCTTTTGGCCAATTACTTATCATTCACGGAGATATTCGTGGTTCTACACAGGAAAAAAAACATAACCCTGTCTTTGCTGTCGCGCAGTCGGGTAAAAATACAGTTCCTTTAATATTTGCCTTCATGCCAGACAAAAAACAGCAGTTATGTCGCTGTTTTACAAATGATAAAGTAACAGATTCCCGAATGGAAGCCGGAAAAATTTCATTCGGTATTTGAGAGTGCCATTATTAATGCACTGTTACAGGGTGGTTAAGAGCTGTTATGACCACATAACAAAAGCCTTGTGGAAAAAGAGAATGAAATTGGACTTAAACGATAGATTCAACGCAGGTTCGTAGGTCTTTGTACTGCCCTTTCTCTATTGCCCATTGTTATGAAAGAGGGTTGGTTCTACATTGAAGAACAGTTTATGGCGCTTGGCCAAGATGATTTTTTTAAAACATTTTTGCAGTATTTCCAAAAGACGTGCTTAATCGAATCGAAATAGATGGTGTGTATATCAAGAACGGCACAGAACCAACAACGTTGCTAAAAGTTGGAACTTAGCCCTGAACAAAGAAGTCCAAAGAAATGTTACTTTGCTGCGTGTGCTGAACGTTCTTCGAAATGCTACAGCCGACAAAGGTATTCCAATAAAACGGCCTCGAGAAGATCTCGTACCTGATACTTTAATAATGAATACCCAAATGTCACTTCTACATGGCGAGATCACAGTAGGTAATCTTTTGGAACGACTAAGATTTTTCAATTTTAACTGTAATTTTTTTTTTTTTTCATTAAAATATATTTTTTATTCTTTACTTGAATAAAAATTATATTTTAGTCACGATAGGAGCATAAGGACATATTAGTCCTCGTGCTCCTACCAGTAGGAGAACTCAGTAGGAGCATGCGGAAACTGCCATTATCATTATCAATTTCTACTTGGGCTACATTATTTTTATTACCGTGGTCTTCACATTATGATTTTTACGCAAAATTTGTCCCTATAGGTATGGTATGACTCCTTAGCGATCTTTGTCAAGGCATGAATAGAGAATAGGGCACTATGAAAAAAAAAAAGATATATTTTTTTGTGAATAAACATGAGGCGATGTTCATTCTCAAAAAAAAAACTGGCATCATGCCTTCGGCACCTGGTGGGATCCAGGAGTAGTAAAAAAGGAGGAACACCACGGAATAGAATGGACTGAATTGCTCGGGAGATCGGCGGCTTCGAACGCTACATCCCCCTCTCGCTACGCTACGGCCTCGTATACTTACTCGTAACATTCAGGAACTCCTTCGCGAGCTTCTGTCTCCACACTTTTAAATAGCACGATTCATTTATTAAAAATTAGTTATAGTCTAGTTTTACTTGTCTTTTATTAATCTAAAGTAAAACCATTCTTTTATAAATAATCACAGACAAAATAAAAAATATAGACTAAGAGCTGCGAACAACCATAGTGTAGCCAATAAAAACCGTGCTCCTTCATGTACAACCAGTGCTCAGGCACGAACATGCACCTTAAACCGTGCTCACCCCTCTCAGTTCACATGTCGCAGCATCGTCCAGTAAGCATCGCGAAAACAAATATCCTTCAGGTGCATGGTGTGTACGTGAGCACTGGTTGTACATGAAGGAGCACGGTTTTTGTTGGCTTCACTATGGTCTATATTTTTTACTATGTTAAAATCATTAATAATAATATAATCATTTAACAAATTACTAATGTTTTTATTTTAATTAAACATTTCTATACATCTATGAAGAGTTTATGACAGTTTTAGTGGAACAAGATCAGAGTTGGCGCTAGTTACCTAATAATTGATACCTATAGGACAACCAATTTTTCTTTTCGAACCTAAACGATCAAACGAAACCAAATCTAAACGAACAATCCTGCTTAAGCTATATAAATGCACATGTAACGAGCAATAAAATGACTACATCACAATTTTTTTTTGCCGACAATTTGTTTAATTGCCTATACAACACATTTTAATCACACAAATTGCAATAATATGAGAAACAACTATAAAATTAAACACAAAATGCTGACGTACCGATGAAAGCTAATCATTGTCATATAATTTTTCTTTCGTGAGGAACGATATTTAGGTAGGTACTCCAATACCACACACGCCGTGCGGATGATGTAAAAACCTCTAATAACCACATAAAAATATTAAAAACTTGAAGACAAACTGCCGAGACTGTTGAGAGTATCTAAATGAAATGCTGGTGACAGATAACAGCACGACTAAAGACAACATTTAACTATACAAACCAGCAAGATTGTAGGTAACTAGACCTAAAGGTGACCAAACAACAATTTGACATTCATTGTATGCATGTCAAATTGTTGTCTGGTCAGATTCCAGGTCAGATTTTTTGTTGTTAGTTACATTCCTGAGCTGATTCAACGGGCTGAATACATTTTTTTTTTTAGTTGGTCTGATTTTCAAAACGACATGTTTTCAAATAGTCAGAATTACTAATCGTCACCATTTGAAATGGTCAGATTTAGAACCGATAAACACAGTTATTTACCTTAAATCAATCAATCAACGTGAACCTTTGGTGAAATATGAACATTTACCTACTCAAAGAAGTGGGCTAATATCCTACGGGTGGTAGTAGAACTAATGAAAACTCTTGATAACAATGATAGCGGACTGTATAATATAGGGAAATAACAAATGCTTACAAGATTCGAAACTATGATATTTAAACGCGCTAAATATGTATGCGCTCGGTATGACGGACGATGACGCAGTCCTGTGGCCGGTCGAGCTCAGCGAGTAGCGAGTCGCCGCGCCCCCGCGCCCGCAGACCTCAGGCCGCGGTCGCCCGGGCGTAGTGATGTTCTTAACACTTACATCCTCCTCTTAGCAGATACCACTATACAAGCCAGTGTTTGTCTTATTTATATTAACTACATTGTATGCACTACAATCACAACACGTTTGACGCTTGTATGTAGGTACAGTTTTTAAGACAAAGCAGGAACAAAAAAAAAATTGAAAATGATTTTTTTCGAAGTTTCTTGTATTCTTTGGGTTTAGACTTGTTTTATATTTTTAGTTGCCATGTAAGAGACCATAACAACACATGTTCTGTGAAAACTCAACTGGCTACCTATTACGGTTAAAACGACAGAGCCCTGCAGGCGTAGCATGACCACAAGCGTTTTGTCTACGAAAAAATAGACAAAATGACAAATTAAGTTCCATACAATGTAGTTTTATCTATTCTTTCATAGACAAATCTCTTGTCTACAGTGGTCATGCTACGCCTGCTGCTATGACAGACTGACGGACTGATTGATGCACAGACGGTGTAGGCAAAGTAAAAGGGTCCCGTTGGAACCCTAAATACGAACGCCACCTAGAGGGAAAACCTAAAACATTAAATATAGGAAAGAAGAATCCCATCTAATGTATAGCGCCTCGTACCAACTTTTTCTTTTAATACTTACTTTTAGAATGGTAAGAGGTTTAAAAAAAAACCGGCCAAGTGCGAATCGAACTTTTTTTATTTTTTTTTATTCTTAAAATTTTAAAGGGACTTTTCCGCGTAGCTTATGGCAGTCCCATCGTACCCTAAACAAAAGTAACACGACATTACATATACTATATTATCTGGGCCATGACTCGAACTTGCGCAGTAAGGGTTCCGTATCTCTCAATGACCTGATACCCCATAAAAACTGATTTAATTTACAAGAGTTTATCAAAAGACATCAACTCACAATGCGCGAAATATGAATTTTTTTGCATGACTTTCTTACGCAGGTACCACCACATATATCAGTTTGTCTTATTTTTAGTATTTCTTGCTAAACTACATAATATGCACTATAATCTGACCAAGTTTGACGCTGGTATATATTACCGTTTTGAAGATAGAGCAGGAACAAAAACGTTGAAAAAAATGCATTTTTTGAGGTTTCTTGTAAGGTACCTCCTTTGGTTTTAGACTTTTTTTTGTTTTTAGTATTTGTCGTGATACACCTCATAGCAACACATATTATGAGAAAATTTCAACCGGTTACCTATTACCGTTTAAAAGATTCAGCCCTGTGACTGACAGGCGGACGGACGGACAGCGTAGCGAGAGTAATAGTGTCCCGTTTGGCACCCTTCGGATACGGAACCCTAAAAATCAAGGTACACAATCTATTTAATTGCTACCATTCAACCAAATCGATATTTAAAGAACAAAATACACAACACAGATTTTTATGCTGTCGTAAAAACAAATTAAAATTGCAATTGAAGCGAAAAACTTGTTTATTTTGGTTATGAAACAGACACAGAACAGCATATTTATGACATTGAATAAACAGTAAGATTTACATGCGTGTCTCAAGCCGCTGGCGTGAATAAATTAATTACAGTCAATTGCATATTTTTTCAGGGCATCACTTGTAGCGCAGATTAAGCGGAGAACTGCTGAGTATTTTCCCATTAATAATTAATAACGTCCTTATCAAATTAGCATGCCCGAACACACACTGCTGTCCACTAGAGCTAATTTCTCTTGCGTACTATTTACTACTCTATTTGAATTGGATAAGGACGATATTCAATTATTAGTGGGAAAATGCTCGAGCAATTCTCAGCTTAATCTGCGCTGACCCTTACAGAACGACCCTCAAGTACAGTTTGATTTTAAATCACCTGATCACTACTTAAGCATAGAATGGTTACTTGAGCATCGATCTTATTCAAAGATAAGTTATAAACTTCAATTCAGCAACATAACACACGAATATAATCTGAAATAGCAAGGAAATCTGTGCTGACGTGCTGTCTCGACCACACTTACGTGATTACATACCAAATCTGCTCAAGTACGAATTTTTAGGTAAGTAGGTGACATTTTAAAAGAAAGCTGAACTCATCTGAACTGTGATCAATGAATCTATGCTTGAGGAATATTCTAAAATTAAAGCTCGACTCAAAACTAGTTTTAAGCAGTGATCAAAGCTTGAATTTCGTTCTGTAATAAGGGCCTTAGTGCTAGTGCGCGCTGCGGTGCGGTTTCGTGCGAATGTCCACCGCAAATTGTGCGTACTATAAAATTAAATGGAAATTCGTAATTTATTGTGGACAGCTACAGATTTTTCGGGGTGATATTCTCAAGGTTTATGAGGTTTACTTTTTCATGCAAAATTCAGTTTAAAAAGTATTTTAGATTTTTTAACTGAATTCGTTTTACCGTGTAAATATAACACCTCAATTGGGAGCTTCTACCTTAACCTTTAAAACCACGAAGCACATACAAAGATTTTGACCATAAAATATATTAAATGGCATAGGGACATTCGACCGCACGTCAGAGGGATTAGTTTCACCTTGACAGCGTCGTTATTTCGTAAGCAGTAAGGGCGGCTTTCGCAATTCAAGTGTTACCACTGACGTGCGGTCGACTGTAAATACCTACGAGTAGTTCCATATTAAATATATATTATAAGTATATTAATATCAAAAGATGAGATATAAGATGACCCATAACAATTATCTTTCAATAAACTAATAGTTCACTTTAATGTTGAGTAGGACACGGTTTTGAAATGAGTTTGTAAGAGTAGCCTCTTTTTTGTAATGAGCCAGTACAATGTCCCACTTCAAAAGAGGCGAGGCGTTATGAATTTAGACGGTTCGCGGTACAAATGTGGAGAGACTACAAACCTATTCATTTCGTACATGCGATTTGAATCTTACAATTGTATGACTTTTTTATAATGTACTGAACTTGACATTGAAATTTTTGATTATAGAAAACGAATACTAATGAATGAAGATAATTGTTTTGAAAAGTGTTTACAGTCCGGAATAACGTCTAAAAACTAAACTATTTTTTAATCTTAGTCAGTCCCTGTTTTATTATTCTATTAATGAGTCTGAATATGCTTTATTGCATTTAAAATTACTATAACTATCCAAAAATCTATAGTGTCCGCTACATGTAAACATATTATTTTATTCATTCATGCATGTCCATGCGCGTCGTTTATCGTCCTGTCCCAGTCATCATGTAGTATTGTAGCGAAATGAAGTCGCAACTGTCGACTGGTGGATAGAACGCGACGCTTTCCTCTTTCGCCTTTCGCTCTCATCTACTCACTAACCTTACATACAAAATAGAAGAGCAGCGCGACAAAAATATTGAAGTGGTACATTTTATAAAGTTGAGCCGTCATTACAAATTTCTGTCATGTACGGGACAAATGTACTGCCTCTTGTAAGTCCTACTCAACACTAGTCACTTCATAGAATACAATTACCTACTTCGAATAAAGTGTTCATAACAATTTCATAAGTAAGAAGTTAAATTTTGTTACGTATTTGAAACAGTGTTCTTATAATGACGTACGCACATAAATCACAGTACTTACAAAAACAAAATAATTCACATATAGTAAAAGTCCCAGTTACCGACAGCGCCCCATTGTTCGACAAAAAACTAACTTCAAAAATAAAAGCAAAATTATACCTACATAATTTGGTATACGGTTAAATGTATATAATAAACACTGAACTGTTTCATAGTGCACCATAAATACATCATTACGAAACCAAATAAGTAGTTAAAAAAAATACTTATGATCGTCCCTTAAAGTGTCGATAATTGGGGATGTTACGTTAACGGCCAAAATTAATATCCAATCTATCCACGATTTGCCCTACAAGAGATAGGAATTTGACATTAGCTCCATACAAAATATGTCAAATTCTATCTCCAGTAGGGTAAATCGTGAATAGATTGGATATTAATTTTGGCCGTAACTCGATAATACATGAATTATCATTAGTAACACAATACAATAAATACACTACCTAACTAGTCAGGGATGGTTGTGCATCGAATAATACTAACACAAAACAAGCTCGAAGCATTTTGTGCAAATAAATACAATAATATTTCCAAAATGTTTTATATTATAACATTTATAGTTTCGAGATTAATAAAGTACAGTGCGGTAGATAGAACGCCCTCCCTCCCATCCTAACACCAACCAACAAATATAATATGTATTTATCTCAGTCGAAGTCTGATCGGTGATCAGTTTATGGCGATGTGCGGGATATTCCAGTAAAATTGATTTTAATAGTATTATTTTTTATAAAAACAATACCTAGCATGATTTCAAAAACAAAATATAAGTATTACTGTAATAACTATAGCGTTATGCATATGCGGACTTATTATATAAATAAATAACAAATAAACAAATATATAATCTGAATAAATATAGAAAATCCATAATTATATTATTGGTCGGAAAAGTCGGTTATGGCCCACAGCACCTACAGCAAATCAAAGTTTCATAGAAACGCAATTCTCGTGTGAAGTAGTTGCGAGGACTATAACTGTAATACCAGCGCAGATAAAGAATGGGATTGAAAATGTCGGCACTTATATTTTTCTATGTGCCACTCGCTCACACAATAACGTACATGAGAGCGAGAGGCAAATAAAAATTCCGCCATTTCCAATCCGATTTTCTATCTGCGCAAGTAGTAAAACAAATCGAGATTCGAGTCCCTAAGGACTAATCACAACTTTACGTTAATAATAATTAAACAAATTTTAATAATCAAATCTTAGTCAGACTATAACGTACGACAAGTATCAGTAAATAAAAATGCGTTTATTATATTAAATTAACAAACAATCGATATACGTCATGAAACATTTTCAATTGTGCATCATACATTTATAAATTATTAAGTGCAGTGATAAAAACGTGCTTCTATCCTAGAAGTTCTTACATTAAAAAAGGTTGCAAAAATACAACAAACGACACATAAATAAATTAAGAAAAGCAGAAGTTTTTTTTTATGTTTCTTCCAACATTTAACAACAATATATTAGCTATATTTTATAAAGAATACACAAAACTAAATAAGTTTTCAAATTATATTGTATACTGTGTATTATAGTTTTTTTTTAAGTATCTATGGATTCACACATCAAACACTAGCCACATTAGGGACTTCTAACATCACAATTCATACAAATATTATAAATGCGAAAGTAACGCGTAAACAAAGTAAAGTGAAAAGGTAACAAACAGACAGACACTGTTTGTTTGTTACCTTTTCAAGACAACCTCTGAACCAATCGTTATGAAATTTAGCAAAGCGGTAGTTTGGGTCCTGGAGAAGGACATGGCTACGTTTTATTCCGGGAAGATAAACAGTTCCCGAGGGATGTGAGATAACGTCTTTCTGTGATAAACCGAATTACACGCGTGCGAAGCAGCGGGCAGAAGCTATAATTTATATTTTTTTAATAACCTCATACAGGGGGAGGCCTTTGCCCAGCAGTGGGATGTTACAGGCTAACAGTAATAGTAACCTCATACAGGAAAGTACGAGATCCACTTTCATGTACATGTACAGTCATCATAAGTGAGGCCTGCTCAAATATTCGAAATTACTTTTTGAATGACTACTACGCAATTATTATGTTTGCTAATGAATAACGATAAAGAAATGAATCCATCAAATAATAGTATTGGGATAAGTTTTGACATTAAAAAATTAACTGATGAGAAAGTTCATTTTGAGATTCCATCGACTTCAGCTGTTTTCTGTACGTAACAATAAAGAAGCCCAAGAGTAAGATAGCAAACATTTAACCATATGATTAAATGTGACACGTCTATGTTTTATTTAATCGTTGTACCTAAACTTTTTAGTGTGTAGCTTCAGTTTTTTTTTATCAATACATAATAAAGAATCCAATACAGGTATTGAATTCTTTATTACGTATTGCACAATTTTTACTAAAAAGTGCTGAATATAAATATTATATGAATTAGATTATCACTTGCTTAAACGGTAAAGGAAAACATCGTGAGGGAAACTGCACACCTGAGTGCTCCTGATTCTTAATAACATAACATAACATCACGCCTGTATTTCCCCGAAGGGGTAGGCAGAGGTGTATAGTACACCCACATTTCGCCAGTTATGTTGTAAGTCCCATGTAATAGGGGGCGAGCCTATTGCCATTAACCGGGCACAAATCCAGACTCCGTGCTGCTACTGAGAATTTACTAATGAAAAAACCCAATAACACTTTGCCCGTCCCGGGAATTGAACCCAGGACCTCACGCTCAGCAGTCGCGCTTGCAACCACTAAACCAACGAGGCAGTCTTCTTTCTTGATTCTTAATGCTTTGTGTAATCTGCCAACCCGCAGGCAGCATTCAGGCTTTGGTCCACTACGCTCAGGGTAGCGTATCCTTCTCATTCTGAGAAGTGGCCCGTGCCCAGCAGTGGGCACTAATAGGCTGCTTATGATTTATGTTTATGATATATGTAGCTATACTAAATAATTAATATTCAAAATTACGTTAGTTTTTTTAAGGAAGACGATACCTATGCTGAAAGCATTTTATTACAGCTTAAATAACTGTTTAAATTGTTGAAAGAAAAAATCGCTCACAAGCAGGATTCGACTCTTGGCTCAGTACGCCAATGCTTAAGCCACTAAGCTACCGTGAACACTGCTCGTGGTATCGAATTTAACCTCCACTTGGTACGTCTTTGGGTGACGTCAGCGACATCTTATTAAGAAACAGTTAATTACAGTATAAATGTTGAAATTAGGAACGTTTATAATCTAATAAACATTTGGCACAATTTTTATTTAACCTATAATGTATTGCTGTGTGAATCCGAAAAATATTTAGATACAGGTTTATACAAATAAGTGTTTAACGTGTTGATCGTTTACAGGGCTAATGACTAACCCCCCGTTTCTGGAAGGCTGATAAATTTGATCTATTGTCAAATCTAATGTCAGCTCCTGTGATTGGTCGGCAAAAATACTAACAACCAATCACATCGCATAACCTGAAATTTGACAGTCAATTAGTTAATTTTTGTTACGCATTGAGTTTCACTGACATTAAGTTTTTTTTTAAACGTTCTGTAAAAAAACATGCTTTTCCATTGCACATCTGACATTGGCAGAATTGTCAACATCGGCATCGCTTGCCATATATAAAGAATAGAATAGAATAGAATAGTTAATTTTTGTGTTGATCAACCTTTCGGAAACTGGGGGTAAGCCTCTTAACTAATATAACATACATTTTGTATCAACATAACAACAAAGAACACAGATATAGAATTATCGAAACTATGAAAAGAAGGAAACAAAACACCTATAATCTAAATTGGGGAATGCTTTAGTAGATATAATAAGGAATATTATTATTAGGTTGGAATATTGGAAGTAGCTTGGTCAAATGGGAATCATGTTGAAACAACTGATTGACAACACCAAATTTTCTAGAAAGAAGCAAGGTACCGTCTAAATAAAAGCTTCATCATTGAAAATATAATTATCATATTTTTTTTAAGTCGAGTAAGTTCACATCACATACCTCAGTACAGTCAGTAAGGGTCTAACAATCATATATTCAGCTCAACAAATTATGAACTTAAGGATTTTTTTTAAATTCAGTTTTGAAGCTTAAGGAATGAACATATGAGGTTTAACAAATTCTTTAAAATAATTTCAAGTTTCCAACATACTGGATAATTAAAAACGATTCACACCTTTCGGAACGCGTCGTGATGCAATTTAGGTAGAATGCAAAATAAAGAATTGACATATTTTGGTATTAATCTGTATTGATTAAGGTGAATGCTACAGGGTACCCCGCGAAATTCAAATTTTTTGGCGTTTTTTGAAAATTGTAGCTTTATCTCGCGTTGTATATCGGTCAAAATGTGATTGGCGGAAATAATAACAATATATTTACTGAATAATACTCATACAAAATATTAAACTAGCTCTATTAGCTGTACTAGCTTGATAATATTAATTTACGATCAAATTATCGATTTTCGAGCTTACACAGCTTATAGAGCTAGGTTAATATTTTTATGAGTATTATTCCTTAGATATATTGTTACTATTTCCGCAAATCATATTTTGACCTATATAGAACGCGAAATAAAGCTACAATTTGCAAAAAACGCCAAATAAATTGAATTACGCGGGCTACCCTGTAGCATTCACCTTAACATCAGTTGAAATTTGCGTAATTATGTGCTTGTTTTAGCACCAGAGCTGATCCGCTGGAATCATTACTTAATCAAAGCGCATCCTCGTGCAAGCTAGTGGTTCAGTAAGTATTAGGACTTAATGTTTGCTGGCTCTGCTAGTCTGCTAGGCTATCTCTGCTGCCAAAGCACATACGCAAATTCAGTACACAAAAGTCAGGATTTTCTATACACTGCGATGCTCTCCGTCGTGTGTAAATCGTGTATAACATTGAAGTACTAACATAAAACAGTCACGTGTCACAACATCAATCAATAGCATACAGGACCGTTCGAGAGGCCCCCGAAAAAGCTCATAAAATGATCTTGCTAGGCAGCAACTTGCTGCCCTAGAGCCTCGCTAAACTAAAAATTGAGGTAAGACATAATTACCTAAATTCGAAGTGAGATTCATTAATTTAAACATTTATTGCGGACTTAGTCTTATACATAAAAATGAGATTCGTTTCGGTCACAACACTAGTATAAAAAATTAAGTAATACAATCATTGTACTTGTAAAAGGATATCGTGGTTATCCCATTGTCCTAGGTGAACGACAAATGCGGCAACGCGACCCGATGCTTCATAATGCGAAAATATCAAACAGTAGCTGTACCACTGACCTCTATTAGCTGGAACGCTGAACAGGCTACGTCATTTAAAATAAAAGAAGTTCTTAGTACCCAATAAAACCCTCATAGTTGGTACCCTGGAACTAAATCGATAAAATTTATTGTCATTGTCCCGTCTATAATATTTGTTCCGTGGACGAACACCACTGCAGCCACTGCTAACAGCGCCAAAACGGCGAAAATCAAATGTCTTTATTACGACGTTGTCAATAGCCAGTTCAGTATAATGGAGGTCAGTGAGCTGTACCTAAGCGTGGCTTACGTCATGGTATAATAACACCAGGTAGTCTCTTCCCGTGACAGCTAGGTCACGTGATTGCCTCCGTACTACGTCATCGGCCGTGGAGCCAATAGCGGGCTGTTAGCGTGACACTTGTCAGTTTGATGTGCTGCCACTTTGTGGAAATAAATTACCCGAGCAAAATGCATTTTTTCATTTACTTTCTTCTATAAAGAATCACTTTTTAACTAGTAATTTAATATAGTTTCCTTTATTAACTAATTAGATGAATAACACGAGATAACAAATAGTTAGGCTAGTTAGGAATTTATTTTATATTCATTATGAACAAAAATCTCCTTCAGTATATTGAAGATATCAATCAATGGCAGCACTGATCGTGACGTAGCTTGGAGGCATCGCGCTGTCATTGCGGGAAGAGAATACCTGGTGAAACATTTTATTATATCATGGCTTACGTTACGTTGGCACATCAGTTTGCGACGAGACGCGACGCAGTGAGGACTTGTTTTTTACGCGACGAGATGCGTTAATGAAGCGGTTATCCAAGCAAATTGTGTTTTAGTGACATCGATCATTAAACCCTATAGAGGCGTCACAACATCGGCTTTGCTTGAAATCAATTCAACTAGACATAACGCTTTTTTTTTCGTATGTACTCTCGAAGATGGTACCCGAGATAGGTAGCCTAACTGCTTAACCGGGCGGGTGGCGGAGAATCCCGTTAAGGACTCCATCCGCCGAAAGTAGACATAACAAGCGCCAAAGCTCGCTCTTATAGGCAAACACGCTCGTGGCCTGATATTTATCTGTAAATATGACAGTTTCGGAAAATGACAGCCCGTAAATCATCTGTATAGGGTTAAATGCGCGATGTTTAGTAACATCGCAGTATAGTTGCTCATGTACAGTCGAGAAACTAAAAGGTTCGTCAATTTTCAAATTGATTCCTTTAAACGTGTCGCGAGTACATGTTACCTTTTCAAACTCCAAACTAGAGATAATTAGGCGGGTGTACTGTCATTATTGTTATCTGCCAGTACAAGCAAAAATAGACTTTAATGTGACGAACCTTTTCATTCCTCGACTGTACATTAGAAATAAACTGACATCACATAGTCTGTCAGATATAATACGAAATAACATATTGTGTGAAACAAACCTGTAACAACTTATATGCTTAAACTACAAAATACTGTTAAAATGATGCATTTATTAATATGTAGCAAGTTAAACTTATAATGATAAAGTCAGGACAGTACAAATGTCTTATTACCATTTTCATTGGGGAACATCTCCACGTGTGAGTCTATAGATGATTTCGTTTGCACACAAGTGTACAATCATAGTTGGCCAATGGAAATAGATCCTCAATTAAAGTAATGCGGTAGTTTCACCACCGCATTGTTGTAACTTCTATCGTCTTTGACATTTAATAGTGTAAAGTATTATTTTTTTGTTGCTGAGTATACTAGCAAATAGGATTATTGTTACCAATTTATTTGAAAAATACTAGTATTGGCATCGTATTTAATACTCCACAAAACAGCTTGAATCAACTAACTGCATATGAACGCAGTTTTGACACTAAATACGTGTGACATTATATAGTTTTATTCATATTGAAGCATGACATTTGTCATTTAAAAATGCAAGAGTTTGACTTTGCGTTTCTTGTAATGCACAAAGCTATTGCATTATAAACAATAAGTAAGCATTGCTTTATTGTTGAACACTCGCTTGTGATTTAAAGTATAATGTATAGCTTATTTACATTATTCGATAGCTCATAGATATACAACATGCTCTGGAAGGTATGAATTTACAAAAATACATGTTAATAGAAGGTCTACTAAAAACCTTCAATAAGACTCCGAATATGCTCCCACATAGCAGTTATATAACTCTATACAACATTACTTAACATTTGTAAGATAACGTTTTATTATAAAATATAGCAAAAATTATACAATTTTACCATGGTGAAAATGTATATAAAAATTTATATTCATGAAAATAATATTAGTAATTTAAATTTTTATCGTGTTAGGTAATGTTATAAAACGTTTTTTTTTAACGCAATTTGAGAAACTAGTTTAAACTCCGATTTGATGCCCGTGGATACTGGCGTCCAATGAGGTTGTGTGCTATCCACAACATAGTTTTATATTTTCTTCAGTGTTACATTTTTTATTGTAAGTATATTAGTTTACAACCATGACAATGTTTAGGCAATGTCATATATCTATCAGTTGTTATGTATTGTCTAATGTAAATAAACCAACATTTACCGACTTATTTATTTCAAACTTAGGGTTTCCTTACTAACAAGCTGCATGAACTCAGTCCAGCTTGCATCTTAGCAAGTTCAGAAAAGCAGATTGATCTTCTAGCAAAGTCGATTTTTTCACAAAACACCTGAAATTGAGAAAATTTACAGTTAAGAACAACAATTTTATTAATAACAAGTTTGCCCGTGGCTTCGCCTGTATACTGAAATAAAATATAGCCTATGGTACTTCTGGATCAAGTAGCATGGTAAAAGAATGATTAAAATCGGTTCAGTAATTTCAGAGTTTATAGATTAGAAACTAAAAAATCATTCCTCTTTGTAATATTAGTATTGATTCAAATATGACAATGACTGAAAGGAGATTGCTAAAGTTCCATTAGCGCCAAGCCTTTGGAAGTTACGAATAAAAGATGATGCTCAACATATAAAATTCGACGAGGGCAATGTGTTGCAATTTATTTCAATAAAACAGACACTACTCCACTGTTATTTAATTTATTACAATTTTTAGCTTTAGGTGTAGTTTTATTTAAGGTTTTTTATTTTTAAATAATGTATTTAATGTTTTAATTTCGATGTGAGTAAATACCCTTCTAGTAACATAAATATATATGTTACAATATTAACTATTTTGAGGTTATGTTTTGCTCACAAAACTTACGTCAAACAAGTAGTCGCCTAGCAACAAAACAGTTTTACTCTTCTATTTTGTAGATGTCAAGGTGCTAAAAAGAGATTGGCTATCTTTAACAGTGGTGCCAACATATGTTTTCACAACCATAGAGTACTTATTTTATTATTTTTAACGCATTTACGCATGCGAAGCGAATGCTTACGATATAAATTATGGAAAAAAAATGAAAAAAAAAAAGTACCATGAGTCGCAGGTTCGAATCCTGCTCGTGAGCGATTTTTTCTTTCTTTCCACAATTTTAATCATAGAGTACTTTACAAGGGACTGGTCAAAAATATGAAGTCAAATGGAGTATCATAGCCGCTCACGTGATTATTGTGTTGATTTACTCAACAAAAAAAATTGTTTGCTGTACTGTCCGCTTTTTTTATTTATTTATATACTTATGCTTTATTGTACACCATAAAATACATTACATTGAATATGCATTTAAACTATTGTAAAAATGGCGCCTTATCGCGAACAGTGATTTCTTCCAGGCAACCTTAGGATGGACAAGAATACCCCCAGGACACCGCACAGCACACACTGGAGGAGTGCCCTGCGTGGAGCTCCGAACGGCGGGACCTGGTCAGCTTGATTGGGCAGGATCTTTCTCTGCCAGCAGTAGTGTCGGCTATGCTGGCAGATCCGACGGCTTGGAGGGCCATGGCTTCCTTCTGTGAGGCCGTTATGCTTCAGAAGGAGGCCGCAGAGCGAGATCAGGAGAAGGCCGTTCCCGCTCGGAGGAGGCGCCGGGGAGGCAGCCGCCCTGGCGCAAGGCTCAGATAGGGCGACAAGCCGCATCTCCTGCCGCCACATCTGGCAGGCGACCTTCGGGATCGTGGACGCTAAGAGTGGGGGGACTCGAGGCGTCTTTTAGACGACCCTGGGGAGGACAGCAGTACGTGGTGGTCGCGTGCTACTGTGGGGAAAACAATATTGTTTTCCCGGGACGTGCCAAAGGCATAGCACTAGAGGGGCACCGGCGCGGTCCAATGGAGTTCCCGGAGCTCCTCTATTTTGTGCAGAGGATGGCCACCGTGTAGTTTTAGTCAGTAAGAGTCCGACATACCCCTCCGCCGTCCCCAGTCGGAGGGTATCCTTGAGGATTTCCACCCGAAAACAAAAAAAAAAGGATGGACAAGAATGAACAATGCACGCAATGCATTAAATACGATGAATTGAATAGTAATTCTTGAAAAAATACGCATGTTATAAACGCATATTTTTTATCTTTATAACAGACCGAGGCAATTCCTAGCGATGTCCATTGCAGCCACAAAAATTAAATCAGTAGTACGGACAAAACTATTAGTGCGCGAGTCATACTTGCACATGACAGTGTTTAGTAATTGGTATAATGGACTTTTGTCGATAATAATTCATGATCATGACTGCCTCGTTGGTCTAGTGGTTGCAAGCGCGACTGATGAGCGTGGGGTTCTGGGTTCGATTCCCGGGTCGAGCAAAGTGTTATTGGGTTTTTTCATTAGGAAATTCTCAGTAGCAGCCCGGAGTCTGGATTTGTTCCCGGTCAATGGCAATAGGCTCACCCCCTATTACATGGGACTATAACATAACTGGCGAAATGTGGGTGTACTATTACACCTCTGCCTACCCCTTCGGGGAAATACAGACGTGATGTTATAATTCATGATCAGCAATAATCATGGTGATTCATTGTTCAATGTGGAGGAGAGTTTTTCGATTAGTTGAATTTTGTTGCTTACCATCAGGTGACACGCTTGCTCGTTTCCCCCCTATGTAATAAAACAAAAACAAAATATACCTTAAATGATTCAGGTATTTCCTCGATAGCCCTGTGTATAAGTGTGCTATTAACATATAGACAGTTAGCAGCTTCGTCTTCTGGGACCGTTAGGGTCTGATAAGTAAAATTGGCTTCTCGTTCAATCCTTTTGAGCAACTCTTTGGCCTCCTTACTGGCACTAACGCAAAGAATATCGGAACCGGCTACAGTGATGTACTTTTTTAATGCTTTAGCCCCTTTGGAAACCTGAAATGAAAACAGAAGGAAAAAATATTACCTTATACAGGATGAAAAAAGGCAGTCACTGATGTAGGTAACCTTAAATATTGATGAAAGAGAATAAAATTATACTTATGGGTGCCATTTCAAAATTAAAAACCGATCAACTGCGAATCAAACTTGCCTGGAGAGTGAATGAATTAATGATATATTTATTTGCAAGAACATAATACCTATGTGCCACTCAGTTTAGTTAAATCAGTAACTATTAACTCTGTACTTTATAGTTCGCTGTAGTTGTAGATAGAAAAAGTGCGAAAAACGCCCACTTTTGGCACTTTTTCTACACACAAGTACAGCAAACTATAATTTACAGAGTTAAAGCACAGAGCAGTTAAAGTTTCTGATTAAACAACAGTACCTGCACTTCAATTGTTGAAAACGAATCTTCGATAAATGATGTATTCAGCGAGTAATATTTTTTTTTGCTGATGGGGGCGCCACTTGGCTATTACTTATTATTTTTCTGAAATTCTGAGTCTGATTTAACTTTAATAAATCTTATAAGAATGTTTATGTTTATTGAAGTCTGCTGAAGGTTTGCCGATTGTTCTATAAGTTATGATTAAGTTCATTATTTTGTTATTTACTAAAACTAGTACTACTGTTTTTGTGTTGAAGAAGTTTGGGAGAACTTTATGCATTTTTTTAATTTATTATAAAAGTTTACAAGCATACCTTTTCTCATGACTTTCCTCATGGACGCATTCCACCCGTGGAAGGCGGAGCCAGTGAATCTTGACTAAAACCCTCACGGTTTTCCTCTAACAACTTTTGGCCGGGGGCGTGGGATAGACGCTGCATTCACCATCCACCCCCGAGTACATGCGTATAACGTAAAACATGTACACTTAATATCCGATAACGTAATATTACCAATGAATTGATAAAAATGTTGCATAGTTTTGATACAATATGACGATTAAACTTTTTAAGCAAAGTTCTTGTATGTACTACTTTTTTTACTTTACTTTTTACTTTATACTTGGACGATGTACCTAATTCCCTTAAGCGACAAATTATTAAAAGTATGTAAGCACAAACACGAGTGATGGTACGGAACCCTTAAAGCGCAAGTCCAACTCGCAATTGACTGTTTTTTGTGTTTAACCCAATTAACCTGATTACCTTCTACTTAAGCATGTGTTGTATTTTTTTACCTTTACTGGAGTACAGGGGAATTCAGGAAATGCTTCAGCAACCGCGTTGGCTCCAGCTTCATTTGTAGTCTCCGATATACCAACAAAGAACTCCCGACCTTGCAATAAATATAACAACAATTTATTAAGAAAACATCATCATTTCAGCCGAAAGACGTCCACTACTGGGCCTTTAGCTCGTTTAGCCAGCCTATAATATAAAAAATATATAAAAAATAGGCCTCCCCCAATTAAGGGGATATGCCATAATCAACACGCTTGGCGGGCGGGTTGGCGACCGCAGTTGGTTGGTTAAATACGAGAACGCTGCTGCCCATTCTCTGGTGAATCCGTTAGTCGCCTTTTACGACACCCATGAGAAGAGATAAGGATGGAGAAATTATTTATGTCCGGCACCACACGAAACATGAATAGTATGAATAGGTACACCTAAATAATGAGGGCAAGTACTTAGGTAAGTTTATAGGATAATTCAAAGAATGGTTCACCTGTGAACAAAACATCTGAACAGGAAATATTTGCCTCTGGATCCACTTGATCAATAATCGTTTGACCCAGTTCTTTATGTAAAATTTCTTTTAATATTTTTTCCTGTAACAAAATAATTTACATGCTTTTTAAGGTTTTCGTACACAAAGGGTGCAAACGGGAACCTCTTATTATACCAGACTGCCTTCGCCGTCTGTCCGGCCGTCCTTTCATCCGTCCATCCGACCCTCTGTCATAGGGTTGTATCTTTTTTAACTGTTATAGGTAGCCAGTTGAAATGTCCACAAAATATGTGTTACTATGGCCTCTACCATCGTAAATACCAAAAATAATATAATGTCCTAAACCTCTACAATCTGAGAAACCTCAAAAAATTAGTTTTTTTTTAGTCGGTAATATGTAAAAATAAGGTAAACATGGATGTGATTATGTGTGCTGGTACGGAAACCTACAAGGTGGACCGACCACCTGGTGTAGGTTGCGGGAATCCGCTGGATGCGGAAAGCACAGGACCGGTCGTTTTGGCGATGCTTAGGGGAGGCCTATGTCCAGCAGTGGACGTCTTTCGGCTGAAATGATGATGATGACGGAACCCTAAGTGTGCGAGTCTGATTCGCACTTGGCCGGTTTTTTTATTTATGAGGTTTAGTTAACAAACAAATAAAGACATTTGGCTAACAAACTCAATATTCCATACTACGCGATTATAGTTCATCATGCATCAAAATTGTAGGAAGTAGAACAGTACTGTAGTAGGTAGGTGTGTTCACAACTTAATGACACAATCATTTAATTAAATCCTATAATGGAAAGATCAAGTCTAGATACCAATTTGCTGAGTATAGGTCAAATTAATTTAGCATCAGAATGGACATGCCTTGAATAATAATGACTGGCAGTTTTCTATATTTGCCTATCATATTTGTGGGTGTCGTAAAATAGTATCATGTCTTAATTCATGAACAAAATGTCTTTTTAGGGTTCCGTAACAAATCGATAAAAAAAGGAACCCTAAAGCCCCGTACAGACCAAAAGCAGGTCAGTAGCAGCGCAGGTTGAATGCGGGCCCGCGCAAGTTGTAATATAAGAACGATATGAAACACGACATGCCAAATATTAGCGCGGGCCCGCTGGCAAACCGCACCGCTCCTGCACTGCTCTGCACCCGCCGGCGACAAACCGAGCAGCGCGGCGCGTGAGATGCGCAGGACCGGGGGTGATTCTCGCGTCGTAGACATTATCTCGAACTCGACATAATGTCGAAACAAGATGGCGAATTTCGATTGAAATATTTTTTTCGTATTCTCAGAATGTCACGTTAGAGATATGTCTACGCCTAGCGCACGCTATTTAGAGCGTAGACATATATCTAACGTGACATTCTGAGAATACGAAAATTTATTTTCAATCGACATTCGCCATCTTGTTTCGACATTATGTCGAGTTCGAGATAACGTCTACGAAACGAGAATCACCCTCCTGGTTGCGTTGTAGAGCAGTTTTTTCATGTTATTTTTCGTATGTAGCGGGGATATTACGAATATACGCATTCTCATTCGCATATGCGAATGATTCACAACATATTTAACATTCGCATCAACATTCGCATTTGCATCATGTGATGACAATCTTCTGCAAATCCGAATTTTATGCAGGTCACTACAAGTAATGAGCGTCGCAAGCGTCACGCGCCGCGTACGATCAATAGGAATCGTTTGATCAACCGCAGATTGTTTGTAAGTTGTAACTTTGTTTGGTTCAACTTCAGCACAGATAATATGGTTGTTTTTATTCGTCACTTATTACTACATCAGTCAACAAGTTTTTAATTGTTTTCGTGACATTCTGAGGGTTTTTCACATGGCACCGGGGAAGAAAAGTGAGGTATGGTTATATTATACGGATATAGATCTCGATCACGCAAAGTGCACTATTTGCGGAAAACATTCGCATTCGCATATTCACATTCGCATATTCGCATTAGCATTCGCGAATATCAAAATAACTAAATTCGTAACATCCTCCTCCCTGGTATGGAGACTCTCTTTGGATTTAGCCTTTTTTATTTTTTTTATTTTTTGTGGTTGTGATAGTAACACATACATATTCTGTGAAAATTTCTATGGGCTACGTATTACCATTAAAAAGATACCCCTGTGACTGACAGACAGACGGAGAATAAAAATTACCACGAACCACAAATACAACCTTATTCTTAGTTTATACTAACCCTCTTAAGGGGTAATTGTACTCATCATTATGAACTACTTTTACTATGAGACCAACCCTGAAAGCTGATCCCTATATTTGGCGATTTATGTGAACACAAATGAAGGGATGCGTTGATTTTATTTTCGCGATTTCAGGGTTTGTCCTATAGTAAAAGTTGTTCACAATGATGAGTACAATGACCCCTTAATAGGTTTAGTATAAAATAAGAATAAGGTTGTATAGTAGTCTAGACTGTGAGATTATACGTCCATTCGGTTGTAGTGTAACAAAATAACCATGTTCACAGGTCAAGGTTAAAATAACGAAACATTAACAAACATATTTATGGTGACCATCTGACCTGTGCATGTGTAACAAGGGAATCATGTGTATCTTTGAATTTTTAAGTGCCAAACCAAGGAGTGAGTTGAGTGCTCCATAATGTTGCACCAGCAGTAAGCTAGTGTGATGGACTAAGCCCTGAACCCTTCTCATCCTGAAAGAGGCCCATACCCAGCAGTGGGACAATGGGGGGCTAGTTATGTAAACCAAGGCTGTAGCATGAGCACAAGTTCTTTCTTAAGTCCGGGTCAATTAAGACAAACAACTTAATGATGGAATAACTTCGTCAAAGATACAAAATGAATTAAAAGATAAAGCAAAGCATATCAAGGTTAATTTCAGCAAATTATTGTAAATGTAAATATAACGAGTCTACCCAAAACATCCCATTAACCTTATGGAGTAATTCAGATACAGATACAATCAGTGCCAGCTTTACCTATAGTGCAGGGTGTGTGGGGCATTTTTTTTACATCTTTGTGTCCTCGTTGTTCTTGCACAGTGAGCTGTAAAAATATGTACATATACACATTGCCAATTTAATAACGTTAAACTAAGAAAAAAGTTGTGATTGAAATAATTTAATATTGTACACATAACATCTGCTAATACATTTCTGGTTTGTGAAATGACACACCTAATCAAAAGATTTTCCTAAAATTCGTGTTTCGTGAAGTGTACGTCTTTTTGCAGCTACATATAACTAAATTGACGATATGTTTACGGAAAAAACCCAAAAGAAATCGTTTTCATTTCAAATTAAAATGTTTTTTATTAAAAATAAACCTAATTACAGGCACTTTTGAAACGTCAGGCTCTAGTTGCACGGTTTCAAATTGTGGGTCCTATGGAGAAGATCCGGCAATAAACTCCATGGATATACTCTTTTTAAAATAGATTATTGTTTATTACATCAAATTCATTCAAGTAAAGTGAATATAAGTGGTGTGCCACTCGTCAAATTTCTTTGCCCAATGTGACTTTGATCAATGAAATTGGATGATTTTCATCAAATGTTGTACCAGGCCCCTCAGAAAGTATTGCGAAAAAAAGTTTTTATATATGGGAGACTGGCCAGTTATAATGTTTTTCGAAAATATGATTATTTATAAGTAAAAATAAGTAAGTTCCAATTTCAAAATTTCCCTCCACATTTTTTGCGAGTTAATTCAAAGTATTGTGTCTCACTGAAATATGGATCTGCGCCGGGAACATTTTAGAGCTATGATTTTATACGATTTCAAGTGTCGCCTGAAACCGGATGAATCGTACGATAGACTTCAAATGGCATTCATGGATGAAGGCCCTTCCAAGGCAACCGTGTATCGTTGGTATAACAAATTCAAGCGCGGTCGACCAACTTTGGGGGATGACGAAAGAAGCGGTCGCCCTTTGACGGCTGTTACCGAAGAAAACGTGCTAGCAGTGAAAAATTTAATCCAAGACAATAGGCGAATTACATATCAGGAGATTCAACACATATTGAAGATTGGATCGGGAAGCGTTCACGAGATTCTACACAGCCATCTTCGCGTGAGGAGGATAGTATCACGCTGGGTGCCGCACAACCTCACCGATGCTCAGAAGCAGGCCCGGTTGGAATGGTGCCGTGATATGCTTAACAAATTTGAAGCAGGCTCGTCTCGGCGTGTTTACGACATCGTTACAGGTGATGAGTCCTGGATTTATCAATACGACCCAGAAACCAAGCGCCAGTCGACTGTTTGGGTGTTTCAAAATGAGCCAACGCCTACCAAAGTGAAGCGATCTAGAAGCGGGGGTAAGATTTTGATCGCTAGCTTTTTTAATTTGACTGGCCACTTGGTATCAATTCCCTTACGGGATCAAAGAAGCATTAATGCCGAATGGTATACTACCAAATGTTTGCCAGAAGTTTTCTCTGTTATAAGCAACAAGCGACCAAACACAGGGCTCCGCGGGCTACTGCTCCACCACGACAATGCACCTGCGCACACCGCACTCAAAACGAGGGACTTCCTGGACAGCACGCCAGTCAAACTCCTGGGTCACCCTCCTTACAGCCCTGATCTAGCACCGTGTGACTTCTTTTTATTCCCAAAAATAAAAAATCGGCTCAAAGGGATACAATTTTCGTCGCCGGAAGATGCGCTGGCTGCGTTCGAGCAGGCTGTAAACGAGGTGTCTGCGGCGGACTGGAAAAAGTGTTTTGAAAACTGGTTTAGGCGCATGAATCTTTGTATAGAGGCTGGTGGAAAGTACTTTGAAAAGATTTGATAAAAATATATGTACGTATAGAACAATTTTTTTTAGTTTCGCAAAACTTTCTGAGTGTCCCACGTATGTAATAAAACATTGATCATCAAATAAATTGGGTTGGACAAAGAAAGTTGACCAGTGGCCACAGACCAGTAAGCTTCAAGACTCCGCATAAACAAAGTTTTGTATTCAAACGCAGTCGTAAAACGTTGGTGGGGTCAGAGGGGCGGACGGCGCGTTATGATTGGCCGGCTCAAAAGTTCGGTGGTATGATTCCTTATGATTGATGCCGCTCGCTGACTGAGTGACGTTCCGATTGGCGGAGTGACGTATGATATGCAGTGGTAGAGCATATGCGTTGTGACCGGGGGTGTCCAGCTAAGCGGCGTCTAGAGGCTTACTGGTCTATGCCAGTGGCATAAGCCTACCAGTGATGTAACGAATGTCATTTTTTGAACATTCGCGAATGCGAATATCTGCTATTGACATTCGCGAATGCGAATGCGAATGTTCAATTTTCGTAAACAAAACAAGTGAATTTTGAGGTTACAGTGTGAATAGTTATTTATTAACATGAGTAAATCAACTTCTAGTGAAATATGGACTTATTTTACACTTTGCGATGCTGAACGAGCTAAATGCAAGCTGTGTAACAATGAATATTCAAGAAAAGGAAGAACTACAACTGCTATGAGAATAGTGAGAATAGAAAATAATGTGTTTGTTTGATTATTATTTTTAGTTTTGTTCAAGAAGATGATTATATGTATAACATGAGTAAAACTTAAGTATAAAACAGTAAAAAAATTCATAGAACAATTTGTTTTTGTTTGTTTACATTGCATTATATATTTTTTGTCTTATAAGTTCTATTGAAAATTTAATTATTAAGCTTCATTGCCCAAAGTAAACATACATACATATTATCACGCCTGTTTCCCATTGGGGTAGGCAGAGACTATGGATTTCCACCTGCTATGATCTGTAGTGTGTAGCTAGCCTTACCCTGTTTACTGTATTAATATATAAGTTTAGTATTAGTTAGGGAGTACAATACAGTGACTTGAACGAAACACACGTCTCCTTATTTAATACCAAACGCCACACATTACAGATCCTGACACACCTCTTTTGCTTCATCTACGTCCATTAACCTCGTCATGCATGCTCGTCGGTTTAGAGTACTCTTAACCTGGCATTTTTTGAGAACGGCCGTGATTTGATCGCGATACGTTCGCCGAGGTCGTCCCCTTCCAATTCTTCCAATCACACTCGCTTCGTATACTTGTTTCGTCAATCTCCTCTCGTCCATCCTCTCTATATGTCCTAACCATCTTTACATACCTTTCTCAATCTTTGTCACTACATCTTCTTTCACTACACAACGCTCCCTTATCACGTTATTCCTTACTTTATCTCTCAAAGTTACACCACACCTACTTCTCAAAGCTCTCATTTCTACTGCATTTATTCTGCTTTCATATTTCTTCTGCCATACCCAACTTTCACTACCATAGATAAGTGTAGGCACTAACACTTCCCCATGAACAGCCAGCCGTGCGTTTTCCGATACTTTGCAGCTGTTCATGAAGGTGTGTAGCGCCCAATTCACCTGATAGTAACCTAGTGATAGTCACCCCAAAGTAAATAAATAAATAATACCAAATGATAAAGTGAAGACTGATAATGTGCTTACGAGGTTAAGTTACTTTCCCTTGCATTAAAAAACATAGAAATGAATGGATTTTGATTTTATTAACCTACAATTATCTTCAAATTGTTTTGTTTTCTTCTGATATTCATATTCGCAAAACGTTCGCAGAAATCTTGCGAATGCGAATGCGAATATGCAAAAATATGCGAATATTCGCGAATGCGAATGCGAATATTCGTTACATCACTAAAGCCTACCACCCTAATGTAGGTTAATGTCAGAAATAAACAAGAGTTTAAAAATGAGAATATTGCCTTTAGAAATAAACCTAAAAAGAGTTGCCATTGTATGTAGGTTGAGCTCTCGAACCACCTTAAAAATCGATCGCTGCGCACGCTGTGGCAGAAATGTTAAATTTATTGGGACTGTGTTTTGAATTTCAACACTAGATTCGCTGTATTTTCGATGTTTATGAGCTAATGAAGGAAATGAGTCATAAGACTTGTTGTGTTGTAAACTGCACAAATAATGAACATAATATTTTGTGTAAATTTTACTAAAACCAATTTTATTCAGACATGCATTCCAAAAGTCTGATAAGTGCAATGTGGAACTAAAAAAACATGATGTGTGAAAGCACTTTTATTACATTTTATTAAGCAAACGGCAAAAAATAATTGGGAAAAGTTAAGCCGCATCTACTGCGATCATATTTTTGTTATTTCTAACATGTTTTTCTAACAAAATGGGGGTGTGGCCTAGCTGTTTGGCTACATATTAATATGGCCTAAGCAAAATGTTAACATGATTTGTTATATTTTGGTTGCAGGAGACACAGCTTTACATTTAACAATTATGTCAATTAAATTTTTAGAAGAATTTGCATTAAATGTTTTTACAGTAGATGAACCTTTTCATTATAATTCCATCTAACAAAAAAAACACAAATATGCACATTACGGTTTTGGCAAGCCCACTTACGATTAAATAGTCCCAGTTTGACGCTGGTATGTATTCAATTAGTTCTCCTAGTAACAGTAGTAACATTGCCTTTTGTACACACATACAATCAGTGGGGGTACACTAACTTTCTACGCAACTCGTGTAGAAATGGAATGAACGGAAAACTAATGACAGCTTCCTAACCTAAATCTATCAGTCTGATCCGCCCATGAGGGGTTTCAATAATAATAATCAGTAGACTCTTTGTTAGAACTAGAAGTTGATAATAATATGTATGTATGTAGAAGTTGATAAAACATTGGAAATTATTTGAAATTATACAGTCACAATCTGCCTTTTTTGCTGACTATGCTAAGTTCTTTGCTAACCCACTGTTACACTCTGGACAGCTACAGAATGATCTTAACTGTATACAATAATGGACAAAGGACTGGGTAATTAGACTAAACATAGCTAAATGCAGTGTCTTGCACCTAGCAACCAACCCCATGATTACCTAACTTAGATGGGAATCCCATATTTCCAGTCAATCATCAAAAAGATTTGGGAGTAGTCATAACATCTGACCTGAAGTGGGAAGAACACATTTCTAAGGTAGTTAAAAAGGCGAATTAATTTATGTTATACGCACATCTTTTCAAGCAGTATACTTAGCACTATACTTTTCTTATATTTTGTATTGACTGTCCTTTCTTAATATTTTACCTATGTGTTTTGTCTATGTAATCCCACCTTTAAGTTACCTGCTTGTGTTTTTACCACTGTTGTTTAAATGTTGCGCGTCGCCCACACGCAAAAAACACGCCGAGCGTGGAGTTGCGGAAAATGGCCCGTTATACCAATACCAATACCAAATGTTGCGCGTCGTTAACTGTGACAATAAACTATTTTTCTTTCTTTCTTTTCTTTTCAGTGACAGTTGAGGTTTTCCTGAAGATCTACAAGACATATATCAGGCCCTTTTTGGAATATGATTACCAGATTTGGAGCCCCTATTTTCTGAAGGATATTAACCAGCTTGAAAGTATGCAGAGGAAGGCTACAAGAATGCCCCAAGCCCTGCGACGTAAGTCCTACCCAGAAAGGCTTCACACATTGCACCTCACAACCCTTGAGAAGCGATGCCTCCGTGATGACCTCAGCGAAACATACAAATTTATTACATCAAAGTACAATCTTCCTGATATTCACTGCATCTTTGAAACGGTGACCGTCCCTAGAGCAAGGAGAAACCATGACAAACCACTGTGTCGCATACTAGCGAAAACAAACACTGCACACCACACCCTTTGTAATCATCATCATCATCATTTCAGCCGAAAGACGTCCACTGCTGGACATAGGTCTCAGCCCTTATCGCCACAACAACCTTTGTAATAGGGTGGTCCATAATTGGAACAAGCTGCTGGAGGATGTTGTTGCTGCCACCTCTGTAAACTCATTTAAGAATAGACTCGACAACTGGCTACAAACAAATCGACTCTCGTTGGCAAAGCTGTGAATTAAAAAAAAAACAAACAGCAAACTTTTAGCTCTGTATGATATAGACATATCAGCAATAGTGCTGCTCATCTATAATCAATAAAATAAATAAATTATTGTTTTTTTCTTTTTTTTTTTTTAGAAAACTATTTATTTCCACAACTTGAGATTTTACACGAAGTCTTAATATTATGTAACCTTTCTGTAAAAAAAATACGAACTTCCAACTCAATGTCAATTGGTCAATCAGATCAGGTTTGTCCCTTGTACATATTACTATTTTCAAGATAATAAGGGAACATGAATGCCGAAAAAATGCTATTTTTTATAAAGTTTCTTGTATGGGGACCCCATTGGAGATTTAAGGGGCCATAGTAACACATCTGTGAAAATTTCAACAGGCTGCCTATTGTAGTTAAAAAGGATTGATAGACAGATGGACAGTCAGACAACAGGTGTAGTAATTGTTCAGTTGGCACCCTTTGGGTACAGGACCCTAAGATAAATAAAATAAATATTTTTGGGACATTTTTACACAGCACCATCTAGTCCCAAACTAAGCAGAGCTTGTGCTATGGGTACTAGACAATGAATATAACACTTATATACTTTTTTTTTGTAAATACTTACTTATAATACATAAGAAACACCCAGACCAACACAAATACTTATGTTCATCACACAAATATTTGTGTCCTGTGGGAATCGAACTCACAACCTTGTGATCAGCAGTCTGACACTCAAACCACCAGACCACAGACGTTGTCCAACCAACCACTGAAGATCAACCATTGTACACAATATTTATTATGGTGGTATGCCACGGGTCAAATTTCTTTGTCCAATCCAATTTATTTGATGATCAGTGTTATAATATATACAACATTTGATGAAAATCAACCAATTTCTTTGATTAGTCACATTGGACAAGAATTTTGACCAGTGGCATACCATCACCTATGTATGTATAAATTTAAACTTACATTATGGGTTTCAACAGTCGAACTGTGCTTTGGTAGCAAGGCGATACCATGACATATTATTGCCATGTTTTCTATCAATAGCTTTTCGTGCAGGGAGCCTTTCAAATCAACTTCAACCACTTCTACATTTAACTCCCTCAAGAGTCTCATAAAACAGTCATGTTGACGACGAATGTCGTCAAATTCAATACCATCTCCATGAGCTCCTGGTGACACTTTACACACCAAAGCGTGAGTGTATTCGTGCATATTGAAATCCATTAACGAAATATTAGTCAAAGCAGCTATATGGATTATCAGGCTTAGTTTTACCTACCTACTTCTACTTATAACTCAATTCAATAGACATTCTATTTTCAACATTTTCAATAAAAAAAGACTGCCTCACAGAATAATGATTTATGTACCACCACAGAGTACATTATATAGCTGAGAATGTACCACAGATTACTATATTAGTAGCTAGCTATACAGATCATTGCTACAGATGCGACAGTGACCATGGTGGTATAACTTAGAAGAAAAGAGGTGAATTATAAACCAACAAATTTACATACGTCAGTAGATTAGTGTCTCTACTTCTATCTGTCAAAATATTTCATTTAGTCGGGTTATAATCCTACAGTTGCATGTTCCGACCGCTAGTTGGTGCTTTGTTCAATTTTAAATATTTCACAAAATGTATAAACTATGTATTTTAAATATTTAATGATATTTAACAATGTTAATTTTTTTATTTAAAGGCATTTTTAACTTTTCTAATATAATTTAACTCTTGACAAAAAAATTACTTGAACACTAAAATAATGTTTTCTTCGTAAAACGGAATAGATAGATGCACATTTTTTTTTAAATTATTATGGCCTGGTTGCTAAGACCTTTAAGCCAAGTCATTTATTTGTTATATGTGAGTAGTTTTATGGCCTGGTTGCTTAGACCCTCCAGCCAAGTCTTTAGTTTACTCACCCTAGTAAAGTGATGGAAACTTTACCAGGTTTTTGAGCGGATGATGAGAAAATACGAAAGTCACGTTTTTCAACTTTGTACCATTTACCCACACTTGTACACGTTAACGAGCACTTAACTTTTAATAATCCACCATTATTACACATTTAACACTCGAAGAAACACAAATTTAGATAATACTAAATCCACAACACGATCTTTCCGAATTTTCCCGCCAACCCATAGATGCACATCAGTAAAGTACAGTGTTGCCAATGCTACGGAAATTATCGTGTTCTACGGTTTTCAGGCCAAAAAAATACAAAATCCACGGCCTATGGCTATAACCCTATGGCCGTAGCAAAATCTACGGCTTTCAGCAAGTTTGACGGTAATCATGTTTTTGATCAATATATCATTGCATGTATCCAACCAAATACATTTTGTGTGTGTTCATCTTTCTTTGTGAATTCGAATTCTAACCTTGCAAAGTTATCTGTTATATGGACGGGGATTTCCCGATTAGAATTCCCGTTGAAAATTAAATGTTGTCATACCTACTTTTTTTTCAAACCAAAAAAGAGTAATTGATGATCAATTAATTTTGCATAAAAAACATAAAAACAGCACCACTTGGCTGATTTTGAAATGTACTTCATTTTTGCTATAGAAATCAAAATAATATAAGGTAATAGAAATGGTAAAAGTGCGTGAACTTGTCGCCGCGTACATTTGTCTCATATGAGCCCAGTGCGTGAATCGTTTGCTTGATCACCAGTGCTGTTTTGGACGCAGAGTCACTAAAGTTATATTTTGTCGCATATCTAAGGGACTTTACTCATGGCGCGACTAGACGCAGAATTGCATCGATTACCGATATCGGTCAGATATCGCAACAACATGTGTTCGAAGAAAATGTATTGAAAATCGCAAATGTCTTAAGACAAGATCGCATGGATTGACGATATCGCTTACAGATCTGCTCGATATCGAATTGCATGAACGTTCTAATGATCTGCGATCCTATTTCAAATAAATGTACGTGGGCGTGCGAGCGATGGCACTTGTTTCGACTTGCATGCGATTCTCTGTACGGGATATCGATGAGCGACTTCTGTTTCGCAACAATTAATCTGTTGGAAATATTTTTGGTATCAATTAGAACGTACGTACAACTCGAGTCGACAATCGATGCGATATCGCTCGCATCGCATCACGTCATGAGTAAAGTCCCTAACAGTGAAATTGTTTTTAGGCTTAATTTACTTTGATATTGAATGCTGGAAATATGGTGGGCGTAATTGCGTATCTATGTGTTGGTGGCGGAAAACCGGCGACATGCGTTCCGGAAGAAAAAGACATTAGATATCATTTATATTACCTTATTATTTAAATTTCTATGATCGTAATCAATTGGCCGTAGCCAACCGTTAATTCTTTTTCCATACAAATACGGCTTTTCTACTGAACGTGCACGGCCGCCTAAAGACTTGCATTGGCAACACCGGTAAAGTATAACCTAGTGATGCGACTCGAGTCCGATTTTGCCAGTCGAGTCATTCGAGTCATTTTACAGTTTTACTCGAGTACCACTCGAGTAGCCGAGTCACTCAAGTAGTTCACGAGTCACTCGGTCACTCACCTCACTCGATTCACAATCTTTGAATTTATTAAGTTTCTTTGTATTTAAGTGGATGTTTTCCTCGTATATGTGTACTCAGCTTTGTTGTTTTACCAATTGTTTTTACACATTCTACAAATCACTTTTTTTTCTTTTGAAATAATTCCACACTAGTGACTTTGTTGTAGCTGCTGTATTATCGTCACTCATTTTGAAACAAAACAATCACTTTTATAAACAATTTCTATCTTATTTACGTTTATGAACGTCGATAATTATAAATAAAATAAATAAATATCTTTGGGACATTTTTACACAGCACCATCTAGTCCCAAACTAAGCAGAGCTTGTGGTATGAGTACTAGACAATGGATATAATACTTATATATTTTTTTTTTTTTTTTTGTAAATACGTACTTATAATACATAAGCAACACACCCAGACCAACACAAACACTTATGTTCATCACACAAATATTTGTGTCCTGTGGGAATCGAACCCACGACCTCGTTATCAGCAGTCCGACACTCGAACCACTAGACCACAGAGGTCGTCAAAAAACAAAACAAAAATTCATTCAACACAACAGTTCACTTGAGTTCACTACACGCAAAAAGTGCAAACAAGTGTGACAATAACGGGTCTTCTTCTCAGCGCCCCGCAAGGGGCGCGAGGAATCGGTCTCGGAGGTTGGGGGCCCCCTTTCCCGAACACGACAACAACGCACTTTAACGTATCTCTTTTAAAGAGCAGGTTTAAACCTGTTTGTCTCGGCGAATGGTGGGCGAGTTACTCGAGTCTACAGATGCAAAGCCGGTTAATAACGATTTTAACCTAACGGTAGCTAACGGTTCCTTTTGTTATTAACGGTTATTAACCACTTTTTCGGGTTACTACGGTTAATAACATGTTTTCTTTTATCGAACCGAAATTTCACCTCGTGCAATTATTAGATAATGGATATACCTACTTTGTTTTATTGAAAATATTTTTAAAGGACAATACTCAATACCCTCTAATGTAAGGCACTTAGTCTACCCATCAAAAGTTGATGTCGCACAACCAAACCCAGGGTATTTGAAGGACAATAAAATACTCTTTCCGTGTAACTAATTGTTTAAAATAGGTACCAGTAATTCGCACTTTTTGGTACTTATTTAATATTTTGTGGTTAGGTTCGAAAAAAATTACTGATTCGAAGTGTGACAATAATAGGATATTCGCTATAAGTGCTTTATAGTGCTTGTCATTTATATGACATGTTGATAATTACATAATTGTATACGTGTTAGTATTTACACAAAAATTGTAAAGCTGCTAGTGGTAGTAAAGTTCCTATTGGTTCGAGGAGCGGCCGTTCTGGTATGGAGTATAGAATATTGAGTATTCAATATTCACGCAAATAAAGAATTGAATTGAATTGAATTGGAGCATTGAAAGTAGCTGCTTTCATCATCATCATCATCGTCATCATCACCATCGTCATCATCGTTGTCATCTTCATCGTCACCATCATCATTGTCATCACCATCGTCATCATCGTCGTCATCTTCATTGTCATCATCATCATCATCATCATCGTCATCGTCATCATCATCGTCGTCATCATCATCACACATGACAACACTTCACACTTCCACTGCTCGCTACCAAACATACACAATCTACTTATATCTCTTATCTATTCATCAAATCAAATAAAATCAACCAAATTAAAAATAAAACAAAAATTAAATAAATTAAATATTCATTATTTAATAATAATAAATATTTTTTCTACATACTCTCTTTCTAGTTTAGTTTTTCGTATGATCAACTGTTTTCGATTATAATTTCTATAAATTAAAAAAAAAAAACAATAATATTTTTTATTAATTATTAATTTCTTAGGTTTTCGCGATCACTGCACATTATTAATTAATTAATTAAATCAAATCTTATCTATTTATTTGAGATATTTATTAATTTATTTATTGAATAAGTATTAATAATTAAAATAATAATAAAAATAGTAAAATTTACATTTGATTAACATTTATATTTGAGTAGCTACAATATTCGTAAACGAACGCATTAAAAATAAGTCATGCTTGAAAAACTGTTCAACATAACCACCCTTTTCACGTCGCAGTCGGATAATTAACCGTAGCTAACCGGCTGTTTATTGGTAGCTAACGGAAATTTTTGTTTAATAACGGTAGTCTACCGTTATTTTACAACTATACTCGAGTCCGAGTGAAATCGAGTCGATATTTTTTTCACTCGAGTACGGTTTTTTACGATGTGACTCGAGTAAAATTGGACTCGAGTCGCATCACTAAGTATAACCTGTCTGTGTTAGTGTTAATTTTACAAAGTATTTTCAAATATGTACAATTTTCGACTATCCGGCTACTGTTAATGACTTCGACGATACCGCTTTTCGTAACTGCACTGGGAAACTATTGGATTTTGGCGGAATTGCTACCACAGAGTACTTTTGTATATTATGAAAAAAGCTACTCCTGAACGACTGTTTGGATCATTGCAGTGCTGCAGTGTTTTGATTCTGATATTTCTTAATATGTCGACCAGAAAGTGGTGCGTTCGAAGCTGCATAACTCGTAAGTCAAGCTATGTTTTCATTATTGCACTAGGTACAGTCAACAAATCGGAATCATGACCCACTCAGCTGATAATTCGTTTGAAATCGTCAAAACAGTAAGGTTTTCTTCTATGCTGAACTTAGGACATTTTGAATATTACAGAAACTGCATTAAAACGGGTTAGAGGTCTGTGCCGTCTTGAGCTTTGTTATCAATGCAATAGATTTTTAATTGGATTGGAAACTATTGATAAAGCAGGAATTATGTTTTGAATTTCGAATAAGCTGTCGTTTTACGTGGTTTTCCTACAAACAACTATATTTTTTAAGAAACCTATACTAACTTCTTCCATTACAGAACATTAATAAAATAAAAATAAAAATGACAAATAATAAAATGTCAAGTATGAATACAATACTCTTAACGGCCAAATATGTAGAATATACATTTAATTTAAGATATCCTCTGTACCATATTTAATAAATAAATAAATAAATTTATAAATGATAAATAAATAACAATATTTGGAGTTAAACATCAAGAATAAAATTTAGAAAAATAAATGTATTGGTAAACTAGCTGTCACTGTCAATAGCTAACAAAATTGATAACAAGTCTGTTGCCAGGGAAATATCTGTTTAAGCGAAATTCAACCTAATTGTATTAGAATGTCTGTAGGATAATAAGCTTATCGTGGGTCATGATTCCGATTTGTTGACTGTACATACATATTTCCCTCAGCAATTTCCTACTTGTATATCAGATTCCTGAATTGCGTTCCACTGGTCTGTGACCAATCTTTTACAAGGCAATAAAAATAAATAAGATTGCCTGTAGTTTTTTTGTCTGTTATTCCATCACTCTGTAATGTTTTGCTTAAGTGCGGAATAGGAACCAACCTTCGCAAAAATATATTTTAATGATTATAATAGTGATGCAATACAGAAACTAAAATGTGAGTCATTCATCACTGGGGCTACATGAATTATGGCCCACTCCCTCTTTCAGCAGTGATTTTATAAAAATATTACCTAAGTATTTATATTTTTATACTTGTTTCAGGTTATCAGTCATTAAGAAGGAAACCTTTACAAGAGTTAACAAACTGTACTTGGCCACATGGCTCTCACACCCAAGGACCTATAATTGATTCACTCTCAACATTGGTTAATGAAATAAATAATTGTTTTTTAACGGTTTGTTTTATTTTCTACATGCCTATAAAGGAAAATAATATAGTACATAGTTGGCAATCAAGGGTAACATGTTTATCCTTTATTTCCGATTATGTACTATAAAATTTTTTTTTTTTTTTTTTTTTTTTCTCTTGGCAAGTCGCTATTTGCGCATTTGCCACTAACAAAAACGGGGAAACTTATAATAATTAAAGAATGGTATCTGAACGGAATTTGGAAATAAAAATTGGTCAGGATCGGAAAAGGAAAAAAATTTCAAATAAAATATATAATAAACTAAATACGGATTGAGTTAGAATTAATGAAAATAGATAAACAGTTGTATATTATAGGATCATTAGAGCTAAAAGAGTAAGAATGGAAGTAGGAAGAGGAACTTCATGACGATTTAAGGAGTCCATAAAAGGAGAATGATTATAAAGAGAACACGAGAAGAAAATGTGGTTCAGATCCCCCACACTTTCACCACACTCACAAATATCGTTATCTATGATATGAAGCCGTGCAAGGTGAACTGGAGTACAAACATGTCCCAGTCTCATACGGATAATACAACTGGTGGAAGTTTTATTTAACTTTAATTTAAAAAACCAAGGTTTTTTTGGGATACACGTTTGTATGGTGGCATAAAATTTACCTTTTAATACTGAACTGTCTGACCATAAGTCTCCCCAAGACTCCCGAAGGAACGTCATGGGGAGACCTGCAAGATCATGACAATAATTAATGTACGGAAAACGATCTCCACAATCAACAGCCTCATTGGCAAGCTGGTCAGCCCTGGTGTTGCCCAAAATGTTGCTATGTCCCGGAATCCATGCAAAGCTAATTACAAGCCCTTGCTGATAACATTTGTACAATAGATTTCTTATAGATATTACCAAGGGATAAACTGTTTTACATTTTAATGGAAATTTGCTAAGAGCTTGCAAAACACTCAAAGCGTCTGAAAATATGACCGTCTTTTTTAATTTCATAATGTGTATATATTCTACAGCTTTGAATAAACCAAAGCATTCTCCTGTGAACACTGATGATTCAGGCGGAAGTTTAACCTTTTGAACTATATTGTATTGAGAATGAAAAACTCCGACTCCTACACAACCAGAATCATTGTGTTTGGACGCATCAGTGTAAATATGATGCCAATCTTTCCAATAATTATATTTGATTGAATTAAATAAGAAATTCGTAAAATCATCCCCTTTATTTAAACCCAAGGAAAAATGTATGTCAGGAATAGAAACTAGAGATTCATAATTACTGCAAAAAAGAGGATATAAATTTGAACTGTAGCTTGGAGCCTGTAAGGCAATAAACTTTTTGTAACTCTGAATAAGACATGGTGGATTTTTATGAGACCAATAATTAGAAGAATTTATTTGATTTAAAAGTAATGGAAGTTTTGTATATAGAGGATGGTTAGAAAATTGCAATGAACGAAATAAAAATTTATCGCAAAGGAACTGACGGCGAAGTGAAAGAGGAGGATCCACACATTCAAGTTGAAGGGCATTAATTGGACTAGATTTCATAGCTCCCGTGATTATTCTTAGTGCTTTTGACTGTATATTGTTAAGTTTTTTAAAAGCAACAATACTGCCTGGTTCTAACAAAAAAGACCCATAATCTAATACGCTTCTAACTATAGCATTATATAGCAGTTTTAAACAATAAGGATGGGCACCCCACCATACTCCAGCCAGGCATCTTAACATATTTAACCTTTTTTCGCATTTAGATAAAATATATTCACAGTGGGGAATACCAGAAAGCCTGGAGTCTAAAATAACTCCTAAAAATTTGACTGAAGATTTTTCTGGAATCGGTTGACCATCAAAATATATAGAAAAAGGAGGAGGAAGCCGCTTTCGTGAAAATAAAACAGCAGAGCTTTTCGAAGATGATAACTCTAGTCCATTACGATCAAGCCATGTTTTTAAAAGATTAAGAGAAGAAGACAGTGAAGAGCAAGCCGTTTCGATAGAGCGATGAGAACAGTATAAAACCAGGTCATCAGCATATTGGAGAACTTTTACTTTACTGTCCAGGGAAGATTCGAGATCATATGTATATATATTATACAATATAGGACTTAAAACAGACCCTTGAGGAAGCCCTTTCCACACTAATCTAGATTCATAAGTAGAATCCTCTAATAGAACATTAATACGTCGCTCAGATAAAATATTCATAATGAAATTAAAAAGAATTGTAGGCACATTTAACTTTTGTAATTTATTTCTTAAAATCGGAATAACTACATTGTCATAGGCGGAAGTAATATCTAAGAACGAAGCTATAAGGTGACTATTTACAGAAAAACTTAACCTAATATCCGTGACAAAAATACTTAAGCTATCTAAAGTACTTTTGCCCCGCCTAAAACCGAACTGACTGTCACTCAATAAATCATTGCTCTCAATAAACCATTCTAAACGGTTCTTTACCAAATGCTCTGTAACTTTTAATAAAACTGAAGAAAGTGCAATGGGACGATAGGCATTACTATCTGACGGGCTTTTGTCAGGTTTCAAAACTGGTAAAACTATTTGGGATTTCCAGGATGTGGGAATGTTGCCAGTGACCATAATAGAGTTTATAAGATTTAAAAAATAGTCAAGTGACGTTTCGCTTAAATTTGACATAAAGGAATATGGAATACCATCAACTCCAGGTGCAGAATCTTTTAGGTGGGACAAAATACCTTTGAGTTCAGCAAGAGAAAATGGACTATTGAGTTCTGCAAGATTAACATAATCGGAAAGAGGTATAGAATAAATAATTATTTCCTCAGGGACATACGAAGGTGCTAGCTTATCTAAAAATTGGTCTTTCATTGAAGAAGGAAGCAAAGATGAGGGAGACTCCTTAAATGCAGATCTAAACCTACGAATGTTTCGCCACACAACTGATGGATGAATATTGGGTGATATGTTCTGACAAAAACGTCTCCAACTTTCGAACTTCTTTTGTTTGAATAATTTACGAGTATCAGTAATGGCAGAACATACAACATCAAAGTTTTCATCTGTAGTGTTGGCATAATATTGAATCTCTGCTTGTTTCCTCTTTTTAACTGCAATTGAGCAATCCCTATCCCACCATGGAGGGGATGGGATATAACCTAGAGCTGTATTTTTTATAGGAAAAAGACTATCAGCAGTTCTTATTATTAATTTTGCTAAAGCTTCAGCACATAAGTGTTCATCACCAAATTTAATTTCAGGAAGTTCCGAAATGTTCAAATCCAACTGCTCCTTAAACAATGACCAATTGGCATCTGCAAGTCTATACTTTAACCGTGGAGGAGGTTTAGAATAATGCTTATTATAAAAAGGAAATGAAAGTAATATTGGAAAATGGTCACTACCATGAGTAGAAGTTAAGACTTCCCAAGATAAATAAGGTGTAAGACTGGGAGAGCATATTGACAAGTCAGGAGCACTTATTTCCTCATTGGGAGCAGTGCGTCGTGTTGGAGAACCATTATTAAGAATGCAAAGATTATGAGTGTCAATCATATCCAAAAGTCTAACCCCATAGCTATTGGTCAAGGAACTACCCCAACATTGATGCTGAGAATTAAAATCACCTAATAGTATAAAAGGTTTTGGAAGAATCGAAAGAATATTTACAATTTCATCGAAAATCAGAGTAGATGGTCGAGGAATATATACAGAAACATAACAAACTTTATTTACAACTGCTGCAATAATAGAAAAATCACTATTATGAGCAGGAATGGAAAAATGAGTAAAAGATTGAGGATGTTTGATGAGTAAGGCTACTCCACCATACTTATCAAATCGATCCTCTCTGAGACATGCATAACCCGGAATCCTAAACAAAGAGTCCGGACTAAGCCATGTCTCCTATAAAGAAAAAATAAATGGATTATATTTATTTATAAGATAAATTATTTCAGTTTTTTTAGAAATTGCACTTCGGCAATTCCATTGGATTACCTTGGCTGGACTGTCCATTATTATTATTAGAAGTGCAAGTAACTGCTTCGAGTGCAGAGGCAACGTGAGACGGTGAAATTAAATTAGACTGTGACAAAGACTTAATTAATGCTATGATTAAATCTCTTGTAGTTTCAGATAGATTGTCCTTAGGAATCAGAGCAGTGCCATTATTTAGTGAAGAAGTGTTATTATAGTCCTTAATAAGGTCATGATGAGATTGACGATCGTAACCTATAGAGGATTTTGTAGGTGAACGAGGTTTAGTATAAACGGTTTTTTTATATGAATATGACTGATTAGATGTAGGATTAACCCGTGGAACTGAAGGAGTAAAGCTATCTGACACATGAGTGGTAGTTAAGGCGTCAATATATGACTTCTTAGAAACAAAAGGATGTAGTTTTGATGCTTCTGCATAAGAAATGCAACTTTTTGACATTGTTTCTTTTATCGATTTCTGTCTCTCAAATTCAAGGCACTTCTTACTAGTAGCTTCATGAGACCCCCTGCACAAACAGCAAGAGACATCATCATCTTGAACTGAACAGGACTCACCTGAATGTCCATCACCACACTTAAAACATCTAGGCTTAGACCTACAAAGACTTTTTACATGACCATACCTACAACAATTATAACACTGAATAGTTGGGTAAATGTATAATTCAACACTCAAGGCTGTGTAACACATAAACACCCGCTTTGGTAGAACTTGCCCATCAAATGTAATTATAATTGTTTCCGTGTTCTTGAATATATTATTACCATCAACCATTACTTTCCTTCTAATCCTCCTAATTTTTAAAATTTCTCCACAGCCTATGGGGACAGAAATAGCCTCCTGAACCTCCTCATCGGACCAATCGGCAGGAACGCCTCTTACAACACCCATACGGGTGATGGAGAAAGCAGGGATAAAAACTTTATAATTTTCTTCAGCTAATTTTGTATTATTTAAAAACAGATTCGCATCTTCATAGTGAGAAAATGCCAATGAAATTCGATTTCTGCCGATTTTTTTCAGACTACCATTTATCACATTTTTAAAATTATTTCTTTTCAAAAAACGACCAAAAGAAATGGGATGAAGGAATATTTTTTCAGTGACTTGTTCACGTTGCACATGAACAACATATGGAGCAGCATCTGATGACTTAAAAGTCAACCTAGCCAACTGAGTTGCAGACTGTGGAGATGTTATTTTATTTTGTACTATGATTGATTCATTAGATGCCTGAGTAGTAGTTTTTTGTGAGGGGTCTGAACCATTCTCGAAATGAGAAATTTCCATCTCCTGATTCTCTAGTGCACAATTACAATCCTTTTTGCCGCCATTTTTGCGCCTTTTTTTGTTGCAATGTTTGCAAATTTTGGGCCGAGCTGAAACCCTCTTCCTTTTACTATTATTTACTGTTGATACTGAACAATCAGTATCAACACTGGTTTCATTATTCGAAATTGTCACGTAGTGAGCTATGACCGGAGATATCGACCCCCCAGGATCCCCTGGAGGGTCCATAATAGAAGATTTAAAACTTACCAACTATTAATACACACTAAAAGAAACTAACTACTAAAAATATATAAACAAAAAACTAAGTATTTACACAAAAAGATCCCAACAAACTTATTTTAGGAAATTAAAATTCACTTGGAAAGAAAAAACACGACCGCCGTATTCAAGGTTTCCCGCGCTTTTTTCTACTATAAAATTAAAACATAATAAGTACAGTAGACTGCAGAGACTATATATGCATGTATAGCTATATATAATTGCAAAAGTTGCCTGTTCCGACCACCAGGCGGTGCCACTGTGCTACATCTTTAGAGTGATCACTCTATCTCATATATACAAATGTACTCTGTGACAGTGTCTCTATTACGTCAGTATAATACCTTTATGGTCAAAGAATAAATAAAATAAAAAATAATCCTAGGTTTTTCAACATAATAATCCAGTGTCTATGTAATCCAATCTAAATAAAAATGGTGAATCGGTGTAGCGTAGCGGTTTATATGCCCTCTGAATTGGTACTAAGTACCCATAACCCCTGGGCCCTCAAGGATAGGTTGAAATAAATAAGAACACACATTTGAACACCCACAGACTAATGAGTATGGAGTAACTATGTTGTTATTTTCGTATGTTTTCGATTCGTAGATGGTGTATCGCCTTGATCTATTTTTGTTTGATAAGTGTTTCTGCTTCTTCGGCATAGATATCAATCACACAACGACGCATCTGTTTTTCGGGTTATCTTTGTTGTTTGTTGTCATTGTTCTTTTGATTTATTTCGTTATTTCTAAAGTTTTGGTGGTAATTTTGTCATAAATATTACATTTCTCCATAGTTGACCTACTCATCTTTTTAATTTTATTAGAACGAAAAGTTTTAAACAGTAGGTAGGCAGGTAAATATTTTAATGTCTTTGTGTTGAAATACATTCACTACCAATGGACTAAATCTATGAAAGGAAATTCGTGTATCAGCTCCAAGTCTGTCAAATGTTCTTTCTGCTGTTTCAGGTTTAGATTCATAGGCTTGGTTGCTACCAGATTGGGTATTGTAGTTTCTGTCAGGATGTCACCAATTCTATATAAAACACTAACTAATTGGAACAGGCTCAATGAGCGATATTAAAAATAACATATAAAAAACCACGGCGCTACCCAACCAACTCGCTGTATGCCGATTACAATTTTCTTCGAATAAGACAGCTATACATTGCATCAACAGTTTTAAGATTTCATAAAAATGCGAAAGTTGTTGCCCGTGCCTCGTATAGAACATTGAAATGGGATGGGCCAAGAGTGCGATCGTCTTTTGCACGCAGAGCTTATTCATTTTTTGACCTTATCTCTATTCCAAATTGTATTTTATAAACTCTAAAGTGTTGAACATAAGTAGGTCAGGCTGCAAGAATGTTGTCACAAAATGGTTACAATAAAAAAATTACGATGAAACAGAGGTACTATTGCAATTTTTGGTATAGTTACGATCACGAACGAACGCACACCCCTACATAACCTCACACACATAAAACCACACACACAACAAGCATCCTAACTTCCACATATACATACACACACTCGCAAATAATGTTTCTTTTTCTTAATTAATCTAACTATAGCATGTATGTTAAATAGTCAAATCATTTTGGAAGATACTGGTCCCCACGACACAGGGAATCCTAGTGTGTGACCCAGCAGTGTACCTTGTAAAATATGCTTAATTTGGTTGAAATAAATTATCATTATCACTAAGGCCAGAATCCATGTTAATTTTTGGATTAATTGGCCGATTAAATGAAAAGTTTACTGGAATTGTCAGTAAATGGTTGTTTAACCAGAGAATTATCATTGGTGAACTCAAGCCTAAGTGATGTACTTATAGGTTTTGTTAATTGATGAAATTGAGGTCAGTGTTTCCTTGATCCTTATCAATGTTTTGCTATTTACCAGTTGCTCAACAGTGACCAAATAGTTAATGTTGTTAAAGGGAATTCATTAAATGTTTGCTCATTTACAGTTGATTGAGTGTTTTGTCTCTTATTGGGAATTGTTGATAACTGGCCAGTGCCCAAACGAAACAAAATGAAAAAAATTGTAATAATATTAAATGTTATTGAATGATTGTAATAACTGTGGTGGAATAAGACCAACGCTCTATTAACAATTCTTTGCGTAAGTAGTGATCAGGTGATTAAAGATCAATACATATTTGAGGAACATGCTGTAATATTGACCAATATGTGCAGTATTGCATGCTTTAGGAATAATTTGTATGACATATTATAATGTGTTTGTGTTAGGGCTTCAATTCAAAGATTCATAAATATGAGAATATTAATACACTTTCCACATATTGATAATATAAATTAAAATATTGGGATTCCATTATTTTATTGTTTTTCATAAAATGTATCCAAATGTGAAGTTCCTTAGGAGATGAGATCAAAGTCAAAGAAAAAAAGTTTTGATTTCAAATAAGCATTTACATGCACTTTCAGAACATTATTTATGAATCTAAATTCAAATTCAAATCATTTATTTGTGATACACAGGTAATAAAGGTAATCTAGTTGCATGGTTCCAAAAAGTTCGTCCTATGGAGAAGAGCCAACAAGATCTTAGGTGCTATTTGTTTCTTAAGCTTGCACTATAATATTATATACGGTGAGTTTTGAAAATAGTGCTGAAGGGCCAAATTCAAAACTATAAGTTATAGAAAAAAGTCGTCAAAGAAGTTGTGATCTCGATTTTGGAGAAGACTATTATTTTTTTAAAGTGGTGTTTTGGCCAGGATTCAAACCCAATATTTTTTGCAATAAATATCACCCTATATTATTACACTAATTGATAAGGTTGCTGATAAGCAACAAATCCTGCAAAGAAATGTTATGTGGCAAATCATAGGAAATGTGATTTTTGCAACAAAATTATTTTCCATGCATTGCAATCTTATTGCAATTATGCAATATTCGCTGGATTTTACTATTCGTGTTTTTCGAATAGTGTAGATCAACGATTCGAATATAATAATATATAATATAGCCTCTTTATTCCTTAATTAAACAATAACAAAGTAATTATTTTTAACGCATTTACGCATGCGAAGCGAAATCTAAAGATTTAAATTGCGGAAAGATAAAATCGCTCACGAGCAGGATTCGAACACTTGAGTCTTTTGCTTTAGTACGTCGTTTTTCCATTTTTTTCTTTGGTTATGTTCTGAATTTCCTTCCTATAATGTGTTCCTTGTTGTGTGTACTCCGATAAAAGTAAAGATGAAAACTTTACAGGAACATCAACTTCGCATAATTGTGTAAAAACCGATTTTTTTACATGAAGAGCTTCTTTTATTATATAAAAGAGTGTTGAAGCTACCTCTGTAATGAAATTTAGCCCCTTGTTGCGTAATGGAGTCATAGCTTTTTTGTAAAGCGTTGTTATAGGTTCTTCTAAAGTTTGAACCTTTAGTTTAACAGCGTAGAGCGTCAAAGCTATTGAATTTTTAGCTATATCTGACAAACTTTTTTGATTTTCCCGTGTTCGATGCTCCGTTACTTTCAGAATAATATGGTTGTTCTGAAGGAAAATCAAATGTGATTTCCGTAGGCACCTGACACACTACATACATACATATATATTATCACGCCTGTTTCCCATTGGGGTAGGCAGAGACTATGGATTTCCACCTGCTACGATCCTGACACACCTCTTTCGCTTCATCTACGTCCATTAACCTCGTCATGCATGCTCGTCGGTTTAGAGAACTCTTAACCTGGCATTTTTTGAGAACATCCGCGATTTGATCGCGATACGTTCGCCGAGGTCGTCCCCTTCCAACTCTTCCATCCACACTCGCTTCGTATACTTGTTTCGTCAATCTCCTCTCGTCCATCCTCTCTATATGTCCAAACCATCTTAACATACCTTTCTCAATCTTTGTCACTACATCTTCTTTCACTCCACAACGCTCCCTTATCATATCCTGACACACTAGATAAAACAATACTCACCTGGGGTCCCTGACCCATTGCATTTCCGCGTTTTTTTTGCTGTAACAGCTCCATACAGATTTGTTGGCATAAGTTTTCTCGTGTAGTAGAACTTTACCTCGTTTTCTATCAATTATTTTAAAATATTCGCTGTCGACATTTAATTTATTACTAGCTTCTGCCCGCGGCTTCGCACGCGTGGAATTCTGAAATCTACATCATGTTGTTAAAAACATGCAACAAGACTTGCGCTTTGATTAGAAACGTGTAGCAGGTATAGAGAGCTAAAACTGTATCTTCGAATGACATAACCCATAGGCCTGCCGCCTGACTGTCTCGTTGATCTAGTGGTCGCAAACGCGACTGCTGAGCGTAGGGTCTTTGGTTTCATACGCTGGTTGGGCAAAAAGTATTTTTGATATTATTCTGTCCAGAAAATTTCTCAATAGTTGCCCGGAGTCAGGAAGTTGGCGGTGGTACAACCCGTGCCACGGAGAGCATGTAAAGCCGTCTGTGCAGAGCTTCGGGTTACTGCTAGTTAAGTGATAAAATGATTTTAAAAAACAATTTTATTGCAAAAAATATCCTAAAAAGTAAAATGAGGTTGGGATTCGATCCCAGAACAAAACAACCACAGTCCACCCGTAAGGCCGTCAAGCTACGTAACTAATTACAGAAACTCGCGAAATACACGTTCCCGTTTTTCAAATCTGTCGCTTAGCTCCCTTTTAATATTGTGGCGTGGGCGCGTACCTTTACGTTTAGACGAATGGCAGGGGATGGCCCCACCGTACACCCACGCCGTTTGGACGATAGTTCACTTTATGGCAGAACGTTCCTTGTTAATATCAGGGCGGCCCGTGTCTCGTGCCTCGCGGCAGTCGATCCTAGGCACCGTCCCAATGTTCGCCGGTCAACGTTCTACCCCGCGCACCGTGGTGTGCGAGTTACCCAAACCACGACAATACCTTACCTCCACAGGAACAACTCTTCGGGAAGGAAGGCTCCAGTAATAACACAATCTTGAGATTTACTCTTGACGGGTTCTCGGCCATCCTCTGCACAAAATCGAGGAGCTCCGGGTACTCCATTGGACCGCGCCGGTGCCCCTCTAGTGCTATGCCTTTGGCACGTCCCAGGAAAACTATATTGTTTCCCCACAACACGCGACCACCACGTACTGCTGTCCTCCCCAGGGTCGCTTAATAGGCCTGGGACCATTTTCATGTTCAAATATCTCTTCAATTATTCGCAGTATACTTATTATGTTAATTTTTCTGCTCTGTCTTTTGTCTGTGGCTGCTGATATACTTGATGCCGACCATCGACGTGTTATAATTCTATGGTGCCGACAATATTCTAACAGCAAATTGACATAATACTTGACCAAAGGTGCTTCTTTAGATTTGTAGCTAGCTAGTTCGGATATGAAGTTTTCTATATGCAAGCTGCAGGCAACTTTTACGATAAATTCCATCGCATTATCTCTTATTCTGCGTTTAAAAGCTAAACTTGGGCCATTGGATCCCATGAGTGAGCCGCCAAATGTATTGGTTTAACGCAAAAGATTTTTCTGATCATTAACTTCGCTAACAATAGCTGTTTTCTGATTCTCTTAAATGCGAAAACTGTTTACGTATCATTCCTTTAAAGCTCGAAAATCCATTTGGATTTAGGTTTTAATAGACTTAAAGCTCCTTCGACTTTGTTCCAATAATCTTCATAAAGCAATATTTATTTGGCATTTCCGGACAAAGTAGAATTTTCATGGACTGCTAGAGCTTGCAATGATGCTTTTGACTTTTGACGTCTTATATGAGTTTTGCCTTATTATGTCGGCAACCAAATCATGTACTCGTTTTTTAGTTCTTTCCGCTTCTCCTTGGTCTTCAAATCCAGCAATCTTATATCTTGGGTTTATAAAAGTACAAAAGGCGAAAGTGCCACTTCTTCCCTCGGCTTCAAAACGTATGTGTCATGCCTTCTTTAAAGGTGCACACAACACACAACTACAGTCGCTGAATTTACAATTTCGTCACTACTGCATTTGGTGATTTCCTCGTCTTCTAATAACTTATCACATGTTTTTATTAAGCAACGGGTGATTACAATTACCGAGTACCAGTCGTCAAAAGATTTCAGAATTTTGATAAGTCTTCCCATCAGATTATACTCTTCATTAACTATCACGGGCATGTTGGAGTTTTCAAGTACTGCCATTGTAGCTTTGATGGCAGATTGGAGTTCTACAAAACGTTGCAGCATATGATACGTGGAATTCCACCTAGTTGGTACATCCTGTATTATTTTCTTCGGCGGATTCCTGTTTTCATTTTGCTGATAGCGAAGTAATTCTTCCGAGGCAACCGTACTTATTTTGAAATGCCGTACAATTACTTTTACCTTATCTATAGTGTCTTCACTTAGGTCCGTCCTAAGTGAATCGGTACCATCAAATTTAAAGAATGTCCGTAGCAGCCATAATACTTCCACCCTATGTCTTTATTTATGTATCCTTTGTCTTCTATTGCTTTAAGGACATTTGCGGCATTATCACTAACAACATTTTTTTTTTCCTATTATATGGAATCCTGCCCCCTAGCCAAGTTGACAATCTACAATCATCAACGCTATAGAAAACAATCAAAATGTATGGGAATGACATATCTCAACGAATGACTTTTTCGATAGTCGTAGTAGGTCCTTCGAGCCGGATCACTGTTTGGGGCTGTGTAAGTGTGTACTTCGATAAATGAAATAGTGAACTTTGCTAGTTAAGTAGGTAATTTAAAACAATTTTGAACACAAAAGAGTGGCTGCTGTTTGGTGAGTTACACCGTACGTGTCGCGTGATCACTTGTTCACGGCGCACGGGCAACTGGCGAGCGCGGGGCGTGGTCGGCGGATGAACCACAGATTCTAGAAGCTAGGATAGACGCGGAGTTCGGGCTGGTACCGACGCGATGAGTAGGCGCATGCGCGGCCTCTGGTGGCGTGAGCATAACGCCGGAACAGTTTCATTTTCATAATTTTTTTTGTAAAGCTAAGCTAAAAAGGGGTTTCAAATCTATACTAGGAAGGCATAAACGAAGTAAAAATCACGTAACTGCGTTTTAGCTTTTTATTTTGAATAATGTTTACATTACAATACTACTCTCTTAAGACGTCACCAATTTTTTGTAAATGAAGTTAAATTTATTTTGATACGATTGCTACACTAGACCGTAGTTATGTAGCATTCCTTAACTAAAGAGCAGTTATCTGCTCCCGAGTCCTTACCCCGCCCCGGTACCACCTCCGCACAGTAGACTGAAAATGAAGCTGAATTTTAGGAAAACTGTGTGTGGACTAGATTTATGTATACAAAAGCGAAGTTTTCTTTCTCTGCATCAGCCTCGATCAGTAAAAAAATCATCACCTACTCGCTGAATACATCATTTATTGAAAATGCGTTTGTAACTATTGAAGTACAGGTACTATAGTTTAATCAGAAACTATTAACTTTGAAAATTATAGTTCGCTGTTGTTGTAGATAGAAAGAGTGTGAAAAACAGCCACTTTTGGCACTTTTTCTATCTACAACTACAGCGAACTTTATTTAACAGAGTTAGTAGTTTCTAAATAAACTACAGTACATGTACTTCATTTGCTCAAAATGAATTTTCGATAAAAGATGTATTCAGTGAGTAATATATTTTTTACTGATGGGGGTGCCACTTGGCTGCTACATGCGCCTTAATAAGATTTGTGCATCTTTTGATAAAACCTTGTGTTGAAGGTATGTACATAAATATTTATTTCTAGATTCAGAGGCTTATTTGGAAATAAATCGTAATTTTAATTTTTTTCTTCCAAGAATTTAACAAGGATTTTGTGTTCGCTTGCAGGCATATACCTAATAATACCAACTCAGTAGAACACTTTGGTTTGCGAATTCTTCGAATTTCTGCCAATAAATGAGTTCCCCTGAACACATGGTTTCTGGAATTATGAAAATCTTTAAATAAGATTTTTATCTACTCCAATTATCGAAGCGCTAATTGCAGGATCTACAAATAATCTTCTGGCCGTGTTGCCGTATTAGATTGGTTCGATGCACCATCAAAACCCCACTTTCAAATCATTTTCAATTGTTGTTTAAATACCTTTCATAATTCGGTTTACAGTCAAGTCTAGAAGCGCCTGAAAAAAAGATAAAGATCTGGGCAGAATTATCAGGTGTTTTAATATCTTCTTTTAGTGGATAAGATTCCAATTTCATTTGGGAGTAAATGATGAAATAACGGCGGAAAATGGAAGAAGAAAACGTGTTGCGGCGACCTCAAGTAATTTGGGACCAGGGCAGGAAGATGATAATAATGGTGGATAACATGCCGTTTTGCAATACAATGGAAAAAACCAACGTTTTCTACCCTGGTGGTTTTTCGAATAGTATTATGTTGCCACTTTGTAACATGGTATCTAAGGCATTTTCTGATGATATTAATAACTTAATATACCTACTCTTTGAACATCATGTGGATTTTTAATCAAGTAATCCACATGATGGAAGAAATTAAAATGAGTAAAAGCAAAACACAATCCATGTTTTGCGACTTTGACGGTCTCTCCCGTCCTTGTGCCCATACTCACCGGAATGCCCTTACCGATTTGCTCCGACTTTCAGTACCTTGGGTCATTCATCCAAAGAGGTTCAACTTAAGATGGATGAAATGGCGACAGGTCACAGGAACAACTAGTGACACACGAATTCTCCTCAAAATAAAGGGCAAAATGACAAATCTGTTATAATACCTGTCGTCGGTATGGGTCGGCATTCGGGGCCATGAAGAAAACGTATGAAAGGCGATTACATGTAGCAGAAGTGAGAATGTTGAGATGGATCCGTGAAGTGAAAAGAATGGATAAACAAGAAATGAATATATTAAAGGGAGTTTGAAAGTAGCGCCAGTGATAGAAAATGTTGAAAGGAAATAGTTTGGGCTAGTATGGGCATGTCATGAGGAGGGATAAAATGCATGTTACTAAGAGAGTGATGAATATGAATGTTCGTGGATGGAGAGGGAGAGGTAGACCAAAGAAAAGATGGCTGGATTGCGACTGTAAACAACGGCTGATAGAGAAAAACAGAAGAAGACTTATTGCGCCGATTCCGAATTATTTGGGACCAGTGGGGCAATTGTGTAATGCATTCACTTTAACATTAGCTTTCATTTTGAAATTACAGCAATATTCACTGCGTGGTAGGTACATAATAGTTGCCGGTAACATGGATTGTCAAAACACACGGAACAATGAAAATTGAAAGTCAGATGATTGCGATCGCGAGTGAGTTACGCAATTCGGCAGCAGGGCAGGGGGAGATGATGCATCCACAATGATAGCATTATTGTCATTGCCACTCTCTTTCCGTTTTGATGACAGAGCAAAGGTTTATTCATCCATAGAATATGTAGTATTCAGATCTTTACTACGTATTTTGTTTTGTTTTTGGCCCTGTAATATAATTCATCAAAAGGTTTTCTGGAATTACCAGAGTTGAAGTTCCTACATTTTTTGGGTGTCATCATAGAAGTGCTTGGTTCACTAAAATCTCGACCCCTTAAAGAGTTTTTCAGTTATTTTAGTAACACGTATTCAAATCGCCTAAATTGTATTAGTAGTACACCGTGGTATTACTTATCCCGAAAAAGCAAAAAGGATGTCGGCGTATTAAAATCTAATAAACTCCGAAACGTCTAAACAATTTTGAAGGTACAACGTAGATTTGACGAATACAGATATTTTTATTATTTTGTGCAATTATCTTATTTTTTCACTAAATACACAGGTACATCACTATTCTAGGTAAAGCTATATTTACGAGATTTTTTACACACATTTAATTAATATTTCTTAATAGTGGAAAAGCATATAAAATAAATGGTTTCGTTTGCATCACAGACAGATTTTGTAAAAAAATCGGCCAAATGAATGACAAAAAATCATATTTTATTAATTTACTAGAAGCTGTCAACCTAAATAAAAAATCTGGTATCAATAATAGAATATTATTAATTTGGTAATTTAATTTGATGTATGACTCGTGGACCCACTGGCTTTGTACCACCAGTGCTCGTGGTCCCACCGGCTCGAAAACTTATGACTCGTGGACCCACTGGCCGGTGGGTCCAATGGTATCCTACGATACAAAATATTAAATACTACACAAGAAAGCGGTTACAAGTTAAGGTTTTGAAAAAAGCTGCGATTTAGTTATGTATTTCATGACGTAATTCACCCATAAGACAATGTATGTGCAAATACCAGTCTTAAACATGGCTGAAGTGCATTAACCCATTTTTAACTATGAAAAACAATTTCTTCTAATGTAACTATGCCAAGCTATAACACAGTTTCTGCATTTTAGTTATGTAATGGTAGATAACTTCATATTAAATAATCACATCTCGATAGTTAAGTTTAAATCCATGACTATAATGCGGTTGAGGTATACCTAGCCACGGTTTAGCGGTGTAATCAAGATCTTTACTCTAGATCAGCGGTTCTCAAACTTTTTTGGTCACGGAACCCTTTTGACAAGCAAAATACTTGACGGAACCCTACAATAAAACAATAGTTTTTAAAAGTGTATTCTTTATTATATAAGCATAATAAAAGTACAATGTAACAGTTACTAATTATTACTTACTTTAACCACATGCCAAGTACAATAATAGAAGATATTAAAAATGAAAAAATCTTAACTAATGGGAGGTATGAAACTGTTTTTTATTTTTCATCAATTGGTTGATATCAGGTTTGATAGAAGACATTTGAAGTCTCATATCAGGTTCGGCGTCCAGTCTATTGCGATATTTTGTTTTCGTGGCTGCATAGGTTGAGAATCCTGTTTCGCACAAATATGTTGTTGGGAACGGGAGAAGAATATTCAGAGCCATTCTGCCAAGCATTGGATATTCATCACGGATTCTGCACCAAAAATCGTTGAGAGGCGTCGTTTTGAACAGTGACTCCATACTTGTGTCTGATGACATTTCTAAAAGAGATTCATATATCTCGTTTGACATACTTTCGGGCTTTTGCAAGTTGGGTAAAAAAGGATTATGAATCCATGAATTCAGCTTCATTTTTGTATTATGTTCTTCGGGAAAATACTTTACAAAAGATGCGCGCATCGAAGTGAGATATTGGACTAATTCTTCAAACACATCATCTTGAAACATTTCCGAGTCGTTATCGCTAACAAACTCACTGAGTGACGTAAAGCTTTCTATTTCTCTCTTACCAAAGCAAATAATCCAAAAATCTAATTTTCTTTTGAAGGCAGTTATTTTGTTATAGGCCTGGAACACTGTTGTCTGTTTACCTTGCAATGATAAATTCAATTCGTTCAGTTTTTGAAAGATATCCGCCATAAAAGACAATCGGAACAACCAAGTTTTATCATACAAACGGTCTTTCAAATTAAAAGAAAGTGTATCTGCTGAAAGAAACATTTGTAACTCGGCTCTAAGTTCAAATAGCCTTGTTAAAGTTTTACCCCGAGACAGCCATCGCACTTCTGTATGGAGCAGCAGTGTTTTATGTTTGCTGCCATAATCTTCACACAATAATGAGAACAATCGGGATTGTAGTGGTCGTGATTTGATAAAATTAATTATTTTTACCGCTTCATCCATAACTAATTTTAGATTTGACGGCATTTGCTTCATCGCAAGTGCTTGTCTATGCAGAATACAATGGCTGGAACTACAATTAGGCGCTTTACTTTTTATTCGTGATACTGCTCCTGCTGTTTTACCTGTCATCGCCTTGGCCCCATCTGTACAAATGTCAATGCAATCGTTCCAACTAAGATTATTTTCTTTAAAAAATATGTTTATTTTATTAAAAATTTCTTCCCCGGTAGTGTTTGTGGGCAGCGGTGAACACATAAGCATGTCTTCTTCAAAAGAACGTTCATATGGATATCTCACGATAACCAGCAAGATAGCCAGACCAGTGACATCAGTTGACTCATCCATTTGCAAGGCGAATCGTGTTTTTTGTAGACGTGCAACTAGTTCTTGTTTGACGTAGCTTGCCAGATCATGGATTCGCCGTGAAACAGTATCGTTTGATAGCGGTACAGTAGAAAGATGCTTTGCAGATTTTTCATCGAGCATACATTTTGTTATGTCTAACACACATGGCTTTATTAAATTCTCAGCGATAGTGTGCGCTTCACCTGCTTGTGCAATGCGATAGCTAACTAAATATGATGCCTCCGTGGCCTTTTCATTGATAGTTTGTGTTACATGCATCATATTTTTTTGACTTTCTCATAACTGTTCTTTTTTACGAACAAAAAATTCTTTATTCTTGTCTTTAGACTCGGGGTGTACAGTTTCTAAATGTCTGCGTAATTTGGCAGGTGCCATGGAACTATTAGGAAGCAGTTTACTACATAACATGCAGAGAGGTGAGCCGTTGGAATCAACAAATCCGAAACTGATATATGATTCATCATACTTCCTTTTTTTCGTCTTTGAAACCGTGGAGCTTGACGTCGTGGCATCATCGTCTGGATCGGTAATTGCTGTATTCTCCGCGCGTACTGCTTTTGAACATTCAGCGTCATTAGAAGATGTCGTTGCAACACGTTTAACACCTTTAAGCCAACGTTCCATTCTTCTTTATTAATAATGTTACACGTCAGGATGGTAGGGTCAAAATAATGCACAATCGTTACTGCGTTTATGAGACAAAGTTTAGTCCAAAGAAGAAATGTACAAAACTGATACAATCAGAATACAGCGGGCAGTAGAACTTACAAGAAGGCAGCAGGCTAGCCAGCTTGTAAGTAGGTAGGTACGAACTTATCGCTCCGAACGCTAATCGTCAACTGACTGACGAGGCGCGACTTTTTTTATATAATAGCGCTTTTATACTTAGTCCTAGACTCGAACTCGAACATTCTCAAAAATACTCGAGTCGGCGCCTTTGATAAACAAAAAGCGGAAATAAAAATATAAATACAAAAAAATGCGTTGTAAACAATCTCGACTTTATGCTTTTGAAGATAGAGCCGAAAGTCGCTTGTTCACAACTATAGCGTCTAATTCAGAGGCGGCTTTTATCAAAGGGACTGCGCGCTCACAAGTATACGCGCGGCGGGCGGATTCAAAACGTTCGACCAGTGACCAGAGAGAGGTGTTTTGTTTTTTTTTCTAAATTCTTGCGGAACCCCTACAGGGGTATCGCGGAACCCTAGGGTTCCGCGGAACACACTTAGAGTACCGCTGCTCTAGATGAATACTTAGTTAGAATGCCAAAATACATTTTAAGAAATATCTAACCGGGTTTTATAAACTGTTTCATAGTAGTGATGCGACTCGAGTCCGATTTTGCCACTCGAGTCATTGTACAATTTTACTCTAGTACCACTCGAGTGGTCGAGTCACTCGAGTGGTTCACGAGTCACTCGAGTAGTTCACGAGTCACTCGGTCACTCACCTCACTCACTCATAAACGTCGATAACTCATTCAACACAACAGTTCACTTGAGTTCACTACACGCAACAAGTGCAAAAAAGTGTGACAACAACGCACTTTAACTTATCTCTTTTAAAAAGCACGTTTAAACCTGTTTGTCTCGGCGAATAGTGGGCGAGTGAAGTGATATTTTTTTCACTAGAGTACGTTTTTTTACGATGTCACACGAGTAAAATTGGACTCGAGTCGCATCACTATTTCATATAACTTTAACAGAGCTATCTTCCAAAGTCACAAAATCTGTAATTCGACTAATGGTTACAAAATGGCATTAATTTTAAACATTTGCCGCGTTTTTTGCTCATATCTCAAAACTAGGTTTTGTCAGTTAGCCGCAATGATTTCTAAAGGGAGGATACGCCCGTCTAAACATTTTGCAACAATCTTCTTCGTACACACGGCTACACATCAAGCTGTACATTTCCAGTATAAGCTGACCTCGCATTGTATAGGTTTTCCTTACAACGCGAGGTCAGCCTTTACTGGTTTTGTACAGCTTGATGTGTAGCCGTGTGTACAAGCAAAAGTAGCGCCAGCTGCCATAACTCATACGAACTACATTCCATAGGTCGATGACGTAACCTTGTACGTGCGTACATGATTTTTTTCATTAAATATCGTCGGTCAGTATAATCTAATTGTTTTAATATCAATCAGCTTTATTTGAAATTGTAAGCAACTTAACCTCTCTGCTCGACAAGATTCTGACATTTGTCATATCAGCTGACTCTGCGACTTGTCGCAAATTACGTCATGAAATCGGGAATTTGCATACAACTTTCATTCTATGAATTTAATGTGAAACTTACGTTTTTTCTACAATTTAATACCCAGTATCTCTTGAGTATTTATTAAATTATGTGTTATGTCTATAGTTGTAAAATAACGGTAGACTAAAATTTCCGTTAGCTACAATGATTTTACATAAGTACAGATATGATATACCCTAACAAATCAAACGAAAAACATGTTCCGTGCGCAGCGGTCGCACACATACACAATGTTTTACATCACTTACATTTCACAACATTGCCGTGTCGTGTGAAAGAGATGGTGTATGTAAACCAATATGAACAAAAAAGACAGCTAGTGTTTATCAGCTACGTGTAGTGTATGTGGCCATTTAGGCCAGCCAATCACAGCACGCAGGGTAGCCAATCACAGCACGCAGCAGCATGCAGAGTAGCTAATCACAGCACTTTTGGCATAGATTAACGAAAACGTATACAGAAGGTACAAGTATTTTACGCGGCAAGTATTATACCCTACGATTAAAGATCCAACTTTAGTCGTAGATTATACCAGTTGATTGATTTAAATCAAGTGATTTTTTAATAAAAATGATTTTTTGAAAAACTTTTTTTTTCCATAAAATTTCATTGATTTATTTAAATCATAATGTTATGGGACTAAATAAGAAAATTCATATTAAAATTTATACAGTTTTTATTTTTTACTGAATATTGAATAAAAATATGGCATTCAAACTACACATAGTCAAGAAAATCGAGTTAGGAGATGCTTCTATTAGATGTTGAATTTACTTTTCGGAACTGATTATAGACCAGTAATTTTTATTACTGGTCTATAATCAGTTTATTCTAACTTCTGAGACTTTTGTCTTAGAAGTTTGAAAAAACTGTTTCCTACATTTCTGTACTTAATTACTACTGTCATACTAAGACTTATGGTTTTTTTTAATTCTTACAAAGTTGCATACTAGTAAAACTTTTCGTAAAAATATTCATAATAAGTGAAGAAGTAGGTAAGAGTTTTAAGTAAATAAAGAGTAGGTCTTCTTCAAGTTTTGTTTTTTTATTTTGACGAAGTAATTTTTGTCATAAATATGGAAGATTCTATGTCAGTAGATTAACATTTATGAAAACCATTTAAAAATGATAACTAATTTTGGAGGTAAAAAATGTTTTTTTTCTTATCTAGTTTTTCTTCGGAACCATTGGGATTTTTGAGACAATATTTGGAATATTTTTGTTAAGAGTATGCAAATAATAAAAATCAAGTAAAAATCTTAAAAAGTCAAATAAAAAGTGAAAAAAAATAAAAATAAAAACAAATAAATCATGATTTTTTGATTACAAAAAAAAAAGTCTTTCTTAAACCAAAAAGTTATGATTTTTATCAACCCTGGATTAAACCCCATACATACCCCTGTGACAGTATAAATTACATAAACTATGCTTTCATTAAATTGATCTCAATTCAAAATTCGTAATTTACTAACATTAGGCCGCGTTCAGTATTATCGTCCGACGACGCCCGCAGCGTACTTTGGTCGTTCAGTTACTCAGAGTGATCATACAAACGAACGCCCAAGGAACGCTCCGAGCGTCATCCGACGACATCGGGTGATAATATTAAACGCGGCCCAGGGCAATATTTACTAACAAAATGGATGCAAATCTGAAATTATGATGATCCTGTCTGATGCGGGGAATTCAACCATTAAATTGTATGCTTTTTAAGGTGAATGCTACCGGGTAGTCAGTGAAATTAAAAATTTCTTGTGGGGTTGTTTACAAATTGTAGCTCTATTTCGGGTTGTACATCAATAAAAAAATAACAATACCAGGCCCCTCAGAAAGTATTGCGAAAAAAAGTTTTTATATATGGGAGACTGGCCAGTTATAATGTTTTTCTAAAATATGATTATTTATAAGTAAAAATAAGTAAGTTCCAATTTCAAAATTTCCCTCCAAATTTTTTGCGAGTTAATTCAAAGTATTGTGTCTCACTGAAATATGGATCTGCGCCGGGAACATTTTAGAGCTATGATTTTATACGATTTCAAGTGTCGCCTGAAACCGGATGAATCGTACGATAGACTTCAAATGGCATTCATGGATGAAGGCCCTTCCAAGGCAACCGTGTATCGTTGGTATAACGAATTCAAGCGCGGTCGACCAACTTTGGGGGATGACGAAAGAAGCGGTCGCCCTTTGACGGCTGTTACCGAAGAAAACGTGCTAGCAGTGAAAAATTTAATCCAAGACAATAGGCGAATTACATATCAGGAGATTCAACACATATTGAAGATTGGATCGGGAAGCGTTCACGAGATTCTACACAGCCATCTTCGCGTGAGGAGGATAGTATCACGCTGGGTGCCGCACAACCTCACCGATGCTCAGAAGCAGGCCCGGGTGGAATGGTGCCGTGATATGCTTAACAAATTTGAAGCAGGCTCGTCTCGGCGTGTTTACGACATCGTTACAGGTGATGAGTCCTGGATTTATCAATACGACCCAGAAACCAAGCGCCAGTCGACTGTTTGGGTGTTTCAAAATGAGCCAACGCCTACCAAAGTGAAGCGATCTAGAAGCGGGGGTAAGATTTTGATCGCTAGCTTTTTTAATTTGACTGGCCACTTGGTATCAATTCCCTTACGGGATCAAAGAAGCATTAATGCCGAATGGTATACTACCAAATGTTTGCCAGAAGTTTTCTCTGTTATAAGCAACAAGCGACCAAACACAGGGCTCCGCGGGCTACTGCTCCACCACGACAATGCACCTGCGCACACCGCACTCAAAACGAGGGACTTCCTGGACAGCACGCCAGTCAAACTCCTGGGTCACCCTCCTTACAGCCCTGATCTAGCACCGTGTGACTTCTTTTTATTCCCAAAAATAAAAAATCAGCTCAAAGGGATACAATTTTCGTCGCCGGAAGATGCGCTGGCTGCGTTCGAGCAGGCTGTAAACGAGGTGTCTGCGGCGGACTGGAAAAAGTGTTTTGAAAACTGGTTTAGGCGCATGAATCTTTGTATAGAGGCTGGTGGAAAGTACTTTGAAAAGATTTGATAAAAATATATGTACGTATAGAACAATTTTTTTTAGTTTCGCAAAACTTTCTGAGTGTCCCACGTATATCTACTGAATAATACTCATAAAAAGATTAACCTAGCTCTATAATCTCGGTAATCGATAATTTATTGTATTATTTCGCATTTACGCATACGAAGCAAAATCTAACGATTTAACGATCAGTTGATAGATCAAACTGTACTTGAGGAATGTTCTGTAATACGGACCTGAGCTGAGTAACTGAACGACCAAAGTACGCTCCGTGCGTCGTCGGACGATAAAACTGAACGTACCACTTTTCTGCCTACGAGTCGCATCTGCATCTTTATAATCTATGTTTTGTCTTATCGCTCTCGGTACAACAAATATTTATTGTTTTTAAATAGAAATACGCCTATAATGCAAATAATTTTTTGTACTTATAAGTGGTATGTGATCCCTTTTTGTTTGTTTGCTTTCATATCATAATTAGTACACTTTCTGTACATTCACGACGGCATTTTTGTAATTTTTTGTCACCGGTTACGCTCGGCGCCTTACCTTGACGCGGACTAATAGCAAGATGTCACAATTAGCTTGTTTTCGAGTCTTCAGATATTCGCGCTAGTCACTCATCTGTACTTATGTAATATCATTGGTTAGCTACCAATAAACAGCCGGTTAGCTACGGTTATTTATCCGACTGCGACGTGAAAAGGGTGGTTATGTTGAACAGTTTTTGAAGCATGAATTATTTTTAATGAACGCATTTTTTTTTACGAATATTGTAGCTACTCAAATATAAATATTAATCAAATGTAAATTTTACTATTTTTATTATTATTTTTATTATTAATACTTATTTAATAAATAATAATATTAATTAGTAAATAGATAAGATTTGATTTAATTAATAATGTGTAGTGATCGCGGAAACCTAAGAAATTAATAATTAATTAAAAATATTATTGTTTTTAGGGTTCCGAAGTCCTACAAGGAACCCTTATAGTTTCGTCATGTCCGTCCGTCTGTCCGTCTGTCCTAATCCTTTACAGCTTAATAACTTCTACAATTATAAACATAAGTAAATGAAATTTTGTTAAAAAATAGTCTACATATAGATCTCAATTTTAAAAGAATAAAAAAATCGTTTGTACGTATTTTAGGGGTGGCGTCCATGGCGTCCATACATGTGAAATGGGGATGCAAAATTTTTTTTCGCTGCACCCCCTCGTGTGGGGTATCATTGAATAGGTCTACTAAAATGAAGGTAATGTTTCATACACCACTTTTTTATCAGGTGTACCATCTGCGAAATATAGCCCGCCAAAGTGGCTTGCAATGTGTCCCCCCCCTGCCATTTCTAAACTATCCAACGTAGAAACTTATAATCTTCCACTCATTGAATAGGTCTACTAAAATGAAGGTAATGTTTCATACACCACTTTTTTATCAGGTGTACCATCTGCGAAATATAGCCCGCCAAAGTGGCTTGCAATGTGTCCCCCCCCTGCCATTTCTAAACTATCCAACGTAGAAACTTATAATCTTCCACATTGATAGACCTTTGTGAAAACTCTCTTTTAAAATTATTTCGAGTATAATGTGATTATAATTTTTTGAGTTATAGAGAGAAAACTTAAAACGTCCTAGTTCAAAGGTCATTGACCTTAGAGAAAACTGGTCATAGCAAATAATGCTCTTTTAGCTACTTTCTATTTGAAAAAATCACAAAAAGAAACTTTGCATGAAACACTTCTTAAAGGACATTGCCCATTATCTTAGGAGCTTTAGGCCCCTCAAAAAAAATTGCTATGTCACGGTGGTTTTAGTCTTATTTTGTAGACCAAGAATTATCTTTTATTATTCTGCAAACGATTTGAATTTTTTCACCCTGGTTTAAGAGAAATCTAATTTTTTCCAACTCCTTAACTGATTGATAAGTACGATCCGTGCATCGTTGGGCGATATAACTGAACGCACCCATAAGGACATCCAGAGACACCATGTATGGTGTTGCAAGATATAATTATTTTGTTAATCGATTTTTTAAATCGATTTTGTAGTATTTTTAAAATAATAAGATTGCAAGCTTTTAAGTTTTTGGGTGTATTAATTAATATCGATTTTATAAGTAATATTTCAGTTAATTTAAAATGATTACAACAATATTTACAATAAATGCATAGGTATTTTAAAGCAAAGAATCATCTTATTTTTCTGTACAAAGATTTCAAAAATATGTTTTGCAATTTCTTTTGATTTGACGTCATATGAGTGATTTTTTATAATTTTTAACGGATTTACGCATGAGAACCGAAATCTAAAGATATAAATTGTGGAAAGAAAAAATAAGAAATCAATCAATCAAGATAAGTCTAGTATAATAGCATCTGAAACACAGTTAAAGTGAATTCATAGAAGTATCGCTATTTAGAATTGATTCCGATTATTTGTGGAAATAGTCTGATATCTGGCAACATTTTCGTTCGGTTTGAATGGAGGATATACTTACGATTCAGTTTAATACATATTTATTATGTTTTTAATGCTAGGGTGAAAGAAATGTTGATAAAGAACAAATAAACATGAAAAAATAAGACATAATTTTTGAATAATATACAGTTTTGACATGGCGCCAAAAATGGGCCCATCTGTGGGCATTGTCCTTTGGCTTCTTGAATTTATCGCTAGATGGCGCTACTAACAACACGCTCTGAGTCGCGAATGCTGCCGATTATTGCAAAAACTAAAATAGCCATGATTAATATTCGATTTGATTCGTTTGTAATTACACCTACTTAAGGAACCCTATAATACTGATCATGGCCCGACATGCTCTTGGCTGGTTTTTTTTTTTTTTACTTTATAGAAATTATAATCGAAAACAGTTGATCATACGAAAAACTAAACTAGAAAGAGAGTATATAAAAAAAATATTTATTATTATTAAATAATTAATATTTAATTTATTTAATTTTTGTTTTATTTTTAATTTGGTTGATTTGATTTGATTTGATTTGATAAATAGATAAGAGATATAAGTAGATTGTGTATGTATGTTTGGGAGCGAGCAGTGGAAGTGTGAAGTCTTGTCATGTATGATGATGATGACGACGATGATGATGACGATGATGATGTTGTCATCAACTTCAAGATGATGACGATGATGACGATGATGATGGTGACGATGAAGATGATGACGATGGTGATGACGATGATGACGATGATGATGTTGATGAAAGCAGCTACTTTCAATGCTCCATACCAGAACGGCCGCTCCTCGAACCGATAGAAACATTACTACCACTAGCAGCTTTACAATTTTTGTGTAAAAACTAACACGTATACAATTATGTAATTATCAACATGACATATAAATGACAAGGACTATAAAGCTCTTATCGCGAATATCCTATTATTCACTGTCCCACTTCCAATCAGTATTTTTTTCGAACTTAACCACAAAATATTAAATAAGTACCAAAAAGTGCAAATTACTGGTACCCATTTTAAACAATTAGTTATACGGAAAGAGTATTTTATTGTCCTTCAAATACCCTGGGTTTGGTTGTGCGACATCAACTTTTGATGGGTAGACTAAGTGCCATACATTAGAGGGCATTGTCCTTTAAAAATATTTTCAATAAAACAAAGTAGGTATATCCATTATCTAATAATTGCATGAGGTGAAATTTCGGTTCGATAAAAAAGTAACCGTAGTAACCCTTTGAGTAAATACGTAGTACATATTTACTCAAAGTAGTAACCCGAAAAAGTGGTTAGTAACCGTTAATAACAAAAGTAACCGTTAGCTACCGTTAGGTTAAAATCGTAATTAACCGGCTTTGCATCTATAGTTATAAAACTGGATGCATCTTACAATTGAATGAATATAAAACATAAATTTCTATACCTATGCAATTGTAAGAGGGCTTAGATAAGCTCAAAAAATGCAGATTAGTAACCTAACCACTTGTTAAAACGCTGGCAAAAGGGAAACTATATATTATTTATATTTATAGATATTTACTTTTTATTGGCATATTACTTTTTCTCATTAACCATACTTAAGTTAATAAATAGCACGATGAAATTTACGTAAAATTCTACGTCGATATAAATGTTAATTTTAAAAAGTTGAGAATCTCTAGTGCTGACCATATTATAACCAAAATTTTAATCACAATACAAATGTTTCATTCAGCCAAATCGATACTCATTCGGCCTAATCAAATAAATAAATGAATAAATAATAAATCGAAAAATAATCATAGAAAAATAAAAGAAGGTTCGTATATATCGTATACTTTTGAGATACTTTTTTAATCCCGTAAAATGTAATTATATGAATTCTTTATTTATCGTTAATATTAATCATTAAATTTTATTTTTATTATTAATTAACTGGACTTGATGGGAAGTTTCAATAAATTGCTTGAATCCCTGTATTTACACAAATGAATGTTAGCTTAGTTGGAAAACCGTAAGTCCTATCAACATACATCCAATGACAATATTGTAGATAATTTAAAGAAAAATATATTGGTTTCTGACCGTTTTCTCGAAACATTAACCGTTTTCATAGAAAATTTAAAAAACTACGATTGGGGACACAAAGGAAGGGGAGAGGGGGGAAACAATACTTTTTCGACGTGTTTCTACTTATAAATTGAAGCACATAATATGAAAGCTACATACATGCCAAGTTTCATGCTTTCTGCCGGAAGGAACCACATTTCGAGTTAAGAAGCTGTACTCAATTCGAGATTATTCGTACCAAGGGCTCAGCTACCGTCGTCAAATCGGCGCTACCGACGCTCTCTTGAACGACTGTAGCTCCGTTATTTATTACTCGATTGTATTGATTTAAGGTTCATTAGAAAGATGATAAAAATAGCAATACGGTTTACTTTAACGTGATTTCCATAATCCTGACGGTTACCGAGCTATTTACATATTTAATAGGAGTTTTATTTTCCAAAATGTAGTTCTTTGTTAATATTTCTGTTGGTATTGGCTTCACATGAACAAATGTATAAAATGAAATAATGTGCATTGTATGTTCTTTCATTTGACACCTTATTTATGAGAATCGGTCCAGTGGTTACCTAGAAATATCGCTAAACAGAATAGCCCGGCCGCCATCTCTGTTGCGTCATAGCTAACCCCCCATACCCCCTAGGAAGTGACTACCGCACTTTTTGTGTTCAGGAAAACATGCCGAATAAGTACATACCAGTTGTCCGTATGGCGGAACTAGGTCCCACGAAAATCGTTATTTGAAGACTTTTTTACCCGACTGCGCCAGAAGGAGGGTTATGTTTTTCGAGTGTATGTATGTATGTATATTTCTTTGGCACGCTCTGTAGCCTAAACGGCTTGATGGATCTTAGCTTGAGAGGTGTCGTTGGATTCGTCTTAATTGTGAGAGTGACACTGGGTATATCAAAATTATAAAAATCAAAATGGCCGCTTTTTGGAGCCATTTTATGTGACTTCTAAAAATATATACAACTTATATGTTTAAATGTAATTTGGAATGAGAAATGCTAAATAACAACAAAATATTCAACGGTAAAAATGAATTTTACTTTTCAAAAAAAACATTAATAGTATTATAAATAAAACATGACAAAACTAGAAAAAAACAAATAAAAAAATTAATTAACAAAAACAAAAAAACCCGACTGCGTCTAAAAATAACAGAAAAGATATAAACAAGACTTATCAACACGCAGGCGGAGGCTACCTATGAACTATTATGTGAATAACTAAAACATGAATTACATAATAGTTCATAGGTAGCCTCCGCCTGCGTGTTGATAAGTCTTGTTTATATCTTTTCTGTTATTTTTAGACGCAGTCGGGTTTTTTGTTTTTGTTAATTAATTTTTATATTACAATTGGCTCTCGTACTAATATTATATCATGATTAACAGAAATTTTGATTCGCTTCCATATTACTTCAAAAAGTCAGTGTGGGCTAGGGCATGCATTTCGAAATTTCGAAACTTCATAGTTTCGAAATTTCGGACCATATTTGTCTGTTTTTCAATTTCGAAATTGACAACCCTAGTTTCGAAATTTCGAAACTTATGTGCTTAGAGACAGACGACTTTGTAATGTTAAATCGTCAACAGAACTCCACATTTGCTCTAGATTAGTCTATATTAGAGCTTTTAAGCGGTAGTCTACATTTGAATCCGACTTAGAATCTTTGCCAGCCTAAGAGTACCAGCAGTTGAATTTATGATAAACTGCAATCTAGTACCTATTCCGAAGAACCGATTTTTCATTTTGAAATTTGTTTAATTCGATTCGTTCGATTTTTATTTCGGTATGATTATAAAACTCTTTTATATATTTTTGTGACTTTCACTGGTTTTCCACAAGTGAAACTGATCCATCTGACACATCTGATCAAACTTAAATTCGCGGATGGGAAAATTGTCTCTTCTAATCCTTTTCTAGCAACAATGACCAGACTCATTTAACAAGACACTATGATGGAGGCAGGAAGAGGAGTGCGTTTGTTCTGTTTTTGAAGAAAGGTGATAAATCCTTGATGAGGGCTACAGGCCATCCTTCTCAATCCTGAGTCATGTATACAATTTCTAGCCAAGAGCCTAAAGCAAACCGGGATTCGAAGACGCTACAGCATCGTATTGGCATGACTCTGGACAAGACCAAGGTCATGTAAATATGCATGTCGTGCCGAGGTTCGTTGAAGGTACTTCGTTCGAAGTTGTCGCAGGAGTATATCTACCTGGGGCAGGTTATTTGACTTAGTAGATATAGCTTCAAATAAGTGTAAGGATCCAGTTTGGCTGGGCAGCATTTCGCAAACTTCACTGAGTCTTCTTGTCGCCTATATACCATAGTTTGCTGACGGAACAGTTAAGCTAATCCATTATTTGAAACTCGCCCAGCTATACTTCTTTCAAGGATAAAATAGGATCCATAACGAGATTATCCAGAAACACACCAAAGTGACCGACATAGCTTGTACAATCGACAAGCTGAAGTGGCAGAAGTGCTTGAGTGGAAATCTTCAAATGTAGCGTAGGATGTTCCCAGCTAGGTGAACCTGGGAAAAGAATCTGGGGTGGACTAAATGCGGAAGGTGGAGGACCGAGTGGCGTTGCGAATCTTAGAAGAGACCTACCTACCTACATATGTCCAGCAGTAGACTGAGATAGGTTGAGCTGAATAGCATCGTAGACTATATCCATTCTTTTCGGCAGATTTGAAGAAAGACCGAAGAGAGCAATTAGCTGCTGCGTATTTGCGGACTACGAGAAGGCCTTCGGGGGGTTTGGATACTCTTTATTTATTTATACTCTTAACCGATTGAGATGTTATATCCCCGAAATTGATCACCACTGATGTTTTAGACGGTGTCTTCAAGACACTAGATTAGACGGGGAAGGGTATTGACGGAAAAGACGAGGAGAAAATCTCACATCTCCGCTTTGCCGATGACATCGTTGTAATGACAGCCTCTGAAACAGTTGAACGAGATGCTACATGCCTAAATGATGTCCCTTAGCGTATCGGTTTCGATATAAATCTGGACAAGACCCTGGCAGGCAAGATCATGTTCCATATGCATGCGCATGTCACGCATTGTGCTAAGGCCGGTCCTTGTCAAAGAAACGACGCTAGAAGTTATGTAGGAATGTGTCTACATAGGGAGTATGTCTAGTTGTTACTATAACTTAAAGAAAGAACCAACAATGCCGAGACGTGGACACTGAGAGTTTGGATAGTCCACAAATTCATAGTCGCTCAGCAAATTACGGCGCAAGTTATGCTTGGAATTTCTTTAATGGATGAAATTATCCGGAGAAGTACCAGAGTGTCCAACATAGCTTGTAGAATTAGCAAGCTAAAGTGGCAGTGGGCAGGCCATGTCTGCCAAAGAACCGATGACCGTTGGAGTAGACGAATCCTTGAGTTAAGACCGCAAAAAATGAAGCGGAGGGCGACCCCCAGCCAGGTGAACCGACGATCTAAAGAAGGTAGCTGGAATGGACTGGATGCGGGATGTAAAGGATTGTGGGTTGTAGCGCAACTTGGGAGCACCCTATATCCAGTAGTGGACTGCGATATGTTTAGTATTAGGTGTTTTAAATATTTCCTTCAAATTATTATTTTATTAGCCAGGAGTCGCAGGTTCCAATCCTGCTCGTGAGCGATTTTAAATCTTTATTTCCTTCAATTTCGAAATTTCGAAACTGATGAGACCAATTTCATAAGCGAATTTCGAAATCGAAAATGTATGAAACTGCATGCCCTAGTGTGGGCCGGGTTCGAAGAGTTGAAAATAAGTAGCCAAACCATTATTGTAGGTAAGTAGGTGAGGTATTTAACCCGGTTTTGCAAGAGACATGCCGTTGCTTTTATAAAATGTAACGTAGCTATTTAGTTTATAGCTATTTATATATATATATATTTTAGTAGTAGTAGAGCTCCTTTATGAAAGAGCTCGTCCGGGGCAAGTACTACCACCGTACCTACTTCTACCGCCAAATAATGATGCTTGCATTGCTGTGTTTCGGTCTGAAGGGTGCCGGTGATATTCCAATCACATCTTCATGTCTCAGTTTAGCGAACCGACTTGCGGTACCATTTAGGCAACAGCCTAGGTACTATTGAAGTTTTTATGGGCAAAGGTAACCGCTTTACATCAGGTGGGCCTTTAGCTCGTTTCGCTATCCAATACTATAAAAACAAGTTAAAGGACATTGCTAAAGATCCTTAGTGACTCCGCCTTAAGGCGTTACAAATTAAAGTTGATGCTCACCATATATACAACTTAATGAGGCCAATGTATTGCAATACATTCATAAATACGGACAGTACTAAATATAATTTTAGATTTTTACAATATTTAATATTTTGACACATATAACATGGATCTTAGATTATAGTAGGTCTGTGTCATGGATGATACAATTTTATCCGGTTACGTCATTAATGTATTGATACTCCTTAAAATATAAAAAATGGTTCTTGTACGGTTGATTGTATTAAATACAATCTATATTATGAAAGGAAAAAATTCGCATGTAATTTTCGTATAATTGTTCATCATTGTAACAGTTTAAGGCTATTTTTATCAATGTCCTTTTAGCGGAACTTCGAATGAAATTATCACTCTGTGTTTTATTACTTTATTTTTATTTATTTTCCTGGGGAATATCCTCATGGACGCACTCCGGGGAAGGCGGAGCCAGTGTCGGACTCTTACCGTCTAAAAACCACCACGGTGTTCCTCTACCGACCCTTGGCCGGGGCTGTGAGAAATACTCCCGTATTCGCCCAACCATCCCCGGCAGGTCCTGGCTCGCCACTGGCGAGCCCCTTCTCCCCGTGCGGCAACTACAACGACCGCACCTTCCTCTTCACTGGCGCGCGCTGAAACACTACGCGCCATCATCAAGGGCCGTGACTGGTCGGGCGGCATACGGCCGACCAGGTCGTCTTCTGCGGAAGGGAAGAAAGGTCATCGCCTCTCGAACCCTCTCCGCGTCCTCCTTAGCGAGCATCACCTACTCGCAGAAGGAGACGATGCCTTCCCAAGCGCTCTCGATCCCGACCATAGACAGAACCACGGCCGGAAGCGAGTGATCGCTGCCGCCTACTGCAGTGATGAGGTCACGGCGCTGCGTGGCCAAGCTGGGTACTCCGCCAATGTGTGCTGCGCTGTGTCCTCTGGGCAGCTCCCGCAGTGATGACACTCGGGCGTCGGCTCCCGGCCTATGCGACACAGATACTTACCGAAGCAACCATGCCCCGAGAGTATCTGCGTCAGCCGGTAGGTGAGGGCACCATGGATCCTCTCCAGCCACTCCTCCATGACGGGCCTTACCGCCGCTATTGTGGCGTGCTCTGCGCTGGGTTGCGCAAGTCACTCCTCCCATTCAGCTACTAGGATCTGGCAGACCTCGCTCCGATCAGGCGGTTCCTCGTGCTGGTGGTACCTTAGCGCAAGGTCTCTCGTCTCATGATCCCAGGGCATTGATCCGGCTAGGAGGCCGCTGCGGCCTATGTAGTAGCATGACGTCACAGAGTGTCAGGCTGTCCGCCCACACTGGGGCCCCATAAAGGGCCATGGACCGTACGATCCCCACGTAGAGCCTCCGGCAGGAGGCGTTTGGCCGCCGCAAGTTTGGGAGCAACCGCGATAACGCAGCCACGGCCCCCATCAGCTTGGGCGCCAACTTCTTAAAGTGCGGCCCAAAGCCCCAATTACAGCCCAGATTACAGATCAAATCTCTGCTCAAATACCGAAACAGGTGACAGTATAAAATAAAGCTAAACTCAGCTAAACGTTCTAAAATCAAAGCTCAACTCAAAACTAGTTTTAAACAGTGCCAGTGATCAACACAAGGATAGAACACATTTTTTAAATTTTAAATTACGAATGCAATCGAATTCCAATCGAAGGTGGATAAATTCGGCGCCAAAAGATTTACGGCGTCCTTTACTTTCATTCAATTTGGTGAATTATTTCGATAATAATTTTCATAATTTGAAAAACATAAAATATTTGATATTATAAGTATAAAAATATCGATTCCTTATATTACTTATTTTTTAATCGATTCGAAAAAAAAACAATAAATAATCCATTCACATAATCGCATTGACACATCATTGTCCCAAAAAAAGTAAATTGACATTTAAACCGTAGTTAAAAACAATGATTACAAATCCAAAGTAAAATAAATCGATGTCATGAGAATAGGTTTTTAAAGTATTCGATTTTTTGTTTCCCATCCCAACACAGAGTATTTTGACTATTTTGATAGCTGTCAAACAAACACGACTACTAGTGTAGCTTCTTAAATCGTTGCTACTAGTACATAAATCATTAATCTGTGGACTACACGACTAAAATTTTTACAAGTGATTACTGTCACTGCGATTAATGGACTTTTAAATTCTACTTAATTTTATTTGTTCAAAGTCTATAATAAGTTTTGTAATAAAGATAAGAGTACACTAAGATAATTTTATCATTTGTAGCTAAACGTGTCGCGGTAACAATGTCTGAATACGGGAAATTCGGTCCGTTAATCGGTGCCATTGACGAGGGCACTTCAAGTGCGCGATTTATTATTTTTAAAGCGAATTCATCAGAAGTTGTTGCTTATCACCAAAAGGAGCTTGAACAACATTTCCCTCAAGAAGGTTGGGTAGAGCAAGACCCGTATGCGATTTTGGAAGTGGTTACGACATGCATACAAAAAGCTGTAGAAAATTTAGTGACTTTAGGAGGTTCATCAAAGGTTTGATATTGTATTTATTAATATTATATATATCTATCTTCCTAACTAGCCTATAAATATCCTACTGTTGGGAACGGACCATATGACGGGTCTTATAGCACACAGGTTGCTACTGCTAAGATGATATTCCGACCCATAGAATTATAACACAGAACCACAGTAGATGCACACATAGTTGGCCATTTCAAGCTAGCCTTAAAAGGCTAAGTATGGTCAGTGTTGCCTTCCCCTAACTACGCATTAGTGCTCAAGGTCAAGTCTTATTGGAACAGTTCCCTCAATTTCGTAAAAAAAATACATACTGTGCAGTGTCACAACTCGTCACATAATCACCAAAACATTAAAAGGTCCTTATTTCAGGAGTAAGTACTACCTGGCATGTTATATTCTTGAGTCAAAACATGATGAAAATGTTGCTAGTTTTGGGAAAAATATTTTACCCGATATTGGTTTTTCTCATTCTAAGTAGGTACCTATTACCTTTTATTCCGATTCACATACATAAATAGAGTCGGGCAAAGATGTCTAAAATCAGAACTCATTTTCAATCTTTGACAGTATTGTGTTAATCTTTGTTTTATCTTGCAAAAGATGTGTCTATAAACACAATTTGATTATGACTTAAGTTATGGCAAAAACGCCATTTTAAAAGTTGTACATTTTTTAATGTATGACTTGTTGTGCCCCCATTTCTTGTACTATTTTATGCCAAGCTGTACTTTTATTTATAGTATGGTCAACCACATGTCAGTAGTAACAGTTTGACATTAACAGCCCCTTTATTTTATAAGCAGAAAGGATGGTTTTCTAATTCAAGTGCTACCACTGTCATGCAGTTGACTGTACCTATCTGTTAAATATGCTTTATTTAACAGATAGGTACAGTCAACAAAGGGTTGATATATGACGGGGTGCTGGCCAGAAAACCTCCACGTGTGCCTGACGGCTGCTTGTCCTCCTGGACACGTCTGGAGGGATCGGCAGTTGTTTGGCCGGTACATCCTGGGCACGGGCAATAAAATCCTGCCGAGGGATTAACCTTCGGGGGATTTTATTGCCTGTGGCGAATATTCTGGCGCGGGAGGGGCCCGTTCTGGGCCAGTAGGGAGTTGCTCCACGTGTCCCTCTGATATCAGCAGAGGGCACAGTGGAGGAGCAGGGGCGGGCCCGGTGTGCACTCACCCTGTCACTGGGCAGGCAGCGGGGGGACTGTCTTTCCCTGCCCCCGTCGATCTCGTAACCCCAGGAGTGCCCGCTGAGTAGTGTTCTCGCGCCTCTTGGGACCGAGGGTTTTGGCTTCACCGCCCGGACCGCGAGGAAGAAAACCTCTATAAAAAATTACGGGAGGTAGGGCCTGCGAGCAGCAGACTCGGGGTAGTCTGCTGCCCCACCAGCAGCTGGCGTAGCTGGCACAGCCGGCGTAGTTGGCGCAGCTGGTAAAGGCCCATGAGGTGAGGTGGCGTGCAGTGTACCGTGTGCGCCACCTAGGAGGGTGCGGCCGACGTTAGGCCGCACGGGGAGAAGGGGCTCGCCTGCTTGTGGCGGGCCAGGACCTGTCGGGGGTGGTTGTGTGAATACTCACGAGTTCCCACGCCCCCGGCTAAGGTAGTTGAAGGAACACCGTGGTGGTTTTAGTCGGTAAGAGTCCGACACTGGCTCCGCCTACCCCGGGCGGAGTGCGTCCATGAGGATATCCCCACGGCAAAAAAAAAAAAAAAAAAAAAGGGTTGATATATGACATGATTTTTTGGTTTTATAACATATTTATATTTTTTTAACTTTTTATTTGTCTTAAAAGGATTTAAACTTGGTTTTTTATATGTATGTGTATACATAATACTTATATAATATTCCATTATCATTTATGACTAAGTTAATAAAAAAAATCTAGTTTAAATCCTTCTAAAACAAATAAAAGGTAAAAAAAAACAAAAATATCTGTCATGAACAAAAAAATCCCGATTTTTATCAACCCTGCCCAGTATAATGTGACATGGCCATTTTCAGGAACTGTGTCAGGCACATACTTGTAGCACTGTGCTTGTAGTATGTTACTTCCTATTCCACGAGATTATATTTCAGAGCAAAAAAGGAATATGTTCAACTATACACTACCTATCCTATGTAATTTATTAATAACTTTTTTTTATATTTCAGGATATTATTGCAGTCGGAGTTACAAATCAGCGTGAGACAACAATAGTATGGGACAGAAACACAGGCAAACCGTTGCACAATGCAATAGTTTGGTTGGACATGAGAACTTCTTCCACTATTGATAAATTGTTAGATACAGTGCCAAATAAAACAAGAAACAAAAATTATTTAAAGGTTGAATAGTTTTGATATATTTTTATATTTACTAAGTTGTTCTGGTTCAGGTTTTACCGTTTTACAGATCTGCCAGTCGAGTTCGAGTGTAATCTAATATAGCACAAATTAACAGTGATTGTGAAGAAATCTAGACAATAACTGGCAGGTATAAAAACATGTATATTTAACATCTTCTGTACCATATCCTTGCGAATAAATATCTTTATCTTTATAATAATATAATGTAAAACCCAGAATAATTACTATAGATAAGAACTACAGTAGTCGCACGCGGAGTGAAGCCATTTGCCAAGTTGGCCTTAAAAGGCTACGTTCATACATTATTCGTGCGTCGTGTACGTGTCCGCCAGCGACGTAAAATAAATAGAAGCGCTATCTCGTATAATCAACGTGTTCCAAATTCAATCGACGCAACCTACTGCCCTTGCCATCTACAACAATAGTATTGATGTGTGGAAGTTGCGTAATGCAAGCATTGCAGTAATGGACTTCCCGTTTTTGCTTCATAATGGAATTGAAAGAAAATTAATTTTTACTAGTTAATGCGTTATTAACAATTTTATTAACAATTTTTACGGTGAAATAGTGGGTTACTTAACAAAATACAAAACTACGCCAAAGAATCACTCAATACAGGCCTCACAAATTTAGGTATGTATGCTCTCTGGACAGCTGTCTAGTGAACTGATAGCAGTACATTTTGCGCGGGCCCGCCTTCTACCTGCGTTGCTACTGACCTGCTTTTGGTCTGTTCGAGCCTTTCATGATTTTTTGTAATACTACTCTAACCTAAGACACACCTCGGCCACTCAATACAATATGAATGCTAGCACCGCCTACATACGCAAGCTTACGTCTTATACAAACACGCACACACGTGAATAAATAGGGATGCCTGCCGCTCAAAATGCCGACTGCGTCACTGCGTTCCAATCGCTTCTCAGTAGTTCTCATAGATGGCGTTAGCTTGTGTACCGAAAACGACAGTGAAGACTACGATCGGGGAATGTGTTTTCGACCATAAATAAGCTTGCAATAGTTTTCTTACTTCTTTTCTACAATAAAGCAAAGTGTGAAGAATATTATCCCACATAATTTTAATTGTTATTTTAATTTGTTTTTGAGAAATAAGGGGGGCCGAGGTTAGGGAGCTTATTTTGTTATAACAAACCAATGTACGCCCCTGGTCGAAATAAGTCAAATATGAGCTACTTCTTAACGCCAACGCATTTATTATTTTCTTTATTACTTTCTCTTGAAATTAATTTTTTAAAGGCATTTTAAATCCGTTATTTTATTGACCGAAGTTAGGCCGCCTTTATATATCTTACTTAATACAATAATGAACTTTGAAAATTGCGGTCGACATTGGGCAACTCTAAAATCAGCCCCTTTTATTTATTTCAATAATATGATTGAAATCATTTATGATGAACATGATTTATTAACGTAGCTTGGTAATAAAATGAAATCTGCAAGCATTACAATTTATAATAATTCTTTCCGCTCTTATCATAAGTACGTAATTTTACAGTATAAATCTCTCACTATAGTTGTAAAATTAAACTTTCGCGGTAAGTAGATACCTACCTATGATAAAATACAATAAATAGGTACTCAAAGCAGATGCTTTGAAGCATTACAAGTTTTTTTTTTAAATACAAAAAAATCGTTTAATTTTAAAATTAAATGATCGCTGTTCTGTAGTTCTACCTATAAAGGTTTTACTGTGGCTTACCTAATTTCATCCTTCGGAAATCGAAAAAATCTTCTGTTTTCTTGTCTAGATGTAGACACACATCCATGTAAAACACAAACACTACAATTTTCAATAAAAATACAGCTATAGACACCATAAAATATATTGCATAACGCACTCGACTGGCGATTGACACCCATTGCAGTCCAATTGCCGTCAAACTGCAGGCACATGCGGGGCGCGGGTGAGGATCTTAAATCGGCGGGGGGCGGTGAGTGGCCGTTCTGTACGAGATAGTACTATTAGATATTCTGTGCCTAAGAGCTCGATTGACCAATTAATTAACACAATAAACAATGAACTTATTAGTTTATAAAGCAAATGTGATTTACGTATACTCCAGCAGAAGACTCTTGACTGCTGTTGTTTATTAACTAGGTAGTAAAAGTCAACTGTACTACTGTAATGTTTTAGTCATAGCACAGATAATATAATACTATAGTAGTCATAGGTAGGTTGTTTTAAAAGTACAATTCTGTACAATACAAACAAACATAATATGTGACATGTATAGCAAAAAAAAAAAAAGAATGTATGAAACAACTGATAAGATCAAACAAACATCCTAATTTTAATAGTGAAGATGGTTGGCACCCACCACCTGTTTGGAACCCAGTTCTTAAAATAATCAAGTCCCAAATAGCACGCTACATTGTAAAAGATAATTACATTGTGAGTGATTACTTCTGCATCAAAACGATTTTAATTAATTAAAAATTGTACAGTAAATGAAATATATTTTAGAAATATCTGTAAAGACGCTTGTCATCTATCTTATCTATCTTGGTATTCCTGCGACCACGGACACTGCAAAGCTTTCGAAACGTCAGGAAAACCATTTTAAATAATATACACAATTTAATCCGGTTAAACTTGTTAAATTATAATGATAGGATTTTTTATGAGATATAGATCTGCTCTTGACTGCAATCTAGACAGCTTTGTCAAGATGTGGTCGACGATGGATCAAGCAAACCTATTAGGTGCCGATTCACTCCAGCTTAAAAGGCGTTAGGGTTGTAAGTGCCCGGAAATACAGATGTTCTGTTCGGAATCTATTTATAATTAAGCAAAAAATTAATGAATTTGTTACATTATGATAATTATGATTTAAATTAACTTACAGCCATTATGTGGACTACCTTTGTCACCCTACTTCAGTGCTGTAAAATTAAGATGGTTGAGTGACAATGTTGATGCTGTAAAAAATGCCATGAAAAAAGGAACATGCTGTTTCGGAACCGTTGACACTTGGATCATGTGGAACTTAACTGGTAAATATGTGTGTACCATTGAGAAAGAAAATCCTAGCAAATAATAGGCCACTTGTGTCATTGTAAAAGGTGATTACAATACTAAATAAGATGATATTGAAAACACCATTCTGTGCCAAGCACTGTTAGTAATGTGCTCTCAAAACTGATGGCTCCGAGGTATGACGTGAATGATAACCAGTTGTCGACCGATTGATGGATTTGTTTGTTGTCTCTTTTTCTCTCGTTGCGTGAATCATCAGACGAAACGAGATAACAAACCTAACCGGTCGACAGCTGGTTATTGTGTGGTTCTGAATCGGGGAGCAGTTGTCAGACTTTCGGGCTACTGACTTTCTACCCGTAACGACTATCAGACATATTCGATACCCTCTGAAGCACGGAGGGGTCTCTATGTCGGAAAACGAACCATCCAAACAACTTATTGTGTAAATTTATACTGAAAATAAACATGTTAAAAATTGTGTCTTCCAAAATACTTACAGGTGGTCCTAATGGTGGAAAACATGTCACTGATGTGACGAATGCATCAAGAACTATGATGATGAACATAGAGAACTTGGATTGGGATCCATTATTGTTGAAATTTTTTGAAGTTCCTAAATCCGTTTTACCAGAAATAAAATCCAGTTCTGAGGTAAAATTTAATGTAAAATTATTGTTCTTAACAATCTTCATAAATAATAATATCATTAAAAACACTGTGTTTTCTTACTTGTCTTATTTAGTAAACAATCTTAGCATGTCTTTTCCATGCAATTCGTCAATTATAATTATTAAAAGACATTAGGTTAACAATTTCAAACACAATTTTTTTTTTTTTACCTAATTACCTACATGTGCGGAACTAGTAATTATATTTTATTAGTAGTTATTTAAATTTACTAAATAATACAAAGTACTAAATAATACAAGAGTGAAAACACAGACTCTATGTCACCGTATTATTGTGAGCGTCGTTAGTTTATAACTAGTGGTCCGCCCGGAACGGAGACCTTGCGTTAACTTTTTGACTAACTAAATCGACACATTTCTCTCAAATAAAAAATTATACAGTTTGAAGACCGAAATTGATGCTGTGCGTATCTTTTCCAAACATTATACACATATTCTTGTTGAATATTGAACCTTGAATGTACAGTCAAAAAATCGGAATCATGACCCACTCAGCCGATAATTCGTATGAAATTGTCAAAACCGTAAAATTTTCTTCTTATTAGCATCGTGCTGCACTTAGGACATTTTGAATATGAGGAAACTGTGTTAATACGGGTCAGAGGTCTATGCAATTTTGATTTGTTGTTAATCTATGACCTGAATATTTCTAAATATTCGCTCGACTCGTGCGTGTTGTGGTCACACACAGTTCTAACCTAACCTACCTGTCAAAGTTCCCTGTTTACTGTCAGTTGACATTTTCCAATCTCGCTAGAGTTAATAATAAACTGACGGTGCTTACAATTTTCCGGTGACAATGTGTATGTATATACAATATATACATACACATTGATTGTCTGCTAATTTAAGGTGTACGAAAATGAATTAAAACTTTGTGTATATTTTATTTTTCAAGGTATATGGCTACATTTCTGATGGACTACTTAAAGGCATCCCCATAGCTGGATGTCTTGGAGACCAACAGGCTGCCTTAGTGGGCCAAATGTGCTTGCAGAAAGGTCAAGCAAAAGCAACTTATGGTACTGGTTGCTTTGTACTGTACAACACTGGCGATGTTCGCGTAAACTCCAGCCGAGGACTTTTGACTACTGTTGCTTATCAACTAGGTAGTAAAAATCAACCTTGCTATGCCTTGGAAGGATCTGTAAGTTCTAAAAATCAATAATAAGTTGTAGATGCTTTTGTACACTTTGCACAAACACTGTCTTTCATTCATTATTGATTTAAAGGAGACTAGCTGAAAGTGGTCTATGAACCAGTTGAATGGAATGTGTTTATAGTTTTGAGAGTAGGTACATGTGAATGACGATTTTTTTTTCTTAAGACTTAACAATGCTGGCACTAAGGTTTTGATATAATACAAGTCCAAAATGTGATGAATTTGATTTTGGTTCTGTAGTAGAACTAAAAAGGAAAAAGTCGGTAATGAATATATGACCGTATTACATAGGACTATAACATAACTGGCCAAATGTGGGTGTACTATTACACCTCTGCCAACCCCTTCAGGGAAATACAGGCGTGATGTTATGTTATGTTGAATATATGACATATTTCACAGCAACAAACAAATCATTAACAGCTGAAACTGGACTATATATTCTAGAGAGATCAAACTGTATTTGGTTCTTCACAACCGATAGAGGTAAAATTATTTAGCATATCAACCCCCAGTTTCAGGAAGGCTGATCAATTTGATCTGTTGTCAAATCTCATGTCAGCTCCTGTGATTGGCCGGCAAAAATATTAACAACCAATCACAACGCTTGACCTGAGATTTGACAGCTGATTAGTTAATTTTTGCGTTGACCGGCCTTCTAGAAACTGGGGGTAAGTTGTGTTAGTAGCTATAGTATGTGGCGAAGGTGCTTTCGACAAAACAAATTTCTCCAGCATAAGTAATGCCCTCTCCAGACATGGAGTGGAACCATTGCTTTCAGACTGGATCACCAACATGCTCAGCAAAAGAGTAGTACGCTTAGAAGGTGAAGTCAAGGCAGCCATAATAGCTAAAGGCTGCCCACAGGGAGGAGTACTATCCCCCCTGTTATGGAACCTGGTCATCAACGACCTCATCACAAAACTAAACGCGAGAGACTTTTACACGGTGGGATATGCAGATGACCTTACAATCCTTGTTCCAGGAAAGGTCACGAGTACTGTCTGCAATCTTACCCAACAAGCACTACGTATCGTAGAACGATGGTGCAGAGAATATGAACTATCGGTAAACCCCACCAAAACCGAACTTATCATGTTCACGCACAAACGAGCACTAGGATCATATAGCCTCCCTAGTTTGTTCAATACAGAACTCCAGCTGTCCGCCGAGGTTAAATAACTTGGCGTCATACTTGATAGCAAGCTGACATGGAGTAGTCACATCGAAAACAAACTAAACAGGGCCAGTATCACGTTTTGGCAGTGTAGGAGAATGATAGGCAAACGGTGGGGACTGTCACCTAAAGTAATCTTATGGCTGTACAAAACAGTGATCCGACCCATGATAACATATGGTGCAGTGGTTTGGTGGCCGCGAACTAAATTAGTTACAGCCGCAAACAAACTGCAACGGCTCCAGAGACTAGCCTGTGTGGCCACCACGGGCTGCATGAAAACAACTCCAACGGCAGCGCTGGAAGCCTTACTAGACCTTCCTCCACTGCACCTATTTGTCCAACAAGAGGCTGCAGTGGCGGCGGTGCGGCTTAAATCGCTGGGTCTCTGGAGAAACTGCAAAACACACCACACTCTTATACTCGATGAACTCTCTGAGGAATTACCATTTATGCGAGCAATTAACGACCGCATACCGAAGGAGTTCATTTTTGACAAAAAATACAAGATCCAACTGTATGAGGACCATCTGTGCGAGGGTTTGAATCCTAGAGAACTTAGGATCTTTACAGATGGATCCAAAACGGAATCAGGTACAGGATGTGGGGTCTTTTCAGAAGACCTAAACATATTCATCTCTACGCCACTGGGTGTCTACAACACGGTATTTCAAGCTGAGTGTATGGGCATCTTACTGGCAACTGCAGCAGTCATGGCACGGGAGGTAAAAGATCACTCTATTAGAATACTCTCCGACAGCATGGCGGTTCTACTGGCTCTCAACAGTTGTACTGTCAACTCTGGGCTCATCTACGAATGCCACCAGAAATTAAATCAGGTAGGCAGCTCCAACAATATAACCCTACAATGGATTAAAGGTCATAGTGGTTCTAGAGGCAATGACGCAGCGGATGAACTCGCTAGGAGGGGATCGAGTACAGACGTGGTAGGACCTGAACCCATAATACCTCTCCCTTTCGGTCATTTACGTACTCTGGTAAGGAAACGCACTAGAGACAAACACAACTACTCCTGGATAAACCACGAGGTATGCAGACAGGCTAAGGAAGCACTCCCCGTCATCGACGGTAAGATCACCAAACAGCTCCTCCGGCTGTTAAAACAACACCTACGTACGGTGACAGCCGCCTACACCGGACACGGTTCATTTAACAAACACCTCTTTGTCATAGGTGTGACTGACAGTCCTCTGTGCAGAGCCTGCATGGAGACAGAAGAAACAGCGGCCCACGTGCTTCTGAACTGCCCGAAGGTCGCCTCATACAGGGCTAAGTACTTCGGAGATCCGGGTACTCTCCGAGAGACATTCAGCAACATCAAGCGTCTGCTGGCCTTCCTCGAGCAGCTGGGGTGGCTCGAGTAAACAAGTTATTCCCACCCACACGCAAAAAACACGCCGAGCGTGGAGTTGCGGAAAATGGCCCGTTATACCAATACCAATACCAATAGCTATAGTATTGAGATGCAGTAGATTGTCGTGGTATGAAATGCGATGCTGAAGAATCAAGAGTATGTTATGCGAAAAGTTTTGAGCATGGATGTGGATGGATATGTCACGGTTAGAAACCGAAGTGGGGGTTAGAACTAGGTGTAGCCGGTCGCAGTTGGTTAAACCTAAGTGTTTCCTATTTATTCTCGTCTAGAACTAGGTGTAGCCGCTTACGTTCGGTTAAAACTAGTTCTAACCATCGTCATACTGGTTACAACAACACTTCTCATCAAAAACATCGGAACATCTCGCAAGTTTCTGTTTTGAATGGATTATTAGAAAGATATTCATTTTAATAAATTAATACTAAATGCTAATCAGTAGTTGGTTACTACCAACTACTGATTAGCGCAAAACCCGACCCATGCCTCTGCGTTTCGTGTGTTGTTGTCCATATAAAAACAGGAAACATCTATGAAATATGATCGCAGATAAAAAAGAAGAAGAGACATTGTAGTAAAAAATCATCTAACAAGGACCATGTTTGCCTGTAGACAATTTAACAAACGATCTGCTCAGCTATATAACAGAATCAATACACTGATATTTATTCAAAAAACCATTATGACACCAAAAAATTGATAATTGAATTAATTGAATGGGTAATAAAAACACTTACTTACTGTGATACTGAGACACTTCTACAACACATACATTGATACTCCCTCCCCCCCCCTACATATACATTCACATACACACACACGCACGCCTAATTCGTAAGCAAATCGTTGTTTTTAATATTAGCACCTAGATAAACATACTAGTATTATATTCCAGCATTGATTATATAAGTTTTGCTTGAATTCATAGATTATTATATGTACGTCTTGTTATAGAAGAGTAGAGTCTCCTAATACAGGCAATTCTTGCTTAAAAGGAGGCTTCAATCACAAATTGTAACCACTAAAACCTGTATTTGCAAATAAACTATTTTGACTTTGATTATTGAGATCAATTATATACAAATAATAGGTAAATACAAGCTATCGCGGAGTTATGCACGGTGGACATGAATAATGTGCGGTATTGTTGACGTGATCAGGGGGTCTACTACGAGTACACTTACTAAAATACTTTCATCGTTTTCGTAGACTTATTCATAAATCAGTAGTTCCTCCTCGTATCCGCTAGGGACGCTACTGATTTCGAATGAAAGCCATCGAATTCGATGGAAGTAGCCGTAAGTGTCAAATCCGTATTAGGCCCCCGTTGTACTGACGAAAGTGACACTTGTTTCTGAATAGTTCATGCTACGAGGTACATCATCAGTAATGCGTCGGTTGTACAAGACTAGTCCCTGTACTTGTAAATCAAATTTTAGGTGGCCGTTGCTGGGGCGGCTTTAGGCTGGCTGAGAGATAACATTGGCCTTTTAGAAAATGCCAAGGATTCTCAAGGGATAGCTGAAAAGGCAACGGAGAATGGTAGTGTTGTATTTGTACCAGCTTTTAGTGGTTTGTATGCACCATATTGGCGTCAAGATGCTAGAGGGTAAGTAATTCAAATGTGAATGGAAACATTTGGGCCCACTTCTCGAATAATTTACATATGAATTAAAGGGTGTTTTCAAATAGAACATAAGTTACTGTTACGACGAAGGCCTAGTGTCTGTATCCTCGGAATTATACCGTCATATAAAGTTATTACTGTAGCTTGACCGGATAACGTTAGGTAATTAGGTACCGACATTTATACCTAGGAATTCGGAAATACCAACCACTCCTTGCAATGCTGCTTTTTAAGATTTTAAGATATGATTTGATGGATGAGGAAAATTAATAAATCTCTTGAATAAAGTTAAACAAACGAGCTTCAGTTAGTAAAACAGATCAAATTGTAAAAAATCCGGTAAAACATCACTTTTATGACGACATAACTCCGAGCACACTAACATTTGATCTATGTGTACCTATTTGGAATACATTTCCTACGTAAAAGCCCTGCCTAATTATTATTATTACCTACAATTAAGTACTGGACATAGGCTACATACCGACATCCATTCTCCTTTGTAACAAACCATTATAAATTAACAAACCATAGCATTTTACTAAACAATTAGTTTAAATTTCCATTTTATTTTAGTGTAATATGTGGCATCTCGGAAGATACAAACTCAAACCACATCGTGAAGGCAGCTCTAGAAGCTGTTTGTTATCAAGTGCGTGATATCTTGGATGCTATGAACGAAGATTGTGGCATACCTCTCCAGCTACTGAAGGTACTTCTTTTAAATTTTAAACGTGACAAATCTCGCCACCTTTGCTAGCGCCATATATGTGAGGATGCATTTACTATTGATTAATTTTGTTTTGTGATTTGACGGAGTGACAGTATCGATAGGTATCATTTTCCTTTCGACCACCACATGAGGCGGACAATTTAACCAAAAAAAGTTATTATCCACAGATTCGATTGAGATTTTAATTTTTTCTCGCTACCAGTGGCGGCGGTTTTGGTGGTGGCGGAAATTATCCGATAACACCAAAAGTATTTTTAGTACTTAGTGACCGTGTTGAAGTATCGAGGACACATGGGCATTTTGTTCATGTTGATTTTTAACGTCCGTGGCCTTGTTAGGTTTGGTAGAAGGTAGGTTGAACAAAGAACGGGCAGAAATATATTGTGAAGGTTAGAGCAATTGAAGTTTTCTAGACAGACCACAAACCACTGTCCTATCTGAAGGCCAGTTCTCGTAATTAAAAACGTTCCAAATATAGTTCCAAACTAATGTAGATGTTCCTGTTTTCCGTTTATTTGAGACATTTAGGTCATTAATGTCATCAATAAACTGCAAACACGAATACCTACTGTCAGGAGATTGAAATATTATAAAGCATTGAAATTATTTTGGAACTATATTTTGAACGTTTTAAATCACGAGAATTGGCCTTCAGATTGTACTCGTCTTGATAAATTTGCATTTCCATCTGCTAGGAAACTTCTAGGAATCCTCAAAATCAGTCAGACAGTAGCTTAGAAGTAAACTGCGAAGAAGTGCGATCGGTATATCAAAAAGTACTCTGCGCGCGACAGTTTGTTTCAGAGACAGTTTACGCTTGCAAGCTTGGTTTTCGGCAGGCACTAAGCAGACGCAGCAAGTTCATAGTTTAAAATTGTTTTAAATCTCGAATCATTCCATACACTTGTCGTAGCAAAAAACAAGAGAAGGATAAAAGAATAATAATGTTAGCAACGTGTAATTGTCATATTATTTTGAGTTAACTAAAGCGCAAATCAGCAAAAGCGCAGGACCGGTCGTTGCGGCGATGCTTGGGGGAGGCCTATGTCCAGCAGTGGACGTCTTTCGGCTGAAATGATGATGATGAAAGCGCAAATCACACACAAGGCAGGTGCGGGTCGGGTCGGGTTGGGTCCGCGGCTGGTATATTAATCTGTTTTTATATGGACAACATCACACGAAACGTGGACGCGGGCCCGATCCGCGCCGGACCCGCACCCGCGCTGTGTCTGGTTTGCGCTTACCTTTTTTGAGTCAAACACAAGTTTGGTGTTATTCTACTGAATGCAACTTTTTTCGTTTTGTCATTAAACGAAAACTGACTGAAAGTGTATATATGTAATTTCTTTAAGCATATTGGATCTTCATCCATGTTCGCAACTTTATCTTAACCTCTTCAAAAATTACAGTAAAATGATTTAAACTCGATTCTGCAAATCGATGCGAACGGCGCACCTGCAAAACAACATTGTCAAATAATAACAATACTCTTTCTCTTTCACCTCGCACGGCGTGCACTTTCTCTGTCTTTCTTTTCTTAAGCGCGATGCGACTTACTTAACTATAGAAGTTTTTAAACTTTCGCGAATTTCACTCATATTGAACTAAGTTTACGGGACTTGTCGCGCCCAATTAAATCAAAATATAACAAACATTTTGACTAACCTCGACGTTTCGGTCAAGTTGCATTGGCCGTGGTCACGAGCAGACTGTTAAATGTTTGTTATATTTTGATTTAATTGTGCGCGACAAGTCCCGTAAACTTAGTTCACTACTTAACTATATTACAAAGTCTTATTTATATATAGTTATATATTGTTTTTATATTTCTTGGGTTATCGACAGGGCACTTATTTTGACTAACTATGATTTTCTAAACATAATCTCAACTACAACCAGCTGATCACGGGGTCAACGGCCGCGCGACGAGCGAAAAGAATTTTTACTTGTATAAGACTAGTCATTCATATTTTTTCTAGTTTTATTATAATTTGATATTATCCATCACGTCTGTGAAGTTTCGCCATCTAATTTGATTTAACCTTACATGTCTCACACCCACAAGTAAACTTTTTAAAACTGCTTTTCATTCCTTGTTTACAGGTCGATGGCGGCATGACGTCCAACGCCTTAGTCATGCAAATTCAAGCTGATTTAATTGGCATTAACGTAATTAAGGCGGGGTTTACTGAAAGTACCGCTTTAGGGGCTGCACTTGTTGCCTACTGGGCAGTAGAACCTTCTAAACACGGTTTTGCTATACCAATGACAAGTGGAACCACGTATACTCCTCTTATCAGTGAAGATGAACGAGACATGAGGTACAAGCAATGGAAAATGGCTGTCGAGCGATCCTTAGGATGGGAACAAAATTAAAAGTATGTTATGAGAAGCGTTATTAGAGCCTGTGACGCGGTTCGATTAATGGGAAACACATGTATATGTCATAATATAATAGTATGTTCTATAATATAAATAAATAAAATAATGTTGCTTATACAACGTGTATCAGAAATGCGTGGTCATATTTTAAGAGCTCATTCAGGCCATAGCATAGAACAACTTTTACTATGGGACCAATCCTGAAATCGCGAAAAAAATATCAGCTGTTTCTTACTAAATCATCGTAGTCACTCGAGAAAATGTGAGGAAAAACTGTTTTTTTTTCGCGATTTCAGGCTTGGTATAGTAAAAGTTTTTCGATAGTATCCCCTGAACACAGAGCAGTAAGCCTCAAGACGCCGCATAAACAAAGTTTTGCCTGCAAACACAGTCGTAAAATGTTGGCGGGGACCGGGGGGCGGACGGCGCGTTATGATTGGTCGGCTCAAAAGTTCGGTTGTGTGATTCCGTATGATTGGTGCCGCTCGCTGACGGACTGATGTCCTGATTGGTGGCGGGGTGTGTGATATGCAGTAGTACTGCATATGCGTGGTGACCGGGGGTGACCGGCTAATTGACGTCTAGAGGTTTACTGGTCTGTGCCCTGAATAAGCTCTTCAAATATGACCACGCATTTCTTATACACGTTGAGTTGACGAAACTTCACAGATGTGAAGGGTATCCAAATCTAATGATAATAAAACAAGAATAAATCTAATTTTCTTAACTCATAGTTTCGTTGAAGTCAGCTGATCACGGGATCAAGTCACGGGACGCGTGACCTTGCAGCTCTACGATTCAGAACCACACGATAGCCAGATGTCGACTGATTCGGTTTGTTATCTCTCACTTCTCTACAGTATTCTGTTTAATCCCAAGACCCCCTTTATCTCAAAGAAAGTTTCAAGTTCCTTCATGACACACATACACGACACTTAAGATCATCGGAAAACTTGAGGCTTCTGATGCCAATGCATTCTACAAAATTTTATGATAAATGTTTTACTGTTTAGGCTGTGCGTCTGTGGAATGAGTTACCTGTGTCTATACGGCGAGCTCAGTCACTGTTTTCATTTAAAAAATTCGTTAAAGAATACTACATTACCAAATAGATTATAATTTATTAAGACATTGCCTAGGTATCCAATCTCTATTCTAAATTGTAAGATTATTTATTTATATATATATATATATATTTATGATACCTATATGTGTAATATATTTTGTGCTATTTATTTTGGTTTATTAACATGCAGTAGTACGCCACGGACTGCCTTCATTATCTAGATCTTACGTCTTTTTGTCCATCCAAAGGTTGTCTGGAAGATAACATTTTAAGCGATAAGACCGCCCATGTACCCATAATTTATACGTTGTTCCTGTTTACTACTATTTTCATGGTGTTCAATAAAGTATATTCTATCTATCTATCTTTTTTTCTCGTTATGTGAATCATCAGACAAAACGAGATAACAAACCGAACCGGTCGACAATTGGTTATCGTGTGGTTCTGAATTGGGGAGCAGGTTAACATAATATTTTTTAAGAAATATGGTGCTTAAAGGTATCCTGAAAATGATCGTGAACAGGGTAGACTGCCCATTTATGAATAGTATAGATTTCATGTTTAATGTATTTGTATAATTTTATTGGTTTCATTTATGATATTAATCTACTTCATTTGTAATTTCATTTATTTAATTATTTTGTTTTATTTGTGACATTACAAAACAATAATGGATCTATGTTATGTGAGCAATGAATTAATTATTATTATTATACTGCTTAAATCAGTAACACAGATTATCATAATAATATGATATTAAGAATACTGAACAGGAGATAACTATAATTATTATTATTTGCAAGGTCTTATCATGATTAAAATTCAAGATTTTGTGACTTGGAAAAATTAGGCACGCAATATTAATAAAAGGCGTAAAAAATACGATTCTCTAATGACGTCGATAATTTAGAAAAAACGGCAAAAAGCAACCGTTATCATTCACACCTATTATTTACGCAATGAAATGCAGAGTTATTACACTATGATGTTATTATGTTAATTATTGATTATTTTAATCATAAATACGTATACCTATTTAATAAGTAATCAACCAGCGAAAATCTAAAATAGCTTTCAAGTTTTATTTACTTATCGATTATTTATTATTAATTCGACATTAGTAAAGCCATATTTTTCTAACATTTTTTATAACCAAAAGTGTAACATGTTTTTGTAACCAAAAGTGGGCGTGGCCTAGCTTTTTGGCCATATTTGATTGGCCTATACTAAATAATACCATGTTTTGTTAGATTTTTGTTGCTGGATGCCCGGATTCACACCATTTGAATCATTACCATGATACCCCTTACAAATAATATAAAGTCTGTTTTTTCTCACTTGTATTATTTAGTAAACAATCATGGCATGTTAATTATATTTTATCAGTAGTTATTTGAATAAAGAGACATGCCATGATTGTTGTTTTGTTGTTGCAGTACTAGAGTACTGCACATGTATTTTGGTTAAAAAATGTTATTTAGTGTGTAAAATTGTTAATATGTCTGTTGATAATTATTATTGACGAATTGCATTAAAAAGACATGCTAAGATTGTTTCTAAATAAGACAAGTACAAAAAACAGAGTGTATACTATTTTTGTAAGTTTGTTAACGTCGTTAACCTGTCTCTTTAGGTATGTTAAATTTGGACCTTAGAATTTAGAATATCGTTTTTTAAGAAGCTAGTGAAAAACATAAAAAACTGAATATTGTAAAGTTAATCTCTTTACTTTTCTGGACTCCTATCTCATGTTTGTCTAGTTATTTTGAATCTAATAAATACATAAATAATGAAAACGGACAATTTTTAATGTCTATTCTATTAGAGATACTACCTACTATACAGTTTTTTTTTTATACATATCACGCCCGTTGAAGTAATTCTAGACAGTTTCGTTGTGTGGAAGCACAGATGTCTATTAGTTATTCAAATACTGTGAAATTATATAAATGGTAATTATTTTAATGTTTAGTGTGGCGTCACATCATGCCAAATGCAAGATGCAGTTTAATTTTGGTGAGTTGCGCGCACTGACCTCTATTATACTAGTACGTTTGACTACATAGGACCAAGGAACATAATACCATAGGACTGGCTGTTGACAACATAATAATGAAGACATTTGATTTCCGCCATTTTGGCGCTGTTAGCAGTGGCTGCAGTGGTATTGGTCCACAGAACTCATGTTAGAGATAAGACAATGACATTTTGCTTAAAACAATACGACGGCCATTTGCAATTTTAGTTCCAGGGACCAAATTTGGGGGCGCTTTGATTGGGCACAATTGGGGCACAATGAACTTCTATCATTTTGAAAGACAGCCTGTCCAGCGTACTAGTATATTAGAGGTCAGTGGTTGCAGGTAATTTTAAAAGCTTTGCAAGCTTTTTCCTAATACAACGCGACTATCACAAATTGGTGCGATTTTTTTTCGTGACACGGCCTTATCGCGTGAATGCTAGTTTAAGGACACCTATTCGAAACACGAATAACGATACGAATATTTGATCGCGGGCTTGCACAAACAAAATTTGCGCGACCTTGCGGTGGTTGTATTAGAACAAAGCCTAATCATATCAAAGCTCGGCTGCGGGATTTCATTTGGTGTGGTGTTTCGTTACACTTGCAAAAAAGTTATTTGATGTGCTTTTTTATTTCAATTTTATTCATTTATTTATTAGTAGATGTAAATCGTCCTTGTTTAATGTAAATATTAAATTATTGTTTGTTGTAAACTATTGTTATTTTTTGTTTCGGCCTTGATTCGTTTGATATAATTTATGGCATAGATATATAAACATTCCATGCTATATGGTAGCTTAAATGTTGATAAATTTACCATGGGCTACTACAGTCGACCGCACGTCAGTGGCAACAGTTTTACCCCGACAGTGTCTTTATTTTGTAAGTAGTGAGGGCGTCATTAAAGTGTTACTACTTACATGCGGTCGACTGTATAACAATCTGATATCGAATTATGAACTACCTATAACTAGTAATACATTATCATCGCCTTCAATGGTTTTTTGTTGTTGTTTATACCTTGAAAGCTTGGTTCTTATAGTCTTCGTATGCATATACATATATGGAGGTACATTGTTAAGGAAATGTTGCTTCAATGTAGGTAGGTATATCTGTTGGTGCAGGATCGCGTCGTTCATATTTTCTTTAAATTATGCGGGCATTCGCAGTATAAATTTTTTTTTTCTTGGATAAAACAAGTACCTAATTTATATACAGGGGGTTTCAAAAGACTTCTATCAAATAATAAAGAATACGTATTGTACCTACCTACATTCGGCCAAAGAAAATCTTAACCACATTAAATGTGGTTAAGGTTCTCAGAACCTAGTTATATAAAGTGTGACTGAGTATGCGACGTCGGTCGAATCTGTCAAGACGGCAGTATAAATTGACAAGTTATGGTTACCTACTCTGAAAAAGTTGTCAAAGTTGTTATAGGCCAAACACAGATAACGGAATATAAGGAAATTGGGCAAGCCGCCTAGTTTGCAGGTGCCCGAGTGTCGCAAGCTCATCTTACGCACTTGTTTGCAAGAAACGCATCAATAATTTAAACAAAAATCACGCACACACAAAACACGCACGCTTGTGTCCTTACGGCATTCTGGAAATAAGAGATTTTTTTCTCTCAAACGCGCACATACTTGGGAAGTTGGGAGCAACTGACGGTGAACTAGCGGCAGTGTATGCCCGCTGTGCATACAACGGCCAGCCTTTACGCGGCGGCTTGTCCTTTAGTATTCTGTTGCTCTGAGAGGCCAACCGTCCCTACCTGCACGATCTAATTATTGTAATCTGAAAAGATTTTATCGTATTAACCAAAGTAGGTACAACATACATAGACAGTAGGCACCGATGAATAGTCAAGTTTGTCGCCACTTATTTTAAGATATTTAAAACACACATCACATTCATGATATTAAAGATTATTTTTACGAATGCCAAATATAATTTAATTTTGTAATAAAATTTGTACAACCTACAATAAGAATAGGCGAATTCTGTAAAGCAACGGTTTCTTTCATCAAGGAACGGTTAATAAGAAACAATACATTTTCTACTGTTTTGCGGCCGCCGGCGGCTTTGCCCCCGTTGATGTGTTAATCGAAAAAAAAAAAGCTTATTCTACAGACAAAACATAAAATATTCGGAAAAGATTTTGGAACTGTCAAATTAGTCTACAAGAAACATACGTGTGACTTGACACAGCCTTTCCCAGGAGTGTCTAAAATGTTTCTATTGCTTTACCCTATTAATGAACAGCTTGCTAATGATACAGCTCTTTTAATTATATGTAGATTTAATAATAACGTTTCTGATTCTGATTCAACTAATAAATACACATGTCCCTTACGTATCGATTTAAGATGACTTATACTATTGCGTCTAAAGAAATGCTAAGAGGCCACAGACATAGTAAAAAGTATAGACAGTGCTGCGAACAATCATAGTGAAGCCAATAAAACCGTGCTCCTCCGTGTACAAACCAGCGCTCACGCACACACATGCACCTTAAACCGTGCTCACCCGTCTCAGTTCACATGTCGCGGCATCGTCCAGTAAGCATCGCGAAAACAAACATCCTTCAGATGCATGTTGTGTACGTGAACACTGGTTGTACATGAAGGAGCACGGTTTTTGTTGGCTTCACTATGGTTGTTCGCAGCACTTAGTCTATATTTTTTACTATGTCTGTGTAAGAGGCATGCAAAATGTAGATATGAGTTACACATGTAACATTATTTTTTGATGTGTCAGTATCATAAGAAATGAACTACATTTAAGTGAGAAGACCTATTTGTAAATACTTATACAGCCTTATTCGAATAATGACTGTAATAACTGAATGAAAATATGACTTGCAATAAATAACTAGAACTATAAGTAGCCTGCGAGGGAAATAAAAGTTGGTTGGTGCTTAACAGAATCGACACCATAATGTGCTATTATTATCATACGGTAAGAAACTACTATATTTGTATCGTGTCTATCTGTCTAGCAGGCCCCAACAAGATTTTTCGAAGGGCGATAGCTTATCATAAAAGCTTTATTGTGTACCTAACACAGACCAGTAAGCCTCAAGACGCCGCATAAGCAAAGTTTCGAATGACAACACAGTCGTGAAATGTTGGCGGGGACCGGGGGGCGGACGGCGCGTTATAGTTGGGCGGCTCAAAAGTTCGGTGGTATGATTAGTGCCACTCGCTGACGGAGTGACGTCCCGATTGGTGGCGGGACGTATGATATGCAGTGCTACTGCATATGCTTGGTGACCGGGGTATCCGCCTGATCGGCGTCTAGAGGCTTATTGGTCTGTGGTACCTAAACAATAATAATTATAAATATTTTATAACTCAACAGTTTTAGATATAATGACGTTTTAATGCAGCATCTGGCTAGCGGGCCCCCAAAAGTTTTTACCAAGATATCATTCTTTTTATCCAATAAAGATAAGATTAATGTACCTATTTTGTTATCTACAAATCCTGAATTGCAAGTTTTCAATTGCTAAACTTTAGAATATATTCGTAAATTAAATGATAATCTAGCCAGCAAGCCCCTACAGTTTCTGTAGAGGCCCGCTGGCTGGATCGTCATTTACATAATAGGTACATAATCTTAGCCTCGTTGGACTAACTTGTTGTTCAATAAAAGGCATGATATTTTGGAAAAAATCCTTTGGGCCCGCTAGCCAGCATTAAAACGACATTATATCCAAAACTGTTGAGGTACAAAATATTTATAATTAATATTATTTATGTACAAAATAAGGCCTTTATGATAAGTCATCGCCCGTCGCAAAAACTAGTTGGGGCCTGCTAAATAGATAGACACATTTCTAACTAACATTAATGTTCTAATGATTTTGTGTTTATTGCTAAAACTAGAGGTTAACAAATAAAACAAAAAATGTGTAAAATAATAATGGGTTTTTATATAAATTGGGTTAGATTAATGTTGGTATCCTGATTTTGTAATTATTACATCCTAGATATTTAGAATATTGTTTTGTGAGACATTTTTTTGTTATGATTATATTTATAAAGTGTTCTTTTAATAAATGGCCATAAATCGAATCAAATCATCCGTTGTTTTCTTTTCTTAACATGTATAAAGTTACAATATATGCCTCATTTTAGTAAATGGAACACCTAAGTACCTAGGTAATTAGGTTCCTTTTTTGTTTTCGAAGTGAAATCCTTAAGGTGGGCACTGGCGATGTGTTCGGACGTCGTTTTGACAACTACTTCCAAAAAAGCTTGAATTGTTTTAAAAATAACATACGTTTTCAACATTCACGGGCAGATTTTGGAATGCGGCCACGCCTTTGGACTTTTGGTGGCATCGTCAGTGGCACGCTTTATGGTTATCTTCAGTATGCCGATTATTAGTGGTCTCCACTCAAGGACTCATTTGCTCTAACGGTCATCGTCGGTCCTTCGATAGATATGTCCAGCCCACTGCCTCTTCAGCTTGCTGATCATACAAGCTATATTGGCAAACGCAGTGTAGGGCGACCAGCTAGGTACACCGATGACCTGAAAAAGGTAGCTGGGGTGGACTGGATGCGAAAGGCGCAGGACCGATTTTTGTTGCGCAACTTGGGAGAGGCCTATGTCCAGCAATGGACTGCGGTAGGCTGAGTTGATGGTAATGATCCTCCGTTTTGGGAAGGCGCAGTACCTACTAAAACCACACGCCATCCTTTGCACAAAATAGAGGAGCTTCGGAAACGTTTTTTTTTTCGCTCAAAATAATGATATTGTTCCAGCCATTGTTGTTGTTTTGTTGTCAAATTAATCCACAAGTCAATTCAAGTGATTTTATGACTAATAGTATCATCTACCAACAAGCAGTAAATAATACTCATGGAAAACACAAACTTATACTAGCGTAAGTTTATGGGAAAACATTACCCTAGCTCTATAAGCTATATTTAATCGATAATTAATAGCTTGGGTAGCTATAGAGCCAGGATAACTGTAATTGTACTGACTCCTGACACAGGAAGTCCTAGTTCGGGAGTCGGGGCACCACGTGAATGTATTGTAATGTTTCATTTCAGCCAAAAGACGTCCACTGCTGGACATAGGCCTCCCCCAAGCACTTTGTTGGGGTGATATGCCATAATCGTCACGCTTGGCAGGCGAGTTGGCGATCGCAGTTGGTTGGTTAAATACTCAGAGAACGCTTCTGCCCATCCTCTGGTGAATCCCTTAGTCGCCTTTCACCCATGAGAAGATATAGGGTGGTGGAATTCTTTACGCCCGGCAGCACATGGAACACCACGCGGGATATATAGGTTACCCAAATTAACCCAATTCAGAGTAGATTCCATTACCAGCTCTAAATGCGATTGCGATAAAGGATTTTTGTATTTGATAATTCATTGTTTTCCGAAGAAAAATGATTATCCAAAAGCTATTTATTTTCGCTGCAGCTTTACATTATATTGATTATCGTTTAATTGCGGCAGTTCTTTGTATTTATTGTTCATTTCACTATTTTGGTGCCATTTAGAGTCCAAAATTAGTCTTTGAAATTGCTATTGACCTTAATAGCTTTTCCTAGAATGGATTGAGTTAGGTTTATATGGTAGTTTAATTAAGAGGTCTACTTCATTTGAATTATTATTATTTATGCAAGACAAAATACTTAGGTAGGATCAGTAGCGAAATTCGCGGCGAAACGATAAAAGCTAGCTGTTATACATAGCATGAAACTACCTTCGTATAAAATAGGTTAGGTTAGGTTTTCGCGATCACTACATATTATAATAAAACAAATTTAACCGGATTACATCGCATATATTATTTAAATTGGTTTTCCTGACGTTTTCATTCTCGTTTTTCGTTTTCGTTTTTAGAAATATCTACTTGTAGTTTTCCTGCGACCACGAACGCTGTAAAGCTTTCGAAACGTCAGGAAAACTAATTTAAATAATATACGCGATGTACTCCGGTTAAACTTGTTTTATTTATAAATATTAAAGTGTTATGTTTTAAGCTTGATTACACCAACGATTATTCTTTGGTTAAACGACTGTTTAATCACAATTCTAGTACAGTTTTAAAGTTATCGACGGTTTAACCAGAGAATTAACGTTGATGAACATAGGTCTTAGTAGTAGAGCTTCATGTAAAATAGCTCGTCCGGGGAAGTACTATCACCGTACCTAATTTTGCCGCCAAACAGTGATGCTTGCGTTGTTGTGTACGAAGGGTACGGGTGCCGGTGAAATTACAATCACAATTCACATGTGACTTTTCATCTTCATGTTTCAGTTTGGCGAACTGACTTGCGGTACCATTTAGGCAACAGCCTAGGTGGTCTTGCAGTTGTTATGGGCGAAGCTAAGCGCTTAACACCAGGTGGGCCTTTAGCACAACACGTTCGTTAGAAGCATTTTCGAACAAAAGACATAAACGCGCCGTCTGACATTCGGCTGGGCTGCGTGAGTGCTATTTACATAATCCTTTTAGTTTGTTGCTAATTTGACGTTGTATAAGTTTCAGTTATTGAAGTTTCAGACCGAGTATTAACTGCCAAAAACATCACAGATGACCCAATAAGTCCTGTAGGCTAATTCACGTAGCTAAAGAAGTGCAGTTGCAGCGCAGTTGTAGTTAAGTTTCGATCAAAACAATGCTGTTCGTATTCTCTTATCTACGGCGATCGCTGTCTGAAACGAACTGCAGCGTCACTGCAACTTGATCGGTGCGTCATAAAATTACGTGAATAAGCGCCCTGATACGAATAGGAGGAACATTTATCATTATTTTCAGGACTATGTATATTAATAAGGACTTTGTTGCCACGTTCAATAGCAACACTTATTCTTTAGTAAGCGGCAGCTAGAGGTCTCTGTTTTCTAAACAGAGAGACTGCAAATACGTGCGTCCGTCCGAGATGTGGTAGATAGTGGACCTCTCGTTGGCTACCCTTGCGATCGCTGCACACGTCTGGGGTTTGTGGGTCCTAGCGAGTGTGGAAACCCCATCCGACCATTTGTGCATCCGTATGGATGTCTCGACTTCTATTGCCTTTGTGTAGAGTCGTCTGGCTCTCCAGATGAACTGCACGCCTGATAAGTCAAGAAATCTTGCAATATTCTGGCTCTTCTGTAATATCTCCGATTATCAAGTGCATAATGCTCTGTTTACTCTTCACCTGAACGCTGTTTATTCTTTTAATAGGCAGTTCTGTCTCTGCTTAATGTTGACTGAGGTAGTCACGGTCCAGGGAAAATATGTATGGATATGTGTGGAGTGATGATAGTCAAATCTGATATCAAATCAAACTTCTATGTAAAACAACAAAATACAGTTTTTTTTTAGTATTATGTGGATTGTGCCGGGTGGATGAGAATTTCGATACCACGAGCAGTGTTCGCGGTAGCTTAGTGGCTAAAGCACTGGAGTACTGAGCCAGGAGTCGTAGGTTCGAATCCTGCTCGATGAGCGATTTTTTCTTAACACAATTTAAATCGTAAGATTTCGCTTCGCATGCGTAAATGCGTTAAAAATAATAAAATAATTATGTGGATTATAATTTGTTCACAAATCTACATTTAGGTATAACTAAAATAAGTATATGAATATAAAGGTAATTTTATCCTCAATGGATTTACGTGATAGTGCCATTATTAACAAATCACCACGTCCAAATGAATCGTGTAACGAACATTAATGTTGACATCTAACTAAATTCGCCACTATCTGTCATGACGAGGTTCATAATTGGGTGTCTGTTGTGGGATGACCACTCGGCGTGGCCCTTTCATAACTATTAACAAGTAGCAAGTTAGCCCCTCATCGCCATAGACACATGTATGGTTGGCGTGAAGTTAAGTGCAGAGCCGTGTAGTGGCGCTCGTACGACAGCCTGACGGATGGCGGAGTGGGGCCACGCCGCATCTTGCGCGGCCCATGTGAACCCTCCACAACGACATACGAAACTTACGTAGATACTCTCGTATCTGCTAATTATATGTGGCTCATTTTTTAGATCAAAAATACAGCCAAGGAACGAAATTAGGAGTTCTATGTATAATTTAAACTCTTGATGAACAAAACTCATGCTATTTTGATAGAAATGAAATTATTCGAATGCACGCAAAGGACGTAATTATGCTGTTATTGTAAAGCAAACTGATTAAGTACCTAAAGGTTATTCTTTGTGTGACTTTGCTCTCGTTACTTAGTAGTTACAGTACCTATTTTTAATTTTTCTCTTGATAATGTCTTCCACTATTTGAGTTGCTTTTGACTATTGTCACATCCGTAGCTCCACATGAGTATTTCGCAGATCTCCGTGCACATCCGTAATGTCCTGCTCGATTCACGCTCCCCCGCACCTGAAGTGGTAGATCGTGCCACTGCTTCATACTGATGCCTACACTGCATAATCTAGCCTTGGTTAGGAAATCTTGCTTCCTAACTGTATGCTTTATATCTGTATCTTATTCTCCAAAACTATAGACCATCATGGTCAATATAAAACGATACCTATTTACCATGGTCAGACCATGGTAAATATGGTATCGTTTTATATTTAATTATTATTTATATTAGGTAGGTATTTATATTTATTTTAAATTAATAAAGTACCATTTTAATAATAATATTTTTTGTTTTCGTAAGTAGGTATCACTTTCAAGCAGCGTGCCAAACTTGCGGGCCGGAGCATAGAATAATTGACCGAGCGAAGCGAGGTCTCTTCCATCTGTGTGTCTGTCAGAACCTTATAACTTCCAATCCAAATAATAAAATAACTTCAAAATCTCACATAATACGTAAAACTTTAGGCCAAAGCCGTTTTGTTATTTTATTAAAAATTATAAAAAAAATAATTTCAGGTGGGCGTCCATACATGCAAAAGAGACGGCAAACTTTTTTTCGTCCTACTTGATGCATGTGGGGTGGGGTATTGTTGAAAAAGATTTATTTTCGGAAATTGTCTAGGTTTAATAATTTGGTGGGTATCCAAAGTCACTGTTTTTAGACCTATTTTGTACATCTGTAAAACGGCTCAATGTTTAAAGTTGTTACTTATGGTTATGGATGATTTCAGTTACATCCTGTACTTAAACAACAAATAATATTATTTTATTATTTTTAACGCATTTACGCATGCGTAGCGAAATCTAACAATTTAAATTGTGGAAAGAAAAAATCAAATCAAATCCTGCTCGTGAGCGATTTTTTCTTTCCACAATTTAAATGGTTAGATTTCGCTACGCATGCGTAAATGCGTTAAAAATAATAAAATAATTAGTAAGGGTAGGCATATCTATAAGACTTTGAATTAACTGCAAAGTTAGTCGAGTCGGTTAAGAAACACTGGTTCTTAATAAGATATCGCTGACGTCACCCAAAGATGTACCAAGTGGATGAGAATTTCGATACCACGAGCAGTGTTCACGGTAGCTTAGTGGCTGAAAGCACTGGCGTACTGAGCCAGGAGTCGCAGGTTCGAATCCTACTCGTGAGCGATTTTTTCTTTCCACAATTTAAATCGTTAAATAATATTAACTTATCAACTACCTATACGTAAAAAAAAGTTATAAGCAATTAAAGCAAAAACAATTTCTTACTTGCACTTTCTGTCTTTAGTCTTTGAACTCTGCTGTACAATTGATAAAAATATGAAATATATTTGGATAAGATACTTCAAATACTAATTTCACAGTATGCAACCGGTATTTTTTTTTTGTGAAATGTGTCGATTTAGTCGTGTTTAGTTTGTCAAAACTATTGCCGCGAGGTCTCCGTTCGAGGCGAACCACTAGTTAAATAGTTTGGAGTTAAAGATTATGTGGAGATTGCGTTGATTATTACTTTATCAGTAGATAAATCATGTTTGAGTAAGATGAACCTAAAACAGAAATTTCGTTAAATATAAGACACCGACACCAGATGACTAAAAATTAATCTGTAGGTAAGGTACTGCATGTTTATCGAGCAATCACTCAGGGTTGTCGCGAACTCGACGTATTGACGGCTCTATCTGGGAGCAGCCGATGCATGCGCGGTCTGCAAACACCTATCGCCCCATCCCCGGCGAGCAAACGCGTGCCAAAATTTGATAAAGTCCTCGGTTCATGTTTAATCATACGACATTAAAGGCGAATGTACACAGTCAGTGTGTCGGGAGTGCGCGATCACTGCTGTGCATTATCATTTTCCATCAGCCCGCAGTGTTCACCGCGGCCTTATTGATTGACTGTTCAAACGTTTGTTTGTCTCTCGAATGGCACGGTCTACTTTGTAGCGTCCAAATTTGAATGTTGCTTTGAGAATTACTGACTTGTTTTTTTATTTGATTGATGTCTCTTAAATAAATATTTTGTTGCGCTATTTGTTTTTTATTTTTTTCTTAACGGGCTTGCGTTTGACCGCCACCTCACCTGATGTTAAGCGATGGTGCGGTCGACGATGGTACACGCTTGCCGCTTCCGCCTTATGGGTAGGCCCACCACAAGGTGGACTTTCGACCTGGTGAAGGTCGCGGGTATCCGCTGGATGCGGAAAGCCCAAGACTGCTCGTTGTGGCGATGCTTGGGGGAGACCTATGTCCAGCAGTGAACGTATTTAGACTGAAATGATGATGATGATGATGATGATGATGATTTGTTTGATCGAGGAAAGTGGAGAGTTCTCGTTTCGGAGGCCATGACACACATTGGGTCGCTGAGCCAGAGGAGTAAGTAAAATGCAAACGTTTAAAATGTTCATAATTTTTAGTATTTCCCATGATAGAAGCCATAAAACCTCTGGGTGGTATGCCACTGGTCAGATTTCTTTGTCCAATCCAATTTATTTGATGATCAGTGTTTTATTACTTACAACATTTGATGAAAATCATCCAATTTCTTTGATCAAAGTCACATTGGACAAAGATATTTGAGGAGTGGCATACCACCCTAACATTACCACCTATTCTGTGAAAATGTTGACTGGCTTTCTATTATAGTTAAAAACAGATGGACGGACGAACAGACGGACGGAGTAGGTTCAGTAAAAAGCCTTTGGGTATGGAACTATAAAAATCTCAAAATCAGTTTTATGTGCTAACTGTAGCAACAGCTTGAGAAAACTGAACTCTTTACCTACTGTTCAGCTTTCTTTATTTATGCTCTTGTTGGTGTTATTAGAATGTTTAAGCCGACCATTAATTTTGACCCTAGCACGTTTCAACTTAAATTAAAATGAAAGGCTTGAGTTTTTTAATGTATTGGTGAGGCAATTAGAAACAGACTACAAAATATTAAAAGTTCCCCTTGCAATGGAAATGTGTCGCCAACAACGTCGGGCCATTCGTCACGCGCCGTCCTGACAATCGCACACACTCCGCGCTGCACTTTAAATAATGCTTAATATATTGTAACATCACGTTTAATTGACACTTAGATATATTCGCCATTCAGAATTATTTTCAGAGTACGTTTGTTTCTTGATTTGAAATCCAGTTTTTGCAGTACTTCCAAAGTATTTGATCGGTTTCCAGGAATGCCAAATGTAGCAGAATGTTCTGTCTGCTTAGTCTTATCTTAACTATGTTGGAGTTGACTTCCAGTCTGATCAGATGTGGTTTAATACCAGAATTTTACATGGAGCAATAGCCTCCGCAACCCAGTTACCAATGCCGATATACTAAGGGTACAGTACCGGTTTAACGTTCTCTCCGAGGCATAGAGGTGTCTCGATGTGCAACAAATGGTCACCCATCCAAGGATCGACAACGGCAAGTAAGATCCGCGCTGACAAATTTAGCAGAATAGTATTATCATAAGTACCCTTAAGAATAATAAAATAAATAAATAAATATTTTTGGGACATCTTACACAGCACCATCTAGTCCCAAACTAAGCAGAGCTTATGCTATGGGTACTAGACAATGGCTATAATACTTATATACGATTTTTTTTTGTAAATACATACTTATAATACATATGAAACACCCAGACAAACACAAACACTTATGTTCATCACACAAATATTTGTGTCCTGTGGGAATCGAACCCACGACCTCGTGATCAGCAATCCGATACTCGAACCACTAGGCCACAGTCGTCGTTAATTGGTTTATTACATAGAACGATTGCCATCAGACATTCATGAAACAAATATCAGTATCAGAAGCTAAGATCATTTGTTATCGTTCTGATTGCTTGTGACCATGATATAATAATATGCTTCAACAGGTATTCTCTTCCTGCGATGGCCCAAGGCTACGTCACGATCAGTGTTGCCATTGATTAAGATCTTTAATACAATTAAGGATATTTTTATTCATAATGTATTACAAAATAAATTCCATAGCCAACTATTTGTTTTCTCGTGTTGTTCATCTAATTAGTTATTAAAGGAAACTGTTTAAAATTATTAGTTCAAAAGTGCTTCTTTTGTAGAAGAAAGTAAGTGAAAAAATGCATTTTGCTCGAATAATTTATTTACACATAGTTGCAGCACATAAAACTCACAAGTGTCACGCTAACAGAACGCTATTGGCTCCACAACCGATGACGTAGTATTGGTCCAATCACGTGACCTAGCTGTCACTGGAAGAGAATACCAGGTGAAATATATTATTATACCAGGCTTGTGACGATAAATGCGTGTCCGTGGCAACAAGTGCTCATTGGTAGACCTGGGGCCTTACTCCCGATTGGTTCGAGTTCTGAACCAAATCGAGCTAGTGTTCATTTCTAAAGGTACTGACAGAAAAACCTTTATGGAATTGACATTAGCTCGATTTGGTTGAGAACTCGAACCACTCGGGAGGCTTTACAGGGGCCTTACCCTGTATGACTGTGATTAAACCAAGGGTTTCACTGAATAAAAACTAGTAAATAAACTTAGAATTGATAAAGTGGGATGTCGTGTAAATAAATGACTAGGTAAACATATCTATTTAACAGTCGGAATGATGGATACTTGGACGATAACAACTTAAAACACGGTATGAATCTGTCTGTGGTATGAATAAATCAGTAATCACCAATACAAGTAGTACCTACTTTTTCTATAAAAAGTGTAGGTATTATAATAATAGCCATGGAAAGATATATAAAAACTAAAATATTATCGACAAAACCCACATAACCACAGTATCCTTTTATAAGGCTAAGAATACATAACGCAGATTCATTGTACTGTCCAATGGCAATTGAATCTCTATTGGTCTACCATCTTTTCAAATTCACTGAAGTGGTCTCTTTCTATAGAAAACTCAAAATCGATGGGAATTTCTGCAAATGATTTTCTAATGACATCTTTGTTAATAGATTTTGACGGTTTTGACAGTTTGATTACCTATTATAAAGTAGAGAGTTTAGGCAGGTATTCTTTCGAATTCGATATTATGTTATTATCAGCAATCTATGTAGTCAGGAATTCTATACAATACCTAAGTATTATATATAATGCCTTAAACTTTTCAATCATTTAAACCATTTATTTTGCCACACATACATAAAATCAATCAACTTAACTTATCGCAGTCCACTGCTGGATATAGGCATCTGCCAAGTTGCGCCACAACACTCGGTGCTCTATTTTTTTTTTTTTTACCTGGGGAAATCCTCATGGACGCTCTCCGCCTGGGGAAGCCGGAGCCAGTGTCGGACTCTTATAGACTAAAACCACCACGGTGTTCCTCTTCCAACCATTGGCCGGGGGCGTGGGAAACTTGTATTCGTCCAACCATCCCTGGCAGGTCCCGGCTCGCCACTAATAGGCCCTTCCCCTCGTGCGGCATCATCGTCGGCCGCACCCTTCTCTTGACTGGCGCGCGCGGAACACGACGCGCCACCGTCACGGGCCTTGACTGATCGGGCGGCGGGCTACCCCGAGTCCGTCGCCCGCAGGCCCACTCCTAGGGTGGCTGCAGGTCGGCGTACACCTGCGACGCCCGGTCCGTCTCCTGCGTGTGGGAAGAGAGGTCGTTGCCTCTCGGACCCTTTCCGCCGCCTCCTTAGCGAGTATCACCTCCTCGCAAAAGGAGACGACGCCCTCCCAAAACACTCGGTCCTCTGCTTCCTGCATCCGGTCCCCCCCAGCCACCTTCTTCAGGTCATAAACATCCGGTCTTAATTGTTTAGTCAACGTATAAAATAAACTCTATTCTATACTTGATTTAGGTACCTATTGTATGTTGACTAACATATAGTAGGTAGGCAATGTATTATAAAGTGCAATGGGATGCCCTCGGGTAAGGCTGAGTGCTGATCTTCGTAAGGTGGCTGGTAAAGTTGTCCAAGAACGTGGTTAGTGGCGTGCTGTTGGAGAGGCCTATGTCGAGTGGTAGAATGCTATAGGCTGATGAAGGTGATTTGCTGCTCCAAAAAAATAAATCAGTAGGCAATCTCTGAAAAGAGGCCCATGCCCAGCAGTGGGACAGTAATGGGTTGGTGATGATGATGATGAATGGTTTATGGCTTTAAAGTGTATAAATATAGACAAATGGCTAGGCATTAGGCACTCTATGTCTGTGTGAGGCACCGTCAAATTTAATCATCTATTATAGATTTTTATTTTGCACTGAATGCCTATTAAGTACATATTTAGGATAGGCTCACAGCTTCATTTTCTAACAGATTTGCATTAATAAATATAAAATTCACTTAAATGTAATAAATAGGTAAAGGAGATCATCGTGAACAATTTAAGGCTACATTTTTAATGAAATGGGAGGGTAAACGAAGTTCATTAGTAGCTTGGCGCCAAAGCAACACTCGTAAAAATGAAAAAGGGAGAAAAGGGATTTCACAAAGCCGAGCTCAATTTGGATTCAATGAGCCGCGAATTGGTAATGCTAAACGCTCCGAGAGGGCTTAGATATCCCTACTAAACATAGTAACATGTACATAGCTTTATGTTGGTTTTTTAGTTCGATTGCTTTAGGTACACTAATTACGCTGAAATCGTATCAAATCTTCTTTCAGTGCATTGACCATTATTTATTTAAGCTTTAAGCGATATATCTATACACCAACAGACGCAGGCATTTTCTTCCGGTCAACGTATACACAGTTAAACCAAATTGATTAATTTTGGTTGAGTGGTGCAGAATTTTCAGGAGTAAATTACATCGAATGATTAACTTTTATGTTTACATGATTCAGTTTGATTCTTCATTAAAATTGAAAGGCAGAAGTGAACCGTGTATTATTGTAATTACTTTACTAACCAGGGTAATGCAGAGATTATAGGCAGGTGCAAAATAATGTGTATATACTTCTTGGCTCTGTACCTGTATTTGTTCTGTGATCTTGACTTTTTTTGGTAATTTTGTGCGTCACTTTTGAAGCAAATAAATATTTTTTCTTTCTTTCTTTCTTATACAAGGTTACTTTTTGTTTACCCAATTTAAGAAACTAATTTGTTCAGAATCACGAGGAGCATCGATTGGGATAGTATTTTTTCTAAACACAATATTACATGCTTATAGAGCTACTGTAAGTTCCCTAGTTGGTATCGGAGAAAGGGAAAAATGTCGAACAGGGAATGCACGGAAACTAATCGAGCTCAACTTGCTGGACCTTAAGGACCTATTCACGATCCAATGAGGTACCGAATTTAACCATAATAACCAAATTGAGTTTTTTGGTTAAAATATAACATCGTATAAAAACTATCCCATTCGATTCTCCTGGTGATTCTGAACAAACTAGTTTCTCAAATTGCGTAAACAAAAAGTAATGTTGTATAAACACTTTATTCATTAGATGAATGATTCTTCGAATTTGTTCAGCAGGAACTTGCAGACTTTCCGATAAAAAAAGAGAGACTGGTAGTTTTCCTAAGCACGAGAGGGAAGGTATTCCAAAGTTTAATACATTGAATATAAAAGAAAACAATAAAGTAGATACCTATGTATCAAATTAATTAACAAACATTCCGTGGCATTAATTTTGTTACGTGTGTTTGGGAATTTAAAAAAAAAATGTGTTTGTATCTCTAATAGCAATTGAGTTTAGAGTAATCGAAACACTAATGAAAAATATATTAAGTGTGCGTGAAATCGTGCATTGATATGAAACCAGCCTTTTGTTAATATGACACAGACAGCTGCCTCATTTTTATTTATACCTTCAAACTAGATTTGAATCTTTGATGTAAAGTAGGTAAAGGAGCGACTGACAAATCGGGCCTATGGCTTAGTGGTGTTTACAGTGTCTCGGGTTGGAGTGGCAGCAATATAAAGATGATCGGTCGACACGTCGCCTCATGTATAATGTGCATACAAATTTAAGTGGGTGCTGGGTAAGCGCGGGTGGGTAGTCAAGACGCGACACTGACGACTCAACTAGCACATCCTTACGATAAGAGTGTGGAGAGAGGAGGAGGCTACATACGACACGTGTCGACGCCCAGCGTCGCGACGCGCCCGTCCCCCGCGGCCCGACACGTGTAAGTGAACGGTGAATCTTGCTCACTACGCTCTCCTACGAGCCCGACTACGAATTCGGCGTCGTTCGGAGTTTGTTCTGCTCTATATTTACATGAAACGAGAAAGATTTTTGTATTCGATGTAGACAAACCCAGTTTCCGTTTCGCGCTGTAACAAGGAACATTCTCATAGACGTTCGCCTTACTTTTGCAGTTACGAGTTTTCGCTCACTGCTTTGCATTGATGTCAACTTTCTTAGTGGAGTTGTACTTCACAACTTTTATACTTTTTTCTTTCAAATTTTGGACTAGTATTCTATGCATATGTAGTATGTACATACTTTGATACTTCATACTAAATAATGACAGGGTACGACTGCAATGAAGGTAAATAAATCTGAATAGTAATTAATTGTTGTACCTATTCTTTACACATTATTAACCTACCACCTACATCTAAGTGTTTTGCCCTTGATAGAAACTAAGAATAGAAATAGAAATAAACTTTATTGCATTAATTGTGGTACACAAAAGATCTTACAATAATAATTTTTGGTCAGCACAATTTACCTCATAAGGCATACAATAGAATCTTCAAGTTAACTTAAAAAAATTATTACATGCATAAGGTACAGGAATTAGATGTCATTATATTTTATTACTTAATCAATTTTCTCATTGATTACACGATAAATGCTAAGAAAAGTTATTGGACGCATTCTCAGATTTTAGTTTACATAGCAATTTAGGATAAAATTAAATTACTCATTAGCCACATGGCTAGATTGTAATACAAATAAAGTATCAGTCTTGTATACTTTATAATAAAAAAAAAACTAAACCTACTATTATTAAATATTGAATGAACAGAAATATGAAATGGCATGGATGAAATTTTTCTATGCACTGATTAATTACCATCGGAATAAGAAACATAAGTTATTTGTTGTCCCGATGTGTTTTACTTCAGCTTGCTCAAGGTCTAGGAGACCTTAAACCCTCGCAGCACTTAATGCTCTGCTGGACTGCAGACCAAATTCTGATTTAAGTGTTTGCGGATAAATGCGAGGGTGATTTTGTCGGAATGCTTGGAGATGAAAGTGTGATAGTGGCGTCACAAAATGTTTGTTGTTTTTATTGTCTTATTGTTAAATAATCAATTTTATTCTGACTGTACCGTAAAAGTATGAAAAATCCATTTTTTCAATATTTGAGTTTTCTTCTAAAACTTTTTACTATTTTAAGTTTTGCGATGATAGAGACCATGTACCTAACACATACCTATTTTATGAAAATTTCAACTGGCTACCTGTTACGGTTAAAAAGATACAGCTCTGTGACATATAGATGGACGCACGGATGGACTGACGGTAGGTTGACTGGACTGAACCCGAAAAACATTTTAAACTTTAACCTATATACTTTGATAATAGTATACGCAGAATCATGCTATATGGAAATCAAAGGGGATCCAGCCCAGCCCAGCAGTGGGATGTTACAGGCTAACAGTAACTGATACCTGGTAATGAAATGGTAGGTACCTACCTATACACAGTAAAATTATACAAGTAACTCTGTCTGTTTGTTACCTCATCACTACTAAATAACTGAACTGATCGTAATGAAATTTTTGCAAAGAGGTAGCCTGGGCCCTGGAGAAGGACTAACTACTGACAAGGAAGGGCAATTTTTTTATTCTGAAAAATGAAAGGGTTTCTGCGGAATACCTACGCGATAAACGACAACCGACGACCTGTGGCCTGATTCACAACCGTTCGAAAAGTTACCGTTTCCGAAGTGAAATTTGACCGGCAAACGAAACAAAACGACCAAGTGGTGGTAACGGATTCGAAAACGCTATTCATAGTTCTTTAATTTTACATCGAGTTCTTTGCGACAGCAAATGACTCCCGGAAGAGTTTCCGTAAATTTCGCGTTGCGTTTCCGAATCCGTTCGGTTCTCAAATCGTTTTGTTTCTTAATAAAACGAGTTTAACCGGATTACATCGTGTATTATCATTAAAATTGGTTTTCCTGACGTTTCGAATGATTTGCAGCGTTCATGGTCGCAGGAAGTGGTCGTTTTGTTTCATTTGCCGGTCAAATTTCACTTCGGAAACGGAAAATTTTCGAACGTTTGTGAATCAGGCCACTGGTGAAGGTCGCAGGAATCCGCTGGATGCGGAAAGCGCAGGACCGGTCGTCGTGGCGATGCTTGTGGGAGGCCTATGTGGACGTCTTTCGGCTGAAATGATGATGATGATGATGAAACGACGTTCACGCGGGTGAAGGCGCGGGTGACATCTAGTTAATTAATATTCTAGATTTAGCCATCGTAGTCGTTAATTATGCAGCTATTTACAATATCGCATGTTTTATATAACTTTCGTTTGTTCCCATTATTTTCATGGTATTTTGAGCATAGGAAAAGGGAAGCTCAGCAGTGGGACAATATAAGCTAGAAATAAATAATAGTAAATACATTTTGAGCATAAACCTTTTGTGGTAGATCCTTAACTTTATCTTTTCGGATTTTTACTTGCTTTTATTAAAAAAAATGCAATGGACTAGATGTTGTATCTTAGATCAGCTGCAAATAAATACCTAGGGTAAAAGCCGGATAGTTGCCACACTTTTCGAAAAAGGTTTATTTAAAAAAAAATAACTTGCTGGAAATTATTCAGTATGTATCTCAAAACATAGGTCTTTTATCTTCTATAATAGCCTATTTTTGTAAACATAATTAACAATGGTTTTGAATAAATACTGTTTTATTTCACCTCTCAGAAAAGGGATAGTTGCCTACTATGGCGGATAGTAGCCTAGCGTAGAAAATGCTTCGGGGGATACTTGCCTCGTGCGGGGATTTACTATCCCCGCATCCCCTCGGTATAATTTTTATTTTGTATAGAAAGAAATTTATATCAATAAAAGAAATCTTTATTATTAATTTAACAGTCTTTATAATTTACTGAGATCTTTTATTAAGTATAGCTATCTATCTTCTGTCCAGTTGAAGTTGCGTGGCACCACGCCTGGTTTTCGCTTATATTCGCGAGGCATTTTGCTTATCTAGAATAAATAAATAAAACAGTTAAGTAGATATTTATTTTATTTACAACAAGTTAGTCACAGTAAATTAGAAAAAACAACAATTAAATAAAATCCGCCTTTGCTTGGTAAAAAAATTTTCGTCACCATAGGGGCAACTATCCGCGAAAGTAAGTAGGGCGACTATCCTTTTTGATGCGGATACTTGCCCTTTTTATTTGCGAAATAAATAAAAAATATTTAGCAATAAAATATAATAAACAATATAATTTAAACCCTAATGCATGCAACAAAACAAAAAGTTGACTGAAACCACGATCAGTAATAAAAATATTCAATAGAAATTACTAACCAATATAATTATAACGCACTTCAAAGTTTCGCCGCGGAAGATTTTTGCTCACACGGACAAAACACGTGCGCCTATTCCGATGGCTTACGCGGCACTTAGGCCTGCGGGGGGGGGGGGGGGGTCACTACTTATTGTAGTAAAGCGCCAACACAACTTATATTCCGAACATAGTGTATTAAAACCGGCCAAGAGCATGTCGGGCCATGCTCAGTATTATAGGGTTCCTTAAGTAGGTGTTACAAACAAATCAAATCGAATATTAATCACGGCTATTTTAGTTTTTGCAATAGACGGCAGCATTGGCGACTCAGAGAGTGATGTCAGTAGACGCTAGATAGCGCTATACAGTGCCAAATGTAATACACGGCACTTGACGCCAGCATTGGCGACCCAGAGAGTGTTGTACGACGCCGCTAGATGGCGCCAAATTTAAGAAGTGTGTCGTCAACATAACACAAAGTTACTTTTTGTGATTTTTTCAAATAGAAAGTAGCTAAAGGAGCATTATTTGCTAAGATCATTTTTCTCTAAGGTCAATGACCTTTGAACTAGGACGTTTTAAGTATTTTTCAGTTTTCTGTCTATAACTCAAAAAATTATAATCACATTATACTCGAAATAATTTTAAAAGAGAGTTTTCACAAAGGTCTATCAATGTGGAAGATAATAAGTTTCTACGTTGCATAGTTTAGAAATGGCAGGGGGGGGGGACACATTGCAAGCCACTTTGGCGGGCTATATTTCGCAGTTGGTACACCTGATAAAAAAGTGGTGTATGAAACATTACCTTCATTTTAGTAGACCTATTCAATGATACCCCACACGAGGGGGTGTAGCGAAAAAAATTTTTTTTTCCCCATTTCACATTAAGGGGTGCCACCCCTAAAGAACGTAAAAACTATTTTTTTATTCTTTTAAAATTGAGATCTATATGCAGACTATTTTTTAACAAAATTTCATTTACTTATGTTTATAACTAGAAGTTATTAAGCTGTAAAGGATTAGGACAGACGGACAGACGGACAGACGGATAGACGGACAGACGGACAGACGGACAGACGGACAGACGGACAGACGGACGGACATGACGAAACTATAAGGGTTCCTTGTAGGACTTCGGAACCCTAAAAACCGGGGCATGTATCCGACCGAGGCAACTATCCGGCTTTTACCCTATAAGATAAACATAATACGTTTTTATTGCAAAAAACCATAATTTTTGCCTTTTTTACTGGTTGTCCATTCAGCCTAAAGACGATTAGGAGTAATTAGTTGGTAACCAGATGATTGAGTGCACTTTTCTTGCACCTTAAACATTACCAACTTATTATTTTAATGAATTAATTAATTAATTTGAGTCCAAAAACTACTTTTCAAAATAAAAAAGCTTAATATTGTATTTCGACATTTTCGTATAGATAACACGCTGTAATTATATTATTACAACTCCGAACATCATGCAATCTCGTCTCGTACTTGACCGGTTTTATTATAATGACTACAAAGACATATTTGAACTTCGTTATAACCCGTTTATGAAGCACCTCAACATGCCCCTTAATTCCCTCTCGTAGGGTTGCTTATGTAATAATAACGCTTTTAGTACATTGAATTCTGTGATGTTCGCAAGGAAGCCTACACGAGTGTTTATATTAACATACAAAGTTTGGATGCTCCCTATTCGAAAGGAACACCCTTTAAGGGGTGGTGTTATTAGTATAAGCAGAAGACATAAAGTTCCCCCTCCCGGCAGACGTGGTGTGCATACAATGGAGTTGGCATTGATTTTGAGTTAAATATCACCCCTTTGCCGACGAGGTGCATTGTTGTACATCGAACGTGTACAAACATAGTGACATGAATTATTGTTACTGGTTCTTTTATCTCTTTCATTGGTGTCATTAATCAGCTACAGAATATGCGTTTGATGGCTGCTCCTGTGGTGTGAACTTGCGAGCAGCCGTACCTACTATAGCTTTGTACAAGATGCCCCGAGAAATTAAATACGAATACGCGCGTACGTTGTAAAGTTAAAATCATTTATCCTTCCATTTCCTATAAATTTATTCTGTTTCAAATTATTAATAAAGTTAGATAGGTACTAACATAGTGATGTGTACTGTAAATAGTATTCACAAAAATTCTAGGTTAGTAATGCATTGACACAAAGAATAGCACCACCCCATCTCATAACGTACGTGTCGTAAAAGGCGACTGAGGAGTTCAACACAGGATGGGCAGCAGCGTTCTCTGAGTATTTATTCAACCAACAGCGATCGCCAACCCGCCTGCCAAGCGTGGCGATTATGACATATCACCCCAATTTGGGGGGAGGGGGGGCTATATCCAGCCGTGTACGTCTTTCGGCTGAAATGATGATGATAATGATGAAGTAATGTGTAGGTAGTGTTTTTTTAAAGTCAACACACTAAAGAACATGAGCTTTGATAGATTAGATGTACCCTTATGCCATAGACAGTATTATATAGTTTATTTATTTTCAGTGTTGTCAGTTGTCAATTTGTTCAACACTAATTTGTCATAAAACTATAAAGTATTATGTAGTACAAGTTATACTGTCCTAGGTTGTTGTGTGCGTCAAATCGAGTGCAGAAATAAAATCGTTTTCTTTGTTATTTTTCTTTCTTAACATTCTACTTTTGGACGTAATCTATGCATTACAAAAATCTTCATTCTACAATTAATATAATTACACCACACACACGGTTGGGTACCTATCTATTTAGCATCTATTTCAAAACTGTCATCGCTTAACAAAAAGGATTCGAGTAAAAATGACATTCAAGAGGCTTATAAGCAAGCTGGTTATTGTCAAAGGGGTACACCTGAGCAAACTCGGTTAACGTCAAAGAGCAGATTTTAACAGTTTGTGTTTACAGATTACTATTGACAAACTGAGTTTAAAGCAGGTAATCTTCTATGGGATATTAATGCTTCAAATCCCGCCGGATGTGTCAAAGACGCGTACCTACCTTTAAAAAAAAATGCAGATTCCATTTCATATGATATAGGTTACTACATCTACATCATTTATTTAGGAATAGGTATATTAGTTAAAATATTTTACAGTAAGGAATTTATGTAAAATTCTTCTCAATCGACAATTGAGGCCGCAAAAAATACTAGAACTAAACTGCTAGAACTACGAAAACCAATTAAAACCAATTAAAAACTTCTTTCTTCTTTTAGATAGTAAAGTATAGGAAACAATTAATCAGAACTATTGTTTTTCGAATTGTATATCATTGACTACACCCTATTCCAAATACGAAGTCCCGGATGATAGATGACAGTTACTGACAGACAGACAGACTAAAAATAAATTGATTTTGTTTGTAAAAATATTTTGTTTTGATTGTAGTTTTTTAAATAGTGATTTACTACCGTACACAACGATTGTTTGTTTTTGCAATTTACGATAAACGTGCAGAGTTACGTTCTTCAAATGTGTCAAATGGGACATCGTATTAGGAATAGGGTATAACGGTTCACTTAGTCCAAAGAGATTTAATAGATACATTTAATATCTACATTATAAAAACAGAAATAAAAATATAGCTCATAAGTGAAAGAACCGTAATTTAAATTCCCAAACGTTATAGTACTTAACGTAGTATAAAATGTGGCAATGCTAAAATCCCACAGGCTTACTTAGTCAACTCTGCTGAAAAAAAAATACAAAATGTTCACGGCGCTTTGTCCTTTTATTCATATTTAATCTTCAAAGCGTCTACAAAAAACAATGATTTCACGGTACAGCATTAACGCATGTAGGCATAACAGAGAGCGAACCAACCCAAAGTAAATACAAGACCATATATTAAAATGTTGTCAATCCTATTTGCAGACATTTTACTCTGTGTTTATCTTATAAATCTATTGTGTACATGGCGGTCGAAATTATGGGATTTTGTGTCAATATTGACGCGACTCGGGTTTGTCGGTCGTTGCATTTAACACATCCCACCGGTTCAGATAAACGCATGCAACTTGTAGTGCACAGGAACAATAATAGATGGCGTTATGCGGAGCGCGCTTACCGCCACGCTCGTGGCTTCGTGGCTTCCAGTGTTGTAGGTACGCACTATAATACGATTAGCCCTTTGCCTGTTAGGAACTACTCCTCGGGGTTTTAGTTTCCATATTATTATGCCTATCTTGTCATAATTCGTTACTTATAGGTGTTAGTTGCAATTTGTGTATTTTTAAGACTAATAAAATGAAAGCAATCGCGTATAGCGTTCATGCAATCACCGTACCTACTAAATACTAACAGATAAAATAAAATTATGTCTATAAATGAAAATTCCTATATAAAAGTAATTACTGAAGTTTTTCAGTTATTTAAAAGCGGGGGTTTAACTAACAAAATATAATATAGTTTATTCAACAAACCAAAATTCAGTAAAATTTTAATACTAACCTGTCATTAGACGGAATAGATGGTAACCATCAAAAGGCTAATAAAATTAGCCAGTTATTAGACTGGGTTCTCTCTTCTGGTAAATAGTTCGATGTTTGGATTATAATGATGGATCTCGAGATAAATTTTTGAGTTTGTACTTCCTATTTTTTAATCTCTACCATGTGCTTACTGCAGTATAGCAAAGTAGTTTAAGATTAACTCCATATAATTAACAAACTTTCCGTCCGCGACTTCGTTCACGTGAATTACCGTTTTTCCCGTTTCCATGAGAATTTCGGTGATAAAATATCAGCCTATATTACTTTTGGATAAAGTAGCTTTCCAATGGTGAAAGAATGATTAAAATCGGTTTAGTATTTTCAGAGTTTACAAACAAACAAACAAATCTTTTCTCTTTATAATATCAGTACAAATAATACTTACCTAATGAATAAGAAAACTGGCTATGCTTACCAAGGTTAAAATAGATTCAATTAGTCTTTTTAATCTCTTACTCTAAGTTGATAAATAGCTCTGGCTTGTTAATTAAACATTCTGTCTTGTCATGGCTGTAGTAAAACTAAGCTGATATACATATAGACAACGGTATTATTTAGTGCACTTATTAAATAAAATACTCGGAATAACAATCCGTTTGCCAAACGCAATGATTACAGAAATCTTTCCATCGAATTGTACCCAATTTATACAATATAACAGATAAATACACATTATTATTAAATGAAAATACAAAACAAGGTGGACCGACGACCTGGTGATGGTCGCGGGAATCCGCTGGATGCGGAAGGCGCAGGACCGGTCGCTGTGGCGATGCTTGGGGGAGGCCTATGTCCAGCAGTGGACGTCTTTCGGCTGAAATGATAATGATGAAAAGTATAAAACATAAATTAAATAAAAATATTTGTCTATGTACAAATTACTGCCGTTTGATATTTCAGGTAAAAGAACGTGAAAGAATTTGCAAGCAAAATATTTAGTTTATTCTTTTATTTTCATGAGTAGTTATCGAACCACGCATCCATTGTCTGTTATTTTTTATTCACCCGTTGTCACAAAAATGCTCTATCAAATTATCCATAGAACGTGGATCATTTAAAAAGGTAAATTAAACGTCGCGTTGCTCGAACAAAGAGTTATTCGGTAAAATGCGCCGTGTCGGCATACATAAGGCGCGCCGGGATGTCATTAGCGAAAGCTCGGCCTTTCTAATGCCTAACTGCGCACCGCCTCCCATTGTCGCGGCAATAATGAGCAACTAACGATTTAAGCCCCTGCACTCCGTTTATTATGGAGTAAATGCTGAGATTTCGATGAGAAATAATTCGACACTGCCGACACACTAAGGCTTATATTCAGAGACGAATCGAAGCGTGAACTCGTGAACTCATGCTTCCAACTGTCAAATAGCACTGCATTTTGACAGTTGGAAGCATGAGTTCACGCTTAGATTTGTCTCTAAACATAAACCTTGGACTCGCCACGATCCACGATCTAGCTAGGAATTTAATTTGATAAAAAACATAATGTTTTATCTAAAAACGTTTACGAATCGTATTGCAGATAACCGTAAATCTACAGGAAATTAAAAAATCTACTTAAACCACAGACATAGTAAAAATATAGACTAAGTGCTGCGACAACCATAGTGAAGCCAACAAAAACCGTGCGCCTTCATGTACAACCAGTGCTTAGGCACACACATGCACCTTAAACCATGCTCACCCCTCTCAGTTTACATGTCGCGGCATCTTCCAGTAAGCATCGCGAAAACAAATATCCTTCAGATGCATGGTGTGTACGTGAGCACTGGTTGTACCAAGGTTGTACAATGTACATGTAGGAGCACGGTTTTTGTTGGCTTCACCATGGTTGTTCGCAGCACTTAGTCTATATTTTTTAGTATGTCTGTGACTTAAACCTACAATTATTTTTCTTGAGAAAACAGCGTGAGAGCACTTTAGAAAAAAAAAAAACCTTATTTGCAGTTTGTGTGAGCCGTACTTCTGCTTCTGCCTTATCTTTCTCCTTTGTTCAACACTGATTATTTGATCTTAATGTTTATATTATAATTTGATAATTGATTTGTTTGTTTTGGCTTATAAGCCAATGTTTTGAAAGCAAATAATTTTTTTAATAGCGAAAATCAGCGTTCACCTGAAGAAACTGCCGCCCCATCTCCATTATCCTCAAGAAAACGTGAGATATAGTGCTTCCACCCCAATCACCAAATAATCTATTATCCTATAGTTTCTCCTAATGACTAAAACAAGTGTCCTACAATTTTTGGTCTCAGACTTGTAATAATAACTACTTGAGATTACGAACGGTCAAAATCAGGGCGCGGTCTCATTGAGCGCTATTAACTATGGCGATCACATCAATTGGTGACATAATTACTATAAAACAGTTAAATTTCGTAGTTATGTCCATAGACGTCAAACTGCGAGCGAGTAGATACCACACTAGTCGCAGTAGCTGAGCTGGAATTTTAGTAGTTAATAATGTGACCCGAAAACTAGTAAACTATTATAATACCATTTCTGTCTAACCATGTAGATCAAATTGCAGTTTAGCACTTCTTGAACTACAAAATAGCTCCTAGCTACTAGTAAATAGCTCTCAGTGTACGCACGATTAGTCATACTACGACATAGATTGTATGGAGCTAATGCCAAATTTCTATCATCTTAGGGGAAATCTTGGATGGATGGGCTATTCATTTTGGCCGAAATTCATGTCAGCCATCACGTTTGTTATACAAATAGCGTGAGTGTCAGTAAGCGGCACATTGAAGATGTATTTGAGGGTTGTTTCCTACTATGGGCTCAAAAGACAAACGAAATCCCACCTCGTGTTTATATTCGTGTGATTTATCAACGCTTGCGGATCAGTCCCTTCAAGCTTTTAGATGATCCCATAATTAAACACACTGTATAAACATTGTATGATATTGCTTTTCGAAATGTTTTCAACCCATAGCCACATTCGATATGTTTGGACATTATACAGGGTGTCCCATCGTAACGCTTCATGGCAGGAAATTACTTTAAATATTGAAGATGTACAATTTTACTGTTTAATTAAATAAACATTTTGAGCTTTGTCCAAACATATTTCAGCTATGTATCGGAAGAAAAATATAGCAGATCCGTACACCCCATGCCCATTCTAAATCTTGCTTGCACATACCATATTTTCTTCTCTTCAATCAAAACTTTTACATACAATTTGCCGATAGTACTTAAAAGCCATGGTAATTTTTGCAGTCTTGCTGTGACCCTTATACCTTGTAGAGCGACACAATCACGGCCTTACACTAAACTTTTGATACCAGGCCATTACTCTAACACAAGTTAAAAAGGCGGTACAGCAGGCAAGCTACCACGCCCTATCCAGCCATTTCGACTGATATCCTATCATACCCTGCAACCTTTCCTGATTTCATTCTGTTCAATGCTTTTAAAATGTCATCCATACAAAATCTTCCCCAATTTCTGCCTTTTGTCCATCACCGTTGATGCTACTTGCATAACCTCTTTTTTAACAATACTTCACAATACTCTTTTCATCTCTTCAATACGCATCCTTTCTCATTTACAATATTTCCATCTCGGTCTCTGATTTTATTGAGCTCCGAAGTCACAGCTTTTTCTCTGGCTCTTATGGATTTCCAGAAAACTTCATATTACTCTAGAAATCTTCCAATAATCGTTCATCGCAATCATCTCTTTGCTTATCCTATTTCAGTATTTTTTTTAAATTAATGCGTACATGTTGTCCTTAATATAAAATGTAAAAGCAGTTTTTCTTTACTACACCTACACTAGAAGAAACCTACGTAGAAAAAAATATGGCCAACTTTAATTTGCTTCACTACACGTGCAACTACTACTCTTCTAAGCCTAATTATTCTAAGTTTTAAGAGCTTTTAGATTGAGAGTATCAAGTGATTTTCATCCCGCGCGTAGTAAATACTTAACGCTAGGTAGTTAGTGGATAAGCACACTATAGGTTTTCATGCTTGCCGTTCTGCATTCAATTCTTGGGTACAAATTGTTCCTTCTAGCATAATTTTGGTATTATTTTCTTACTTAAATCGTTGAACAACACCATCCAATAATGTTTTAATTTCATTCATGTGAGATATCAATCTTGTAAAATAGTGAGTGAATCCCTTGAGAATCAACCTTTGTAGCGTTGAGGTACTGAATTCATGGAGAATATTAAGGGTTATACTACTAATGATAATATAAGGGCTAGTTAGTAAGAAAGCTGCAGTATTCGTAAGGTCACGAAGACTAATTACTATGTTTTAATCATTGTTAAACTTCTTTTATTGTCGCCCTTGTTATTTTTTACCTTTACTGTTACAGTAAAGGTTGTGTGGCTTCACAAGTGGCTTCTGGAGGATACTCCAACTGTTGTAAAAAACGATTATGAATCAAAAAGGTTATTAATTTAAAGCTCATAACAACACTGCTTTATAAAAATCCGATGCGAAACTCGAATGAATGCGCATGTTTTAACGAAGAAGTTAATTCTAAAATGCTTTGTGTCACTGGTATGAATGTGATTCTTTGTGATTATTGTGGACTAGTTCAACATATAGTAAGTTAAATTAGGGTATCCAAAAGTAGGGGTGCTGGCCAGAAAACCTCCACGTGTGTCTGACGGCTGCTTGTCCTTCTGGACACGTCTAGAGGGAACGGCAGTTGTTGGGCCGGTGCACCCTGCGCACGGGCAATAAGTCTCCTTTGGACCGGGGGACCTTATTGCCTGTGGCGAATATTCTGGCACGGGAGGGGCCCGATGTGGGCCAATGGAAAGTTGCTCCGCTCGTCACTCTGAGATAGCAGAGGGCACTGTGGAGGAGCAGGGGCGGGCCCGGTGTGTACTCACCCTGCCACTGGGCAGGCAGCGGGGGGACTGTCCTTCCCTGCCCCCGTCGGTCTCGTAATCCCAGGAGTGCCTATTCAGTAGTGTTCTCGCGCCTCTTGGGACCGAGGGTCGTGGCTTTACCGCCCGGACCACGAGGAAGAACACCTCTATAAAAATTATAGGAGGATGGGCCTGCGAACAGCAGACTCGGGGTAGTCTGCTGCCCGACCAGCAGCTGGCGTAGTTGGCGCAGCTGGCATAGCTGGTAAAGGCCCGTGAGGTGAGGTGTCGTGCAGTGTTCCGTGTGCGCCACAGAGGAGGGTGCGGCCGTCGTTAGGCCGCACGGGGAGAAGGGGCTCGCCTGCTTGTGGCGGGCTGGGACCTGTCGGGGGTGGTTGTGTGAATACTCACGGGTTCCCACGCCCCCGGCTAAGGTAGTTGAAGGAACACCGTGGTGGTTATAGTCGGTAAGAGTCCGACACTGGCTCCGCCTACCCCGGGTGGAGTGCGTCCATGAGGATTTCCCCACAGGCAGAAAAAAAAACTTTTCCGGACTAGTGTGGTAGAGAGTCCCAAAGGTCTCCATCTGCCTGAATTTATCTAAACCTATCTTAACCTAAAACATAACAAGCTCCTCCATGAGTACCGATTGCAATACCGTAAGGGCGTTCCCTAGGGAAGGGCTCGGCCCTCGGCTTATTAGGGCATTTCTGAGGGATCCCGCCACTGGTCCCTGAAATCCTTTCTAGACTATTTTCGGCTTACCAAAAGACTTCAGCCGACTTTGTTTTAGTGAAGTCGCCATTTCGTCCTGCATCAGCAGTGTGCCCTCAGCCCTCCAGCTACAAAAATCAAGTTGGATTTTGGTTATATGTATTCAAGATTTTAAGGCAGGCTAGTACTAAAAGTTTCGTGATAGACATTACTGACTGATATTTATAGCTCTTGAGCGATAGAAGCTTTCACTTGCGACCGCGTGAAAAGCAGACAAACCACAAAATGGTGTAATTGTTGTAGTATAAGCAATGACCCTTATCTCTTCTCATGGGTGTCGTAAAAGGCGACTAAGGGATTCACCAGAGGATGGGCAGCAGCATTCTCTGAGTATTTAACCAACCAACTGCGATCGCCAACCCGCCTGCCAAGCGTGGCGATTATGGCATATCCCCCCCTTAATTGGGGGAGGCCTTTGTCCAGTAGTGGACGTCTTTCGGCTGTAATGAAGCAATGACCAGAAGATAATCTATGGAAAAAGGATTCGCTTACGGATTACGATTTGCAATGATCAGGCTTCTACCATTGCAGTCATAAATAGATATAAGCAATTATTATTATTATACTTTATTGTACACACATATACACATTTTTATTACAGTAGGAAAGCTTATGTACATCGGCGAGCTTAACTCAAAAATGAGTTTTATTACAGCAAACCTTAGAGCGATGGAGAGATGTTGATATATTAATTGAGGATAAAAACAAGTGTACAACAGAATAACAAAAATTTTGACTACATTTAACTTATCTAATAAAATATTTACAAGTAAAATAATTATATTAAGATATATATACTTATATACATAAATAGATTCATACATATATACATAAAATACATACACACACACATATATATATATAATTATGCATCATCATCATCATCATTTCAGCCGAAAGACGTCCACTGCTGGACATAGGCCTCCCCCAAGCATCGCCACAACGACCGGTCCTGTGCCTTCCGCATCCAGCGGATTCCCGCGACCTTCACCAGGTCGTCGGTCCACCTTGTGGGGGGCCTACCCACGCTGCGCCTTCCAGTACGCGGTCGCCACTCCAGAACTTTACTGCCCCATCGGCCATCCGTTCTGCGAGCAATGTGCCCCGCCCACTGCCACTTAAGTTTGGCAATTCTTCGGGCTATGTCGGTTACTTTCGTTCTCCTGCGAATCTCCTCATTTCTGATTCGATCACGCAGGGACACTCCGAGCATAGCCCTCTCCATTGCCCTTTGAGTGACTTTGAGCCTTCTTATCAGGCCCATTGTGAGCGACCACGTTTCAGTACCGTAAGTAATTACTGGCAACACACACTGGTCAAAGACTTTCGTCTTGAGACACTGCGGTATTTTGGACGAGAAGATATTGCGTAGCTTCCCGAACGCTGCCCAACCGAGTCGGATTCGACGATTGACCTCTTTCTCGAAGTTGGACTTACCTAGCTGGACAGTTTGTCCTAGGTATACATAATCGTCAACAACTTCGAGTGTAGATTCTCCGATGCTTACGGGAATGGGTGCTATATGGGAATTCGACATAACCTTTGTCTTGTCCATATTCATTTTAAGACCCACTCTATCGGAAGCTCTACTGAGGTCATCGAGCATTGTACCGAGGTCCTCCATGGTCTCAGCCATGACTACTATGTCGTCGGCAAACCGAAGGTGAGTGATGTACTCGCCGTTTATGTTGATGCCTAGCCCATTCCAGTCCAGAACCTTGAAGACATCCTCCAATGCAGCAGTGAACAGTTTCGGAGAGATCACATCTCCCTGTCTCACACCTCGCTGCAGAAGGATAGGTTTCGAGGCTTGGTCCTGTAATCGGACTGACATAGTGGCGTTTTCATACAAAGACTTTAACACTTCGATGTACCGATAGTCAATCTGGCACCGTTGAAGAGACTGTAGTAATACTGCATAATTATGCATACATATATATATATATAATTATGCATGGATGTCCTACGAAAAAAGTCATTAACAAAATGTCATCGCGTTAGTAGAATATCGACAACACCGACAACAAAACAAATTAATTTAAAATGCATGAGTTATACAAATCCGAGTCTAACTAGTTGATATTAAAATGTGAACTAATTGAAACCTTAATTAAATAAAACTAGTTATTCAGTGGCGGCGAATTGCCGTTGTGACACTGTCATCGTTCTATTTGACATCGATGCATTTACTGAGCCGGGTGCTTTATGTATGTTTGTGAATCACTCTACTTTTGTAACGACTAGCCGAGCACAAACACCGGCTCGTGGTACACAAACGCGGGGCAGTATGCGTAACAGTATACATAGAAAGCCCTCGTAATGTTTGCCTTCGTGTGATTTATTGGCTTCGTCGGATTTAGAGGCACGCACTGGCGGGGTCCTAGTCTTGCGACTACGCGGTGTAATATTACGTGACTATTAGATACATACACCCCCGCTTGTGATATTGGGTCGCAAGCTCGTCACGAGTGATTTGTTAATCAAACACACTTAAAGCTCGTCTACATTTTGAGGGCAATTGTAAGAATGGGTGGTAAAGATGAGAATGTGACTTTGTTTAAAAAATCAGATCAGCTACAGTAGGTGGCAATTGATGTGTTATTAAATTAAAGTTTATATCAACGATAATAGTAGGTGCTATAGGTCCAGTATTTTCATATACAAGAAGTTATAGGTAAAATTATATTTATTTATTTATTTGCCTTCATGTACAAAGTATATTGAAGCATGCATTACATTTTAATGGCACAATTAAAACAAAAAAACATACAAAATTATAACTTTATATATTACTAGCGGACCCGACAGACGTCATCGTGCCCGGAAAAGCAGCGCCACCTACCGCGTCCAATTGTGTTTACAAACCATCCAGGAACCCATTGAAATATACACATAAAATTACATCCAAATCGGTCCAGCCGTTTAGGAGGAGTTAGGTGACAAACACACTTACAAAAGAATTATATATATTAAGATCAGAAGAGAAGAAATTAGAATCATTTATAATTATACAGACAGAAATATGTTTCTGGGGAGTTTGTTGCGCCACACAGCTTATTCCCAGCATAACACTAGGAAATGATGAAGGGCCCGGCCGGCCGGCGTCCAGTGGCGTGCAGTGGCCTACTTTATTTGAATTTAATTGTGGTCTAAGTTATTGATTTTTGTATGTAGAAAGATTAATTTAGCATTAATAGGTCTATTAAAAGATAAATAATTATTGTACTTTGAAAAAAAGATAATAACTTACACCACTATTGAATTTTAATGAGGAAAGCACTGGGTACTGCCTAATTGCCTATATGGAATGACGCCACTGCCGGCGTCTTTGGGGGCTGTCTTTTCTGTCGATAGTTGGCCTACATTGAATAAATTCCAGTCTGATTTTGGTTATGAATAATACACAACAAATGATTTTTCCGGTGGTGTCTATGGACACCAACCCCCAAAAACCCGGCTAGCGGAAAAGTCGTAAGAATTTTATGCGCTCCACAGAGGCTTCACAACTCCATCCAGCTGCAATGAGGACAGCGTTGTGGAAGGAAGGGTTCCCAACACCGTTTGATTTTATAGCACCACAAAACCACCTGCCACTGGTAATGATTTGCCGTGGCCATTCTGGAAATCCCTAAACCAACTCTGGACTCAAGTCCGTCGCTGCAGAGGAAATGTGCAAATGGGGAATGCGAGACTCCTCTAATACTGAATGCGATTGCAGAGTCCCCATTCGATCCATAGTCCATTTGCTCACTTATCCCTTGTACTACTACCTACACAAGAGACGATTGAACGAAGCCACAAACAACAGCATTATCGTCATCCTCCGAACCAACTATGTTGGGGATGGCTTCCAGTCTAGCCAGCCAGTTCAGATGCGGCTGAACATCAGTATTTTACACGGAGCGACTGCCATCGGACCCCCGCATAGTGGTGACTAAATATCGCATGAATACAGTGTGAATTGAGTGAGAAACATTGACATGCAAGAAAAAGAAGAGATGATAGTCATAATATCTGCGCCTGGCTGACTCCATGGAGTTTCTTGCCGGCTGTTCTCTATAGTACCAACTTTTTGCAACCGTGCAACTAGATTCATAATTAACGTTTTGAAAGTACATGTAAATGTTTATTCGAAATAAAACCTTTTAACTTTGACTGATGTTTATACTTACTGCGACGCTACTGCTCATCTTCTTGGTATACTCACCGGTATAGACCAACTGTGGTTCATTATTAGCCAAAACACTTCCTGGTAGATTAGAATAAGTTACGGACCTAATCAATTTGCTGCAGAAGCGCTTACAAAATAGAGATTATATTTTTCAAATATTTTTCATGAGAACGAACTTGATAATGTCATATCCTCCTCGTAGAGCGGAAAATAACGTAACAAGTGACACTTTTAGGTAAAACAAATAAATAGTATGTTAATGATGTTAAGCTTGTGGCGATGATTGGGGGAGGTCTATGTTCAGCAGTGGACGTCATTAGGCTGAAATAATGATGATGATGATATTACGCTTTTTACGAATATGCTATTTATTTTTCTATCTAGAATTTTGGATCAATTAAATCTTACGAAAGATAAGAATATGTTAAGTCACCAAATGCAATTATTTATTACAAACATGGGGGGACGAACTAAGAAAATATTAATTTACGTAACATTTCAACAAAGCAAGTGCAGTTTAGCCTTAAAATCGTAAATACCTATCATTTTACAAGGGCGAAAGCTAACAAACTTTTATTTTTATATTACTCCTTATAATTATCATTAAAATCTATGAAAATCTACTCATGTTCTGTAAGTTAGCTATTTACGCTGTTTCAGTACAGCGATATACGATATGGGTATCCAAAACAACCAAAAATGCCAATACGCACCCATTGGGAGTGATTTCGGTAAGCGAACGGTCGACCACGGACAATGAAGAGGAGGGAACTCGGTGTCATCTGCTTTCAACATAATTAAAATCACTTTAAATAATGCCACTAAGCGCCCAACCCTGCCGAGGTTTTATTTTTAAAAAGTGCTATTAGCATTAAATTTAGTTTTGCGGATGATTATGTCGCCCTCAGGCCCGGGAGCACATTAACTGCTCACAATTTTTGTGAATTATTGTTCCGACCGTACTCCCTCGCCTTTTATAACACGCTTATACCAATTTTAACTACTTAGGGTGTTAAGTTGTAAGGAGGAATTGTTCGAACTGAATGGTGAAGCTTAAATAGCTAGGTCTGAGTAATCAAGAAATGAAATGACTAAACAATTTTAAATGATATTCTGTTAAATTAGGTGTTTAAATTAAAAAAGTAGTTCGTATTTAAATTTATTTGAGGTTACTTCTGTGTTTAACATGTATAATTAAAACGATTAGATACGATTGCTTTTCCGGTTGATCAAACATTAATTAAACAAGAAAACTTAATAAACATGCACTCAGGTCCAATTAATTATAAAAAAATACAAAATATCATTTTAATCTTATACTCTGTGTCTGTATGCATCAATTACTGTCTTTAATTAAGCAAATTAAAGTTTAAAATCAGTCAAACTAGTTTTAGAAATCACCATTCCCTAAAAGTCTCGAAAGTTACAAATACACGCTAAAAACTACAACGATTAATGTCCTTTAATTGTAACACATTTTGTTTTAATTAAAATTAAAAAGAACTGTTAAAAGCACACGACACAACGCCACCTACACACAATGTACACAAGTACAATCGGAACATAAAGTTCGCTCAGAACACGCTTATCGGCTAAATCGGAGGCAAAGAATCGGAAAGAAAAACAATCGTCCGGGGTTGGATTCTTTTAATTTATCCATCGCAGTTTTAAATCGGTGTTAAGATTCAGCAGTCGTAACGTTTTTCAATTATCGGCGTCGATCTCTACGCGGCTTTACGATAGCTACCGAGACTCGAACACGCCAAGACTTGGTCCCCGTTAAAAGGAAAAAAAGTATTCCTAAAACTTACGCTTTTGCCTCGAACACCGACCAGTCAATGAGTTCGATTTCGCGTATAAAAACAAAGTTTAATTATGTTCTCTTATTTATTACGAGTAACTGTTTAATTTGTATTAAAGTTTGTATGATTTATAATTAGTGTTGATCTACTAATTCAAAATTCTTGAGTTTCGTAGTTTTAGCATGTTGAACTTTTAATTCACCTACAAATACATAACAGGAATGTAGCATTGTAGAGTGTACAAAAAAGCTTTGTTTACCACTTTAAATCGTTGTCTGTAATAAATAAAAAAGCAGATTTAATTTGCAAATAAAATCTCCATTAACATTGACCAGCCGGCTACCCAGTGTTTCTTAGTGTGTGGCAGCTGCAAAATATTGCGTAGATAGTTAATAAAAAATTATATTAAGCTGTTTTAATTGATTCTTAACCGACTTCAAAAAAAGGAGGAGGTTATGTATTCCGCAGGTTTTTTTTTGTTTTTTTCATGTCTGTACACCATAGAGGAAATGTACACCGATTACTCCGAGATTTCTGGGCCGATTTGCGTGGTTGGTTTTTTATTTGGCAGAGGAAGTCCACGCGGTGGTCCCATATAAATTTTATTTACTTAGGTCGAGTAGTTTTTTAACCAGCTTCAATAAATCAGTTTAATTTAGCTTCGTCTACCTAGATGATCTACTAATAGTTTCGTTTTTCTGTGAATTATCAACTAAAAAGTATGAAATAAAAACTTTTTAACAAAAAATAAAACCGACTTCAAAAACCTTAACTAAAAAGTAAAAAATAATCCTTGTATGTATTTCAAAATCTTAACATAAACCAAAATTTTGAAGGCGGCGCGTGATTTTCATGAGTATGTTCGCATAAACGGTTTTATACTATAGATAAGCGCTCGACAGTACATTATATTTACATGACGCAAAGGGCCAAAGGGACAGTCACGCGCCGCCTTCAACATGTTGGTTTATGTTAAGATTTTGAAATACATACAGAGATTATTTTTAACTTTTTAGTTAAGGTTTTTGAAGTCGGTTTTATTTTTTGTTAAAAAGTTTTCAATAGAAGAGATCGATGTGATTTGAATTTCAAATCTCTAGTGTGATAAAAAAGTACAGTAGGTCCATTATTTTAAATCACAGAATTTCGTTGATATAAAACTACTTCATGAAAAATTATTACCCTGTATATTTTTTTGTTTATAGTCAAAATCTAAACTACAAGCTCAATAGCAATTAAACAATGCTAAATGACCTGATATTATTACGCATTATAAAGTTAAAGCACCGTCCACAATAGAGCCATAAAAACGGTACCTTCTTACGTATAAACATAAATATGAGTAGTAAAACCTGACCACGCTTCGTGGCTTTTATACCGAAGCACTATCTATAATTAAACAATGGGCCTGACCCACGCCCTTCCATTACAACCCAACGGCGACGTTTAACACATTCAGATAATCTCACTAAATCGCCGTAATCTCAACTCGGGACGAAACTTAATTCAATTCCACGTTAATTTACTTATTTGAAAACGAGAGCACCCGCGATACAGAGTTATCAGGGACGGGCCCCTCGTGAATTAGGGCCTTGTGGATGATCAGGATAATCTTTTAACGAATAAATCACATATGAACCCGGCTTGTTGCCGCTATGACATATACACCGCGTGTGTCTTTTAGTAACAATTAGCGGTAGTAAGGTATAAGAAGTGACAAAAATAAAGTAATTAATTTAATGTTTTGATTTCGTAATCACTGTAATTATGTTTTCACCTTTTTTGGCAATATGGTAATGAGATGACGATGATACCTCAGGTGCAAGGTGCCAGTTGTTACTATCGGTATAGTTAACTAGTGAAAAAGAGAGCACCCGCGATACAGAGTTATCAGGGACGGGCCCCTCGTGAATTAGGGCCTTGTGGATGATCAGGATAATCTTTTTACGAATAAATCACGATATGAACCCGGCTCGTTGCCGCTATGACATATACACCGCGTGTGTCTTTTAGTAGCAATTAACGGTAGTAAGGTATAAGGTGTGACAAAAATGAAGTCATTATTTTAATGTTTTGATTTCGTAATCACTGCAATCGTGTTTCACCTTTTTTTTGGCAATATGATTATGAGATGACCATGATACCTCAGGTGCAAGGTGCCAGATGCCGCACTATCGGTATAATTGACTAGTAATGATTTTCTTTTCATTGAACGCTACCATAAGAAAAGAGAAATCATTACATATTCTATGACACTACCTTATCATTATACGAATAAAACATCATGCTCCTTTTTAGGGTTCCGTACCCAAAGGGTGCCAAATCCGACCCTATTACTCTCGCTACGCTGTCCGTCCGTCCGTCTGTCTGTCACAGGACTGTATCTCTTGAACAGTAATAGGTAGCCGGTTGAAATTTTCTCAGAATATGTGCAGTAGCATAGCAATGACCCCATAAAAAAGTCTAAAACCAGAGGGGGTGCCCATACAAGAAACCTCGAAAAACATGCATTTTTTTACCCGACTGCGCCAGAAGGAGGGTTATGTTTTTCGAGTGTATGTATGTATGTAGGTATGTATATTTCTTTGGCACGCTCTGTGGCCTAAACGGCTTCATGGATTTTAGCTTGTGAGGTGTCGTTAGATTCGTCTTAATTGTGAGTAACACTGGGTACCTATATGAAAATTAAAAAAATCAAAATGGCCGCTTTTTGGAGCCATTTTATGTGACTTCAAAAATTTTTTTTTGCTCAAAACCTATCGAGTGGGGTATCAAAATAAAGGGTTTTATAAATGGTTTACGAAAATATATACAACTTATATGTTTAAATGTAATTAGGAATGAGAAATGCTAAAAAACAACAAAATATTCAACGTTAAAAATGAATTTGACTTTAAAAAAAACACATTAATAGTATGATAAATAAAACATGACAAAACTAAAAAAAAACAAATAAAAAAATTAATTAACAAAAACAAAAAAACCCGACTGCGTCTAAAAATAACAGAAAAGATATAAACAAGACTTATCAACACGCAGGCGGAGGCTACCTATGAACTATTATATAATTCATGACCAAAAACATACGTAGCCTCCGCCTACGTGTTGATAAGTCTTGTTTATATCTTTTCTGTTATTTTTAGACGTAGCCGGGTTTTTTGTTTTTGTTAATAAATTTTTTTTTAACGTTTTGGTTCTTGCTCTATCTTTAAAACTGTAATACGTACAAACGTCAAACCTGGTATGATTATAGTGCATACTATGTAGTTTAGTAACAAATACTAAAAATAGGGCAAACTTAGATATATGTGGTGGTACCTGCGTAAGACAGCGATGCAAAAATTCATATTTCGCGAAAAGGGCGTTGATGTCTTTTGATGAACTCTCGTAAATTAAATTAGTTTCTTTGGGATATCGGGTCGAGAGGTGGTATGGAACCCTTACTGCGTGACCCGACTCACACTTGGCCTTTTAAATTTTCTGGTAAAGAAAAGGTTAATTTGTGTTTAAAATCAATATGCTTAATTATTTTATTAGTGTTGATTGTAGGTACCTACATCTGATCATTTAGCACATTCATGTAAAAATATGCTAGTCTTCTTCTTCTATCGTGTCGACATGACCTACATAATGATATAGCTCATTACGTGGGAAAAAGATTAGCCAGTCAGCAGGTTGGTAGCGGGGCTGACTGCCCATGTCCAGGGAGCGCCGAACGATCAGTTAAATATCGTCACTCGTGGAGGCTCTTTTAATGCATTCACCCATGCTCATGCTTTTTTGTCCACCTTTCCTTTAATATACTGGTGAAAAAAAAAAATGCAATGGTGAGAAGACGAAGGTTATAATAAATTAATATGGGTAATTTTATTTGCAAATATTGTTACAGAATCCTTTATTTTATTATGTTTGTCCGTACAAAGAAGATAGACGACCAGCATTTTGTATAAATAATGCAAGATTGCCATAATATGATTACAATCCAGAGCCATTGACATAATCCACATAAAATCGTGAAATCTAACAAAACATCGACCACACAAAGTACTCACTATGTAATTAGAAGATTATATATGGAATGAGTTTTGAAAATAGTGCTTGGGGGCCAAATCCGAAATTTTAATATTTTAAGAAAAGTCATCAAAGGAGTCGTAAGTTCTGGAGAAATCAAAAACTGTTTTTTTTAATAGTATCGGGTCTGGTCAGGAATCGTTTTTGCTAAATAATATCACCCTATGTTATTGCAAGAATGATAAGGTTGCTGTTAAGAAACAAATCCTGCAAATAAATATGTTTTTTTTTTATGATGCTCTTGACTACAATCTAGACAGCTTTGTCAGGATGTGGTCGACGATGGAGCGAGCAAACCTATTAGGTGCCGATTCACTCCAGCTTTAAAGGCGTGTGTGATGATGTGATGATGTGGCAAATCAAAGGAAATAATTGCAAAATTCGGATAGTTTTGTTTGTGGTATAAGGCAAAAATATCGATCACGTCAGGGCTGCCATGTGCAAGTAATTATAATAAGTAGTAGTAGTTATTATCCTGCTCGTGAGCGATTTTTTCTTTACACAATTTAAATCTTTAGAATTCGCTTAGCATGCGTAAAATGCGTTAAAATAATAAAATAATTAATTATAATAATTGGTAAATAATTATAGTTTGTCTGATTTTTTGAACTTTTGATAGGTAGGTGGATAAGTTTTATTAAGTTTCTGCATTTTAAAGAAATCATCAACACTAACGGCTTTTCTCACATTAGTGGTTTGTTTGTTTTTGATGATGTATTCATGTATGTAACGGTTAAAGGCCTAAAAATCCTTCATGTGTCAATATGTATTTTTATTTATATCATCGCCGTTACAAAGGTCCGTATTATTCATCATATATACGTATTACTTGCCTAAATGTTTTTAAAATAGATCTGTGAATTAGACCTACCTACATGTTATGTCCCCGTATGAAACTTTTAAAAGCTCAAGTTTTCCCTTAGGTACCTTTGAGACTCATGACAAAGATATAATAATAATAATAGAAGTGGTATTTTTCCTGCAAAATATTAGCATTAAGTACCTACTTAAAGCAAGAAAATCAATCATAGTCTTCATCATTTCTCAAATCTAGTATAAGATTAAGGATAAGCCGTGTAGGTGGGCACAACTTGACGTTTATCAGAAACAACTATTAATAATGCGTCATTCAGATTTTTACTGAAGTTTAATGGTATAAGGTACACAGAACGGATTTTAAACGAACAGGTGAATTATTATCACTACTTTATTCGGTAGCTTTACTAAATAATGTAACTAATAGAACGATGCTAGATAATAATTTTATGCGTTTGTGCACACAGAAATGATAAATCTCATTATTTAAATCAGTACGACAGATAGGCAAGGCTGGGGCGAAGTGGTGTCGCCGTGTATTTTTAGGTTACGTCAGATCGGTCGGGCCGCGGGCGCAGATACGTCGCTATGTCGCCGGCCGCCGCAAACGCCGTTTGACATTAACAAATTACATCGGCTGTCAACTTTCTGAAACAATATACCAGTTGGCGTTTAACTTATCTCGGAACTTTTCGTCTCGTGTAGATAAAATGTTGTAATACTAAAATGTCATTATGCTTGGTCGAGAGGCCAGTACTCGTAAGTCACACAGGAGATAATATTTCATTGGGCGCAGTACGGCCCCCGCCTCGATTGACGCTATCGTTTCAGTTAGTATCGCAGTTACCGAAGCGATTTGTTATGTTATCTCCGTTAGTTTGTTTGAGGTTGATAGGTCAACTTTAAGGAATCGTTCTCGAAATCTATTCTTACGAATGTAGTTAAGGTAAATACTCTTATTATACTGGCTTTCTAAGGTTACCAGAATTACACAAACATACACTTTGGTTAACGAGGACCATGATAATGTAGACCACAATTAGGTATATCACAAACATAAATTTAATTTAGTTGTACTGACACTTATTAAGTGCAATTTTGTTCCATAGTTAAATTTTTAAACTTCAAAATATATTTATTTATATATGCTTACATATAAAAAGCAGCTTAGCATGCAAGCAAGCAAACAAGCAAGCGAGAAGTTTTATGCTTGCTTGCTGCTTAGCTTATGCTTGCTTGCTTTATTTTACATACATATTTGCAAAAAATCTTTGCAAGGAATTTACAGCATTACCTCTCCCTGGCTTTTTCCCGTCTACTATATTGGGGTCAGTTTCCCGTATTTGGAATAGTTATTCATTTGATTAACGGTCAACAGGAATCGAGTATTTAACTTAGAGAACTTCCTTAATAGCTCCTTCACACTAGCGTTTCTCCGGCGTAGGCGTTCGCGCAGCGCAAACGCCACGACAACGCAACGCAGACGTCGCGTTGTCGCGGCGATTCTCCAGTGTCAGTGTAGGCATTCGATAAACGTATACACGACAATGCGACGCAGACGCCGTGTTAGCGTCGCGCAGACGCCGCGTTATTTTTCTATTAGCATTTATTAGCAACAACGCGACGCAGACGTCGCATTATCGCAGCATCTGCACTGTGCAAACGCCTACGCCGGATAAACGCTAGTGTGAAGGAGCTATTAAGGAAGTTCAAAGTGTTCTTATGTAGATAAGAATGGTCACCCCATGCCTTGAAAATTGTTCGATCCATGCATTAGCCACTCTTACTAGGTAGGTACTAATTTGCAAGCCCAATAGCTAAATCTATAAAAAAAGTTGTTTAAATTGACTCCTTATTTAGACATAATCAGATGTTTACACATGCGAGGTACATAATTAGCCAACATTCGAGATAGCAAATTCTTAATTAGAAGTTCACCTGCTACCGCTAAGCACTCCGCCAACTGTGCTCTATTTACCGCACGGAAATGTATTTGTAAGCGGGCGTATAAATATGAGTACCAGCATATTATAGAGAAGTACACAAATTTACCATTGTAGGGTAAGGAAATAATAAACAAGAGATTAGTCACGGAATTTAAAATATCAACATTTTAAGTATCTACGTTTGACGTGAATAATTTTGAACGGGATTAAACTAACCAATCTGACAGAAGTCTACGTAAGATAGCATCGCGGACATTTCTACTTTTTACAGTAACATATTACCTTTTTAGACAAACGGTACAGGTTCAGCCCACGTTCTTTGACAATCGGTGGGCTCCGACTTAAAAAAACTAATCACACCACTTTTTTATTACTGTTTGGGAGTGAGGCTAGAAGTGATTTGTCCAGGGCAATCTATCATTCAAGCACTATGGGAATAATTAGTGTCAGCGAGCGCATCCGGACGGAGTGCGCGCCAACAATGAGCCGCGTGACGCACCATTCAAACAAACCATTAATAATTTTGAATGCTAGTTTTTCTAAGACGGATTCACTCTTGTAAATAAATGGTACAGCGGATTCTTAACTACCTACTTACGGAGACATTTTTTACAGCGACGCGCCGTTAGGCGGTTAATGTTGCCGCCGTGGTTGAGAAACTATGCCTTGGAGAGACTATGACGAGCGTGTACAATAGTGTACATGCATTGAAAAACCACAACATTCATTTTGTGTTGTCTCTCTTGGCTACTTAGTCAAAGGGCGAAAGCTAATTGAATGTTTCAAAACTCTTACTTTACCGATTAAAACTTGTATTAAGATGGCCCGCCGAGAAATGTTTTTATCGTTCGAATATTTTTGTTTGTACTCGAAAAAAATTAAAAATGGTTGAAGGAACGTAAACGGTCACGGTCGCACACTACGTTTTGTAGGAACCGAACCGGTGTGAACGACCTTTGTTTCGTTCCAAGATATGTTTAATACGCATTTTAATAAAGCTCGTATTGTTTAGGGTATGGCGGAATACATTAAGCTTGTCGTCAGAAGCATTTGATACATCTACTCTTAATTAAAAACATGACTGTGAGTAGGTAGCTTATTTAGTTATATCAGGGATACTTCTTATTCAAAATGATGAATAAGACTCGTTTTTAATTGCAAAGCTGTTTTGAAGCACTTCAGGTTAGCTGTCATATGATAATGAAATTGATTAAGAATCGATTAAATTCAGCACTGCATCTTATGTCTTGAAGTTGAATCTAAGCACAACATTTTCACGTAACATATGAGATTTAAAGTAAACGAATGATAAAAATCCTAATAAATTAAAATCCTAGAATATAATACATATTTCTACACTCTAAGATTAGAATAAAACTGTTTATAACAATTCGTCTTAAGTTCTGTTAAAATTGCATTAGTAACATTGTTAACTGTACTGTAAGTACATATGAGGACAATGACATTCAACTTAAACTTCCGGAGAGAAAATTTGTAGTGACCCAGGGACAAGCTTTTGTATAGCAAATAAAAATTAACAAGACGCTGTTCACACGTCATTTAACTGAGACAAAAAAATTACATGTCTAAATACGTTTATCCAGCATAACAATTTTATGTTAATTAAATTAGTTGCAATGGTCAAATAATAGATAATGCCGTCTAGTGATGGTTCCTTACATTGATAAATACGTGTAATAAGATTCTATAAAACTTTTTTTGTATTGCCACAGGGTATGTTTTATGTAGTTTTTATTTTATTTTCTTAGAATACAACAAAAGCCTTTTTGTATAGATAAAATGTATTAATTTAATTAATTTCGTTATTTTACTCTGTATGTGTGAAAAAAAAATATCTTTTACCCGACTGCAGCGAAGCCCAAAAGGAGGGTAAAGTATGCGTATACAACGTGTTATTGAAATACCTGAAAACCTTTTAAGGGGTCATTGTACTCATCCGTTTGAACAACTTTTACTATGGGACCAACCCTAAAATCACGAAAAGAAAATCAGTTGTTCGCTACATTTCGTCGATTTAGGTATGTATGTGAACAGTAATGTAGGGAACAGCTGATTTTAATTTCGCGATTTCAGGGTTGATCCCGTAGTAAAAGTTGGTCATATTGATGAGTACAATGACTCCTTAAGAGGTTTTCAGTTGTTTTGATAACACGTTGTATGTAGGTAGTATTTATAATACTTTTCGTTTAAAATTAATCTAAACTTACGTATGTACTTTCCTTTACCGACGGATTAATAATAATAATCCTTAAAACGCGCTCTTCATGTAGAGAACCCTAAATAAGAAATAAAAGAATAACAATGGCGATTAACCTCCTCTAAGATATTTTCTGAATGGGCCTTCACTTTGTGTAATAAAGAACTCGTTCATAATTAGCGCTGTATATTAAATATAATGTCTAAAACGTGATAATAAGGAAGTAATGTAAGCAAGATCGTTATAATAAAAATAGAGATTTCTTTATGTGTACTACTAAATGAGTGAACGTCGTCATATTAATTGCTTTACAGCAGCTGTTAACGTGTATGAAATACAGCTACTTCACGGTAGGGGGCCGTGTTATTATCTGGGTCTAAATAGAGTATACGCTATACCTACGCAGCTTCTCAGATTAAGGCGAGGTAAGTTCAAAGTTTTCTGAGAAACATCCAGTTTTTTGTCGCAAAGTAAGCCATATCCAGACATAGTACAAGCCAGAAAAATACACTGAATAGTCAAGTCTATGGATTAAAGATTTTTCGTAATAAAATTTCTACTATAATTTTGAAAAAAAATAGCGAAGAAAGTGTACGAATTTTATTTTCGTCTCCTAATATCTCAATATTTTCAGGGACAAGTACCATATTTTTATATCCTTAGAAATGTAATTTTATGTACAGTCAACAAATCGGAATCATGACCCACTCAGCTGATAATTCGTTTGAAATCGTCAAAACAGTAAGGTTTTCTTGTATGCTGCACTTAGGACATTTTGAATATTACAGAAACTGCATTAAAACGGGTCAGAGGTCTGTGCCGTTTTGAGCTTTGTTATCAATGCAATAGATTTATATTTGGATTGGAAATTATGTTTTTGATAAAGCAGGAATTATGTTTTGAATTTCGAATTAGCTGTCGTTTCACGTGGTTTTCCTACAAACAACTATATTTTTTAAGAAACCTATACTAACTTTTTCGATTACAGACCATTAATAAAATAAAAATAAAAATGACAAATAATAAAATGTCAAGTATGAAAAGGTGTCAAACAATACTCATAACAACAGTATACAAAGTCTTTGCTCTTAACGGCTAAATATGTGGAACCTCGGACGAATAAAAAAGGCAGACGGAATCTCGCTATTCAATAAGTGAAGCATCCATAGCAAGCCGGCTCGCTTAAAAGTATGGGCCGGCACGCACACATTCACATCCATAGTATACCAAAAAGCCGCGATTACGCAAAAAATCTAGTGTGACGGTAGTCACTCTTGTAGCGTCATAAATAAAATAACAGTATAAATCTGGTGTGTTAAAATGCTTTCGAAATTATAGTGGGTTCAGAAAAAAATGAAGTGCTTCAGTCTTTGTTTAGCGAGATTCCGTCCGCCTTTTTTATTAGTCCGAGTGTGGAACATACATTTAATTTATAATATCCTCTGTACCATATTTCACGCAATAAATGATAAATAAATATATAACAATATTTGGAGTTAAACGTCAAGAATAAAATTTAGAAAAATAATGTTATTGGTAAACTAGCTGTAACTGTCAATAGCTAACAAAATTGATAACAAGTCAGTTGCCAGGGAAATATCTGTTTAAGCGAAATTCAACCTAATTGTATTAGAATGTCTGTAGGATATTAAGCGTATCGTGGGTCATGATTCCGATTTGTTGACTGTACCTACTGAAGACTTACCTATAAAAAAATTGCATCTTCGTCGTGCAGTTTTCTTTAAACTAAATAAAAACCTCTAAAAATGTACAAATATTGGCAGATTATGAAATTCCTTTAAAATTGTTCACATCGCTATTTTGAATCCTATAACGTGTCTACAATGTAACTAAAATATCGGTTGCTTGTCGGTGCCATGCACGAGTTCACAAGTTGTGAAAATACAGCGCCTTAACGTTGGTACTGAAAGCTGATAATAAGATACATATCAATTTTAGCCGGGCATAGCGACATCCGTCGATGTGATCGACAACAACAACAATTTCGACGCTCGCTAGAAGGGATATTAATAAATGTTATTCCTTCTTTGAGACTGAATATCAAAGCAATAAAATCCGGGCAGATTTTTCGGTATCATTGGCGTGATTACACAGAAGACGCGACTCCGTCGACAGATTTAATGAGTCGCACAAACAACGCCCTCACAGAATATCTTTCACCTGAATATTTAGCTCTTTGAGTAAAAATAAATCTTTCCGTTTCTCGGAATAACAACAGTGTCAAGTCAACTCGCTTTAGAGCAAAGATTATATTTGTCATCGACGATCGCATTAAGCTCGTTTACGGGGTGTCACGGACGCGGTAAACGATTTAGTCGGAATAGCCGCAGAAGGCTCCCACACACGGAACAGATGTTTTATCATCGCACCACCTTTCCAACACAAATACTCTCTCTCTTTTAGCCCCAACACTACAAAAATAAATAAAATATAATATACTCTAAGAAGACGCCTGTCTACTATTTATAGAGCTGTCATCTCAGCTTAAAGACCTAATGAGCCGTTTCTAATATCGTTTGGTAGTTATCATTTGGTTTCCCTGTTTGTTCACGTAATTACCATCCACAAGCTCCAAGCACTCACCGCTCATCATATTATTTTAAACACTTAAGGGGAAGTATCCAACTCACACATTTGCTAGATGTGAAACAAATACAAACAGTAGTTAGCGCTATAAGAATCTTACTGTACCCAAACTATGTTCGGTTGCGAGATCATAACTATATTATGATAAAATAAGTTTTACCGGATTACATCGCGTACATTATTTAAATTGAGAGTGATTACTGCGTGCATCGAAACGTTTTTAATTAATAAAAATTGTACGGTAGATTAAAATATTTTTTTAGAAATATCTGTAAATACGCTTGTCATCTTAGTCTTCCTGCGACCACGAACGCTACAAAGCTTTCGAAACGTCAGGAAAACCAATTTAAATAATATATGCGATGTAATTCGGTTAAAATTGTTTTATTATAATGTGTAGTGATCGCGAAACCTAAGAAATTATTATATTATGAGTTTTATATTTTGTGACAACGATGACGAATGATAATTTATCTCTACTTACTACCTATTCATCTATGATCGACGCAACTCCTATCAAAAATTTAAATTCGCGGGCTTCGGTACCGGAGAATCCTTTAAAATGAAGCTCCCTGAAACAAGAAAGCTATCAAGGGCAACAACATACCGTCGGCGCCGACGACAGCGGTGGAGGATTTGAGAAATATTCCGGCATTAGTCCGCCGCACCACCTGTCCGTTCACACTCGACCTCCGGAATTTTTCGGTATTGCCGATGCAAAGTTTCTCGTTAATATGCAAATTAAGAATTATCTGCACAGAGGACGCGGGATTTAGGGTCACTTTCAAATAAAGTGCGCAGCTAAATGAAAATTTGAACTTCACGCCCTGATTGTACGCGGACCCGTTTAAAGATTTAGCATAATTACGAGATTATATTTTTGTTGTATATGTTTATCGTGGTATACATATATTAACATATATTTACGCGTGAAATTCGTGGCGCACGTAATGTAACTAACGAAGTAAAAATTTTAATAATGTGTTACAGTGCTTAGTTAATTCAAGCAAACTATAAAGAAATACATAAAACTCTTTACTGCCTGCGTTAGCTCATTAAGAAAACAACTATTCTTTACTAAGTATGGGTGCCTGGCAAATCTTAAAAAAAAAACAACAATTGCTGTGTATAATTAGGAAGCTGCCTAGATAATTATTTTAAGTTGAATTCTGTTATAATCAGAGGTAGATAACATTAGTGTGATAATCTTATGATGAAGACCTGTTTCACAGTGGGTGTCTGGGATGTTTTAAATTCTGATCGAGTATAATATAAGCCCCGTTGGTCTAGTCGTCGCAAGCGCGACTGCTGAGCGTGGGGTCCTGGGTTCGATTCCCGGGTCGGGCAAATTGTTATTGGGTTTTTTCATTAGGAAATTCTCATTAGCAGCCTGGAGTCTGGATTTGTGCCCGGTTGATGGCATTAGGCTCGCCCCCTACTACATGGGACTACAACATAACTGGCGAAATGTGGGTGTACTATACCTCTGCCTACCCCTTTGTGGAAATACAGGCGTGATGTTATGTTATGTTATAATATAAGTGAAGACAAAAAAACTATGCTCCTTCGTGTACAACCAGCGCTCATGCTCACACATGCACCTCAAACCATGCTCAACCCTCTCAGACCTCAGTATACATATTACGGCATCGTCCAGTAAGCATCGCGAAAGCAAATATCGGTTTAAAGGTAAAATTCAACAAGTTATATTATTAGCAATAATCACTTTTTAACCGACGAAAAAAAATTAGGAGGTTCTCAATTCGACGAGTATCTTTTATTTTTATTTTTTATGTAAGACCACTTTTTACAAAATAGTCCGATTTTGATGATTCTTTTTTTAATGGATAGGGTATATCTTGAAGTTGGTCCCGTTTAAATTTCAAAATCAAAATCCACCCCTAATGGTAGGAAAACGGGGGTGCTTGTTCACCCACTGAATTCTTACCTGTTAATTGATTCTGTTGCAACTTGGCACACATAAATGTAGTTCTAGACATTACAACATAATGGAGACCTGGAGTTAGATTTTAGCCACAAAAAAAATAAAAAAATCTTTTTAACAAAAAATTGAACCGACGAAAACAGTAAATGAAAAGCGAAAAATAAAATGAAGCTTATTAGTCTTAATTACTATTCTCCGAACTAAACTAATGCAAATAACTAATTATGAGTCGGCGCCAAACAAACAATCAACGAAGATCATTAAATTACTTTAAATAAATAATAAAAACAACATAACATCAAATATAACGTGAATTTTTCAACAATAAACAATAACTTTCCAAAAGTGCGTTCTCCGCTCGATCACTTGCAACTTGCACGCACTTTGCTTGTTTGTTTGGCGCCGACTCATAATTAGTTATTTACATTAGTTTAGTTAGGAAAAGAGTAAAAGCTTCATTTTATTTTTCGCTTTTCAGTTTCTGTTTTCGTCGGTTCAATTTTTTGTTAAAAAGTTTCATTAGGGTTCCGTACCTAAAGGGTACCAACGGGACCCTCTCGCTAGGCTGTCCGTCCGTCCGTCTGTCAGTCACAGGGCTGTATCTTCATAACGGTAATAGATAACCAGTTGAAATTTTCACAAAATATGTGTTATTATGGTGCCATCACGACAAACACTAAAAACTAAAAAAGTCTAAAATCAAAGGGGGTCCCCATACAAGGAACCTCTAAAAAAATGCATTTTTCAACGTTTTTTCTTAATTTATTATACCTACGTGTATATTACCTATGACCAGAATGTAAAAGAAAGCATCAAGAACATTCATTGATCATAATCGGCCAAAATTATGAGTAGGTATAATATAACAAGGGAAAGATAAAAAAATATTATAATAAAAAAACCGGCCAAGTGCGAGTCGGGCTCACGCGGTAAGGGTTTCGTACCACCCATCGACCTGATACCCCATATAAACTAATTTAATTTACGAGAGTTCATCAAAAGACAAAAATAAAAAACTCTTTCTTACGCAGGTACTACCACATATGTCTATGTTTGCCCTATTTTTAGTATCTGTTGCTAAATTACATAGTATGCACTATAATCAGACCAAGTTTGACGCTGGTATGTATTACTGTTTTGAAGATAGAGCAGGAACAAAAACGTTGAAAAAAACCGGCTAAGAGTATGTAGGGCCATGCTCAGTATTATAGATGTAATTACAAACGAATCTAATTGAATATTAATCATGCCTATTTTAGTTTTTTCCGGTTTTGCAATAGACGGCAGCATTGGCGAGTCAGAAGTTCAGAACGTGTTGTTATGCAGCGCCATCTGGCGGGCCAAATTTAAGAAGTGTATCATGTCAACATACAGGTACATTTTATGATTTATTCAAATATAAAGATACAACACATGGGTACATTTTATGATTTATTCAAATATAAGGTAACTAAAGGAGCATTCTTTGCAATTATTATTTTTGTCCAAGGTCAATGACCTTTGAACTAAGACGTCTTAAGTATTTTGTAGTTTTCTCTCTATAATTCGAAAATTTATAACGCATTATACTCGAAATAATTTTAAAAGAGAGTTTTTACTAAGGGTTATAAACGTGGAACATTATAAGTTTCTAAGTTGCATAGTTTAGAAATGGCAGGGGGGGCACATTGCAAGCCACTCTGGTGGACTATATTTCGCAGATGGTGCATCTGATAAAAAAGTGTTGTACGAAACATTTCCTTCATTTCAATAGACCTATTCAATAATACCCCACAGACAAAGCGAAAAAAATATTTTCATCCCCATTTCATATGTATGGGCGGCTCCCCTAAAATACTTAATTACGATTATTTTATTCTTTTAAAACCGGGATCTATATATATATACTATTTTTAAATAAAATTACATGTAGGAACTTACGTTTATAACCGTAGAAATTATTAAGCTGTAAATGATTAGGACAGACGGACAGATCGACGGACATGACGAAACTATAAGGGTTCCTTGTAGGAACTATGGAACCCTAAAAATGCAAGTTTTTCTAGGTTTCTTGTATGGCGACCCCCTTTGGTCTTAGACTTTTTTATTTTTAATATTTGTCGTGATAGGGGTCATAGTAACACATATACTGAGAAAATTTCAACGGGCTACCTACTAATTACTGTACAAAAGATACAGCTCTGTGACAGACAGACGGACGGACGGACAGCGTAGTGAGAGTAATAGGGTCCTGTTTGGCACCCTTTGGGTACGGAACCCTAAAAAAGAAATACAAACGATCTAGAATAATAAAATAGGTGCTATGGCTGGATACACCACCACATACATCATAGATACATTGCTGAATTATATACAGCAATGAAGTAACAGTTCGGCACAAACGCAGGGCTGCAGCAAATTACCGCTTGACCGTATAAAGACTCCGTAACAACGCGATGGAGTATCACCAGTCAATTAATTGCCATGCGTGCTGAAAGAGATTTATCATGAGCACTTGTGAGGAATCCCAAACTCCACCTACTGATCGATTGTCTTTAATATTTACACCATTCTGTTTTCAGAACCGATGTATCACCGCATCATCGCACTGCAAAAAATACATTAATAAGCATAAGGCACTGATATCATGCGGACAATCTCCTAATTGTTTTAATTATTGCGTACAAATTAAGTTGTATTTGAAATCAAAGAAAACATAATCCTGAGGTTTTAATTCATGAGCGCTCTCAATATGCCAACTAACTTGGTCATCGCTGATTGAAGTCCCGCATTAATTTATATTGTAAATAAAACCTATGAAAAAAAAGTCAACAATTGTTTATTTGAAATTCCAACAAAATAACATTTAGTCGGTATGACAAAACCAACGTTGGACAGGATTGTTGGCGGAATACTAATATGGCTTAAAGAAGAAATAAAGAATCGCATAATGTTGTGTCGTATTTGTAATATGGACATCGATAAATCATAGGGAACCGACCACAATCGTTCCGATGACATGGCATGCTTACAAAAAATAATACAAGCCATCATTCAGATGCCCCGTAGAATTGGGTGGGAGCTTAGTTCAAGTTTAGGGTTGCAGGCTATGTATATAATACCTAATGGACGAAATATTTTCAAGACATTAAAAATAAAACCTTAAAAAAATTGCACCTAGGCTAAGAGATTTTTTTTAGATCAGTGTAATCAGCCTAGCTGGAAGGTGGTATTATCAACATTACCTTCAAATTATACAAAAAAGTCGAGACAGAAATTACACTACAATCTAAAGATTTTAGTGTTATTTCTAATATTCAAAGAATTAGATATCTAAAATAACAAGAGGTACAGAAAATAATAAAATACGTTAAAACTATGCATTTTTATTGAGTTATAATTTTTTTGCCAACCTTAACAGATCACGATTCAGATACGAGCAAAAGACGATTTTATACTGAATGTTAATATGAAGATCTGTCCCTAATTTATTTGTCTATTGTATTAACATTTCGATTTTATATTTATCATTATTGACTTCGTAATATTGATAAATATAAAATCGATGATGTTTAGTCAGTTGTAAGGGATTGATAGGATACATTTTAATGATACCTGCTATTTGATGCATTTTTTTATAAATCATTGATGATATTATGCTCATTGATTCTATATAGAAATGTTTACAAAAATAAATGTCTATAATATAAAATTATAGGAATTATAGGTAAGTACACTAGATAAGATAGTAGAAAATTAAGTAGAAGGGAAATTTTGCACAGGTTATGCCGTTTTACCTTCCTCACTCGATTTACTTGTATGAAATTGTACTTATCCACGTGGGAGAAAGGTTTTAACGTATTTTAAAGTATGCATACATTCCCTTGACGATCCCGACTCATTGTTTGTGACCACAGAAAGAGCAAAACACCAACCAAGATGGAGATGTCCAATATTTTAGATGGCATAGCAGTCGCCGCTACGAAATCGGAATTCCTGCCTCAAGGATTCTTCATGAGCTGGATGTTAAAAACATCTGTAAACATATGTTATTAAAGTCCTTATTTCATTGAAATAATTCTTGTACAATGAGACTATATCGCGACGTTCGAACAACGCTTTAGTAACCAGGTATGCAATAGATAACCATGTTTTATGCTAATCCTATAAGCAGAAACATAACTTACAAATTTTCGAGAGCCTTGGTAAACATTTAAGTTAAATCACAAGGAAGTGGGGTTTATTACCAAGCACCTACGTCCAAGTGTGCACATAAAATTATGAGCAATCAACCCGTAGATTGTTATGTTGACTTTTGCCCGTCATCGGCTATTAAGATTTCTTTGTTATAGAAACATGTTGGACTATTTACACAACACGTTGCTCTGAGCGCCTTTGTAAAAATAAGTCGTTTTTTTCTTACGTTCTTGCCGGTCAGCATATATCGCTCTCACAAGTTTGAATGAAATACTCAAGTCACTTAGTGCGATGCGACGTTAGAATTTGCTTTGAATCGTTTCGATAGCTTTATTATACGAACCGAATGACGGCGATATAGTCTGGTAAAGGTTCAACAAAGCGAGCATCTTGAGGTGACAATGATGCGTGATTGCCGCGTGAGAGTTTGTAATTGAATTATGAACTTAAATACTTAATTCACTATGAGTCACTCCGTAAAAATGTTGATTGGCCTTGGGAAAGTCTAAGTAAATACCAAATTATTTTATGTTACCTAGATCAATTAAGAATAAATAAATAATGTTCCGTGTGGTGCCGGACGAAAAGAATTGCACCACCCTATATATATCTTCTCATGGGTGGCGATTGTGGCATATCCCTCCATTGGGGGAGGCCCATGTCCAGCAGTGGACGTCTTTCGGCTGAAATACACATATATCATACAATACACAGCACCATTTAGTCCCAAACAAAGCAGAGCTTGTACTATGGGTGAGTACTAGACAATGGATATAATACTTATATACTTTTTTTTTTGAAACTACATATTAATGATACATAAGAAACGCCCAGACCAATACAAATACTTATGTTCATCACATAAATATTTTTGTCCTGTGGGAATCGAACCCGAGTTGGTTATTGGTTCGAGTGTTGGACTGCTGATTACGACGACCTCGTGATCAGCAGTCCAACATTCGAACAAATAGAACACAGACGTCGTTAAATACATGTTTATTATACATACATTTATAATCAGCCCATTACTGCCCCACTGCTGGGCATGCACAAAGTTAAGACCACCACGTTGACCTAGTGCGGGTTAACAGTGATTATGTTCGATTCAATTCTAAATCTAGTTTTGGTTTTTGAGTTTAAACAGTGTATAATTGCCAACGAAAATTGATGCCATGGATTCAGGACATGATTCTGAGTACCCCAGTGTTAGAATATTTCATTTAATTAACACTGGGGAGTGTTAGAATATTTCATCGACTTTTTCAGGATATCATGTTTTTTGCAGTTTTTTAACTAATTACAACCTGGAGTCACCAATGTAACCCATCTAAAGTCAATAATTTTCCTATAATAAAAACGTAAAAGTCGAAAAGTCTGTAGATTGAATATTTTTTTCGGGAAAACCGGCTACGGATTAGAAATAAGGGCACGTCCATTAATTACATGAGATGTTTTTTAGGGTTCCGAAATCCTACAAGGAACCCTTATAGTTTCGTCATGTCCGTCCGTCTGTCCGTCTGTCCGTCTGTCCGTCTGTCCGTCTGTCCTAATCCTTTACAGCTTAATAACTTCTACAGTTATAAACATAAGTAAATGAAATTTTGTTAAAAAATAGTTTACATATAGATCTCAATTTTAAAAGAATAAAAAAAAAGTTTTTCCGTATTTTAGGGGTGGCGTCCATACATGTGAAATGGGGAAAAAATATTTTTTTCGCTGCACCCCCTCGTGTGGGATATCATTGAATAGGTCTACTAAAATGAAGGTAATGTTTGATACACCACTTTTTTATCAGATGTACCATCTACGAAATATAGCCCGCCAAAGTGGCTTGCAATGTGTCCCCCCCCCTGCCATTTCTAAACTATACAATGTAGAAACTTATAATCTTCCACATTGATAGACCTTTATAAAAACTCTCTTTTAAAATTATTTCGAGTATAATGTAATTATAATTTTTTGAGTTATAGAGATAAAACTGAAAAATACTTAAAACGTCCTAGTTCAAAGGTCATTGACCTTAGAGAAAAATTATTATAGCAAATAATGCTCCTTTAGCTACTTTCTATTTGAAAAAATCACAAAAAGTAACTTTATCGCTAGATGGCGCTACTAACAATACGCTCTGAGTCGCGAATGCTGCCGATTATTGCAAAAACTAAAATAGCCATGATTAATATTCGATTTGATTCGTTTGTAATTACACCTACTTGAGGAACCCTATAATACTGAGCATGGCCCGACATGCTCTTGGCCGGTTTTTTATTTGGATCACCTCCTTCCCCCTTGGTGAGATTTGGTAAGATGTGGTGGTACCCTCACCTGGTATTTACCCAATAATTTTATATTTTGCTTCATACCACTAAATACCTAAGCGTTAAAACGAATGTCTTCTATGTACTATTATTTTTTGTGAAACAAGAGGATAAAATTATGTATTATCATCATCAACTCAGCCTATCGCAGTCCACTGCTGGACATAGGCCTCTCCCAAGTGGCGCAACAAAACTCGGTCCTCTGCCTTCCGCATCCAGTCCCCCTAAGCCACGTTCTTCATGTCCAGGTCAGGCTGCGTTTGCCGTTTCGCAATCTCCACTTAAGGACTTGTCTGCTCCAGCGGCCATCGGTCCTTCGACATACATGGCCAGCGCACTACCACTTCAGCTTACTTATCCTACAAGCTATGTCGGTCACTCCGGTTCTTCTCCGGATAATCTCGTTACGGATTTTATTCTTCAAAGAAACTCCAAGCATAGCTCGCTCCATAGCTCGCTGAGCGACTTTAAATTTGTGGACTAGCCCAACTGTCAGTGTCCACGTCTCGGCACTGTAAGTCACGACAGGTAAAACGCACTGGTTGAAGACCTTCGTCTTCAAACTTTGCGGTAAAGGCGACGAGAAGACTCGGCGAAGTTTGCCAAATGCTGCCCAGCTCAACTGAATCCTTCTGTCGGCTTCTTCAAGTTTTGTCTACCAAGCTGAATTACCTGCCGGCCCTAGGTAGACGTATTCTGCTACAACTTCGAGTGCCGACCCTTCGACGAATATTGGTCTCGGCATGACATTCTTATTGAACATGACTTTAGTCTTGACACGCCGAGAGTCTCCGTTTAAGCAGTGCAGCATTTCGCTCAGTTGTTCTAGCGACTCAACGATTAAACAATGTCATGTCAATGAATTAAAAAGTTCACGTTTAAATGAGATTTAGTGAGATTTTTCCGGACCCCTCCCCCTATTTTGAACTCACGTAATCAAACATTAAAAAAATTTATGTCTGTCAGTTTGTTACCTCATCATGGCAGAACGGCTGAACGGATTGTAATGAAACTTTGCAGTTGTATAGGTATTAGCCTAACTTAAGAACTGAAGAACTCATTCTTGTTTTTTCTTATCTTAATCGGATAAATGTCGTTTAAGGTTGTCACATATGTTGAGGTCCTTTTTGTGTCACATAGTTATTGGGTTCGTGTTCATATCACATAAAATGTTGTTGGTTTTGATGTCACATATCTCAGAGATAAATTTTATACTGAGATACTGCCATCACACCCCCGCAAACGAGGTTAACTACCGACATTCTAAGGTTAGACCAGTTGTCAGACTTTTGAGTTTCTGACTATCCGTAACGACTGTCATATATATTTGTATGACAACCGGATTCGACAGTTTAACGTACTGAATGGGACTGTGCAGACAAAATTTAAAATATTTTCCTGTACTCGAGTTGTATGACAACCGGGTCCGACAGTTTAACGTACTGACTGGGACTGTACACAAAAAAAAAAAATCCTGTACTCTAGTAAAACATTTAGTAGTGATAGCCTAGCGGTTGAACGCTTGCTTTTCATGCAGGAGGATCTGACTTCGAATGCGACCCGCACCTCTGACTTTTTGAATTAATGTGCGGATGGATTAGTATTTGATTATAGCTTGCTTTAACGGTGAAGGAAAACATCGTGAGGAAACCTGCACAACTGCCAGGGCTTCATACAGTTACCCGGCCAGCATGGTGGCCTAAAGCCTTAACTTTCTCATTCTGAGAAGAGGCCCGTGCCCAGCAGTGGGACAATAATGAGCTGACTATGTATGTTATGTGAGTTACATTTGAATATAGTTCAGTATGAGTAAGGCACAGTAGACCGCACGTAAGTGGTAACACTTGTATTACGAAAACCACCGTTACTGCTAACGAAATAAGGACGCTGTCAAGGTCGAACTGTTACCACTGACGTGCGGTTGACTGTGCATGTGATTCTGAATTAAATATAATCACAAATAGCCGCAGGGTTCTGCCTTCTATGTTAAATTATGTAATGCATAAAATAGACGATCTGAACACAAAAAAAGTAGGTAAAAAATGTGTATCAAAAATAGAAGAACATAGAATGTGGTACGCTGCTCAAGTCTGCCTGTGCAGGCTTTAATCGAACCTGTTCATAACCTTGACCAAAAAACTCTCCAAAAATTTATAGGCCAAAGTTGAGAGAATTCGTTAGAAGTTTCTTACGAGATGTTGCTTGTATCGCTGGTCTTCTAGTAAGTCATAATAAATAAAACAATATTTGGAAAATTAAATAAATAAATAAAAATAAAATAGCTTTATTTTTCCTTACATACATACATACATATTATCACGCCTGTTTCCCATTGGGGTAGGCAGAGACTATGGATTTCCACCGGCTACGATCCTGACATACCTCTTTCGCTTCATCTACGTCCATTAACCTCGTCATGCATGCTCGTCGGTTTAGAGAACTCTTAACCTGGCATTTTTTGAGAACATCCGCGATTTGATCGCGATACGTTCGCCGAGGTCGTCCCCTTCCAACTCTTCCATCCACACTCGCTTCGTATACTTGTTTCGTCAATCTCCTCTCTTCCATCCTCTCTATATGTCCAAACCATCTTAACATACCTTTCCCAATCTCTCCTTTTATTTTTCCTTATACATGCAATATTTGATTATTTTCTAAAATTATGTTGAATATAAATACTTTCTGCGTTACTTCTCATGTTACATTACAATTGACTAACACTGTGTTGTACAAGGACCGCAAGCGGTAAAAGCCTCCTCTGTCCGTTTCCATGAATCCCTGTCTCTAGCTATTCTGCTCCAGGTTCTCCCCGTTATCGCGGCTATGTCATCACTCCACCTTGTTTGTGGTCTGCCTGGTCTTCGTTTTTTATTTATTAGATACCAGTTTGTTACGACTTTTGATCATCTTTCATCTGGTGCTCGTTGGATGTGCCCAGCCTATTTCCATTTTAAGCTAAGCACTTTCTTTGCCACTTCCTTGGCCTTGGTCTTTCTTTTAATTATGGTGTTTCTTATTTTATCTTTTATTTTGGAAAATTAAATAGAAAAAATTAAATCTATACAGTTTAGCTAATTATTAACATCTAGCTCAATGTGGCTACTCCGGATTCCTTTTGCAAAGCTGAATTCGTTACCGCACATGTGCCTTGGTTTTCACTTCAAGGGTCACCTTGAAGTGAAGACCGTCCTCATTGTTTCTGCTGCACTAATAATTGTTTCGACTTCTCCATTTAAGTGTCTTTGGATCTACTTATCGTCGCATATCTGAAACTGGCAAAGTACAAAGAAGACAAGTTGATACTGGCAGACCGCACAGGTAGGTTGGCTCGGGAGGAGAAAGAGATACTGCAGTATTTTATTCACGATCCTAACACGTCAACCAACATTATAGCACGACAGCTAGGTATGTCTCAGTGGAAGGTGTGGTCTGTCGATCACCTATCAGGGTGACACCCGTATCACTACCAATCTGTACACACGATATGCGATGATAGGTAGATCCAAAGACACACGGGCTAGTGGAAACAATTCATAGTGCAGCATAAACAATGAGGGTAGAATTAACTTCAAGGGTCACCAAGGCACATGTGCAGAATCGAATTCGGCTCTGCATAATTAATCAGGACAGCCGCATTGAGCAGGATGTTAGTAATTACTAAAATTGTACGAATTTAATTTGTTTCATGTATTCTTCCAAAACTAGTTTATTTTAGTATGCCCTGCTAGAAACAAGTTACAGTCAGTTTTCTCAATTATTTGATCTGTTTGTATTGACATGCATGCATACCTTTTTATTAAATAACTGATAAGACAAGGATACTATCCCAGTAATTTGTACATTAGGTGTAGTCCTATGAATTTATTCGAAAGATATCTTTTTATAAAATTCCGATTATTGCTCTAGGTTCAAGGCAAATTTGGTGCCTTTATGTAATTCTGACGGTCATTAATCAATTTTTAAAATAAAAGGCAAAATAATATACTTAACAAACGAAAGTTTTTCATTTTTTTATTTTAAAGCCCAAGGAAAATTTCGTGACCCACCAGTTTTTATGTATGAATGATTAAAATCTCGAAAATTATGAGCACACAATTTGAAATTTGAAAATCTATACGAGATCTATAAAATCGATGAAAGCATGAAAGAGATACACGGTGGGGGCATTTTCTGTCCCTGTCGTGAGAAACGAACATTGTACTGCGTGACCTGTAGTTGCGATGACGTTAATGAGTTATGACGTCAGACGACAGTAGTGCTGTCTCTGTTTAGTAAACAATTTTGAAACGCTTATAACTTGGGCATAATGAAAAATATTTCATTAGTTTTTTCATTGTTGCTCATCTTTTTCTAATAGGTTTATGATTCCTAGTAAAAAAAAAATTGTCAAATACCCTATTCTGCGACAAACATTTGTGTTGGAATTAAGTTCCTACTACGTACACACGGCTACACATCAAGCTGTACAAATCCAGTAAAGGCTGACCTCGCGTTGTAAGGAAAACCTATACAATGCGAGGTCAGCTTATACTGGAAATGTACAGCTTGATGTGTAGCCGTGTGTACCTAGTGGCTAATTTTGACACAGACGTCTGCCACTGAAATTAATGGTCAAAATGTTTAATAAATAATAAGATACGATAAGAGTAGGTAGGTATTTAAATTATTTCTACAGAATGAATGACAATCATTTTGGCATAAAACTACCTACTTACTAGGTAGCTTTGAAGTACACATACTACATAAAATGTTTTTGGAGTGTTATGTGCTTATCTCCTTTCAATATAAGCAGAAAAGGTACCCTATAATATTAAATGTAGTGTAATCTTGATGGATTTTTCACAATGATATTTACTAATAAAGTTATCTTTGATATATTTCAGGGTTGTCATTAGTCATCAATACATAACATATTTATTATATTTTCCACGAACGAATAAAAAAAGGCGGATGGAATCTCCCTAACACAAGATTGAAGCATTTAATTTTTTATCTACACTCGTATCGTAAAATTCGAATTATGAACTCGAAAGTAATGTCATAATGACATACTTTACGCACATGCACCTGTTATGAATTTTAAAAGTTTCATTACGATACAGTTTGCTGAACAAAACAATGCGGTAATTTAATTTTTTTTCCATAACCGCACACTTCAGCCTAACTAAGGAGTTTTTAATGCCACTTCGACCTAACCAAGGAGTTTTCAAACCTTTTTTTTAGCAGTCGTACAGTTTGGCACCAATGAGTACACAAAATTCAGGGTGGCGCCACTTGTCATACATTGAAAATTTTTATCGTTTAAAATCGCGTTTTTGGCAGAACTTTTGATTGTCATATTGTTTTTAATTATATTTAAGTGTTTACAGGCATATTTTTTGTATGATAAAACAGAGATTGACGGAATCCTGACAAGGATAGAAAATTAGTTCCGATTATAATGTTGTCGCCAGACTATATTTTATTATCTGTGTAGGCGCGCACCAGCGCGCGTGCGCGGCCGCGCGCCTGGCCTACTGGATTTGGACATCGTTACTTGTAAATTTATTGTTATTGTTTACGTTATTATTATGGTTTTGTATGTCGAAAGTTTTATTCTGGGCAAAAATATCTGACTACAGCAGTGATACTGAACTGAGGAGAATATGACCCCGCCTGAATTTCTGGATGCAGCAACGTAAATGACGAATAATCTTTTACCAGAGAAATCAAGAAAAACAACGACAATGTTACTAAGATTTTGACTTTGGTATTTTATTTAAAATTGTATGAGTGTAGATAAAATAGTGTATGAAACTGACATAATTAGGTATTAAAACACTCGTGTGATACTATTAAAAACCTCGCCTACGGCTCGGTTTTTAAACTCACACTCGTGTTTTAATAACCCCTATTATGCAACAGTTTCATAAACTACTATTCCTAAACCCATTATAATTTCAACAGCATTTTAACACACCAGACGGCATATTGTTATTTTATTTGTGACACTACGACAACGACCACCGTCACATGAGATTTTTTGCGTAATCGCGGCTGTTTGTCTTACTATGGATGTGAATATGTGCGTGCCAGCCCTTACTTTTAAGCGAGTCGTCTTACTATGGGTGCTTCACTTATTGTTTAGCAAGATTCCATCTGCCTTTTTATATTAGTCCATGATATTTTCACTATAATTAATATGACGTCTTGGTCTAACTACATTTTGGGAGATGATTATTTTTAATTCCTATTATTCCATCGATTCTCTGAAGTTTGGACGATATACACGCAATTTTGAAGAAAAACTCTTAAAATTGTGTAATATGATATATTGTATACTGTAATAATATTATTTAATTATTGCAATATCTTCTCGTCCAAAATACCGCAGTGTCTCAAGACGAAAGTCTTTGACCAGTGTGTGTTGCCAGTAATTACTTACGGTACTGAAACGTGGTCGCTCACAATGGGCCTGATAAGAAGGCTCAAAGTCACTCAAAGGGCAATGGAGAGGGCTATGCTCGGAGTGTCCCTGCGTGATCGAATCAGAAATGAGGAGATTCGCAGGAGAACGAAAGTAACCGACATAGCCCGAAGAATTGCCAAACTTAAGTGGCAGTGGGTGGGGCACATTGCTCGCAGAACGGATGGCCGATGGGGCAGTAAAGTTCTGGAGTGGCGACCGCGTACTGGAAGGTGCAGCGTGGGTAGGCCCCCCACAAGGTGGACCGACGACCTGGTGAAGGTCGCGGGAATCCGCTGGATGCGGAAGGCACAGGACCGGTCGTTGTGGCGATGCTTGGGGGAGGCCTATGTCCAGCAGTGGACGTCTTTCGGCTGAAATGATGATGATGAATTATTTTAATTATGACATCTGTTAAATTTATGACATGCTTATTTTTTTTTATTTTTTTGTGACATTCGAATTTGACATTTATTTGCTATTGTGACTTTTATTTTATTTTGCTACAAGTTTATATTGTGAACTTTATTATTTATGAAACTACTGACGTGTATATTAACTTTACAAATAAATGAATATGAATAATGAATTATCACTAGCAACACATGGAAATTACATTTTAGTCCCCGGAAACAAAACGAAAGCTAATGCTTTGCGAAAGAAAAGCATTGTGAAAGTTTAACTCAAACAATGAATGCCATATAAAAAAAACAAGCGTCTGGTTACTTAATTAAGTACTACTTATATGTTATTTAGTTTTGGTTCGATAACACCTAACACCTATTTCCTAGAATACAATAAGTGATAAAATGTTCTTAAGTTATTTATATTTTAGTTCTCTGATAATGTTTCTTTAAGAATCTCTTGGTTAAAAAATATACTTCATCATTTTCAGCCGAATGAGGTCCACTGCTGGACATTGGCATCCACTAAGGATCACCACAACGAACTAAAAAACCTGAAAAAAAATATGTAAATATAAGATGTAGAAGAAGAGCCGGTCAGATTATGCTGTTGCAGAAGGTTAATCTCTAGTTTAGCCTTTGCTTAGAATAAATATTCTACAGTGAATAAGTATCTTTAGCAGAACTTGTCTTGAGTAATACCATACTTTATTATTTAAATAAATATCTAATTCGTTAATTTTGGATAAAAGTCACGAGACATTGGGTGTGGGGGAACAAGAATGTCACCAAGATGTCACTAGGGGGATCGGGAGATCAAAATTCTGCCAAATATGCGTCACGTTATTTATGAACGCCCCCTTGTAATACCAGACGTCGATGGCACACCCTAGACACTTGGGGCCTTACCATGACGTGTTAAAGCTATCATGGTTCTGATGAGAGAGTGGGACGGCGCTATGAGTCCTGTCTAGCTAGGGTTACCATCTGACAGGATGAATCCGGTCTTGACCGGGTTTTAAGAGCATAGACCGGTTTCCGCCCAGATTTAATTAAAGACTGGATTTTTTGCATACGCACCTCATCATCATCCTTCACGCCTTTTACCAATTATATTGGGGTCGGCTTCCAGTCTAACCAGATGCGGCTGAACATCAGTATTTTACACGGTGCGACTGCCATCAGACCCCTGCAACCCAGTTACTGGGTAATACTGACATTCGGAGGCACATGACATTTTTTGCATAGGCCCCTCGAAAGCACATATCTAGACGCCCGCGTCAGGACTCAGGACCTATATAACTGACGCAATACAACTTTCAACAAATAGCTTGGGAAGAATTTTTGAACACAATTCTTGCTAAAATATTTTTTTTAATGCTTTATGTTGCTGCTAGTACCTAACCAAAAATATTAGATAAAATAAATGTCTTTATTAATGTCATAAATAACTATTAACACATGATAAAAACGTAATTAAAATCTACTGAGTTTTATTTTCGGCCAAAGACCGGACTTTTTTCCAACAATCAGGATTCTTAACCATGAGTGACCGGCTCTCCAATTTCAGGCCCTGGTAAGCTGGTAAAGGGTTACCAGCTTACCAGCTTATCGTTATTCTGTTGTGAGAAAGGAATAAGTAAAGCTAGACAGAGGGATGTCTAGCTTTACTTATTCCTAGCTAGACATCCCTATGTCTAGCTTTACTTAATCCTTTCTCACAACAGAATAACGATAGCTTTAACACTTCTTCATGGCCCAAGGTATATTAACAGTTACTGGAAGACATCTACTAATTTGCTTTTTGTCAGCAGATAACTTGATGAAGCTGCAAAATAATGTAAATTTATAGCGTCCGGAAGATCCAGTATATAAGTAATATTCAGTTTCTTTCTGTTCATGAATTAAAAACTTTGTGCTGAATTAATCAAATACGTACTTCGTAACACAAAAAAGTATTAATTTATTTATTGGTGAAGTTTTTAAATCGTACCAAAGAGCCATGACGTCAGAATTAACTAAGCGAATACTTCTTCGTTCCTGCCTCCGTAAATATTTTTATTTCACAAACTTTTCACGCCTTATTATAAACACTTGATAACACGAATTACAATTTATGATAAGTGAATCGTTAACACTTTAATTGAAATATATTAACACAATTCGAGTGCATGTAGTTCTCATGAATTCCATTATAATTCCGTCATGACGTTCTTTCAACGTCGCCATAGGCTGTTCCACGATTTGTTTATTTATATTGTGGTCGCCTTTCATCTAGTATACGTGAGCAAATAATGAATGTACGACATATCAGACGGCGGTGTGACGTCACTCCGGACACGGTCACATCAAAGCACTGTACATCGATGATTTATGCGTATTTTGTTAGACTTCGGCCCAATTACGTTCATGAAAATTTGTGCACTTTCATAATAAAGTGTTTACCGTTGAAATGCTTTGATGTCTAATTGGGCGGATGGCGCGATGAGCTATACTCTACCTATACGTACGAATGTCTCAGTAATCGTTGATTGATTTATTGTTACACTTTATGTAGATTTACTATCAAGCATAGTCATCATAATTAGATACATCTTAGACTCGGATTTACGCAGCATCTTTCGTTACTTTGTGTAACAACTACCTCCACTTACCTACGTGACACACATACAACGTGTTATTGAAATACTGAAAACCTCTTAAGGGGTCATTGTACTCATCACTATGAACAACTTTTACTATGGGACTAAATCTGAAATCGCGAAAAAAAATCAGCCATTCCCCTACATTTTGCCTTTTATGTGAACACAAATGTAGGGGAACAGCTGATTTTTTATAATAAAACAAAGTTAAACCGGATTAAATCGCGTATATTATTTAAATTGGTTTTCCTGCCGTTTCGAAAGCTTTGCAGCATTTCGTGGTCGCAGGTAGACTAAGAAGACAAGCGTCTCTAAAGATATTTCTAAAAATAAATAAAAAATCTACCCTACAGTATTATATAGATCTGTGATATTATTAATTAAAATCGTTACGATGCACGCAGTAATCACTCACAATATCATTATCTTTTACAGTGTTGCATGCTGTTTGGGAAAACCAATTTAAATAATATACGCGATTTAATCCGGTTAAACTTTGTTTTATTATAATGTGTAGTGATCGCAAAAACCTAAGAAATTATTAGCAGATTTTTTTTCGCGATTTCAAGCTTGGTCCCATAGTAATAGTTGTTTATACTGATGAGTACAATGATCCCTTAAGAGGTTTTCAGTTATTTCAATAACAAATTGTGTATGTAAATCATACGTATTTAGTCCCTTCAGTCGAGCAGTACTTATTTTAATTTTTATTACCTACTTTGTCTAAGTTAAAGTTAAGTTAAGTTGTTGTGGCGATGCTTTGGGAAGGCCTATGTCCAGCAGTAGACGTATTTTGGCTATAATGATGATGATGATGATTTTGTCTAAGATACAACGTTAAATACATTTTTTTCACGTCATGATAAGTAAATAGATAACGTATAGCTTTTTTATACCGTAAAAATATCGCACACCTAGATCCAAACAAGACAACTAAGATTTTTTGGTTGTTATTAAATCCGAATCATCATTATAATTTCAGTCGAAAGACGTCCACTGCTGGACATAGGCGTCCCCCAAAAGGGAGGGAAATGCCATAACAGCCATACATGGCAGGAGGGTAGGCGTTGGCGATCGCAGTTGGTTGAATAAATACTTAGAAAACGCTGCTGTCCAACCTCTGGTGAACCTCTTAGCCGCATTTACTTAAAAAAAAAAGAACAAAAATAACTTCTCGCATTAACGAAGTAAGTATTTTTGAAAGTATAAGAAACTACTATAAAAAGGTGTGTCAAACTTAAAAACAGTGATCCTAGGATCCAAATCAGTGATATTTTTTGCGAATTTTTGCTTACACACCTCATCATTGATACGGCTGATACGGCGGTAGCTACGCCCCTGGATACTAACTATATTGAATGTCTTATTCCTTTTGTATCTAACAGTTAGTAAATATTTTGTTATATACTTCCGCTTCACCATTTTCCACATATCATATTTAATAAAACTTTTTAACAAAAAATTGAACCGACGAAAACAGAAACTGAAAAGCGAAAAATAACTAATTATGAGTCGGCGCCAAACGAACTTTTAACAAGCAAAGTCCGTGTAAGTTGCAAGTTATTGTTTATAGTTGAAAATTTCACGTTGTATTTGATGTGACGTTGTTTTTATTATTTATTTAAAGTAATTTAATGATCTTCGTTGATTGGTTGTTTGGCGCCGACTCATAATTAGTTATTTTTCGCTTTTCAGTTTCTGTTTTCGTCGGTTCAATTTTTTGTTAAAAAGTTTTATTTTTCATTTTTTTGTGGTTAAAATCTAACTCCAGGTCTCTCCATTATGTCGTAGTGTCTAGAACTATATTTATGTGTGTCAAGTTTCAACTGAATCGGTTAACAGGTAAGAATTCAGTGGGTGAACAAACACTCATCCCCTGTTTTACTACCCTTAGGGGTGGATTTTGGTTTTGAAATTTAAATGGGACCAACTTCGAGATATACCCTATCCATTAAAAAACAATCATCAAAATTGGACCACTCTCTAAAAAGTTATGCGTGGTCATACATAAAAAAAAAAATAAAAAAAAAAATATACGCGTCGAATTGAGAACCTCCTCCTTTTTTTCGTCGGTTAAAAATCAACCGAAAAGAAGAGATTTTGAAGATATAAGATATTTGAGTACCTACACTAAGTTTTAACTCTGTATAATTTTTTTACATTGTCATTATGTATCTACTTATGTTACACGTGTGAGAACTTAAATGTCAGTAGGTCAGCTCATAGAACAAACGAATGATAAAAGTAAACTTGATTTTACCTGGACCAGTTGAAACAGTACTCGGTAATATAGCCTTAAGATGAATGCTGTCGGGTAGCCCGCGAAATTCAAATTTTCTTGCGTTTTTTGCAAATTGCAGATCTATTTCACGTTGTAAATCGATCTGAAAATGATTTGCTGCAATAATACATATCTACTGAATGATACCCCTATTACATGGGACTATAACATAACTGGCGAAATGTGGGTGTACTATTACACCTTTGCTTACCCCTTCGGGGAAATACAGGCGTGATGTTATGTTATGTTGTTATATGATACTCATAGAATAAATATGAATAAATAAATATTTTGGGACATTTTTTACGCAGCACCATCTAGTCCCAAACTAAGCAGAGCTTATGCTATGGGTACTAGACAATGGATAAAATACTTAGACACTGTTTTTTTTGTTTATACATACTTTTAATACATAAGAAACACCCAGACTAATATAGAAAATATTAACATAGTTCTATAAGCTCTAAAAGCTCGATAATCGATAATTTAATAGTTTCTTAGGTTTTCGCGATCACTACACATTATAATAAAACAAGTTTAGCCTGATTACATCGCGTATATTCTTCGATAAAAATACTTATTGATCGAAGCGTATATTATTTAAATTGGTTTTACTGACGTTTCAAAAGCCACCTGTCAGGAACCCAGTTCTATAAATAATCAAGTCCCCAAACAGCACGCAACACTGTAAAAGATAATGACATTGTGAGTGATTACTGCGTGCATCGAAATGTTTTTAATTAATAAAAATTGTACGGTAGTTTTGTTTTTTTAGAAATATCTGTTAAGACGCTTGTCATATTACAAGCCACAATTTGCAAAAAAACGCAAGCAATTTTGAATTTCGCGGGCTACCCGGTAGCATTCACCTGCTACGCAGTAGCCCGTGAAATTCAAATTTTCTTGAGTGTTTTTACACGAGAACTCTCCACTTTCCTCGATCTTGCGCGATTCGATTTTCTTGATCTTGAGTGTTTTTATATTTTATTAATTTACTATCAAATTACCGATTATTGAGCAAATATATCTTATAGATCTAGGTTAATGTTTCTTATAAGTTTTATTCAGTAGATATATTTTGATTATTGTCGCGAATCATATTCCGATCGGTATACAACGTAAACTAGAGCAACAATTTGCAAAGAAAAATAAATTTCGCGGGCTAGCCGGTAGCATACACCTTAAGCAACTCGGAACAATGTTGACCAAATTGACATCATCATCATGGTAGACTGATAGCCAGGTATTAAAATTATAAACAGACAATTTGAAGTACTAGTTGGTGTCTACTTCTTTCGTGTCAGCACGAGCTTGCTGTTTTATCTTTCGTGGGTAACTGAGCTCTGTTTATAGTTAAATGCCTTTAGTAATAATTAAAGCAGGCAAATACCTATTAAACACAATTTTAATAAACAAAATAATATCCTTTCCCGTGCGGCGTGCAGCTTACCGTGTTATTTTTGCAATACTATAAAAGGATATGAAGAGTACAGGGAAAGAAGTGTCATTGTCAGTTTATTTTTCAATATTGAGACAATGCCATCTAGTAGAAAATTTAAAAAGCTTCAATGCTATAAAACAATCAAACGCTTAAATAGATCAATGTAATGATAGGACTCAATAAAGTTTGTATGGTTGTACGAAAAAAAGATCATGGTCACCGCTGCTGTTGTTTAAAAATTATGTAATAAAACATGTAAAACCGGCCAAGAGCATGTCAGGTCATGCTCAGTGTTATAGGGTTCCATAAGTAGGTCTAATTACAAACTAATCAAAACGAATATTAATCATTGCTATTTTAGTTTTTGCAAACAGCGCCACCTAGCGCTAAATTGAAGAAGTGTGTCATATCAATATAACACAAAGTTTCTTTTTGTGATTTTTTTAAATAGAAAGTAACTAAAGGAGCATTATTTGCTAAGATCATTTTTCTCTAAGGTCAATGACCTATGAACTAGGACGTCTTAAGTATTTTTTAGTTTTCTCACTATAACTCAAAAATTTATAATCACATTATACTCGAAATAATTTTAAAAGAGAGTTTTTATAAAGGTCTATCAATGTGGAAGACTATAAGTTTCTACGTTGCATAGTTTAGATATGGCAGGGGGGGGGGGACACATTGCAAGCCACTTTGGTGAACCGTATTTCGCAGATGGTATACCTGATAAAAAAGTTATGTATGAAACATTACCTTCATTTTAGTAGACCTATTCAACGATATCCCAAACGTGGGGGTGCAGTGAAAAAATATTTTTCATCCCCATTTCACATGTATGGGCGCCACCCCTAAAATACGTTATCAAGATTTTTTTATTCTTTTAAAATTGAGATCTATATCTAAGCTATTTTTGAACAAAATTTCATTTACTTATGTTTATAACTGTAGAAGTTATTAAGCTGTAAAGGATTAAGACAGAAGGACAGACGGACAGACGGACGGACATGACGAAACTATAAGGGTTCCTTGTAGGACTACGGAACCCTAAAAAGGATCTAGGTGAAATGACTATGATAACGTTTTTTTTAATTTTCTCTACAATAATTACATTTGACTATGACCCTTCCGTCCCTGTACCCATCATATTTTACTGTCATTTGTCATTAACCTTATTGTTCAGACTATTACAAATACTTATTTATTCTTTACCACCCCTTTTCACCGCCATGGAAATGACTTCATAAAATGCTTTCTTAGTGTGTTAGTGTCATACTTTCTTTCCAAGTCGTTATAAAGTACACGGACTCTCCAAATTTCCTGTTCAGTTCTTTTAGTGGTTGATGCTGTGCGCGAGTCTTCATTAGAGCTTCTTTTATACCTATTTAGTTAGTAAAATAACGGGAATGATATAACTGAAACAACACACAATATTTCTGTATTAAATTTTATTGCATCTATTCACACACCTTTCTGGGGAAACGGTTAGGGTCTTCCTACACTTATCGACGCAGAATCGGCTAAGGCTAGTTAGACAAAGCTCAAGATGTAAGCTACGTCGTTTGCCTCGGCACGGCTCGGTCTTTGTGAAGCAACATCAGCCACCGCCGCGAGCGAAATGGTGGTTTGCCGATTTACTGGTCATATCCGTTTGGCGCTGAAGGCAGCCCAACGCCCACGTCTGCATTATAACAGCGCCGTGGCTACGACTGAACGGTGATATCGGTGACGCTGGCAGCTGAACGTCCACCATGATTACGTCGATGACGATAGCTGAACAGCACCGGCGACGGCCGAATGGAGGCGATTGATTCCGAAACAGAGAGTTGAGTATTTATGATGTTTTTGTACAGACAACAGCTGATCTGAGGTCGCGACTGCTGAACGTAGATAGACAGACCACGCGACGGCTGATCAGCGCAAATCGGCTTATTGCGAGTAGTGTGGTGACACTCACTTAGCCCAATTCCACGTCGATAAATGTGGGGGGACCCTGAAAAGACGTTGAAGCTAACAAAATTATACAACATGTAATAATTTTAACAACATTTTGTTTTAACTAAACCCATTTATATTAGAATAGTTTCTGATTCTACAACTTGAATGACTCTGATACTACATTTATTAATTACAGTAGATGTAGATTCTGAAATGTAAGTATTTCCTTGTTTAATGAAAAATATACATTGTCATTATATTGGTAAATCGTCTATAGTCGAATATACATTTTCGTTGTTTATATAAACTACTTTGAAGATTCACGTCTTCCATCCGTATTTTTATTTACATCAAAAGAATTTCTAATACAGAAAATTTATTGCATTTACCTCTCTTAAATACTCGCATTATTATTACAATATATACTTACAACAGTGACGTATGTACAAAACTATAGACTCAATTTTGGACTTTCAGTCTCTACAATATTAAAAAAAATATTATACAATGTTCAGAAACAAATTGACGATGTGATTTTACATTCTTTTAACGTTTAAAATTATTATACAAGGCCATTTTATTTAGTTATGACAAGTTTCTAACGAAAATTGACGAATTTTTGTTTAGAGTAGGGCTGGCGTCCACGAATGGCGGGTAAATCTTGTGCCATATTGGCGACTACACCTTGGTTACGAAGGAGCTACGAACTCTTGTGTGTCCCAGGCCCCATCCATAAAATAGGGATAGTTGAGTCAGGAACTAACGTGTCGACAGAAATCGAAGCGTCGTCATCACGTAGCAGTCAATTTAAAAAAAATGATTATATGTTTACCGTTTTTTAATCGATGTTAGTTCGTAAGTAAACGTAGTCACTTGAAATTATTTTTGTACTTTCAATAGCTGCATAAATTACGTAGGTATGAAAAAAATATGTTTCAGATCTGTATGTTTTCTTTGTCCGTGAAATATTGTTCACAACAAAGCGTTTAAGTTGCAGTGCTGTTCTAAAATAACATGATAATATTAATTCTTGTACCATTACATTTGAAATAAATTTTCATGACAAAATGCCTAAATATAATAAAAGCAGTAGTAAGTACAAGACCGGAAAATAAAAATTTTAATCCTTCTAGCTGCTAGGAATACTAGTTATACTTAAATGATTCGTTAACCTATAATACAAAAAGCACGAAATAAAATGCATAATATTATAAGTAACAATAAAATTAATTCAGATAAAAATATGTTATAATTATAATAGGAAAAGCACGAAATGCAATGGAAATTAGGAATCCAGTTATGCGTACGTAACACAAACCCGGTTTGTTAAACTTATATGTTGTACTGTACGCAAGCAAAAGTTAACAGTAATGTTAGATATTTTAATTGTGACAATAAATTTCCTACAATTATGTACTACAGCAGCGAGCAACTTTTATTTTGAATCTAATTACATTCATTTCGCAGGAAGCCCGACTCTCTTCCGCATTTAACGTTTCGTTGGTCCCATATGGTTTTAAAGTTTTTTTACTTTACCTACTTAGTACCTATATTATAACAGGTAACCTAATTCTGGGGATTATTTATTATATGAGCCTGGTTTAATATCTTTACCATTTTCATGTTCGGTGAATAATAAAATAATCCAACATTGAATTGGTTTTAGATCTATAATTATTTATTTTGAGACTCGTGTTAATGCCAGCCCTACTAAGAGGGAAATTTTAAATCCATTAGTAACTAAAGTTGATTAATTAGAAATAGGTATGTAATTTCATTTATGTTTAACACAGACAATCATAGTCTTCTGACTAGAAAAAACTACACAGATTTTCCGAAACCCTCAACAAATCTGATATAAATTATTGATATATTGTAGAAAAAAACTTATATTAACGACTCGCTATACTACTGACCTCGTATCAATAAATATTAAAATTCGAATGTTAGATATTTTAAGAAACTATCAAACAATAGAAAACATTGGACGTAATTAGGCACTAAAGATAAGTAGAATATTTGAAATAATAATTTACACTACATACAAATAATAATCTAAAACAGTGTTGTTTATCTATGTATAGGAAACTTAACACATATTAATACCTATTTTTGAATCAAATCACTTCGTTTAACCACCTCCAATAATAACTACAGCAACATGTCGCAAGGTCCAACTTGTATAGCACCTAGTATTGTCGGTCGGTCGGCGCGGGCGCAGCGTCGACGTCGTTTGCGAGTTGTCAACCTCACGGCGCGGGCGGCGGCAGGTGGCGCACCGCTCGCATGTGTCCACTATCACAAATCTAAGCTTCTCTACCGGTGCATAGTAATTATTATCACGTATTTATACGTATGTATACATATTTATATTAGTCTATCGCTATTTACAGGCTGAGTAGACCCTCACGGAACTCCTCAGGGGAGATCGAAATTATTGTCGATGCGCCAGCGGCGGGCGGGGGGCTTGAGGTCAGGCACGGGGTGGAGGAGGTGGCTCGGCCAGCGACGAGGTGGACGATGAGGACGGCGAGGGAGCGGGCGGTGCGGGCGCAGGCGCAGCCAGCGCTAACGAACGAGAGTACTCTAGGAGAGCTACGTCCGCTGGGTGAGTCGGAGGATACAAGCCTCGGTAGAGCTCGGGTCGGCTGTAGGGATGGGCGAGGCGAGCTGCCGCCGCCGCAGCTGCAGACTGGTAGAATGCAGATGCTGGCGAAGGCGGTGCTGGCGCGTCACCCTCTTTGCTTGCCATGTCCGCTAATGACCATATTCTGGGCTTAACAGAGGCTGGTGTGTGGCCAGGTGGAGCACGAGGAGGTAAATGCTGATAGGCTGGATGAATAGGCCTTTCATAAGGCTCGGGGGATTCGGGGCCGCTATCGGCGCGTGATTCGGACCATTCTGATTCGGTTCTTTGCCCAAGCATGTCTAATCTTTGTTGTGGTCTATCTCCGTCTTCGCTAGAGCCCGTTCCTGAGTCTTTTCCATCTAAAATAGAAACTATGTTTAGACAAGATATTATTTAAAAAATTCTTTAGAAGTTGTGGGTACATATTCTAATTTTATTATAGATGCCATAGCGAACAACAAAAATCAGTAAAAAGAGACAGTCAGTACCTACGCAATTGCAACTTAAATATTTATGTTTCTTAAAAACCTAAGACACATACCCAGTCCATCTTTTCCATCGTTACTTTTGTGGTCATCATCATCGTTATTATTGTCATCGTCATCGACTCTGTTTCTCGGTTCCCACGTCATCTTGTTCTCCTTCTTGAGGCGGCGGCGGGCATTCGCGAACCACGTCGACACCTGCGTCAGCGTCATCTTGGTGATGATCGCCAACATTATCTTCTCACCCTTAGTCGGGTAAGGGTTTTTCTTATGCTCGTTCAGCCAGGCTTTTAGGGTGCTAGTAGTTTCTCTGGTTGCATTTTTTCTTCTTGCGCCATTTAGATCCATTCCATACCTAACACAAATAAAAATCGTTACTAAATTGTTAGATTTATTCATAAATAAACATGAAATACTACTTATTTATTACCGAATTTTTATATGGGATTTAATCGAATTCGTATAATTGCTTTAAATCTACAGTTACCCGGCTATTTTACAGCATAAGAGTCCTAAATTGCCTGGTTGCCCCTAATGACGCGGTCACAGTACCGTGAAAAGGGCCGCTGCGTGCCCAACTCAAGTATAGTAACGCCAAGCATACATCCGGACCTGAGGGAATCGAACGTGACCCGCCGATGGCCCTATACGGGGGTGGTGCGCTCTATGGTTCTCTACGGGACACCGATGTGGGCGGAGTCCCTGAATGCATAGAATAAGGCACTGCTGCGGATATCTCAGAGGGTCTTGGCAATCAGGGTCATACGCGTATTGCACAACATTTTCGGAAAAGGAGGGGGCTTGTGGCTTATACTTGTGGGCTTACCCTCCCCCCGTGGGACTTGGAAGCCCAGGTGCTCGCCGAAGTCTATATACAGGGATCGGAACATCAGGCGGAAAGTGGCCGCCTGAAGTCGTGAAGAGGTGCTGCAGGCAGTCTTGTAGCAGTGGAATGAGGCTGGAGACGCCCAGTGCCGGTTATTAGACTGTGGGGGTTATCCAGCTTATCTTGGAGGGCAGGATGCGGACGCGACACGGGACGATGTCCTTCCGTCTCATGCAGTTTTTTTGGGGCATGGTTACTTCGGCAAATACTTGCAAAAAGAGACGAGACTGGATGCTATGCCCGTGTGTCACTATATAGTGTGGCTGTAGTGAGGACACGGCCTTTTATATTTTGGCGCACTTTCCTGGGGCGGTGCAACACTTTGCTCTTACTGTAGCAATCGGGACAGACCTCTCACTGCCAGCCCTGAGCCATGGTTAGCAGTTTGGGGCGTGGGAGACAGTCAAATTCTTCTGCGAGGACGTCATTTCGCAGAAGGAAGCAGCGGAGCGGGTCAGGGAGGAAGTCTGATCTAATTCGCCGCAGAAGAAAGTAAAAGAAGGACGGGTTGACACAGGCGTCTTTATGGCGACCTTATGGCGCTCTGAGAGAGGCCACCATGTGATAGATTGGAGATTCTTTCGTCCGCATTGCACGGCCCGCGAGTTGTAGTGATGTCCCGGGTGTGTCCGGACATCGCAGAAGGAGAGAATTATTTAAAAAAGGAAGTAGGTAGGCTCTGAAATTAGGCCGTTCTGGATGGGTTGGATGGAACGTCATGCGTAGCAATTCTTGCGACTCATCCACTCAACGCAAATGTAGGCTCATGCTGAAGTTTTTAGTTAGTGCGAGTCCCACATAACCACACCGCCTCCCCGGGTGGCGGGTGATGTGGTATAAGATAGACATTTACTCCGCTTAAAAAAGGGTTAGTTGAGAAACCTCGGTGATTTTAAGGAATTACATGAATTCGATTACAACTCGTGATGCTACTGTGAAGACACCCGTGAAAAAATTGAAGAACATAATCAAGCGTATAATGGCAGTCCGATTTGGGCGAGATTTCAGATAATACGCAATCGAGACCGCCCCAATCCCTATCGCGCGCCCTCCCGGCCGCTCCGTGATCGCCAAACCGAGCCAATGAAAGCGCCAGCATAATAATTGAAATCGAGATAAGCCATCGACTGCTGTGCCAGCGTTAAGCTGCAGCTTATCTCAGACACAGCTACGTACGCATTTGTTGGTGGACCATGCGCCATTATTTGAATTGTACTATCTTTATTACGATGCAGTATCCATATAAATTCTATTAAAGTTAATTTTCAACGTTTGTCGCTTGTTTACATCAACTGTATTGTACTGTAGGATACCGTGTGTGAGTGTTATTTGTAACATGTTGGTTGGTATATAGGTATTTTTTCATATTATTGGATTCTACGATTTGTATGATTTGTTACTTAGCAAGAAGAGAGATGTACACAATTTTTAAAACGTGCTGATGGACAGCATGATGCAAAGCAAACACTGCCGGTACCATATGCTGCGCAACGTTGTCGGAAACTGAGTAGGGTGGAAAATAGGGATGAGTAGTGGGAAATTAATAAAACTGTCACTTAAATCGCAGAAGTGACGGGCAGCGCCCCTTGTCGTTCAATCCAGCAATCGATTTTGAACCTTTAGCGCAACAGATATGGTTACGATTCATATAGAAGCCACACCAAATGAACAAGCTCACTCTATTGTTAAGTTCGTTGTTGACTTAATTCTCCTCGATCCCTATTGAACGAGATTCTCGTAAATAAATATAATAGAAAATCCCTTTTATTTTGAGTCTGTTTTTATCAGCCCAAAGCAAGGTTGTTAAGTCGGTTCAAAGGTGAAATAAAGAGATGTTTGTGCGTATTTTACTTGATAATTCTAGAAGAAAACACGTCATACTGGTGACATAAATTTAATGACGCACGCGACCTATGAATGTAACATCCATAGAATTCGAGTGACAATACGAAAGTGGAGCGACGCCAAGCTTAGGCGTATTCTACAAACAAAAAAGCTTCATTTATCCACGGCGTGCCACTTTCACAGCATCCGAGCTCGCGGGGGATCGGTCTGCGAGCCTCATTTTTTTATTATTTCGCTACCCCCGCGGCGTGCTTGTGCCCCGGCAGGCGGTTGCGGTACCCACCCCACTCACACCGACGCCTCGCCTTCAATTAAATCCCTATCTCTCGCGCCACCTCATGCTTCCTACTTAAACTCATAAAAATGAGATAAACACAAAAATATTGCTCGTACAGTCTGTCGTTGTTATTAAAGTAATCCGTTGGTGCTGCGGTTATTTAAATGTTATGTACCAATTCATTGTTTATTGTATTAATGAACTATGTATGTTTAAATAGGTAATTTAACTTTTGTAACTATTCAAAAAATGCCAGTCCTTGAAAATTACTAGCGATTAAAATATAATAGATGAGAGAGATGTTAATTCTCTTGTTCGCGAACTAAACTTATTCTAAGCCATCGCCTTCTTTTACTTATATGTGATAGATACAAGAAAGGATGGCAACAATTTTAGTGCTGTCAAAATAGTCGGAATTAAAATTTCCATACAAGTTTAGTCGTGATCTCGTAACTTGCCGACAAAAAATACGAAGAACTACGTAAACTAATTTGACACCAGCACTAAAATTGTTGCCATCCCTCTCTTATATCTACTATCAGTAAAAGAGAGCGATAGTTTAAAATAAGTTTAGTTTGTGAACAAGAGAGTCAACGCCAATGTACGGTGTGATGTGATGATGGATGCTCTATTTTCTAGCGATAAAACTTAACACCTCTTGAATCGGTAAGAGATTATGTAGTAGAGCCGCAGGTCATCATAAAAACGGGCGTTTCGGGGCGGGCGGGAATTGGGAGTCATAATAATGAAATAAAGGTAAAAGAATGAGCCGCAACGGTCCGAAACGTTTGTTTTGAATATTCACCCTGTTGAATTGTGTGCTATTTTGACACTTGATTATTTGTGTTTTGCTTGTTTTGTTTTGTTGTGTAGAGCTGATCCTAATAATATTATAAATGCGAAAGCATGGCTGTTCGTTTGTTTGTCCTGCAATCACGCTGAAACGGCTGAACGGATTCGAATGAAATTTGGCATAAAGATAGACCATAACCCGGAATACCGACCCAATCTGAACCTGACCTGAAGAATGTGGTTGGGGGGACTGGATGCGGAAGGCAGAGGACTGAGTGTTGTGGCGCAACTTGGAAGAGGCCTATGTTCAGTAGTGGACTGCAATAGGCTGAGTTGATGATAACCCGGAATAACATATAGGCTATTTTTTATCCTGGACAGACAAACTGTTACCGACGGTTGCGTGATAACGTGTTTTTGTGATAAACCGAATTATACGCGAGTTGTATTATAAAATATACCCAAACAGTCATTAACAAAACTAAGTCATAATCTGCATATTATATTAACAGTTGTCACAATAGAATGGTCCGAGTACATAAAAAATAATAATTGTAGGTACCGAAAAAAACAAAACTGAAGTCATAAAAAAATATGCCATAAAGTAATATCTCTGATAAGTGCAACTTATCCAGTTGTATTTTTTCGTAAACACGATATTGACGGTGAAGAAGATGCAAGTGTATGAAATATTATTATACCAAGGATAATTAAAGTGGTAACTTTTATTTTATTTTATTTTTATTTATAACACAAATTAATATTAATTTGTTGACAAGAATTAATAATTTGATGAAATTAAATATTTAAATATAGCATTTGCTATATTTATATATAGCAAAAAAAAAACAATTTATAATATTTTTATATTAGGCTGTATGGCGGTTTCCTTCGACCACCTGCGTGCGCATAGCTGTATGCATGGCTGTATGTCACCGCGCGGTCCGCACGCCATTTTTATCATTTTTCACAAATTCAATATTTGTCTAAAATGTGTAATTTATGTATTTTTCCTCGCAAGTGTGTTGAAAAACGTCGTATGACACGCGTGAGCATTGACTATTATACTCTCGGCTCCATTATCGCCTTCGGCTCGGGCTGCAATCCAACCTCGAGTATAATAGTCAACTTAGCTCACTTGTATCATAATGTACTATTACTTATTTTTTTCTTTATTTGTGGATTATATTGTTTATACTAGGTTTTAATTAACCTATGGCTGATACTTATATACTGTTTATACTAGTAAGTCATCATCAATCAATTTATTTAAGGGCTAGGCTTTTGTCAGTGGATTATTTTCCATCATTCTCAGCATTCCTCTCTTTTTACTTCCAGCAGGCGTGGCATGACCATAGTAGGCAAGAGTTTTGTCTACGAAAGAACAGACAATATGACAGTTATAGTTCTATACAATCGGTTTGTCTATTCTGTAGATAAATCTATTCTGCAGTGGTCATGCTACGTTCTGATAGGGAGAGGCGGAACGCAGAGAAAGATGGAAAATACTCCACTGACAAGAGCCTCCCAACTTCCCAAGTAACACAAAACCGTTTAAAGGTAAAGTAAAAGCCAATATACATCTTCAATCTTACAAAAGATGTTTGATGGTATCCGCAAAGTATTAATTCTGTATAATACTTTGCGGATGCCATTAAGGCGCATGTAGCAGCCAAATGGCGCCCCTGTCAGTAAAAAAAATATTACTCGCTGAATACATCATTTATCGAAATTTCGTTTTTAACAATTGAAGTAAAGGTACTGTAGTTGAATCAGAAATTCTTAACTCTGTAAATTATAGTTCGCTGTGAACTATCATTAAATGCGCCTTAAACATCTTTTGTAAGAGTTGGAGATGTATATTGGCTTTTGATTTTACCTTTGAACGGTGTTTGTGTTACTTGGGCTAGGTTGATTAAAACTTGAACTTTAGTGATTTTACAAAATAACACTATAACACTCAATGTATTTAAAAAAACAAATTGTCTGACCACATTGTCACATAGTCATAGTTAAATAAAAAATAAAATGATTATTTCATCAACTTGTAAAACTATTTCATTACATCATTGGGAACCACATTTTAAGCAAATGCTTGCTTGTGTTAGGGAGTTCCGCTCTTCCAACATAACCAGCCCAATACTGTCCCACTGCTGGGCACGGGCCTCTTCTCAGTACGAGAAGGCTAAGGCCTTAGTCCACCACGCTGGCCTAGTGCGGGTTGGCGGACTACACACACCATTGAGAACTGTATGGAGCACTCTCAGGTGTACAGGTTTCCTCACGATGTTTTCCTTCACCGTTAAAGCAAGTGATAATCGAATATAAATCCGCACATAAATTCGAAAAGTCAGAGGTGCGGGCCGGGATCGAACTTACACCCTCCTGCACGCTCTTCCAAGTCAAAGTCTAAATTAAATACAAGTATAGCCTACCGAGTCGGATTCGACGATTGACCTCTTTCCAACTTCGAGAAAGAGGTCAATCGTCGAATCCGACTCGGTTGGGCAGCGTTCGGGAAGCTACGCAATATCTTCTCGTCCAAAATACCGCAGTGTCTCAAGACGAAAGTCTTTGACCAGTGTGTGTTGCCAGTAATTACTTACGGTACTGAAACGTGGTCGCTCACAATGGGCCTGATAAGAAGGCTCAAAGTCACTCAAAGGGCAATGGAGAGGGCTATGCTCGGAGTGTCCCTGCGTGATCGAATCAGAAATGAGGAGATTCGCAGGAGAACGAAAGTAACCGACATAGCCCGAAGAATTGCCAAACTTAAGTGGCAGTGGGCGGGGCACATTGCTCGCAGAACGGATGGCCGATGGGGCAGTAAAGTTCTGGAGTGGCGACCGCGTACTGGAAGGCGCAGCGTGGGTAGGCCCCCCACAAGGTGGACCGACGACCTGGTGAAGGTCGCGGGAATCCGCTGGATGCGGAAGGCACAGGACCGGTCGTTGTGGCGATGTTTGGGGGAGGCCTATGTCCAGCAGTGGACGTCTTTCGGCTGAAATGATGATGATGATGATAGCCTACATAACATACAAAGTATAAGAAATAAAGTTATAGTATCTGCCCCGATAAGGTGACAAGGAACCAGATAGACTTTAACATGACGGATAAGAAGCACATATTTAGAGATGTCTCTGTGATCAATAGGTTCAACACCGGAAGCGATCACCGACTTATCCGAGGCACTCTAAATATCAATTTTGGAGCTGAAAGAACGCGCATGATTAAGTCTACTCTCCGACCTTCGCCGCTCCAAACCAGTTTGGGCTCCGAAAGGTTCCAAGCGGAACATCAAAATCGATTCGACTCGCTGGAAACCACTGGCAATATTGAGGAGAAAACCAACACCATGGTCAAAACATTGCAGGAACTGTCTCGAAAATTCTTTCCGCCGTAGCGTGGAAGCAAGATGCTCAAGCTTTCGACTGAGACTCTCGATTTGATGAGGAAAAGACGAGAAATGTCAGCCGCGCATTCGTTTTCATCAGATAATAGGTCCTTAAACCTACAGATTAGGAAGCTGATGCGACGTGACCTCCGCCGCTCCAACACCCGCGCCGTTGAGGCTGCGATTGAGCAAAATAGGGGGTCAAAAGTTTTCGCTCAGCAGCTAGGGAGGACCCATCTGATGAAACTGAAAGCCGCGGATGGCAAAATTGTCACCTCTAAGATCGAGATGCTTGATGAGGTCGAAAACTTCTATGGGCATTTGTATTCCACGAAAACGGCGAGACCAGCGGTTCCTAGCAATGACGACAAAAGAGCCCTGGGGAGTTCTGGGGGGGACTGGATGCGGAAGGCAGAGGACCGAGCGTTGTGGCGCAACTTGGGAGAGGCCTATGTCCAGCAGTGGACTGCGATAGGCTGAGTTGATTGATAATCTGCATAGGAATAATACCAACACCGTAATGCGTTCACAACGTTCCTATGCAGAGTTAGCGTGGTCAGACTATCTCATAAATTAAAATCTAAAACCATGGAATTAATTAGGTGCACTTAAAGTAATAAGAATTTTCATTCAAAGTTCCGCTCAAAGTTGAAGCACAAAAACAATCGATGTGTGCCCCGCAAGCGGCACGTAAAATGTTTGCAGACACACATGTGCGCGCGTAAACTGTATTGAACGTAGCCTTTTAAGGCTAACTCGAATTTGCTTCACCCCGCATGCGTCTACTGCGGTTCTAAGCCTAATTATTCTAATAGGTGCACTTTATTCTTGATTAAGTACTAGTACTGTTGTATTTTTAGGGTTCCGTAGTCCTACAAGGAACCTTTATAGTTTCGTCATGTCCGTCCGTCTGTCCTATTCCTTTACAGCTTAATAACTTCTACAGTTCCCTGCCATTTCCAAACTATGCAACGTAGAAACTTGTAATCTTCCACGTTGATAGACTTTTATAAAAATTATCTTTTAAAATTATTTCGAGTATAATGTGATTATAAATTTTTGAGTTATAGTGAGAAAACTGAAAAATACTTAAGACGTCCTAGTTCATAGGTCATTGACCTTAGATAAAAATGATCTTAGCAAATAATGATCCTTTAGTTACTTTCTATTTAAAAAAATCACAAAAAGAAACTTTGTGTTATATTGATAGCACAAAGTAACAGCGCCACCTAGCGCTAAATTTAAGAAGTGTGTGAAGTGGTGACTAGGTGGCGCTGTTTGCTAAAACTAAAATAACAATGATTAATATTCGATTTGATTCGTTTGTAATTAGACCTACTTAAGGAACCCTATAATACTGAGCATGGCACGACATGCTCTTGGCCGGTTTTTTATTTACTCTTAATAGGCTTTTGACCGCTACCTTATTTGATGTAAAGGGATGGTGTGATCGACGATGTTTCCTACCATCCCACTATTTGGAACCATGCTACTAGTTACATAGGCATAGGCTCTGGAGCCTAACGTTTCATAGGTGCCTGTTATAATTTTTTTTATTGTCAAATAATTTGTGAATTTTCATTGTTGCTTTTAATCTCGCAAAAGCAAGGAAATTGGAATGGCAAAGATAAAAAGCGAAAGGTGAATAAGCAATGCGGCCGATAATTTCTTAGAATGAATAACAAAGTGATCAGTCTGGTGGTCAGATAATATTAATGAAGTGGCAGAGGAACAATGGACTTGTGACCACAAGGCCGAGAAGGGAAGAAGCCGTGATCGAGTTGAACTCTATGCAAAGTAGGGCAAACCTGATTCAATTACCTACTTTAAGCAGATTGAAGTTTAACATATCTACTTTTTGTTACGTCTGTACTCTATAGGCTTTAGGTAGATACTGTTTTGTTGTAAAATTAAAAAAATACTTGGATTACCTATATATTATTATTAGACTTATATTAATTAATTTAACTAACGTACCTTTACTTTCTCTTTTAAGTTATTCTAATCGTAACTATTATAAAACTGTAATAATTGTGTGTTTGTTTGTTTGTTTGTTAACTACTGGACCGATTGGGATGAAATTTGACACAGATATACCATGTACTTGATATAAACGTGTTACTGATGTAACTGAAAACCTCTTAAGGGATCATTGAAATCATCAGTATGAACAACTATTACTATGAGACCAAACCTAAATTCGCGAAAAAAAGTCAGCTGCACCCTAGATTTGAGTACACATAAATCGACAAAATGTTAGGAACAGCAGATATTTTTTTCAGAGTTGGTCCCATAGTAAAAGTTACATATACTGACATAGTTAAGTATACTGATGAGTACAATTACCCCTTTAAAGGTTTTCAGGTATTTCAATAACATGTTGTATATAGCAAAAAACAACGTTGCATACATATTATCCTGTATGCGATTTTATGTTTATTGTATATTTATAATTTTATTGGTTTAATTTATGATATTAATCTACTTCATTTGTAATTTCATTTAATTAATTTGTAATTTTAATTATTTTGTATTATTTGTGGCATGAAATTTTATTATTATATTTGAGAAGTACATTACTAACAAATTTCAATGATATATTTTTATTAACAATAATGGATCTATGTTATCTGATCAATAAATGAATATTATATTATAGCATGATATAGAATACTTTTTATCGACACAGGTAGGTACTACGGGAGCGAAGCAACGGTCGTCAGCTAGTTTGTAATAAAGTAGATCAAAAAGTATTATTTCTACTTTAGTATAATATTACAGAAACTTAAGATAGAATATTTTATTAAAAAAGAAAACTAAAATCAAGATTGTTTAACCGGCGGGCGGCGCAGCGCCTAGATACTATACAGTGCGCTGTATTACAAAAGAGCAATGTTAGCCGGCCGTGCAACCAGCACCTCGAATGTACTCGGCAGATCTAAAATTTCACTGCACATGTTTCTGTCGTGTTTAATTAGACCGTTTACGTAAAACACCAACACCATTAGGAAAAACTTAGTGGATAGAGATTTTAGCGATTACGCGAATATTATGTAACAGCGATGATTGCAAATTGTTTGCTCTATCATTATACGCCATCGTGCAAATTTCTCTTAAATTCATGAGCGTGAAATGTATTGTTTTAGTATTTAATATTTAAATAAGTATGTTAACACGACTGCGTAATTACTAATGCTAATGGATGTTGGGATAATGCCGAGCCGTCGCGTCGTCCTGATTTGCCGGTGATGTGGTTCGCCTAAACCATTGAAATCAATTTACATTATCGCTTGTTATTAGCGAGTGCAAACACTCCGATAGTGTGGAGGCTAAAACCGAGTAGCATTAATTGTTACAATCTGTTTTACAATTCGAAAAAGTATTTGTGTTTGTGTGTAAATGATGGCGTTTCTGTAATGTTTATACCACAGAAATCTAAATAATAAGATAATAGAAATGTTATCTACTGTCTTAACAGCAACGCGTGTCACCGGTTTCTCGCTACCAACATATAAATACACATGTTTGTAGCATAAAATTAAAAATAAATAAAGCCTAAAATAAATCCGCTGTAAGATATGCTGCAAAATACAATTTTAGTGAATGCGCGACCAAAACAGCACTGATGACCAAGCGAATGATTCGCGCACTGAGGTCCTACGAGCACCTGCACGTGGCAACAAGTTCACGCGCTTTTAGCACTTCTATTACCTTGTTATTTCGATTTCTATGGTTTATACCGATGCCTTTTATGGAATTGAGTAGCTACTTCAGTCGGAGAATCTCTATGCGTGACGTGTCATTCCCATGTTAGATTGTCCATTATAGCTGATAATAATCTGTTATAATAGACTAGCTGTGTCAAATAAAAATAATAACTCATGGTTTCGAACGTGTGCTTTTTATGTTAATTAAATTATTTGCTTGATTTTTTCACAAATCGAAATTAAATAGCCAACAGAAACTGAATATAAAATTTAGAAATAAGGGAGGGTTCTTACGAAACGTATAATCAGCCGCCGACTGTAGGCTGTAGCTAGGGTTGCTAGATAAAAAAAACCGGAGAAAATTCCGGAGAGACTTTTTCTTTAAAATTTCTAATTTAGCAGCATGCATCTAACTAACATAACTTTCAAGTTATCCGGAATGTATCCATTTTAACTTCACCTACCCGTGCCCGCATCACAGAATGCATCGCTCTACGCAAGAAATCAACATGCTGCTAATTTGTAAATTTTAAAGAAAATGACCGAATTTTTGTGCAAATGTCCGGTATTTTCCTTACCTTTTAAGGTTCAAATTTCCGGACATGTCCGGAAACTGTATGCCAACCCTAGGTGTAGGGTATGTCAGTTTGAAAATGTGTAAAAAGTCAGGAAACCATCTATCGCTAGTTCACATTTAGTGGTCGACTGTGACCGAGCGTGACGCTTGGTATGAGCCATCCCTAAAAGTGAAAATTGTTGCGGAAAATAATAATTGAATGAGTGGTTAACATGTTTGCTACATATTTTGTTTTTATATCTGCAAAATTTCTGACATACCTACCTATGTACCAGGCCCCTCAGAAAGTATTGCGAAAAAAAGTTTTTATATATGGGAGACTGGCCAGTTATAATGTTTTTCGAAAATATGATTATTTATAAGTAAAAATAAGTAAGTTCCAATTTCAAAATTTCCCTCCACATTTTTTGCGAGTTAATTCAAAGTATTGTGTCTCACTGAAATATGGATCTGCGCCGGGAACATTTTAGAGCTATGATTTTATACGATTTCAAGTGTCGCCTGAAACCGGATGAATCGTACGATAGACTTCAAATGGCATTCATGGATGAAGGCCCTTCCAAGGCAACCGTGTATCGTTGGTATAACGAATTCAAGCGCGGTCGACCAACTTTGGGGGATGACGAAAGAAGCGGTCGCCCTTTGACGGCTGTTACCGAAGAAAACGTGCTAGCAGTGAAAAATTTAATCCAAGACAATAGGCGAATTACATATCAGGAGATTCAACACATATTGAAGATTGGATCGGGAAGCGTTCACGAGATTCTACACAGCCATCTTCGCGTGAGGAGGATAGTATCACGCTGGGTGCCGCACAACCTCACCGATGCTCAGAAGCAGGCCCGGGTGGAATGGTGCCGTGATATGCTTAACAAATTTGAAGCAGGCTCGTCTCGGCGTGTTTACGACATCGTTACAGGTGATGAGTCCTGGATTTATCAATACGACCCAGAAACCAAGCGCCAGTCGACTGTTTGGGTGTTTCAAAATGAGCCAAAGCCTACCAAAGTGAAGCGATCTAGAAGCGGGGGTAAGATTTTGATCGCTAGCTTTTTTAATTTGACTGGCCACTTGGTATCAATTCCCTTACGGGATCAAAGAAGCATTAATGCCGAATGGTATACTACCAAATGTTTGCCAGAAGTTTTCTCTGTTATAAGCAACAAGCGACCAAACACAGGGCTCCGCGGGCTACTGCTCCACCACGACAATGCACCTGCGCACACCGCACTCAAAACGAGGGACTTCCTGGACAGCACGCCAGTCAAACTCCTGGGTCACCCTCCTTACAGCCCTGATCTAGCACCGTGTGACTTCTTTTTATTCCCAAAAATAAAAAATCAGCTCAAAGGGATACAATTTTCGTCGCCGGAAGATGCGCTGGCTGCGTTCGAGCAGGCTGTAAACGAGGTGTCTGCGGCGGACTGGAAAAAGTGTTTTGAAAACTGGTTTAGGCGCATGAATCTTTGTATAGAGGCTGGTGGAAAGTACTTTGAAAAGATTTGATAAAAATATATGTACGTATAGAACAATTTTTTTTAGTTTCGCAAAACTTTCTGAGTGTCCCACGTATATTTTATGATTTTACTTATCGTAATGCATAAAAAATCATCAGATAGTTGACATAATGGTGTAGTGATTTCTATGAAAACTTAACTTGGTATTAAAAAGCTGCAGTAAAATGAGGTACAATTTGACTGTATCTAGTTAATACAATTTTATTGTTTATCATTACGAATTAAATGACTAAAGATCGATCTTTCAATAGCCAGTTAACTTTTAACTGAGGAATAAGTTTGACATTTTGACAGTTATAGTATAGAAAATCTGTCAAGACGTCACATTTATTCCTCAGTTAAAAGTTATCGGACTATTGAAATACCGGCCCTTAATCTGCCAAAAGCTAAAACAGTACAAAGGACAAAAAAGCTGCAGTTAAAACAGAAAAATAAAGAGGACCTTTTTAACAATAACGATTTATATAAAATACTGAATAAGAAGCTCAGAGAAACGGATATTGGTATGAACTAAAAGACAATGTAATAGAATACCAACAGACTTTTTGTGTGACTGATCAAACCGCTCCAACTAACATGACGTAGCTTATAGACAAGTTAACAAGATATAGTGTTTCTCTTACAGTTTGAATTTACCAATGACAACGCCCGCACCCATATAAAATTACACGGTGCCATATTTTGTGAGTTAATAGATGTCGGTACACCTTTTTCTTACGCTTCACAGATTTCGTCAACATTGTAATCCGCCATCTATGAAATTTAAAAGATACAATACATGATGACAGATTTTTTGTTTCAAAATGCTTTTAAGATTGTATCCCACAGCGCTATATCGTATTTCTTATGTCAGATTGATAATATTAAAAGCCAAATTACCAACTTACCTCAATGTTAAACGTTTAAACTTTGATTGTGACTTTAGATCGCATATTTTAGACATAACAAGTAATAACCTTTGGTGGTTTACCGAGGCCAATAAATATGGAATAATTCAGAAAACAACGATCGTTTTCAACACAAACTTCGCCTTTCATGCTACTAGTAAATTACTGTGTTCGTAAAAATGATATCTGATAAAGCTAATTATTCGTCGTCGTAATATAGAAATGGGCGCACGCAACGACCAATCTCGGGTTATGGACGAAGTTTTAAAAGGTACGATACAGGTCCTAAATATTGGTGGGTAGATAGGGTGGCTGGGGGCGCGGCACGCCAAAAACACATTACGAGCCGGCAACGCGCTATTACGGCGAACCGCACGCGTCCATGTTAGCCGATAGCTGCCACCCGAACATGCTATCCGACGACTAATTGGTCAGCTTCATGCACAAAAACCCCTAATAGAAACAACTGCGGCTAGGGGGAGCCGCTTTACAGCCTAAACCGTATATGATCACATTAATCGCAAGGTATGACTGTAACAATCCGGTGTGTGTGGCTACCGAATATTTTCGGCTGTGGTGGTTGTAATGAGGGCCAATCATTAAGTTAGGTGGTATGAAGGGCGTGTTATCTAGAGGCTTGGGCGGCGCATGTCACGTGACAAACGAAGCGTAAACTCACCACCACCGTGCACTGGTACTTCGGTTGCGCCATCTTTGTTTTTGTAACAAGGGTAACGTTTTAAATTGCTTTTATTTTGAAGTTTCAGATTACCTGTCCCATTTCCGGTGAAATGTTACATAAAGTATGTATGTTACGTGCCTACTCTTATTTTACATAGAGAACCTTGAAAATGTAACACATATTAGTACGGGTATTTATCAGCAATCAGTAATTTGCAGATCATGTTTTAAGACAGAATTTGCAGTGTGCTCATAATTATTTACTCATGCTCAATAACCGTGGATGTTTATTAAAGAACATTGCAGTTAAATGAATATAATTATTGTTTTAAATCTTTCCATAATATCAATCTTTTCTTGTGTTGAGACGAAACTTTACAAAAACAAGGCATAAATTGTGTCGTTTATCTGTGGCAAATTATTTTTCTGTTAAACTTGTGTCTTGACCCTGCCGTTTACGTAGTTGATAAAGTAATAATGTACATGATATAGTTACACAAAGCTGCTTTAATTAATTTAACAGTAATATTGTCGTACGCGTATACAATTAAAATCAAAGTGAGTGTCAGTAAATCTACCACAACAATGTATTGAAAGTAATTTGTTTTAAAGATCACCTAAAGATGGATTGCAAAAGTACGAACCAGATATATTTGTTCAATATAACATTACTGTGTAATGCGTTTTTCCCAGCTGTCTCATATTATGCTTCATAATGTTCAATCTCTTGTTAGAGAGGTTAGGATATAGGTAATACCAATTTATATTCAAATAATTAATTAGATGTATCAAACACTTCATAAACCTAAGCTGTGCCTTTCAAGATATTACCTGATACAGGTTTGCCCAAAAAGAGTTTATAATTGTCATTATGCTTACCTTACTGTTCCGTTACTAATACGAGTACCTACATCAAATTATTCGACCCGACTTTTGTATGTGGAATTACGGACCTGAGTGATAAACGTTGAAAAGTTCTTGGTCTCGTTATAGTACAATATTAAAGTAATTTAAGTCTCACTACAATGTTTTCAGTTTTATTGGGTTTTTTCATTAGGAAATTCACAGTAGCAGCCCGGAGTATGGATTTGTGCCCGGTTAGTGGCAATAAGCTCGCCCCCTATTACATGGGACTATAACATAACTGGCGAACTGTGGGTGTACTATACACCTCTGCCTACCCCTTCGGGGAAATACAGGCGTGATATTATGTTATGTTATGTTACAATTACCAACCCCCATGAGCAGTGGTTCTTAATATTTTTATAGTGACGGACCACTTTCCAAATTTAAAAAACCCTACGGATCCTTAATGAAGAGAATAGTGGGAAACGAAAACAAGGCATTTCTAGAAACACGTGTTGTCGAAAACTGGGCTGAATACCAAGCGAGCGAAGAAAGTGCGAACTTTTTAGGACTTTAAATGAAAAAAGTGACATAAGCTCTTCAAAAAGATTTTATAAAATTATTATTCTATATTACAATACAGTAGACTGGATGCGGAAGGCAGAGGACCGAGCGTTGTGGCGCAACTTGGGATAGGCCTATGTCCAGCAGTGGCCTGCGATAGGCTGAGTTGATTGACATTATAGTATCTAAGCCGCAGAATATAAACAGACCCCTAGGGGGTCCATGGACCCCTGGTTTAGAAAAAACTGTAAGTTTAGATGATTAAGAGCTAAGTAATGAATTTATTGGATGCGAATAAAAAACAGTAATAAAGTTTAGGCACTGATTTTCTCGTCACATTTTATAAAGTTAGGCAAAGTCAGCTGCTGAAATAAATCGGGTAGGCAATAGATGAATATGACTCGCACTATAAAAGTGTAAAACCGTCAATTTTGACTATTAGAGAAAATAACGATACTGGAGGGGACTTAATCAAAAGAGATCTTAATGAAAACATGTGGGAAATGATAAGTTTACAGTCCGAACTTGGTAAATTTTCATTTAAAACGGAGACCCTTGATAAAAATTTATCACTTCACACGATATTAATTTTCTATGTTTATGAAAGCACTGCTAAGTACCTAATAAACGTGTAAGCAATTTGGCATACCTTCTATTTGTTTTTCAAATTACAAATCTCGCGTTTGGTGTTTTAGTGTGATTACTCAACACTTCCTAAAATAATTCCTGATCTAGCCTGCAGTTAATGCTTCTTTAGACCTTTGAATAAAATTCAGAGCGAACTGTTATATGCGACGCTTCGCTTGCTTAGTTAGTGGTAACTGAAAATGCTCGAAGCAGATATAGCAGTATACTACTGTTTTCGTTCTTCCAGTCCATCCAAAGGTTGTCTGGAAGAGATCGCCTTGTACGATATAACCACCCATTGAACATTTATGTTAGTTTTTGCTTTATTTGTTTCTATTAATTGGTGTATGTACAATAAAGAGTAAAAAAAAAAAAAAAAAAATATCTTACTAACTACTTATACTAAATTACTGACCAGAAAAATAGTTTTGTAAGCTTGAGCAAACTTCTTCATATCCAGCCCATGATTTTTTAATTTGACTTCGTATATTTGACTTTGTATTATTTTGTTTAAATTATACTGCAAGTAAGTACATAAAGTATTGGACCACATTATTTATACTTACCATGTTAATACTGAAATAACAAAACACCCTAATTAATTAAGAGGGCACTCGAATAACAGAAGCTAGTTGTAGTACATAAATCTTAAAAAGGTATGTCTATTTGGTCGTTCCGGTTCCGGTCAGAAACATAAAAGAATGTTATATTAATTTAATTTGAGTATATCACGGAAGGCTAATTTGGTATAATTATGTTTATAATGCTACCCTGAATGGTACGCTGAGGGTACAGAAGAATGTCGAAATCTAAGAACTGGAGAGCGAGCCTTATTATTGGCGTGATCAAATCAACGTCTACGATGGCGCAGCCACGTCGCGTCGAACGCATGGGGTATTATATTATCTATGGCATGGGGAATGATCGAGGAGCCAAGAGAGCGTATCTGGCCAAGACCAACTGGGCGTAGAGCAGTGGGTCACCCCGTCGTTGGTCGTGGTCGTTGGGGAGATGCTGTGGAGGCTGATCTGCGTGAGTTATCAACGTGAAATATCGCGCAATATTGTGCAAAGTGGAGAGTTCTCGTTTCGGAGGCCATGACTCACTTTCGTTCGAGTAAAAAAAAACAAATTCAAATCTATTTATTTGTCAAACATAGGTATGATGTACAAGACATGGTGTTAATTTATAAATAGTCTAGTATCACTATGCTTTGCCTTGATAGGCGTACAAATTTGATAACAAAAAAGAGTCATCATCATCATTTCAGCCGAAAGACGTCCACCGCTGGGCATAGGCCTCCCCCAAGCATCGCCACAACGACCGGTCCTGCGCTTCCGGCATCCAGTGGATTACCGCGATCTTTACCAGATCGTGGGTCCACCTTATTGGGGGCCCTCCCACGCTGTGCCTTTCAGTACGCGATCGCTACTCCAGAAATGTTCGCCCCGTCGGCCATCCGTTCTGCGAGCAATGTTTCTCACCCACTGCCACTTAAGTTTGGCAATTCTTCGGGATATGTCGGTTACCTTCGTTCTCCTGCGATTCTCCTCATTTCTGATTCGATCACGCAGGGACACTGTGAGCATAGCCCTCTCCATTGCTTTTTGGGTGACTTTGAGCCTTCTTATCAGGTCCATTGTGAGCGACAACGTTTCAGTGCCGTAAGTAATTACTGGCAACACAAACTGGTCGAAAACTTTCGTCTTGAGACACTGCGGAATTTTGGACGAGAAGATACTGCGTAATATCGCGAACGCTGCCCAACCGAGACGGATTTGACGATTGACCTCTTTCTCGAAGTGGACTTACATAACTGGACAGTTTGTCCTAGGTATACATAATCGTCAACAACTTCGAGTGTATTCTCCGATTTTTACGGGAATTACTGCTATTTTAATTTAACAAATTTTATTTTAATTCGACAAATCCTTTGCCTTGTCCATATTAATTTTAAGACCCACTCTTTCGGAAGCTCTACTGAGGTCATCGAACATTGTACTGAGGTCCTCCATGGTCTCAGCCATGACTACTATGTTGTCGGCAAACCGAAGGTGAGTGATGTACTCGCCGTTTATGTTAATGTCTAGCCCTTTCCAGTCCAGAACCTTAAAGACATCCTCCAATGCAGCAGTGAACAGTTTCGGAGAGATCACACTTTCCTGTCTCACACCTTGCTGCAAAAACATAGGTTTCGAGGATTTCCATAAAAGAGTATTTTAATGTAATATTACAGATTTGTGCAAGTTAATTGTGTAATAACAATTTCTATTTAATAAAATCATGTTTAAGTAGGTCAATTAATAGCTTAACAAAGTAATCGGACTCTTGTGTATTCTCTTTGCTACATATCTTCACAAGTTTAAACAAGGTCTCGAAGGTTTCACGACTTCAGAATCTGCGATGGTTGCTGAAGGACGACTTCTAAACAAAGTGAGCAGTTCCAGTGATTTCCATACCTACTAGGAATGGTTACTTACATTTAATTTTATCATATTTTAACATTACAGGTACCTACTCGCTTACCTGTAATGTAAATTAATAATTTACAACAACGCATACAATCCTTATTATTTAAATTCGATGTATTAATCTCGAATTAAATCTCTTTTAAGTCCATAGACAATGAATTAGACTTACCGCTATCTTATTTATTGGGTCTTTGTTTCACATTCACGAGGGTCACAAAAAACTCTTATTTCTATTATATATCTCTATGGTTAATGTTACAGGAAGTATTGTGGAGGTTTCCCACTGCATTATACTGAGCATTGTTATCTTACATCTTAAGATTAATGTGATCAATCAACTTTATTAATTTTATCATAATTTGTTCTGAAACTAATATGCACAGCTTATGTGTTCATGAGTGGCTTTAACTTAATCATTGCTTAATGGTATCACATTTAACCGTACTTTTTTGATATAGGTACCTAGCTTATATTATACCGACAAACCAATTATGTTTGTGACTATCTATATTTCTGAGACTGTATTTTAGTATTAGTAGATCTCTTTGTGAAGGAGCTCGTCCGAACAGTACTAACACCGTACTTACTTCTGCCGCCAAACAGTGATGCTTGAATTGCTGTGTTAAGGCGTGAAGGGGTGTTGTAGTTGTAAATTACAATAACATGAGACTTTTCATCTTCATGTCTCAGTTTCGTGAACCGACTTGCGGTACCATTTAGGCAACGGCCTGGGTGGTACAGCAGTTGTTATGGGCAAGGGTAACCGCTTAACACCTGGTGGGCTTTAGCTCGTTTCGCCATCCTCTAAAAAACCGTGGAGCATCAGGCATATTATTTATCGATTTACTGTAGCAGTTAAACTGGGATGTAGAGAGATGTACAGATGTAACGTAATAATGTAATAGTATAAATACCATTCCTCGATATCGACATCTTGACGCGCTATGCACTAGCAGCTGTTCACGGTCATGTTGTCGCTGAAACTATATTACCAAAACTCGATATTCTAGTTCATTGTCTCAGTTTATCTCGAAGTAATTTTATAAAGAATTCATTAACATTTTACCATTTTGATAGGAAAATACTATTATTTTGCATTATTAGGTATGGAATGATCATGTAATGAAAACCACATATTATTATGTTTATTAAAGTAATATTATAGAAAACAATTCAGAGCAATTTTTACAAGGACTTTCATATTATACATATATTAAACATAGGTATTTATCGACAACATTTATTTGATAAGATTAATGCTTCTAGAAATAAATGAGTTTAAATAAAATGTGTTTTGCAATGTTTATTGATAATATTGAAAATACAATATACCTAGTAAAGACTAATAAGTAATTTTATAACTTTTTGGTAAATTGTTTAACAGTATAACAATCCGTAAAGGTACAATCGACCGCACGTCAGTGATAACAGTTTGAATTTGGGAGTCTTTATTTCGTAAGCAGTAAGATTGGTATTACCACAGATGTACGGTCGACTGTACTTAAGCTATTTAGAGCCCAAGTTTCTGACTTCTGTGCAGAAATACCGACCCTAATTAATGCTAATGGTAATCGTAAAGAGCAATAAAAATATAATTAAGGCATCGAGTCATACATATATACAAATCAACCAGTACCGTATAGTATTTTATCGACCCGATAAATTGTCATGTTTATTTTGTTGTTGTAAATTTGTTTACGACCTCCCAAAGACTTATCAATGCTCAACTCTCACTAGGAAGATGTCAACACATGCTATTTATCAAACGTCAATCAACTGTTGAATATTTACCTACATTGAAGTGTAAAGGCGCGGATAGATCACTATGTTTAATTGAAAATTCCAATGGATGATGTATTATGCAAGCTGGGTGATGGGTGATGGGTGATAAGTACACGAGAGGGTACTTGATGTCCACATTTGAATACTCAAATCAGTCTAGTCGTGCTCTGTCATTTAGTGTAACAGATGTACGGGATTAGAGAGAAACGTAGATTGAAACAGTTTTTGGTAAAAGTTTGATTGGATCTGCATCATAATATGCTTCGCAATAATTTTACCAAACAAAAAATATAAAGACAAAAAATATGTTTACACTTTCATTTTAAGCTTTTGCACTTTTCAATCTTCAAATCAATTAATTTAACTTTATCAAATCGTTAACACTAAATCAAAATGGACAATTTTAGTTCAGTCGGAGGGCACAACTGGTAATATGGAATTAATCAAGGCAGAAGATGTTGAAATTATACGTAGCAGATTTATTTCGCTCCGAAATGTTATTGCGAAATTTCTAGGTCTCGCACATCTGATACAGAATAGTCTGTCCGGGCCTTAAAATGTTCTTCGTTTGTCGCTACGTTGTGCGGTGGCGCCACTGACAGCCCGATAGTCTCATTGGACCTCACAAGACGCCTTATGTAGAACGTATAAACTAGTGAAAATTAAGTGTCGTGACCACGGTTCACTTGCTATCAGAGGTCACGTCTCATTTTATTACTGACATATTATTAATATCGATGAGAACATTGAATTTTATACGGTGAGCAGGCATTGTTTCGCAACCATTCCTACAATTTTTGTTACGTAATACCACACTTCGTGATCTGTGAATATATTATTATTGGTCAAGTTGCAGGGGTTTATCATGAATTATTTTATCTATGTCGTAAACTCTTTTCTGATGCTAAGTAGGTAACTAACTACGTTTCAGTATTTGACTGTCCTTTTATATTTTATGATTGAATATAGGCGTTAAATAATATTTTTTACTAAGTTTTCTGCAACACAAAATAGGACATTAGTAGAATAAGTAGAGTCGGTTTATGCTTGTTTGTTTATAGTGGTTTTTGTTTTTCATTAAAACTTTTATGATCTGTTGTGGTAAGTTTTTATTCCAATATTAACTACAAACTAAACTTTATTGCACTCTTATTATAGGTACTTAGTAGTAGATTTTATGAAAATTATTTTAACGGTAAAACTGGGGTTTCTTAATTACTACCATTTTATTCGAAAATCGAGATTATTGTATGTAGGTGTTTCTATTAAGTACCGTTAGTAGTTTTTATTGAGCGAGAACGTGAAAATTAATTTCATAAAACAACTTCGTTAAGTGAAATAACATACTAGTAGGTGGACAACCGTGTAATGCCAATTTCAATTAACGAATTTGAATTCACTCATTCTGCATTAAAATCTAAATTGGTTTCTGGTGTTCGTTCAATCAAACGGCTAACGCTTTTCTCATTAGGTTATATGTATTAGTTTGATATGTCTAATATGTCTCACGGATCAAACGCCGTAATGGATTCAGTTATAAAATTAAGGTGACATTTTAATTAAAAACATTTAATATTTAATTAAAATTTGTATTAATAGTGATTGAAGTATTTCAAGAATATTACAGAAGCCCACTTCAAGATGAAGGTCGCAAATTCGATGAAGACTGATATATTTGACGGAAGAAATTTCAAGAGTGAAATTTCAAGTCAAGTGTGCTTTGAGAGCGAAAGGTTTGAACACTCCAAGAAGAAGTACTCCGAGGCCTACAGAATGTGTAGCGCAAATGCAATGCAATCAAAACGACGACGGAATGACATGTTCAGTTTAACTTCGACAATGGACCTTATTAAAATTTCTGTAATATAAAGCTGCGATACAGCAAAATATGTCAGGAGTACGTACATAAATTGGAAGCTTTTTACGAACATAAATCTGAGTTCAATAAGATGATAGTGCGTGAAAATTCTATCAATATTTATACTGTTCCACACATTAGCACAATACGTTTCAAAAATAGAGGGTTTGGCAAAGCAGCTAAGAGAATGCGGTGAAAAGCTGAGGAATGCGGTAGTACATTATCATCCACATACCGTTCTCTGCGACAAGCATGGTTATTGCTTGATCAAGTACTTATATCTGGATAGTCATCCAGATCTTACTGTCACGTTTAATTGACGTTTAATAGGATAACCTTTAATAGATTGATAAAAGGCAAAGATAATATAATCTCTGCGTTTTAGGTAAAAGGACAGTGGGACCAAAGTATATTAAATGAAGTACTTTATGTGTCAGAATTACAAATGATTTTTTTTCTGAAGGTGTAGCTGCCAGAAGAGTTTATGTGATAGCAAAAGATAATATAAGTGCTCTTTAATTAAAATAATTAATAAAAGACAATGGAGTGGCTATGTATGCACGTCTGAAAGAAAACAATCTATGAGTTAGAAATAAGGAAAATTGTATAAGAGAGCTGTAATATGGTGCAGTCAGATGAAAAAGTGAGGCATGAGCATTTAGTGATATCGTACACTAAACAATGTCAACGTATGAGCATTTCTGAACCAATTCTCATAACATTGACTGCGAGGTATGCTACTTATACTTACGTTTAAAAAAGAAAAGAAAATTGTGACAAGAGCTGCGAAGTTAAAAGGGCAAAATTACATAGAGATAGTAAGGAATGGAAAAGAAGAAGGAAATAAGGTTGAGCCTACTTTTCAAGAAGTTTCGTTAGATAATGCTGTTGCATATTATCCTACTGAAAGCATAGAAGAACACAGCTAGGTTTATGTTACTAAGACCTGGATGAAATAGGACCATATGAATTAATCACATTGAAGTGAACATAACAAGTACTTATGAAAAGACTGTAACTCGTATAGTATACCTACAGAATTGGAAAAAAAGGCATTGAACAAGAGAATGAGGATTGGATAGCTGGAAAGAAGCTCATTACAAGCGAATGGGTACTTTGTTTTAAGAAAAAGAAGAAAGGAAAAATAGAACGGTACAAAGAGAGATGAGGTCATGAGCTTATAAAATTAAGTTTGTATTAAAGTGCCTGTTGTAATACCTTATTGGTAGTGTACACATGTTTGTTACAAAACTCTTTAGGTAATTCGAGTTCTATTTTCTACGTTCATAATTATTTCTCACGATGTCAAATTAAACAAGCTTTTATAATTAAATATATTTTATTAGAAATCTGACTCGATTTATCATGTTCTAAAATAAATAAAATTAGTATGTGGTAAGCAACAGCAGCAAAATTTAGGTTTCATAAAGCTACTATCCAGCTAACAACAATCTGTCCAGCTAAGTAGGTCCAACTTCGAGAAAGAGGTCAATCGTTGAATCCGACTCGCTTGGGCAGCGTTCGGGGGAAGCTACGCAATCTTCTCGTCCAAAATACCGTAGTGTCTCAAGACAAAAGTCTTTGACCAGTGTGTGTTGCCAGTAATTACTTACGGCACTGAAACGTGGTCGTTCACAATGGGCTTGATAAGAAAGTTCAAAGTCACTCAAAGGGCAATGGAGAGGGCTATGCTCGGAGTGCCCCTGCATGATCGAATCCGAAATGAGGAGATTCGCAGGAGAACGAAAGTAACCGACATAGCGCCCGAAGAATTGCCAAACTTAAGTGGCAGTGGGCGGATCACATTGCTCGCAGAACGGATGGCCGATGGGGCAGTAAAGTTCCGGAGTGGCGACCACGTACCTACCTACTGGAAGGCGCAGCGTGGGTACGCTACCCACAAGGTGGACTGACGACCCGGAGAAGATCGCGGGAATCCGTTGGATGCGGAAAGCGCAGGACCGGTCGTTGTGGCGATGCTTGGGGGGGGGTATGTCCAGCAGTGGACGTCTTTCGGATGAAATGATGATGATGATGAAGGCTACTATATATCTCTCTCTTAATGTCCAATGCTGAACATGGGCTTCCTAATAGATATACTGCACGGTCGTAAGACATCTAAGGGCTAATATAAGGTATTTTGCAGTTCCTATCACAATCATGATTGAATTGATTTAGTGATCTTGTAATCACCGTTTGGTACTAATAACAGCATATTATTATACAAGGGGATACTGCGACCAATCTACGGTTTATTTAAGTGTGTAAAATTTAATAGGTTCAACACACACACAATAATATAATTCCTTAGTTATTGGAGAATAAGGAGCTCGTGGCTAAGTAATAACCACGTAGATTGCAAGATCTGCGAGGTTAAGCTGCGCTGGCCGCGGATCATCTTTGGATGGATGACCGTTTTGTTGTAGATCCGTGCCTCGGTGAGCGACTTAAGCGGTCGGTCCCGGTAGCCATACGAATATCTATGGCAATCGTTACGGGTAGTCAGAAGCCCGAAAGTCTGGTAACTGGTCTTACTTTATGATGTCGGTATAATCCAGTAACTGGGTTGCGGGGACTGATGGCGCTCCGAGTAAAATACTGATGTTCAGCCGCATCTGGTAAGACTAAAAGCCGACTCCAAAATAATTAGGAAAAGGATCGGAGAAAGAGAGTTATTGGGAAAAAAATGAAAATACCTTTAAATTAATAGCAAATGAGATCATAATCCTCTTTTAGTCAAATAAAATTGATAGCAGGAATAATATGTTAGTTAAGCACGCGTCAATACTTATCTTAGGTAAGTACTGCTAATGTTTCCATACACATTAACTTCCTTTAATATGTTCCGTTCCGCTTCATCTATTACTAACCGAAACACTTATGTATAACACGGTATATATGTACCTACATTTAGCTTGGACACGCAAGACCGATACATGACCAATACAACAAACTGTCTGCAACATGTACAACCACCGGCTTGTTATATCGTTCAAGGAACCGCAAATCGTATGTATGTCTACGTAATCGACTACACTGTTGTTGGACTGTGGAACAAGTACGCAAGCGTGATTTATTTACTGATTTGGAAAGGACATTGCCCACGGATGGGCCCATTTTCGGCACCATGTCATAACTGTATGTTATTCAAAAATTATGTCTTATTTTTTCATGTTTATTTGTTCTTTATCAACATTTCTTTCACCCTAGCATTAAAAACATAATAAATGTGTATTAAACTGAATCGTAAGTATGTCCTCCATTCAAACCGAACGTAAATGTTGCCAGATATCAGACTATTTCAACAAATAATCAGAATCGATTCTAAACATCGATACTTCTATAAATTTACTTTTAATGTGTTTCAGATGCTATCATACTAGACTTATGTTAATTGATTGATTTCTTATTTTTATTTCCACAATTTATATCTTTAGATTTCGGTTCGCATTCGTAAATCCGTTAAAAAAAAAAAAACACTCATATGACGTCAAATCAAAAGAAATTGCAAAACATATTTATGAAACCTTTTTTGTACAGAAAAATAAGATGATTCTTTGCTTTAAAATATATTTGATATTTGCTTGGGCGAGGCCTGTGTCTAGCAGTGAACGTCTTACGGCTGAAATGATGAATGATGACCTATGCATTTATTGAAAATATTGTTATAATCATTTTAAATTAACTGAAATATTACTTATAAAAGTTTTGGGCTTGCCAAATCTGACCCAAGAGATTACTTAAATACTATACCATCGACACGAAGAAGAAGAAGACTTATGAAATCGATAGTAATGAATACACCCAAAAACTTGAAAAGCTTATCCAATGTTATTAAAAAAATACGTACAAAATCGATTTTGAATATCGATTAACAAAATAATTATATCTTGCAACACCATACATGATGTCTGGATGTCCTTATGGGTGTGTTCAGTTATAACGCCCAACGATGCACGGAGCGTACTTATCAATCCACCCAACCAGGGTGAAAAAATTAAAATCGTTTGCAGAATAATAAAAGATAATTCTTGGTCTACAAATTAAGACTAAAACCACCTTTACATAGCAACTTTTTTTAAGGGGCCTAAAGCTCCTAAGAGAATGGGCAATGTCCTTTATCATTTTTTTTTTCTTTTAATTTAGTAGAAAACGTACTAGAATACTGGCAGTCCGCTGCGTTTATATTATTAAAATTAAAAGAGGATCCTGGCGATGCCTTATTTCCTTAGATAGTGTTTTACTGCCTGTTAATACTAAAATTCCGTGTGGTGTGCCACCCCATCTCTTCTCGTGGGTGTCGTAAAAGTTGACTAAAGGGTTCACCGGAATGGTTGCATTCTTTGAGTATGTATTCAACCAACTGTGACCGTCAACCCGTCTGCCAAGCGTGGCGATTATGGCATATCTCCCCCTTTTGGGGAAGGTCCATGTCTACCAGTGGACGTCTTTCGGCTGAAATGATGATAATGATGATACTAAACTACGCAGCATTACCAGGAACAAATATGAAGCATAAAATATCGGTTGCTGCTGTTATCTGTTAGCTTTTACATGAAATAGGCAACTGTATTACTACCTACTTGACTTGCCGTCATTTGTGTACAGAAAGTGTGATGTGAATTATGACGCGAAACTAACTTAAAGTAACTAACATGCTTATTTTGCACTAGTTTATGTGTATTGTGCTGCCGCTGCGTACGGAACATATTTTTCGTTGGTTTTGTTAGGGTATGACATATCTATGCTTTTAATTATCTTTGCCTACAATCAATATATCTATCAAACTCTTATGAGTTCGAGAAACACGTAGTTTATTTGACAAACACAAACAACGTACAACGCAGACGCTTAAAAAGTTTGAAAAACTGATAAGTTATTTAATTATGTCTAAATTTGATTAGGTATAGGAAAAAACCTGGTGTTCTTAAAAGTCAATGTTCTCCAAATATTGTAGATAAAATAAGGTCTCCAAATCTGTTCAACAACAAACTCCAAATTCTTTTGAAGTACGCGTAGATGTTATCAAAATATTGTTTTTCAATTAGAAAGGTTATAGAATAAATTAACATCCTAAAACGAAATGATGACTCGTCTATTGTTAATTAAGTTGAATAAGTACATTCATGTCGATCACAACTCGCCTCGTGGCCGCCGCTGACCGATAGGAAAAAGGAAAGAGGAAGCGTCCAATGCGCCTAGAATGAAATTAGCCCGTCGGTCAATTACTCCGAACCGAGCGCGGCTTACTAATGGCACGCGCGGCGTCCCTTGCATACGCCACCGCTCATTTATATGCCTTCGCGCGTACTCTTTATTGTTCCATAGATTGGTAATACACGGGAGGACTGGCACTTTGTGCTGTAAATCGTTGTCTGTACACGTATCCACGATTAACTGTGTGCTGTAACCATAGTCGAAGCGGGCAGCGTGTCAGTACATGCCGCCTCTGCGCAAGTGTGGACGATGACATCATGTCCGGAATGGAGTGGCCACACAGAAAACGTGAGGGTACGTGTTTGACTGACTCTTATTGTCGTTGCGTGGTACTGCGCTCAATGACGCATAGCCCTTCAGTCGGCTTTACCATCAATGTGTTGTGAAATTGATCCGCCATATTGATAAAATTAACTGTTTAAGCGTAGCAGGTCCCGTTTCGCATAACTTAACTAAACTTAAGAATATATCTAATAAGATGTTGCCTTATTTGTTTTTATTTTACCACGTTTTATTAACTTGCTTTCCTTCCTGTCTGTCCGTTTGGTACAAATTTTGCAATAGATTTTTAACTAATTTCCCGTTGAGCTAGACTTGAATATTTAAATATAGCTCAGAAGATAACTGAATAACAGAGCAATATTAACTAGCTTTCGTTTTAAAAACGTGGTAAATAAAACATAAAATTTAATTAGATAGATAACACGTTCAAGTACAAAAACAAGACACAGGACATACAAGTAAAAATACAATAAAAAGTGTGATATGTGTCTCAGTATTGTACCAAATGGGTGTCCAGCTCAGCATTTGCCAGGTATTATACCTGACACTGGTATTCTGCTGGATCCCTGCAATGACATACGGACGTCGAGCAGACCAGATACATGAGAAAAATTAAGAATGATTGCTTTGTGTTTGTGTGTGTTGTTTGTTGTAATTCCGGTTTTCTCAACACTTCAAAAAGCTATGTGGAATATATAGGTAATGTGTAATGAGTCGAACTCTTATTGAATTCCTTCAAAAAAGGATAGTTTGTTCATGTAAATTATAAATCGACACAACTATCTAGGCCTTGTAAATAAAAACAAAATGTCCTGTTCAATTCTTTTGCAGTACTGACTACGAAAAGCCAGTAGAATAGAAACTACCATTTCCCAAGTGACCCGGATTGACAAATTGTGAACGTTAAACCTTCTTAACTTTGTACCCTACCCTACCTCCACGACTAGTGTCCTTGGGGCTTTGAAAGAAAAATACCACGTAGATTGAAAATATTTCAACTAATACGTTGATGCATATCAGTGAAGTAACCAGAACAAGCTGAAAATCTGCGTTATTTTAATTTAAAGTGACACCCAGCCTCATGTTCTGATAGTTTCAGGCAAACGAGAAGCGACAGGCGCGTCATATTGGGAAGTTATAACCATTAAGAGAATACAATCGCAATTTCTTCCTGTCATAAATAAACTTTGGCGGGCATGAGTAATCGTTACTTTGTGTGCACAATATCGGGTCGGGGCCAAATAGATTGGTACGTGAGCTGCGTGCCGACCGCGTCCGCCTCCCGAGTATTATCACTCGCTTCAACGAAATTCGTCTACACTTTTGTATGGTGTAGTTGAATTTTCCGTTTGTAATTATGTCGGTGGACAGAGGAAGTGTCGGCAGTGGTTGTTACACCGGTCACGACGCACCGGTTGACGACCGTCGCCCGTCTAACGGGCTACGGCCAGCTAAGGACTGCGGCGCGACCATCTCACATTAGGGACTTAAAATAAATTTAGTTGAGCCCACAGCGTATTAAACTTCACGTATTACAAGTTTTTAATATGAAACCTAATCTAAAAACAAAGTTTCTCAATAACTCATATGTTATTAGATCTTTTTCTTAATGGCGGTTCCAGATATCAAGATTTTTTGCAAAATGCTCAAAAGTATTTGTGCAAATAATTCGTATTTGCCATCACTATGTCGTTTTTTGGCGTAAATCAAGGGGTGCAAGGTATTTAAAGCTCTACGTCAACGTAGATATTTACAGTATTTGTAAATCCTCACACATAGCTTTTTAATGTCTTTGCAAAGACTGACACGTCTGGGACCAGCATTAATTAATTATAATTATTCTTATGGAAATTTACGACAAGCAGGGAAAGTATTTTGAAGACCGAAACTCATGATTCATGCTTTAGTAAAATAACGTTTTATTTAATTGGGTTACGATTTTTTAGGGTTCCGTATCCAAAGGGTGCCAAACGGGACCCTACTAATCTCACTACGCTGTCCGTCCTTCCGTCTGTCTGTCACAAAACTGTATCTTTTGAACGGTAACAGGTCATCATCATCATCCTGCCCTTATCCCAATTTATTTAAGTTCGGCGCAGCATGTCTTTTTCTTCCATACATCTCTATCAGCCGTCAACTCCGTGTTCACTTTCTTTTTATCCATATCATCTTTCACACAATCCATCCATATTTTTTTTGGTCTACCTCTTTTCTTATAGCCATCCACATTCATACACAAAACATTTTTCGTAACATGCTCCTCATTTCTCCGCATCACAGGTTGAACGATCAGGTAGATGGTTGAAATTTTCCCAAAATATGTGTTGCCCCCTGTATGACCCCTATCACGACGAATACTAAAAATAAAAAAGTCTAAAACCCATACAAGAAACCTCAAAAAACATGCATTTTTTTCAATGTTTTTGTTCCTGCTCTATCTTCAAAACAGTGATACATACCAGCGTCAAACTTGGTCTGATTATAGTGCATACTATGTAGTTTAGCAAAAAATAATAAAAATAAGGTAAACATTGACATATGTGGTGGTACCTGCGTAAGAAAGAGATGTGCGGTACGTTGATGTCTATTGATGAACTTTCGTAAATTAAATCATTTTCTATGGGGTATCAGGTCGATGGGTGGTACGGAACTCTAAATGCCGGCCGGTTTTTATTAAATAATATGGCTCGAAATAGAAGTATTTCACACGGCTGATAAATACCTAACCACACAAATTGTCATAAAGAGAATTGTTATAAACCTGTTGCTATACGCAATACCCATGAAATCTCGGGACTATAAACTTTGATTTATGTTAATTAATTTAATAAACAGTCAAACAGTTGAAATAAGAGCATACTATCGTTTCGCTTGAAGGTACGTAGATAATTAGATAGAGTTTAAAACTGTAGATCGTTTGCTAGCCCATCGCTTACTAGTACTGTAGTAAACCGTTTCCCTCAGATGGTTTTATAACAACCGTTAGTTTTATGTAACTGATGCATGTTATCTTCCTAAATCAGCAAGGAGTTACTCGGTTATGTTACTTATTGAATTATTTGTTCAGACAAGTCATAATTATTAGAGATGGGACTACACACTAACTAGTCGGGAAAACCGACTATTTGGCATGATTTCTAGACGGTGACTAATCGTCAATAATAGCTGAATATTTGACATTTATTGGAACGAAGTTTCTTAACTCGGCTTTCGGTAGGTGTGATTCGGGAGAAAATGTAACGTCATGTAAGATTTTTGCGTAATGAGCAGGCATGTACGCACACCGTGCGCCCTCTCTTTCTTTCCCTTTCTAGTGCGTCTTTGTGTCTGTTTTTTCAGCAGGTACTAGAAAATAATGTACAAAGAAAATTATTTAACTAGCAATAACAAGATTTATTGAAATTTTCATAGATATTCCTAACCTCAGAAAATAGTTTTTCACTATAGACAATGCTAGCGGGACAACTCAGATAATAATATATTTTAACAATACGAGCGATTACTGGGTACCACGTAGGTATTATTTATTCTGTCGTTAATAATCGAAAGGGTGTTCACTGAAGACTCTGAAGTCATCGCTAAGAGTCGAAGATGCCCGAATTTGAACAAAGTATGGATGATCGTAATTGCCGACTAGTCGGCCGACGAATCGGCAATTTTCTAAACGATTAGTCGGCTAGTCAGCTAATCGGCAAAACCCATACTTGGCCCATCAATAATAATTATATTGATACAATGATAAGTTAGAGTAGTGTTCTACCTAAACGACCCGGGATTTTGATAGACGTAAAGTGGGTTTATTTGTAGGACTCGTTTCGGGGTTGGGTCGTTGTCACTCTTCATTCCCGGACAAGGCTGCCCTCGGGGTACCTAATTGTTGGCAAGAACTTCCGACAAGCGATGTTGTTATTAGGTACAACAGACCAAGGATGTCAGCGCTTTAACACTCATCACTCTTTATTTTATTCCTCAGATCTGTTTTTTTTAAATCTTTATTTTTTATTAAGGGGTTTTTATCCACACGGATATGCCAACCCCATAGTACCTTATACACTGTCTAACACATACACATTTGATACAAATTAACAAGAACAGGAAAAAAAAAACACTGACTAAGCAGTAAACCATACAACTGTTTTGCAGCAGCTGACTCAGGATTTTCTAAAATAGTCAATACAAGCCCAACGTCTAGTGAATTCAACTTTAATTCTTTCATAACAGATTCTCTTTCTTTCTTTTTTTTCACACAATCCATCAGCAAATGCTGCACATCTTCTATTTTATTACATACATCACAATTGGGAGATGCCGCCTTCCGCATTAGGAATGCAAATTTTGCTGAAGGATAGTGCCCAGAACGAAGTCTCAGTGCTAACTTAATATAACTTCTTGTTAACTTGCCCTCATCAAACCATGGCGCACGAGGAGGCTCACTCTGATTATCTGCTTATTTTGTACTATATACCTTTTTCTTAGAAATCTTAGATTGAAGCAACGTGAACCTTTACATGAAATTTTTTTGAATTTATCATTACTACAGAATTACTCATTAATATAAAGATGGTTAGGTAATCCTGCATAAAGGATAGGACAAAAATAATTGTGTGCCATCGATTAACTAACCTGAACACACGCGGAAAGTTCTATTCAATATTTGACGAGTCCACAAATTGAAGTTTGTTTTATTTGCTGTTATATTATTTAGATTCAACCTACGTTGGGAATCCGCTGGATGCGGAAGGCACAGGACCGGTCGTTGTGGTGATGCTTGGGGGAGGCCTATGTCCAGCAGTGGACGTCTTTCGGCTGAAATGATGATGATGATGATGAACCTACGTTGACGGCGATTTTATTGACGGTCGTATCGTTTTACAAATAACATTTACTAGTTTGAATATAACGTAGATTTGTTTTATTTGTTTTTGCTATATGGATTGCTGTTTTTCTAGCTCAAGTAAAACCTAATTGTAATTATATTCTATTGAAAATGGAATGGTTTTGATCGTACTGGCATAATGAGATAAAAAAATTGAAAATGTCGATAGAAATAAAAGCTGCTAGTCTTTAAACCTACTAATTACAGTATTATCAACGGAGCACCTGAGTTATACTTGATAAGCTCAGTAAAAAAAAATCTATAAAAAACTGTTTAATTCACCTCTATCGCGTTTTCAAGTCGGTAACATAGTTAAAAGTACCGTTTTCGTGTTTATTTAGTACATACATATCATTACGGATTGTTGCCGACGTGAGTGATTAAGGTGTGAGATACACATCGGGAAAGAGCCGTTGTTTGGAGTCGCACCTGCCGCCCGCTCGGCTCACTTCAAAACCTTCTATTACCTCGTTATTAGTGAGACGCCCCTCGACGTTTTACAACATTTTAATTGTGTTATTTAACGCTTGTTATTTCACGACTGACATGGTGATTTATTTGTTATTGGCAGTTGCGGATTTTGATCGCATGACTTCCTGTCGAACATTACGTGTGATTGAAAGTGTCAGACGTTTTAATGTTATTTACATAAACGTTGTAACGTCGCAGGTTTTTTACACAATTCAAAAAGCATTCCAAACACTCAGGGAAATCTAAGATATGGTTAGTCCGACTGATATGTTTAATTTAATCTTAAATAGGCTTTAAATTCCCAGAGTGGCTATTAAATCATATATTTAATTAGAAAACTTTCATAGCAGTGATGTGTCGACACAAGAATTTTATTAAGCTTCTTCAGAAACTCGTTGCCACCACAATCATCGTATTCATCAGTATTTTTATCGCATTGTTTATGAATCCACCTCCGTTCTTTTCAATATATGTTATCTTATCCTAATCTTTGCCGTGATTATTTTAAGCCTTCCGTTTATGTTTTTTTTTGTCGTGGTAAAATACGATACAACCTTCGTTATTTGAGTTTATTCCTTAAGTTAATATTTAATAATAGGTAACACTGCAAATAAAATCAATCACATAAAACTCCTCTCTCATCTTCAGATACACCAATATTTTAATGCGGTTATCTTTTCAGCGAAAATGGACTATTGGTATCTTTAAGTGTAACACATAACATAAACATAACATAACATCACGCCTGTATTTCCCCGAAGGGGTAGGCAGAGGTGTATAGTACACCCACATTTCGCCAGTTATGTTATAATCTCATGTAATAGGGGGCGAGCCTATTGCCACTGACCGGGCACAAATCCAGACTCCAGGCTGCTACTGAGAATTTCCTAATGAAAAAACCCAATAACACTTTGCCCGACCCGGGAATCGAACCCAGGACCCCACGCTCAGCAGTCGCGCTTGCAACCACTAGACCAACGAGGCAGTAGTAAGTAGTAGTAAGTGTAATAAATGTAAACAAATAAAAATATAATAAATTTTATCAAAACTTATAAAAAGGAGTTGTTTCAAGCAGCTTAGTTAATGCATGATGTATTTATTTCGCTAAAAGTAGAGATATTCAATTAAATTTCAGCTATAGTCAATAAGGAATATCCTAATTGCCACTTTATATATCCATGTTGCGCTTGCAGTGCCAGTACCGTTAACATAATTAATTATGATTTAGCGAAGGAATGAAATACTACACAACAAGCAGCTCTTCATTATCACACTTTTTAAAACGTATACCGGAACTGAGCAAAGTAAATGTAGCTATTAGCAATCCTATTTACCACAGATACGTCTTTATAGCCAATTACTGTTTAACAGCAAACGATAAATACTTCCAATACAGCGGCATACAACCTAATAGAGGATACTTAATGTTTTTAAAATTACTAATTCAAATTAACGAGGGGTTCGGTTGCGGTAGAAGAACGTCTAAGTTAGTTCCAATCGCGTAATCTATATTCATTCGGCGAAGTTAGCGCGGCATCAGTGCACAGCGGTGCAATTAAAAACGTATAAATCAAAGCATTCTCTCTACATATAGTTAACAACGACGCTAATCTATTAACGCGTTATAAAGTCGCTAATTAACTAATATCCATCTCCTGTTTTTGTTCACAGTTAATTGTTAAAAAAATGTTTAACACAACGCATTTGAGAACAACCAACCCGCATTGGGCCAGCGTGGTGGACTAAGGTCTGTATCATTTTATCATTTTCAATCTGAGAAGAGGCCCGTGCCCAGTAGTGGGACGGTTATGGACTGATGATGATGATAATTTCAAAACAGAGATCTAGGTATCCTTTGATTTTCCTTTTATTTCAGTCTACTTTTAACGTACTCAGATGACGTATCAAACGACAGTTTACATAAACAAGACACACTCACCGTATCTATTCCTCGTGAGTCGTGTCTATTGTTAATTTATGCAATTTTATTTACAATGCTCACCTGTCGCTTAATTATAGGTTAGATATCGTTTATGGCTAGTTTATGTGTTATAAAAGTGATAGAAAAACAATGTTTCCTCCTCACATTGACATGAAACCATTGCTAATTATAATTACACCAGCGTGACGCGATGAGCACGCAGCAAAAACAACTCATGAGAACGATGCCATGATTGTATTAACTGTCGTATTCTTGTTATACGATCAATAGGTATGCCGACTTTATCGTAAAAAAATATCTTGTTAAGTACCAAGGCGTGAAACTAATGAAGTGTTTCTATAACAAAAACCGTAATGCGAGAGTTTACTTCACATTCTAGATTTCCTACTTTTTGCCCTTTGTTTTGAACGTGGAACATTTTTGTTCAATGACTGTATCTTTCTTGTGGATGCTCCTTTTACCAATGAGGATATGAAGAATAGCCTTGTAAATCATACCTTGCCTTTAAGAACATTTGTTTGATACTCTGTTTATTAGGTACCTACCTGATACTTAATTTAAGCGTACTGATTTGTTAATATTATGTGAATCATATTCGCAAAAATGAGTTATCTGTAGTTTTTAGTCTCTGTTTGTACCGTAGAAATCCAAATTAGTATAATTATTTTGATTTCCCGTACTAGCTATAAACTATCCATGTCCATTTAAAAAGATTTAAATAGCAAAATACAAGAGATTTTTCATTTGAATCATGCTTTAATATTACGATTTAAATAGTGGAAAGAAAAAAAAAAAACACTCTTGAGCAGGATTCGAATCTGCGACTCTTGGCTCAGTACGCCAGTGCTATGCTGTGCTGTGCTTTAATATTATTTGAGAATTATTGAAGGATTTACTTCAAAAGGAAACATAATAGGTATAGGTATTATTATATTTATTAACATAATAGGTATAGGTATTATTATATTTATTAAAATAATAGGCATAGGTATTATTATATTTATTAACATAATAGGTATTATTATATTTATATCTGACACATCCTTTTTAAAGGGAATTGGTAGACAGAGCAGGCAGATGGAGTATTCTTTACTGACAGCACACGAAGACGAAAAAATAAGGAATATAAAAATTCATACAAACGAAACACCCAAATTAAAAATTAATTTTTCGTCTACTCTCTCGGAAATTGCTTCATTATTAAAAAAAAATACATCAGTCGTCTTTTTTCCGTACAACAACGAAATAACACTAGCAATAAAATTACTAACCCGACAAAAATATAAATTGATGGACAGTTTTTTTAATCTGTTAGCTATGTTTTTTAAGTACACACTTATATCAATAAGGTGTTTTTAGGTACACGATATTTATTATTTTAAAGGACGAATCCGCTTTTTTTTCAAAAGTTAGAAAATAGAACGTGCGCTGGCGAATTGGCGCGAATGAAAATAAGATACTGTTTAAAACCAATTTAAATAATATACGCGATTTAATCCGGTTAAACTTTGTTTTATTACAATGTGTAATAGTGATCGCGAAAACCTATGAAGTTATTAAGATACTGTTTAATTAATTTGTGTATAGTTTCCTCGCAAATGAGAGAAAAGAACCTAGTATATATATAAGTCTTGGCCGAAATAGCAATTAAAGGCCGCGTTTCGGAAGGGCTCGGCTTCGCCTTATGTCACCTAAGCCTGCCTGTAACTATGGACACCATAAACTGATCGAATCTTCGGGAGAAAATTATGCAACCATTTACTACAAGAATATGTAAAATTTAGGAGACAGGTGACAGCACGAGCTAAAAGAGATTACATCGTGGTGAAAACATTAGGCTGACAGTTCAGGATGACCAAGATGCGTCACCTCCAATTCGACTGAAATGTAACAACTTGAAAAATATTATGCCTGCAATTTGGGTTTTTTCTCCTACCTGCCGCTGAACTTCTAGTTTCATATTTTTTACTTGGGGAAATCCTCATTGATGTGCTCCGCCCGGGGCAACTGGAGGCGAACTCTTACCGACTAAAACCATTACGGAGTTCCTCTAACTACCTTTGGCTGGGGGCGTGGGATAGACTCTGCATTCGCCAACCACTCCCGAGAAGATTCCGCTCGTCACTAGTAAGCGAATCTTTTTTCCCGTTGAAGCAAGTTGAAGAAAAATAAAATAAATGCCAGAGCAGCTTTAATCAGTGTTCATCAATATCAATGTGGTGGATTGATTCAAATACTTTAGTTCTGTAATCAGTAACAAAGGCAGCTTAGAGCCAGAAATAAGAAAGCCCATTGGTGTGGCTAAAATAACAATATAGGCATATAGAAAGACAGGAAAATAATCAACCAGACAAATGTAACTGGTCTGCACACTTGTCTTCTCCATTTGGTTGTTTTTTTTGTAGCTGGTATTCTACTGATAAGCACATCCACCAGATTTGTTGCTTTTACCACCCTCTGGAGAGCCATGGCTTATATCACTGGATTAAAAGGTATGTTTTATATGTAGGATCTACACTAACATCATCTCAGAATGAGAAACCAAGTGTTGCTGGCAGACTACATCATCGAGAACTGTATGGGGTACTTTCAGGTGTGCAGGTTTCCTCACGACGTTTTCCTTCACCGCTAGACCAAGTGATAATACATTTCTGATCTGCACATGAACTCGAACGTAAGAGGTGTGGGCTGGGTTCAAACTAAGACCCTCCTGTATGAAAGGCAAGCATTCGACCCCTAGGAAACGCAAAAACCTATGCTGACAGATAATTTTTTTCCGGTGCTTGCCGTTTCGTTGTGAATGATGTTATTGACTTACTGCAATATCTACGTTCAAATATCATTATTCATCATTATTTTTAATTTAAAGTAAATGAATGGATCATTCAGGTGATTAATCCATTAATTGCATGCGATTGTTGTAACTGTTTTAATATTACTTAAATTATAGGTAACAATTTTTTTTCTGAAATTTCTGAAATGAATCTGACGTTCGAGAGTGTTTAGCGTCCACTTATGTCTTATTATCTGTTAACTTTTCAATTAAAAAGGCGGGTGGGTTAAATTAACTCATAGTCATAGTCATACACCGCTCTGGAATCGACTGAATTCAGATCTAATTCTTTTTGTAATAAATTGCAATTTGTTGTATGTAACAAACATATGTCTGGAAGGATTTAATCTGGAATATACTGATTGTTTGGTAGAGCTAATATGGTTGAGTTAAGCGATGGCTGATGCTCGCGTCATGCTCGTGAACGGGTGCCATCAGTCGGGACAGGTCAGCTCCTACATACTATGGCAACTCTTTTAAAATTTATTTCCAATGGCAATATTCTTACTTTTAATCTTTTTGTTTATTTCTGAAATTAACCTACATTATACTCACATTATTTGAATTATAATCACCTATTTTAAAAAGAGTATACCCATTGAGATTCCTGCTGGTTCTTCTCCATATGATCCACAATTTCGAACCGTGCAACTAGAGCCTGATGTTTCAAAAGTGCCTGTAATTAAGTTTATTTGAAAATAAAAAACATTTGAATTAAATTTGAAAGAGTTGTCTGATTTTAATTTTAATATAAATCATTGATTATAAAAAAAACAAATGGTATCCAAGTATCCCTGTCTAAGCACTTAGGTTAACTCAAATATATTTTTAAACGTTCTTTATAAAAGCTGTTATCCACTGTCAGCGCAAAATCTAGTCTAAGGAAAGACACGCGCCTCGTATCACCCAAATGTCTTTTTTTTTTTTTTATGGTATAGCTAAAGGCCCACCTGATGTTAAGTGGTTACCTTTGCCCATAACAACTGCAATACCACATAGGCTGTTACCTAAATGGTACCGCAAGTCGGTTCGCCAAACTGAGAGATGAAGGTGGAAAGTCTCATGTGATTGTAATTTCACCGGCACCCGTACCCTTCAGACCGAAACACAGCAATGCAAGCATCACTATTTGGCGGAGAAGTAGGCACGGTGGTAGTACTTCCCCGGACGAGCTCTTTCACAAAGGAGCTCTACTAAATAATTAATAGTCTTATTTGAAAAATAACCCTTATTTACATGTTCGAAATGTCTCGTCAAAACAGAACAACCAAATCTCGTCATCAGGGTGTTTCTAAGCTGGGGCGGTATAAATTTTAGTAATAATTTGTTTTTGTTACAATGCAGGTTTTGTTCCACAATTAGTTAAAACGTTATTAAATGTCAACGTATTTTAACGTTACATCAACCAATTGCATTTTACCAGTCAAAATTCATTGCTGATGATTTATTTTAGCAATTTTTTCTGATCTACTTCGACGACGTAGTTATGTACACTAAGGCCCTTTTGTGTTCAAACTTAACTATTTTAAAAGCTGTTAGCTACATTTTAGAAACTGTATTAAATGCAGAAGATTAAAATAAGTTAGTTTAGTTTCGAATAAGTTTTTGAAATGATGGGTCATCCTAGTGTAGTAAATGTAGTTTGACTTCACTCCAGGTTGCACGATTTGATAGAGAAGAAATTATTACAACATGCAAAAAAGGAATAATTTTGGATAGTTGCTTTCAGTTATCTAAAAACAATTAGGCCAGTGAATAACGTAGTTAATTAGGAATAAAAAAACTATGAACAGAACGTAAAAGCATCTTACTAAGTGAGATTATTTTTGTTTTTAATAATTAGTCGTGACGATTCCGTATCCCATTGAACTTCGGTGAATCAATTGTGGTATTTGATAGATCTCTACCTAAACTATTAGCACTTGTAGGATTATCCTCTATTTACAACACACCCCTTATAATTTCAATGTTGCTATGACTATTTGCAGCAATTGTTTTGCTATTTATATAAAAATCGATCGCAGCTGTGGTGGCGAGTTGTATTATAAACTTCTAATTCCAGCTATTACAGCGATCAATGAAGGAAGTCAAAATAGAAATGAACTGAGGTTTTTTGTCGAATGTAGGTCGTCGTCCGATGGTGATGGTAACGATTGCGCACTTAAAGGCCCGCTTTCGTGTACCTATGTGTACGCTTCGCCCGCATACACGGACACAGTTTCGATAATCTGATACAACATTCATAATTATCTAATAAACTCATGTTTTGTAACCTTTACAGTTTGCCGCTATCAGTTTACATAAGCGTGTTGACTGTATCAAATCCTATCTACATAGGTACGTTTGCGCCGATTACGATAATATACACACATCAAAAGACTCCAAAATAATTACCTAATTTTTTTTAAAGCAACTTCAGTCTAATATTGCTGTTCTAAGGTTAAACTGGTTTTTATTTTTTCCCTTTTGATAATGTACTATAGAATAAAGATTAAAAAGGTTTCAACGGTCATAATCTTTTCTGTATTAGTATCTGCTATCAGTATTACTACATTCCATGGTGATCTGTTTAATGGTTTGAAAATATACATTTTTGGATTTTTATAGAAAATCTATGCCTCTCTACATCACAATATTCTTAAAGCAGTTAGGTGTTCTTGTAATAAACACAAAGGCTGCGGTCGTAACCTGAAGTCGAGTAAGCTAAATGAGATTTCTCACGTATGTGTGCGTTTGTAACCCTTGGCTCAGTAGTGGGGCGTATTATCAATACATCGATACCCTACACCCTCTGTCCAAGTATCTGGTTACTTACCGACATTGTCATTTTTGTACGCTATATAAGGTAGTATTTGTTGCTTACACATACAGTAAACTTTAACATTTTAGACGTAAGCTTGCTGTTGCTTCTTATCTATTATAATAGTGCTGGTTAAATATATTTTTTATAAAACGTGTCTAATTTGTTTGTCCCTATAAACGTACAGTCAGAGGCAATAATATATTCCTTTCGACAGATTTAAAACCGCCAATAATATCTATCTGATCCAAGCCACGCAAATAAACATATGACTATGGGTAATAGGGCTATCACTTCTATACAAAGGCACATATTTATCCGTTCCATTCATAGTTAGACAACTATTCTTAGCGATTTTAAAGCCGATTGGAAGATATTATTGCTTCTGACTGTACTACGTACTACTGATATTTAACGTATTTACACTTAATTAATTCTTAATGTAAGAACTGTAATCTTTATCCCTCAATTGCGTGACACAATTGATAACATGTTGTTTCACCTTTGAATTTAACGGTAAATTTTAATAAGACATTAATTATATCTTATAAAGTTTAATGTATTGTCGGTAGCAAAAATACAATAATTATTTAATAAACACATTAAAAATCAAAGACTCTTTAAAACCAAAACTGTGATTATAGGATAGTCATCGCTTAGATCACATCATTCTTTGGATGTTTAATTGTTTATGTCGAAAAAAATATTTTGACTTGTGTGTGTATGCGTTAAATAGGTATTCTGAAAAGTGATTTGTTTAGGTGATATTAAGATATTAAAAAACACAGGACCGGTCGTTGTGGCGATGCTTGGGGGAGGCCTATGTCCAGCAGTGGACGTCTTTCGGCTGAAATCATGATGATGATGATGAATGAATATATTAAAAATCTAGTATGTCATGTAGAGAAACCGATCACCGAAACCTTGCCTTTAGATAAAACTTTAAAAGCTTAGCTTTAACGAAACAACAGCGTAAAAAGAGCGTCAGTAGCATGAACAGGAAATGTGGACTGACAGTAGATTGGGCGTACCAGCCCGTTCTAGCCTTCACGTTGGCTTCTACTTTTTTTAGAGATTTGCACGTCTGCTCTGACGATATTGCAGCCGTTAGGGACTTATCTGTAAATTGCTGAGGCCGAGTATAGTCTGGTATTGGCTCGCTACGCTAGTTACTCAAAAAATTATTATGCGGCGCTTTGAGCTGCCCGACGCTGTCAACGAGAATTGTATATCAGGAAACACAGGGACGAGCCTGAATTATAATGTAAAATATAATACTTGGTAGTTATTAAAGAAAGGGTACCTATTATGCAGATGAAGCCATCGCTCCTGGTTGTCATACGAATATTTATGACAGTGTCGCTAAAGGCTACGGGTGACTTAAAGGACTCTGAAGCCCCGAAGTCTCACACGCGGTCTAACATTTATGAAATCGATAAAAACTTGAATATTTATTGTGTGTGGAAGATATCAATCAGATAGCAGTTGCTCCATGTAACGCATACATTTGAAATCGGAAAACTTGTGTGTTACATGGAGCAACTGCTATTTGATTGGTGGGCTAGAAAGGTGATGAACTTACCCGTTGAAAGGGTATCCGGCAAAGGCCGCATCATAAGGGTGGTAGACCGTTGGGTACGGCCAAGTCGCTGCACTTGCCGCAAGGTTTTCTTTTAGTTCGATTCCTGCAGCCTATGAAAAAAAGAAACAAATTAATGTTCATGTGAGTATGAAAAATATAATTATTATATAGATGGGCATGTTGTTGTGGGTGTAAGCAGCAAAATCTCTATACTCTCTCATTAAAACGCACTGCAGTTTATACTTATAATAACTGTATTATTTATCTATCTCCTTCCGGTAGCTTTAACCTAATCCATTACGAAAATCATCCTCGTTGGATTGATTTCTTGATCGATCGCTTTAACGTTTCGGTCTTAACTATTATTACTTAATGGGCAAAGATACGAGACGAATGCATCAATCATCTTTCGGTCGACAAATGTATCTTTTTTTGTAATGAGATTGTTGAACTTTTATGTTTTTAAAATAAACAAAATGAATTAAACGTTTCCAAACATTATAAAAGCTTTGAAATTTGAAAAAAGTATCAACATAAAAGACCGCGGTTTTAAATTTATGATTAATTTGTTATTAAAGTTGTGCGCTGGAGATCGCGTAAAAAGCACTGCTGTCACTAAGGGTCCAAAAGTTTATAGCGACACATTTAAAATAACTCAGGAGCGAGTCTTAATGCGGTCAGCCAGGATAAATCTATCAAAAGATTTTGTTGTCCAACAACTTCATTGGTGGCCGAATCGAAAATCCGATAATAAATTTTACTCAAGTACGACAGCGTAATCCAGTCGCGCTGTCGCTCTTTGTTGCTTCGACCTTTGTGATATAATTCCAGTTTTCTGTTACTTCAAATAATCGGACTACGCCGTAACGTGAATCTGCGGCTACGTGGATTTATTGTGCCTACTGCTGTTGCCATATTTACTTAATCGGCTGATCCCATCCATCGTAGACGTTTGACAGATAAAAGACAAATAGTGCTGCAAACTCATGTTTTTTTTGTCATGCTTTCAAATGTGTTATAAATAGCTAAAATTATCTTACCGACTTAGGTTATATGTAATAAATTGATTAAGCTGCAGTTCATCAAATGTATGCTAATGAGACACAGTAGATAAATCTATAGATACGTATAAACTAAATATTATAGAGCGATTGCTATAAAATTCAGATATTTATGCCATACGTTTTTCGAAACTGTCTAACGGCCAAAATTAATATCCAATATATCCACGATTTACCCTACTAGAGATAGAAATTTGACATATTTTGTATGGAGCTTATGTAATACTTCTAATTGCCTCTTTAGTTTAAAGATAAATTTGATCGAACATAAGGTTATGGAATGATTGATAGCCGTGTTGGTCTTAACGAAACAATTATTTGGACACAAAAACCTGCCCGTGATCTTTATTGGTATCAACATTAAGAGTTTAATGGAACCTAGCTATAATCCCATTAACATTAGTGTGTTGGACTAGCCAGTAGGTATATATTTTTATGGAAGGTATAAGTTAATCCGGTGAGCGATGTGGTTGACACGCAAGCTCAGGTAGCGTTCAAATGTCGTCGAGTCGACGAAGGCACTAAGCAGATACACGACTTTGGACGAACTTTTAAAATTATGGGTTACGTTATTTTACGGTAAAGATATGATTAATGTTAAAGATACCATTAAGTCCTACTTATAAAGTGATAGGTCATTTAGATACTCTTGTCTTGTCCGAGGTTGCAATGAGCTATTTAATAATCTAAATAACGAATTCATAACAACATGTTTTGATAATAATAAATAGATAGAATAAAAATACATGTACATTTTTACTTTAGTTCAGGTTAATAATACTCTCATAAATTCACAGTTTACGTATTTAAACGCTAACGTACCCAGAGGATTACGCTGAAACAGTCAAAACTAGCGACTGTATATAATTTATAGTAAAATTATTGATGTCTGTTTACACATCATTGTATAAATCTTTGAGCCCATTGATTACAATACCTTAGATGTTATAATTACCATAAATTATAGCGGACATTAACTACAAATCTACGAAGAGCGGTAGCGCAGATCGATGATTTATTTTGGGAAACTTCTTCGGAACTATAAATTGATTTTTTTTATACGATACTGTTGGCTTCCTGTCACTGTAGTGCCACATGTGCAAATGGAAGCGATTAGACCGAGCGAGCTATTCAATATTTTGACACTTCAAATATTCCGTTTGTCTCATAAACGTATTTCTGTTTACAGTAAGTGTTAGATTTAAACTTTGAAGTGTAAACAAACACGTTATAATCCGACAGCTAAAACGACCAAACAAAGAATTATAAAAACACGTCTACAGTGCATGGATACCCTACGAGCCGGGATGAAATAATAAATTATAGACAAAATAAAAGGCGTTAACTAAAAAACGGTGTGAGGCAGGATCCCATTGAAGGCGTCGGCCAGAGTTAACACTTTCGCCACTGATGATGTACGATCATATCTTCATGAATGATTGAATCATCTGCCGAGACACGTTCACGGCTTTTAACACCTTCCTCCAAAAGTTTTACTACACGTCATATATTACGTAGCGTGGCTACTTTTATGTTGTTATGATCATTATCATTCAAAGTCACAACCCACACACATTCGGTGAGGCACACTCTAACACAGGGAGTGCTTTTACGATTATATTTTCATATTCTTTTAAACTTTTAAAGCAACAATTTCCAGATTGTATGTTGGTAACTATAACTTCAAAAATAACAATATAAAGTTACTAATTAAAGTGTCAAACTACTATATAGTTACATATGTATAAATCCTATACTAAAGCAATATGAATCTTTGGACATATTTTAATCTTAAGAAAGGAATTGTTAAACATATTAAGTTATTAAAGCCGACTGGTCCGGTACAACTTTTTGGGACGTTGGACAAAAGAACATACATCATCGGATTACGATTCAAATTTATATGTATTTATTACTTATATCGTAAACCTTATTGTGGTGCCTACTTAACACTGCGAGAGAGTCTTATAACTACCTCTCTAACGTAATATTTTGACATCGTATCCTAATTATTTTAACGTAATATCTTTTGTAGTAGGAAGTGGAGAAAAAATGGAATTATAAAAGTAAAGCTTCTCTGCTGTAGATGTAGGTAGGTACATAATCCCTCTAGATTAGTTAGGTGATATCGTGGCTACAAGCGTTAATGGCATTTTTAAGCTTTAGTGAACTTAATTAATTTCAGTTATAGTTTAATCAGATTAGATGATATAGAATATGAGGCAAAAATATGATGTACCTACCAGCAGGAAAAAAATTAGTGGCATATCTTTGACCCGGGTCAGGTCTCTCAGATTCATGTGAGATTTTATTCTTATTCTTTATTGCACACAAGAAAATCACAACAATACATAATAGTTTATTGTGCCTAGGGTTGCCATACATCTGGAATTTTATAATATTGTCCAGAATGAGGAGAGAAAATCTCATACATCCGGAATATTTAAAAAGTGTTTAAGAAATGTGCTACCTACGAATAATAAGCAATCGATTAGGAACGTAATTCAATTTTAAAGGAAATACCTACAAATTTCTAGCAGCATGTTTCTGAAAATATATTTATTGATCTGGTATCCCTGGTGTCTCATTAGCGAACCTTTGCTGAATTAGTTAAATGGTTGGTGTTGACAACTTGTTGTATCAAAACAACAAAAGACAAATTATGAGGTAGATATGAAGTTATTAATATTTTAATAGCAACTCTATTCCATTTCCAGGGGAAAGCCCTGGAAGCTTTTTTCACGGTGAATCTCTTTTAAGTTGCTTGGGTACGCCGATGATCTTGAGAAAACTAAAAAGTGATGGTGCTATCCGTCCTGTATAGTTTCAATCTCTTTCTTGCCTCGTTGACTACGCTTCGCGCTCTTATGATATTAAAAGAAAAGTTTTGATATCAAGATATCGAATGATTTTAAAATGCAACGTTACTTTCATGATAAGCCGGCAAGAATAATTAGAAAAAAGAAAAAAAAAACTAGTCGGTGCATTCCTTTAGAAGAAATATAAAATTTTGCAGGGTAAAAGCACTTTTTTCAATTATCTATTTTATTTAAAATATTTGATTTCATGAAAATACTTAAACGTTACGATTGTAGTTGAAGACTTGGTAATTTACATGTTTTTTTATTCAAATTTCTTCAATTTCAATTTCAATTTCTTTATTTGCTTAAATGTGGTAGATACAGATGTCAGGTACAATTTTATTGAGTACGGCACATTTACCATAAATAGCATGCAAATGATAGATAAATCTGAATTTAAAGTCACAAAATTCATAATTACTAACAAGAGTTACATTAAACATTATTAAACTCATTTTTCTATGAAAGTCATCATTTCATTGTACAAGATTCAACAAATACCCACTCAAAATACTCGTAAATTTGCAACCTTGCTAACCAAGCGCCTTAATAGAATAATTATTTCCAAATACACTTTGCATTTAAAATCAATTGAAATAAGACTACTTTCGATACGTATGATCCCTTCACATCATTATGACTACAACAATACAACAATAAAATATTACATAACTTGGTCGCTTAGTATCACTTAGTAGTACAGAAACCTGTCAACAAAACTAGATTTGCATACGTTTACTATCTTTAGGCGGGTCATAGTCCAATCACAGACATAGTAAAAAATATAGACGTAATTTTGCGAACAATCATAGTGAAGCCAAAAAAAACTATGCACCTTCGTGTACAACCAGCCCTCACGTACACACCATGCAATTGAAGGATATTTGCTTTCGCGATGTTTACTGGACGATGTCACGACATGTGTACTGAGAGGAGTGAGCACGGTTTGAGGTGCATGTGCGTGCGTGAGCGCTGGTGGTACACGAAGGAGCATAGTTTTTTTGGCTTCACTAGATTATTCGCGGCACTTCGTCTATATTTTTTACTATGTCTGTGAGTCCAATAAACATCGACCACTCATGAAGTGGTCTAGTAGCGCTAGCAGTAGCTGTAAAATTAATACATGACTCATTATTTACACAGTAAATGTACCATTATCTAGAACGATATCAATATCGCCTCATTTGCATTTAAGGCGTCCGGACAAAACACTTACTCGATTGCCCACATTGTTTATATTTTAGTTACTACTTCAATAATTTACTCAACAATTTTGACGAATAAAAGAATGCTTTGCAAAACGAGAAAAGTAATATCTTAGTCTCCACTATCAAGTAAAGCATCACATCAGTACATTGTCCCTCAGATATTTAAAAAAAAACCGGCCAAGTGAGAGTCGGACTCGCGCAGTAAAGGTTCAGTACCACCCATCGACCTGATATCACATATAAACTGATTTAATTTACGAGAGTTCATCAAAAGACATCAATGCATCGTTTTTTTTAGGGTTCCGTACACGAAGGGTGCCAAACGGGACCCTATTACTCTGGCTACGCTGTCCGTCCGTCTGTCTGTCACAGGGCTGTATACTAAAAACAAAAAGTCTAAAACCAAAGGGGGACCCCCTTTACAAGAAACCTCAAAAAACATGATTTTTTTTCAACTTTTTTGTTCCTGCTCTATCTTCAAAACGGTAATATATACCAGCGTCAAACTTGGTCAGATTATAGTGCATATTATGTAGTTTAGCAACAAATACTAAAAATAAGACAAACATAGACATATGTGGTGGTACCTGCGTAAGAAAGACGTGCAAAAATTCATATTTCGCGCACTGTGCGTTGATGTTTTTTGATAAACTCTCGTAAATTAAATCAGTTTTTATGGGGTATCAGGTCGTTGAGAGGTACGGAACCCTTACTGCACGAGTCCGACTCGCACTTGGCTGGTTTTTTATTTATTTAATAATATGGTATGGCGAAACGAGCTAAAGGCCCACCTGATGTTAAGCGGTTACCTTTGCCCATAACAACTGTATTACCACCTAGGCTGTTGCCTAAATGGTACCGCAAGTCGGTGCGCCAAACTGAGACAGAGAGAGATGGAAAATCTCATGTGATTGTAATTTCACCGGCACCCGTACCCTTCAGACCGAAACACAGCAATGCAAACACCACTGTTTGGCGGAGAAGTAGGTATGGTGGTAGTACTTCCCCGGACGAGCTCTTTCAAAAAGGCTCTACTACTAACGCGAAATATAAATTTTTGCATCTCTTTCTTACGCATGTACCACCACATATGTCTATGTTTGTCTTATTTTTAGTATTCATTGCTAAACTACATAGTATGCACTATAATCAGACCAAGTTTGACGCTGGTATGTATTACCGTTTTGAAGATAGAGCAGGAACAAAAACGTTAAAAAAATGCATGTTTTTCGAGGTTTCTTGTATGGGGACCCCCTTTTGGTTTTAGACTTTTTTTATTTTTAGTATTTGTCGTGATAGGCACCATAGTAACACATATTCTGTGAAATTTTCAACTGGTTATCTACTACCGTTACAAAGATACAGCCCTGTGCCAGACAGACGGACGGACGGATGGACAGCGTAGCGAGAGTAATAGGGTCCTGTTTGGCACCCTTTGGGTACGGAACCGTAAAAAGCAAACTAATTTTTCTCTGCAAAGAGTCGATGTATCTTCTATCCTCAGACCAAAAGATTAAGATAGACGGAGCGCGTAGAACCAGCGACCGACCGCTACTCGCGCACACTGTGGGCAGAATAGTAGGTACTCCTTTGCCATTTTGTGTTACTTTTTCTGCCTTCGCTAGTTCTTTGCGCTCCATCGATCGTATTCTTTTTGTCTGAGGATAGAAGATACATCGACTCTTACGATATAGCTTTAATCATTTAATACCACTTGCCGTTGTTTAGTTTTACGATAATTTTTATAAATTCTTTAGTCTTCTTTCTTTTCCTCACTGTGTTGGGGTTGGCTACCAGGCTAACCAGATGCGCTGAATTTCAGTATTTTAGACAGAGAGACCGCGATTAGACGTTTGCAACTCATTGCAGTTACTGGGCAATAAGAATAGGATGGGCAATAAGATGTCCATTTACTATTGTTTAGTTTAACGAGATTTTTATGTATTATTCATAATCACATTTAACATAATACGAAAAGTTAAAAAAGTGATTTGTAGTGCCATCGAAATTAAGACGCCACGAACATTAAGTGACCAATTTTATGAGTGCAAATAGCATAGAATTAATTTAATGTTCGTTTTTATTTGCAATTCGATTCGACATCCCTAATTCATGTTTCGTTGCAACACTAGTGTCTGATTATCATGTCAACCGCAGGAATTGGCTGCGTTGTATTTAAAAGTCGGTCAAGTAATATTAATAATACTATGTTTATTAAATTAGTATCTAAATGTGTGTCGCTGACAGCAGTTTCTTACCTACGGTACCTATATATTTTTGTTTCGTAAGACAATATGAAAATCAAGTCGTCTGTGCGCTTTTTATAGTATGCCAAATATCTGCAAACTATATTCTCAGCGTAAATTAACATTTTAATGTAGATAAAGATTGATATCTGAATTTTAATAATGCATTGAATAAACTATTATTTTTGTTTTATTTGTGAACATCAAACAGGTACAAAAAGGGGCCTTAACAAAATGTAACGTTTGCATGGTTTTATTTAAGCAAAGCAGCGCACTCAATTGCTTACAATATCGGTTAAGTGTATACTTCTACAAATACAACATACAAATTAAAACAATTTGTTCTAGTGTTCTAATAGTGCATGAAAATACGCTTTCAAAAAACAATACCCTCCTGGGGCAGTCAGGTAAAAATGAGAGATTTGCTGGCAAATTACCGAAAACCAATTACATGGACTTTGTTAGAATTTGTTAATTATTTTATCTTAAAACTATAAATACTTACAGCATTCGTGTAAAAGGGTGGTTGATCAGCTGCTAAAGCAGGAAAATACGCCGCCATACCGGCAGCTGTAGCGGCTGCGGCGTCTGAGTAAGGGGCACTGTACATAGACAGGGGCACGCCGGAAGCGAGCCTCTGGTAGTTGAGAAACTCGTATTGACACGAGCAGACTGTCTGTCCGGTGATAGGGTCCTGGAATATAGGGCGTCCAGTGTCGCAGCAGCGCGGGGCTGTGGCCGCGGGCGAGCTGGGCCGAGCCGCACCGCTCGCTCCGCCCGCGCCCGCGCTCATTCCCGCCTGCGCCGGCGGCGGACTGTTGGAGGCTGTCGAGATGGTGCTCTGTAAGTTGTAAATTTTGAAATGCCTTTATGGCGCGTTTTCACATTCGCTATTGCACACGCGATGTAGGTAATAATAGGAGGCCTCCGTGCGCGTAGCTAGTCGCAATGCAATATTTATATAATAATTGGATATAAACTTGTGATATGCTCACGTGGTTAACGGTAATGTATCATAAATTATTGATCGGTAAAAAGTTCATAATGGACAGCTAAAACTAAATTTCCATAATATAAAATAATTGATGGATAATAAACGAGCCTTTAACGATTGTGTGAAAAGGGGTGAGCATCAGAATAACGTTGGGCGTGCCTCTTATATCGTCAGGGCTTGCAAGGACCCAGGATACGCAAATTTGAAACGCTACGAGGCCCCTTCAAATAAAAAAATATAATAATGCTCCGTTGCGAGCAATACTAACATGATGCGATTGAAGATTTAAAATAAAATGACAGTGGGATCGGACAGGGCTGATACATTGTTGTTGTAATAGATTTATTATTCGCCGGACTACCTGAATCGATAACGCGGTCGCAAAATAAACATCCGGCTGCTGTCCGATCATAATGCCAGAAACGCGAGTTGAGATCGTCCTTTTAATTGAACACAGTGCAGACTCGCACGCGGGTAAATAACTTTCTAAATATTTGTCATTGGAATGAAATATGGTTCCAACCGCCCAGCATTCATTGTGTTTTCAATGGGATTAGAAACCGAGAAATGTCGTTCTGATATAACTGCATGTCAGTTTAAAAAAAACCTAATTAATATTTCTTTTGTGTCCTTGTTCTGTTGTTGAATGTTATTTGTGCGTAAAATGTAATTTAATCATAGTATAACCTATTATAGGTACTTACATGTACAGGTGAGTTTTAAAATAGTGCAGGAGGGCTAGATCTGAAACTATAAGGTACAGAAAGTCGTCAAAGGAGTCGTGAGCTTGATTTTAGAAAAAACAAAATAGGTTATTTAGATTTTTGAAAAAGCAGCAAGTTTGGCCAGGATTCGCAACAAAACTTTTTTTGCAAAGAAATATCACCCTATATTATTGATCACCCAATTGATAAGGTTGCTGATAAGGAACAAAGAATAGACCCTGTCAAAAAAAAATGAGGCAAATCCAAGAAAATTGTGTTTTTATTGAGATTTTTATTCATTTTTTTAGCAGATCGATGATATCATCGATAGTGCTACTCTGCGAAGTAATCCATGTTTTTTTCTAAAGCAATGGTCTTATGACATACAATCAAAAACTCAATTAACTGTCACAAAAAAATGCATAAAACTTCAAAATTTCTCAAAAGTTTATTAAAAGCAAAGATTACCACATCTGAACAGTTAATAAGTTAAGTAATATTTCAATGTGTGGAAAATAAAGAATCTTGTTACAAGAATTACATTTCCTTTGATTTTACACATAGATTTTCCTTATCAGTAACCTTATCAATTAGTTCAATAATACAAGATGATATTTTTTTGCAAAAAAAGGTTGGGTTCGAATCCTGGCCTTACTAGCTACTTTTTCACAAAACTTAAAATCCAGCTCACGCCCTTCCTTTGACGATTTTTCTCTATACTTTATAGTTTCGAGTTTAACACGATTTTTAGAAGTCTTTCTGTATATCTGGGTAAGCAAGTAGGTACCTACCTAGTTAATCTGCTCCCCGATTCAAAACCTCTTCGATAAGCAGTTTTAGACCGATTCGGTTTGTTATTTCTTTTTCTTTCGTTACGTGAATCGTGGACGAAACGAGATAACAAACCGAATCGGTCGACAAATATTTTTCGAAGATATTCTGAATCCAGAAGCTGGTCAGCTTCAGTAGATTTTTGACAAATATTTTTTGAAAAAAAAAAAAACTCCTCCTCTGCCTCGTTGGTCTAGTGGTCGCAAGCGCAACTGCTGAGCGTGTGTTATTGGGTCTTTTCATTAGGAAATTCTGAGTAGCAGCCCGGAGTCTGGATTTGTGCCCGGTTAATGGCATTAGGCTCGCCCCCTATTACATGGGACTTATAACATAACTGGCGAAATGTGGGTGTACTATTACACCTCTGGCTAACCCTTCGGGGAAATACAGGCGTGATGTTATGTTATGTGTTATTTTTGTAAATATTGTAAGTTAGTAACCTCGTGTAGAGGCTGCGTGACTTGACCTTTAATTGTGTAAAGAGGCGGTTCCGATGCCATAAGCCTAGTAAAGTCACGTCGCGGTTGACTGTGGATGTATTAAGCTGGAGCTATGACCCGTCTACCAGAAGTATGGCTTCGGTCGCCCTAAACACGCAACACACACCTATTGCCACGTCTATTGCTATCGATACGAATAATTCGACGACCTATGGCAACGCTGAGCCCACGTTCACCCTCACGGCAGGCTAAAAACATTTGTTGTGTTGAGGGAATTATTGAGGTAATCCCGAAGCCGTTAAACGTCGAATCCCTGTATTACCTACATTACATACCCTGCATAGTTATTTAATCCTTGCTCGCTAACATTGTGTACCTATGTATCGCAGGTGCCAGTGTTGGTAGGTGTTCAACTGTTTGCGTTGTATTGTTGCTCGTTCGACCTAATGCCTATGGCAATAGAGATGGTATCGATCTATACCTATGGGGGGATGTGACTGAAATCCACGCCGGTGCTTAAAGGGATTCAATCCGTTCAAACGATACGAGTGTCTGGTGATGAAACGACATAATTATTGTAGGTACAGTCGACCGCACGTCAGTGGTAAAACATGAATTACGAAAACCGCCCTTACCGCTCACGAAACAAAGTCGCTGTCAAGGTCAAACTGTTACCAATGACCTGCAGTCGACTGTATCTACTACTATCTACAGCATGCTTTATTTATTCGCTCAGTCGGCAATTGTGAACTGATAAAAACAAAAATTCCATTACGTTTAAAAATTTATTCTGATTGAGGTTTACAAACCTAGTCTACAATCAACAGCATAATTTACAAGAAACATGCAAATTATAAAGCAATTTTGACTCCTAATAATACAAGTCCTGAAAGCAGTTTGGTCAGAATCGGTAAGAGAATCGATTGGTATGGTTTTTATATCATGTTACATTTTACCTTTTTTCTCACAGTTCGTTTTAGATACTAGAGAATAAATAACTATGTCAGCGGATCATGAGAATTTGTTTACGTGTCTTAGGTCTAAAACGATACAACTTTGTTTTTTAGAAAAAAAAAATATAACCAGTTAGTATTCATGATGCAAAATAATAATAAAAAATTAAATCAAAATAAAATTCTGTCTGAGAAAATAAAAGTCTAAAGTCTTGCGTTTATTCTTTGTATCCTAAAAAAATCAATGTAGTAAAGCACTTTCATACTGTGTGTCTCATAGCTACGGCCTGTTCTTCATGGAGGGAAAGTACTTTAAACGTTGGAAGTATGAAATTTTACTCATAGGAGACTTCATATTACCTTTTTAAATAAGAAATTCTGCATTCAAAGATTATTAAAATATCTACTACTATTACTAATATATTTTGTTTTCGCTAGTCATGAAGAGTAATTTAATTTAATTGTTTTATTTAAAAAGAAGTTTTTTTTTGAGTTATATTATTATGATTTTTTTGTTTGTGTAGATTATTATTTCTACCCAAGATCTAAAATCAATGTACCAATGATTAGCATGTAAGGTGTATTCTTTGTCGAAGTTCCTAATAAAATAAAATAAAATCTCTTGCCCGAGTTGGGAATCGAACTAACACAATCGCGAAGCCTGTATTTTATGGCTTCTGTTGATAGATTTTGATACAGTCAATAATAAGGATAAAATCTGTCTAAGTAAACGTAATTGTTAAAACACGTACGTACGTAATTGTTGGTTTAAAATTAAAGGAAGTCCATGAAATATGGACAAACAACCAACAAAATGAAGTGTTATTGAGTAAAATTTTCTGCCCGCCTTGGTATAATTTTTTTGAAATTTACCTAAGCTATGTCAGATTTCGTGGTCTTCCTTCAATCTAGGACACCGTGTTTGTTGTAGTGATTTTATCCTCATTACCGACTCTATCGAATGGTGGCATTAAAATACAGGCTGATACTTTATTGCATACTTGAAGGTTTGATTTCCGGTTCAGAAAACACTTATGAACAATTCTTATAAAAAAAATGCAGTATTACTTGCTTATAAAAGTAAAATGAAGTTTTCCTATCTTCAATATTTAACGTATTTTCCCTCCATGTAGCATAGCGATGGTACATTCTGTATAAGGGCTACGAATAGTCAAACCACGGGAAAAGCATTCCTGTGTTGTTAGCTTGAGGGTTATCCAAGTAAATCTGGTTGGAAAGTAACATTCATTCATATTATAATCCTTCTTTATGCAAAAATCAGTTTTGTAGAGGTAGGTGCTAATGGGTACGGACTGGTGAACATGTAAATGTAATTGTTTTATTTGAACGTCTTTAATGAATTAAAAATAAGTACATGTAAATAATATAATATCATCATCATCATCATCATTTCAGCCGAAAGACGTCCACTGCTGGACATAGGCCTCCCCCAAGCATCACCACAACGACCGGTCCTGTGCCTTCCGCATCCAGCGGATTCCCGCGACCTTCACCAGGTCGTCGGTCCACCTTGTGGGGGGCCTACCCACGCTGCGCCTTCCAGTACGCGGTCGCCACTCCAGAACTTTACTGCCCCATCGGCCATCCGTTCTGCGAGCAATGTGCCCCGCCCACTGCCACTTAAGTTTGGCAATTCTTCGGGCTATGTCGGTTACTTTCGTTCTTCTGCGAATCTCCTCATTTCTGATTCGATCACGCAGGGACACTCCGAGCAATAATAATATATAATATAATAATAATATAATATAATATGTGATCGAATCAGAAATGAGGAGATTCGCAGGAGAACGAAAGTAACCGACATAGCCCGAAGAATTGCCAAACTTAAGTGGCAGTGGGCGGGGCACATTGCTCGCAGAACGGATGGCCGATGGGGCAGTAAAGTTCTGGAGTGGCGACCGCGTACTGGAAGGCGCAGCGTGGGTAGGCCCCCCACAAGGTGGACCGACGACCTGGTGAAGGTCGCGGGAATCCGCTGGATGCGGAAGGCACAGGACCGGTCGTTGTGGCGATGTTTGGGGGAGGCCTATGTCCAGCAGTGGACGTGTTTCGGCTGAAATGATGATGATGATGATGATGACATGTAAATAAAACACAAAAGATTGACTAATAAGAGTACCTAAATTAAATAAATTTGTGATTAAATTAAGCATCATAACCACACAGACACGCAAACAGAAGCAGTGGCGCAATAAACTTTTCTTCAGCCTTGTATAGAAACAGTTTGCTTCAGAAAATAGCCTTACTGAATGGACATTTACTTCTTCCAGGAGCAGATTAAGATAATGTTTTACGGCGAAGTCTTTTGAACATTGCAATGCTTCACCATTTGTAAAAAAATATTTTTAATTTCTGTCTCTTTCTATAGGTTTCGCATTTTTTAAAGAATTGTTTTTCTGGTAGGTCTCGTTATTGCTGCAATAGCACTCTTCATATTTGAGCTAGTCGTATTCGTTGGTTACTTTTTAAATGTACTGGTTTCATTGAGAAAGTATAATTTTGCTACAAATGGCGCCCATTTGGATAAACAAAGTGGCATTTACTGGCGTTACTTTGCGCTAAATGGGCTGTCATTTGTTTTAGATTGTGATGATTGTCAGTTGTTCAGATGATCAGTTGGTACACCCCGTGTTGCTTACCAAATTTTTGAAGTTTAATTTCCAACTGGTAGAGTCATGTGTAAGACACAAGAAGAACTAAATCAGATTACAAAAAAAAACCTCCAATGTGCAACAAATCCTGCTGAATATTTTGTCCGAATATTCGACTATTCCGAAAGGCTACCGGATGAGTCACGGAATAGAAAAAAAGGTGGAAGTTCCCAACGGCTGTGCAAGAAAGGTCCCAGCGGCAATTTTAACGTGTAAAAATTATAGCAGAACGTAAAATGATTCTCATAGAGGTGTATAATATCACCGTTATAATAATATATAAATAATTTTGATATATTACAATATTTTAATTTTAATAAGATTAAATTAAAAAATTAATTATATAATTGTTAGGCTCAATTTGAATTTTAAATAAAACCAATCACATAATTGTTTTTGTGTATTATTATGTACTATTTCAGTTGTAAATGTGTGATTTTGGCGACACTTTTTCCGTACTAAGTAATCGTAAAGTCACTTCTACTTGTTTTCTTTATTCCGTGGGCTGGATACACTATTAGTTCCAACATTACTTGATTAGGTACTTTGGTTTCCGGTTTGAGCAAGGGTTTCCGAGGTCAGACATTAGGCACAAAGGCCAAATAAAATCGGATTATAATCATATCAAAATGCACTTCTATTTTTGAATCATCTTGTCAAATGTATCTCTTGCAAACTCTTAGTTATTGTAACAGTAATATTCAGTGAATAACGAGCCTGCTATTGAAAAATTGGGTTCTTCTTTGAACACTTGTTAATTAGCACTTGACAAGTTCCGTTAAGTGAAGCAGAGTGAGGCAACAAGCCGGGAAAACACTAGGATAAAGAAAACTAAATGGTTTAAGACACGTCATTGCGGTAAATTATAAAGTAGTTTGTAGCAAACCCAGTAACAGTGCAATTGAATAAGAATAGCCTTATCAGGGGAAAAAAGGGGTAAAAGAAATGCTGGTTTATATCACGAAGCAACTAACAATATTTTTGTTTCAAGAATGTAATGCCGGAAAAATCTTGCAAGTTCTGTCTAATGGTTGCAGTTAATTGAAAGAACAAATGAATAATCGACTCATATGTCTTTCGTAACATAATTTAAGACACTACTGCTAGAATTTATTGAATTGCGTCGTTTCATGTTATGATGACTTAGGCATATATTCATTGAACTTCGGATCTAAAACAGTTAGGTGGATATTATAATCTAAACATTAGATATAACATTTGCCTTTCACAAGTTTCATACTAATTCAGTGATAGTTTGACAGTTTCCAAAACGGTACGCTAACATGACACGTAACTAAATATCCACGTATAACACGTCATTTTCATTTATCTACTTAGACAAACTTTGGAATAAGTAAGTATTGGTTATGTGTGCTTATTAGATAAAGAATACAAAAAAGTTGTCATCATATCCTTTTCAAATATCGGACGGTTGGAGGATTAAAGTGCCGCTGCACCTTATCTCCAGCAGACATCTTTTAAAAAACAAACACGAGAAGTATTCTCTTTTTGTTGTCTTTTTTTATCGTAACCCGCAGGATATGTTAGAGTCGTTAAGCCCTTTTAAGTGTTAAACCATGTAACTGAATATTCGAGCGTATAAGGGTCCGATCTATTTGTTAAATAATGTAAAAAAGTTAATCTTAGAGAAATCGGACCCAATGACATGAATTTCGTTAAAGACATCAGCCGGGCAAAAAATATCGATGACATGTCGCTCGCTTAACTAACCGTGGGTGACGCCGAGCGATGGCTTTTGTCCAGGTACCACGGGTTTTTTTTATCAAAGTCGGCCCTTTAGCAGACATCATTAAAGTATTAAATTTACGATAAGGTTACCGGTGCATAATAATAATTTCGAAACTCTTGCTAATGTTTAATTCTTCGATAAAGTTGAGATAAATACTCTTGCACCTCTGCATAGTCTTGTCACTCTTGACGCAAGCCATGATCCCGCCCAAAGTACAATAATCTTTAAAAATCAAGCTATCAGCCAGCTTAATGTATTGATATATTTATATCTCATTATGTGTTCTGTTTACAGAAACGCGTTAGACTATTGCGGTCATCAACTCTGCCTATTGCGGTCACGTGTTTTCATTAAGCAATAACCATGTATAAATATTATGTGCTAAAATATATCATAGCAGATTTGATTCAGCAGTTTTTTCATTAACAATTTGTTCTCGTTACAATGAAGTGATCCGTGGCTTTATCTGTTTGCCAGGTGCGAGACAGTTCACAGAATTATCTGAGTGCTAATATTCTCGCCTAATCCTTTTCACACATAGCTGGCAAAAGAATAAGCATCACAATTTGATAGATCGTATGATAAGGCCGCCTGCGCGGGCGTCACGCTAGCTTGCGTTCGCGTTACATTCCTTGACTTGAGAAAGGCGTGTGCGAATAATTCCGATGTAGTAATTTTTTCCTTTCCTAAACATAAGGTTAATTGTAGCAGATTAAGATCAATAGTACAAAAATAATTTGTTGAACAGCTACACACTACCTAGTGTACCAAATTTCGATTCTCTAAGCAGATATTCCGGGCATTAATTGTATATACTACATGGTATTTGCGTTTTTGCTTTACTGCACCTGATGTAAAGATAACGTCGCACTGGTTCTACAAGCAGAATCTGCTATTTTATCATGTCATTCATAATTATTAGAGCTGAACTTTATTTTTACGATGTTCCGGGCTTATTAATAACTACTGAATTGCCTATGCTAACAAAAACATCCAAGATTACAACCTAATCCAGAAATCGGTACTACTAGTATTACGAAGGGGATGCGAGAAGTGAACCATCGTGTGCGGGTTCTCCTGGACTTGGACGTAGGTGAGTGGATGCAGTTCCGGCCGTGGTTCTGTCTATGGTCGGGAGCGAGAGCGCTTGGGAAGGCGTCGTCTCCTTCTGCGAGGAGGTGATGCTCGATAAGGAGGCGGCGGAGAGGGTTCGAGAGGCGATGACCTCTCTTTCCATCCGCAGGAGACGACCTGGGTGTCGTAGGAGGGCCGACCTTCAGCCACCCTAGGTGTGGGCCTGGGGGCGGCGGACTCGGGGTGGCCCACCGCCCGACCAGTCAAGTCCTGTGATGGTGGCGTGTAATGTTCCGCGCGCGCCAGTCAAGAGGAGGATGCGGCCGTTGTGGTTGCCGCACGGGGAGAAGAGGCTCGCCTGCCAGTGGTGAGCTGGGACCTGCCGGGGATGTTTGGTCGAATACGGGAGTTTTTCCCACGCCCTGGTCAAGGGTCGGTATTGGAGCACAGTGGTGATTTATAGTCGGTAAGAGTCCGACACTGGCTCCGCCTTCCCCGGGCGGAGTGCGTCCATGAGGTTTTTCCCCACAAAAAAATAAATAAAAAAGGTGTACAAATAAATATTTATTACTGAGAAACCACAGTGCTTTCACTGGGTCTTTTTTCCAATATGACTAATCTTAGAAAAGCATCTATTACTTCCATTATTCTGTTTCGAGTTGATAAAAACATACCTACATGCACACTGACAAAGTATGATAGATTAATTATCATCGATCTATTTCAGACAATGAATTATTAGTATACGCGTGTGATTCGGTCTTAATTATCAGCGATCCTCGGTCGCATGAATAGGAAAACTAATTAATTAATCACATGTTGAATGTTTTTGACCCGTTTTTCAATGGATAACCGTAGGCAATGTAACTACATTCAAAATGTTTGAAGTTTATATTGCACGTTGGGAAATATATATTTTGTGAGTTCTTTATAGACGAAGTGCTGCAAACAATAAATAATAAATAAATAAATATTTTTGGGATATTTTACACAGCACCATCTAGTCCCAAACTAAGCAGAGCTTGTACTATGGGTATTAGACAATGGATATAATACGTAAGCGGTGCGCGTCCTTGGTGCGCAGGGTGCGGGCCAGCTCCAATACGGTCCTGGCGATGATTGCTGGGCGACTGGACTGCGCTTACATCAGGCACTGCTGTAACAGACATGTTGCTGGGAGTGCCTGAATGTCAATGAAATGAATGTGAATTTTATTATTGTAATTATAAATATGTGTTTTGTGTCTGTATTTTATATCATATGGGTACCTACATACCTGAAATAAATGTTTTTATTTATTATTTATTTATTTATGTCCATCACACAAATATTTGTGTCCTGTGGGAATCGAACCCATGACCTCGTGATCAGCAGTTCGACACTCGAACCACTAGACCACAGAAGTCGTAGTGAAGTAGAAATTATAGTGAAGCCAACAAAACCATGCTCCTCCGTGTAAAAACCAGCGCTCACGTACACAGCATGCATCTGTACTGGACGATGCCGCGACATGTGTATTATTGTGTACTGAGAGCGGTGAGCACGGTTTGAGGTGCGTGTGTGTGACCGCTGGTTTATACACGGCGAAACACGGTTTTGTTGGCTTCACTATGATTGTTCGCAGCACTTCGTCTAGTGGAGTTCTTCTAATTCTACAAATGGTCAAAAATGTCAAAATCGACTAAAAGCCACTGACGAGAAAAAAAAAACAACGTCTGTACGGAAACGTATTTACATACAATTTTAATTTTAATTGGACAATTACATGGTGGATCACCAGGTTGAGGTAGGTGTCTATTCCGACCGCATCCTGTGTCAAGATATCTGTATAGATAAGAACACTAAATTGGCCCACCCTCAAAATGCAAGATGCCTTAAAGAAATTCACACCTTCCCTAATTAGGATAGAATTAGGGAAGAATAAATACTGAAAAGGAACCGCCGCCCTTATTTTAATACTCGGTGATATGTTAATCTAAAGATAAATACACATTAATGGTGGATAATGATAATAAATTCGTATCTATTAATTTATCTACGTATATTAATATTACAATAAATGTCGCCGTCAAACGGTCTGGCAAGTCTGCAGGAAGTTTTTCATACAAATATCGAGATTTGTAAGTAACGTGACGACATATTTTTAAAGAAAAAAGATTATATGGTCGTCTATTTGTTTCGATTCAGATAGTGGATTGGTATGGTACCGATCACCATGTCGGTAGCATAGCATGGTCACAGATAATAATAATTTACAATTGTTTTCCATTAATTACATAAGAAGCTATTTAGTACGTAAATATATCATATTTTATACGTGTATTTAGGTTAGTATTATTAAAATGTGTAGTCGAAAATTTGCTTGCACAACACTCTTTTTGTAGTAATATTTGGGTCATTGTATTAGCTGTGTCGGTTTTATAGAGCCTTCATTGCATCGCCATTTTTTGTGAGGTTATATTTTAATTACAATCATGACTTAGTTTTGGGATGTTTTTAGAATAAAACATTTAGTCTCTAGAATTGTAATGGTGAATTTTGGTATGGCATGAAGTTTTAATAAAATTTATAATACATTTAAAAACCTACTTGTGACTTGAGCGAGTGTGTTATCGTCAAGGTATGTTTTCTATATTTCTTGTTATGTTTAGGTTAATACCAAACGGCGCGGCCGCGGTTCTTACGTACCTTTGCTTCATTATTATTTGTAATTCTAAAATTGAGATCTAAATTCACCACATACATTGACCACATACGATTTAAATAAGAACAGAACAACGTGCATCGATGCACTGTAAATCGATATAGGTACATTATTATTAAGTGTTTTATGGGGAGCTGAAATCTTTTACGTCGGACCAAATATTATGCTCGTTTAAAAGGCGATTCGGACACGTACCGTCTCTACAGTGCGCTTTCCGCGTCGGTTCGCAGCCCGAGCCGTATTATTAGTGTGTTTCATTCAAACAACTCATTCATAAAATTGCAACTCTTTCGAGAGCAACCGGAGAGCCCGTCGACACACTCCATCGAACCCACAAATGTGAACGGAAACTTTTTACCTGTTCCTTTTAATCCGATATTCAATGTGAAAAATAAGATTCGATTCATTATCTCGAAATGGCGTCTTATGTGTCTTCAATCATCCAGTGCGGCGCGAACGAACGTTGATTTCGCTAATGAAGTTGTTTCAGATTGTTCAGTGAGATTTATAGGCCCCTGTTACGGAATAAACATGTGCTAGTGCCGCGGGTACTTGTCTATTAATAACTGGACCATTATTCTGCTTAATACCCCTGTGACGTGGTCGCAAACATTCCTACGTTACAGTAATGCTTAAATTAGATTGATGCAATCAGAACATTTCTTTCTTTTATCCTTCTTTCCTGTCGCAGGTCTGCTGGAAGAAATTTCTTTTAGAGATAAGCAGTACCTTTGTGCTCAAGTGTTTGTTCTGTATGTTATCTATAATAAAATGTGTTGTGTGTACATAAATAAATAAATAAATAAAAACATTGTACAATGATTCGTTTCCCGATATTGATCTAGAAAGTATTTACAACATGTTTTGAAATAGTTACACAAAAATATAATTTTAGTGATAAATCTGACACAGTATTGACTTTGAGTTTGAGATTGAGCTTTTATTTTATATGTTAGCTGTGACGTGCGTTGCACGTTTGCGGGTGCGCCCACGATATTTCATACAAACTTTCAATCCCTATTTTACCCCCTTAGAGGAGGAATTTCTAAAAATCCTGCCATAATGAATGTTTACGTTATAAAAGGTAACTACTGTCAAAATTTCATGTTTCTAGCCCTAGCCGTTTAGGCTCTGCGTTGATGAATCAGTAAGGACAAGTAATTATATACGTATGAGAAGATAGATTCTCAGCAAAGAATTTGAAGCCACGCCAGTACAGTGTTTTTACAAGATTGAACCATTGACGTAACCTTGAACCTTGAGTACTTACTGGATCTTTTTGAGCTATGTCCTTGCAGTCTTAAATGGTAGATACCTATATTTGCTCAAACAAAATATAATTTATATAAAAGTAGAAACGACTTGTAACTGTCATAGTTTAGTACAAATTGTGTGCGAAGTACCTAATAGTAGTCCCAGTTTTTACTGGAAAGTGTATATATATTGGTAATTAAGGCCAATTGAATTAATTGACCGGTGTTCTGAAGAAAGTGGCTGGGGGGGACTAAATGCGCTGGGCCAGCCATATTAGCCGAAGAACCGGTGACCGTTGGGGTAGACGTGTAAACAGATACGAGTAGAGTGGAAACGGTCGAATCGAAAAACGTAGCGTAGGACGCCCTCAGGCTGTGGAGTGACGATCTACGCAAGGTGGTTTGTGGAAACTGGATGAGAGTGGCCGAGGATTGAAGTCCCTGGCGTGCTATTGGAGAGGCCTATGTCCAGCAGTAGGCTGCGATAGGCTGATGATGATGATGATGATTGTAACATGGTAGACATGTGTTGCGGAGGAATGCAGAGCATGTTACGAAACAAGTTTCAAGTATGAAAGTAGCTGTAAGAGTTAAGGCAAACCAAAGAAAAAGATTGTGTAAAAGATGGATAGAAAGAAAGTGAACATTGAGATGAAGGGTGTTAGAGATGTGTGAAAGTAAATAGATGCTGCGCCAAATAAATTGCGATGAGAGCAGGAGGATGATAATGAAATAATTAAGGCCAATGGATTTGTTGAGTCGATCGATAAACTTTTTTTTTTAAGTCTTTGGATACAGATGTAATTGTGCGTCTGTTAGTAATTGTGTAACTTCTGAACGACTTAACCGATTGAAGTCATGTTCACACAGTTTGTCTTCTCAAGACAATAGTTTACAGCTATGTTAAATTTAGATAAGTGGCGCTGTAGTAGAATTATTAGCAAAATCTATATTTATTTATGGGTCAAAATGACTCATATTCACAATATAATATGTTGGTGTAGTACCAAAAAAGATATCACAAAATCTGAACCCAATAGGTGGCACTGTGGTTGAGTTACCAACCAAATAGACCAAAGTTACTCATATCCACAATATAATGATACGTTGGTTTAGTGGAAAAAAAGGAAATAACAAAATCTGGAAACCGATAAGTTGCACTGTGGTCGAGTTATCAACTAATTCTATACTTATACACCAAAATTACTCATATTCACAATATAATAATATGTTGGTTTAGTGCCAAAAAAGGAAATAACAAAATCTGGACCCGATAGGTTGCACTACGGTTGGGTTATCAACTAATTATTTATTTATAGACCAAAATTTCTCATATTCACAATGTAATAATATGTCGGTTGAGTGCCAAAAAAGGAAGTAACAAAATCTGGACCCGATAGGTTGCACTGTGGTTGAGTTATCAACCAATTCTATATTTATAGACCAAAATTACTCATATTCACAATATGATAATATGTTGGATTAGTGCCGAAAAAGGAAATAACAAAATCTGGACCCGACAGGCTGCACGGTGGTCGAGTTATCAACCAATTCTATATTTATAGACCAAAATTACTCATATTCACAATATAATAATATGTTGGTTTGGTGGCAAAAAAGGTGGCGCTGTGGTCGAGTTATTAATAAAAATAATACGCCAATACGCATATAATTTTCAACACTTTAAATAATTTACGAAGTGAACACGGATTAAAACTGGAGTTAATGCGGAGTCAATTTGGAGCGGATGATTTTTTAATAGTCATCAAAGTTTGAGTTTCTTTCTGTAATATGGACCTAAATGTAATTAAGAAATCATCGTCTGCCGGGCCAGCTAGTCTATACTAAATTTGTTTGTTTGTAATCGATAAACTCTGAAACTACGAAACTGATTTTTATCATTATTTCATCCTAAGAAAGGTATTTCATCCAGAAGTAGCATAAGCTATATTTAATTTCAGTACGCGGGAAAATCTGTGGGCAAAGTCTAGTAAGTAATATAATTATGTTTGACCATCGTAAAATGATTTAATCTAAATCTTGATCTAGGTACATAATAGGTTAATTAATTTTGGTGAATTTATATCTTTTGATGTATTATTCCTTTATTGTTCAATTTTGTTAATATTATCAAATCAATTCTGAATGTACTACGTAGAAGAAATAGCTGCTAACAACAGCTAAATGCTGGCAACAGCATGTCTTGTAGTTAACATTGTCAAAGGTGACAGAAGTAATGTTAACATTAGTCAGTTATAGGTGTACAAGCAATTCAAATAAGAATACATCAGTTTTAAATTATTTTATTCAATTTGTATTCTTTGAAACGATTGCGTATCCATGAATACGTAACTGAGTTAATACTTGTCGCTATCTATAGAGAGTGCGCGGTATGTTATGTCAGCTTGTGTTTAGAACTGGAAGAGGGGCATGGAAATTTGAATTATCGGTTAATACAGACGCCATTAAAGCGGTGGCGATTCAAAACATCCCGTGCTGTTCCCGGTCGAGCCTTTATTGCGAACTCCCTGTCGTTACCCACTAATCGACAACTGTGTTACCAAAATAACTCCGTACAAAATTACTCTGTGAACGATAGTAACTTATTCACAAATTGGATCATACGTGCGTTTTAATGAAGCCAGATAAACTACTAAACAACGTTATAGAAGTCGATAGGTATTCCTTTAACATACTGTAGTTAATTTATTAGTACATGTGTAACAACCGAAAATCCAGTATCTACAAATAGACTGCCATTATCAAAACAGTAAGTCATAAGTCATAAGTCATTTATTCATTTGTGTAACATAGGTACAAAAAAAACTACTACTACTTATAAATTGAAAAACTTTATTAATCTTCTGTTAAAACAAGTTGTAAAAGCATTAATAGACGATCAGATTTGGTTAGGTCCAGACCAACGGATTTAGTCTTCTATGGAACCAAAGTCATTCATAAAGCATTAATAGACGATCAGATTTGGTTAGGTCCAGACCAACAGATTTGATCTTATTGAACCAAATTCATTCATAAAGCATTAATTAATGGTCAATTTGGTTCAGTCTGGACCACGGATTCAGTCTTCTATCGAACCAAATCCATTCATGTAGAGAGTAGTCTGCTGAAACTATGAATGAATTGGGTTCGATAGAAGACCAAATCCAATCCAAAATCGAACCAAACCAAATCCGATCGTCTATTACCGCTTATAGTCTTGGCAGACTACTCTCTACACGAATGGATTTGGTTCGATAGAAGACCAAACCCGAACCAAATCTGATCGTCTATTAACGCTTTAACCGTCGCGACGTTTCTGTGCCTACATGGTCTATTCACGAGGTGTTTTAAAAGCGTTAAGTGAAATGAGAGTTTTTTTATTTTATAGTATAGGATGGCAAAACGAGCTAAAGGCCCACCTGAGCGGTTACCTTTACCCACAACAACTGCAATACCACCTAGGCTGTTGCCTAAATAATACCGCAAGTCGGTTCGCTAAGACATGAAGATGGAAAGTCTCATGTGATTGTAATTTCACCGGCACCCGTACCCTTCAGACCGAAACACAGTAATGCAAGCATCACTATTTGGCGGAGAAGTAGGTACGGTGGTAGTACTTCCCCGGACGAGCTCTTTCACAAAGGAGCTCTACTGCTTTGAGAAGCCAGTGTAATTTTTGTGACTGACTACAAAGCAACTTGGCTCTCTAGTGCGGTCAAACGCATATCGACGGTGACGAAACCAGTATAAACAGAGCTTGTCTTTTATGAAACTTGCATACTAAGCCAGTACTGCTTATAATGGTTATGTTACCAATTGATAAGCGGTTGATCATACTATTATTAACAATAACAATTTCAATTTTGGAAACTGGGAAATAGTTAATGTTATATTAAATAATAATTTTGCGTTGTTTTACACCATCAGCCTATCGCAGTCCACTGCTGGCAATGACATCTCAACGAAAAAGTCATTCGTTGAGACATGTCATTCCCATACATTTTAATTGTTTTCTATAGCGTTAACGATTGTAGATTATCAACTTGGCTAGGGGGGCTGAGGGCGTCCTATGCTACGTCGCGTTGTTTGTATAGTATTATTTATTTCTCGAGGCCTATGTCCAGTAGTCTTTCGGCTGAAATGATGATGATGATTTATTTCTCAAAATTTTGTGGTGATACTGCTACCATTATTTATTTATTGTACGTAATAGGTATGGTCGACCGCACGTCTGTGGTAACACTTTGACATTAGTAGCATTTTTATTCCGTAAGCAGTAAGGGCGGTTTTCGAATTGACGTGTTACCACTGTCATGCAGTCGACTGTACGTGTTAGAATAATACACAGTTGTAAATGTATTAAAACTCTATTGACTTATTTTCTTTGGTTGCGTTGGTAAGCCTCTATGAAATGCTCTACTTTTTGCATTTTTATTAATGAATATTAAAAATTTAAATTATAGGTACCGTTACATCACGGTGTAATTTAATGAAGAAGGTGTTGATCTGGCTACAATTCAGAAGTGGCTTGTTGGCCGAAGTAGCTGTGTGTCACAAGTGTAACGATGTCTCGCGAACGCGGACGGCTCGGAGGCGACGAGGTGTGAACTAACGATATGTGAGCACCTCATCCGTCGCACACACACGCCCGTGGGCGAGACAACGCCAGTAATTGTCATACATGTGTATTTTAAGTTCACAATGTTGGTAATAAAGTTTCACGACTCTCTATGGCGCGCCTGATTAGGACCACGAACGAAAGATCTGTGGTGGCGACGCGCCACAACGACCGTTTATTCGTGTATTACAGTTGTCTTGTGGTTATTTTGATGCGGTATTTTTGATGTTTATTGTGTACTTAAAGAAATTAATGAGGTAGAAAATGACTAAGAAAAAAAGTTTAAGAAAGTAATACAATTAGGTATAATGGTTTTCCAATGCAAGCTGTAGTAGGTTCCTGGCTACCTAATTAAGTCTCTGCGACGTAACTGAAGTAGTTTAATTTCGTTTAAAATATTACTAGTGTACCTACTTAATACGTTAACTCTCTTTAACTTAATTATGTTGGCTGTTTTACTGTATCAAAACATTGATATGAATATTTTATTATAATACAATATAACACACAAAATTAACTACGCTGTAAATAATCAGTAAATATGTGCCTACGTTGGAACTTTACATATGCTGAGACTAATTTATTCCTAGCATAGCAACCTTACACGGCAAAACCTTGTGAGAATGAAATGAAAACTATATTATACGGGCATTAGTGCCCGAGGAGGATACGATGTTTCCTTTAAGTAGCAGCAAATTCTATAATTTCATGCAGTCAACCATAAGAATTACTGTATCTTCTTATTAATCGCAACATAACTCGCTAACACGGCCTTTTCATTGCCGTGTTTGAACGCGAAAAAGTTTTATTACCATCAAAATGTCGTAACATATCTTGGGGTTCCATCCGACTGACTATTAGATTCTACGGCTGAATTAAACTCTGTAGCGAAGGGGGAAAGATTCATATTCGAAAGGACGTGAACGCGAGTTGATATTCTCAAAATGGATGGAGTATGTCTCTGGGCGAGCGTATGCGGCACGCACACACATGCTACTAAATCCGGTTGCGCCCGCGCTTTAGTATGAGAAACACTATCACAATTCGTCGCTGCCGTAACGAGAGACTACAAAATTTACTAACCGCGTGAACAGTGCACTCCCTTCGTTTCGGAGAAATTAATTAAAGTTTCTGAGAAGTGAACGTCTCATTCACCTATCTGATTAGGGCGAGCCGAGTGGGTGCGCTCTGAGGATCGCTGTACACCGATTTTGGGGTCCTCAGATAAGGTGTCAGGTTTACCGTGCGGTGCCTGACAAAAATACTTCATCTCAGTTTCAGGTTTGTAGTAAACAAGGAATTTCATATTATGATAGGGGGAGCCTGCAACATCGTTGAATAAAAATGTAACTAAATTGTCGCAGTATCATTAACTCATTAAGAAAATAGAGGATTTGCCTTTCTTGTGGTTAAAGTTTGATTGTAATTCCAATCATTGTACAAAAAAATATTCAGATAATATATAAATACGACGACTACGTGGTCTAGTGGTTCGAGGGTCGGACTGCTGATCACGAGGTCGTGGGTTCGATTCCCACAGGACACAAATATTTGTGTGATGAACATAAGTGTTTGTGTTGGTCTAGGGTGTTTCTTATGTATTATAAGTATGTATATACATAATTATTATATCCATTGCACAAGCTCTGCTTAGTTTGGGACTAGATGGTGGCGTGTAAAAATGTCTCAAAGATATTTATTTATTTATAAGAGTGACTTAAAGAAGATTCTGCAATTAAATTGAAATATTAGGTTATTAAGGCTTTATGTCAGGTATAACTGTTTTCGAGAGTCTTAGCTGACCTAAGTGGAAAGTAAAAATAATGCTTTGCAAAAATGTATTACCTAATTAGCAAAACTGCGATGCGATATCCTGTTACACAAATGTAAAAAGAACACTTGCATATCATTAAACATTGGCTCATTACTAAGAACAATAGCTCACCAGACGAACATTTACTTAATCATGACTCTTTATTAGGTACGCATTATTAAAGTCGAACCGGGTAGGTACCAAACGTCAAATTACGATTCCGAACAAAAAGGGGTCAGCGGTCGAATGCAAACTGCAAAAATGACGAAGATTGTTCATGGCTCATTATGAAGTTAAATGAATGGTGTTGGTTTTGTTCTTCGATTTACGTGTCCCGAGGTCGTGCACGCGTGTTCGCTGATATGTGACCACAAGCCAGCAAAGTAGGCACCCATAGTTGAGCTCGCTCACGCCTCCGCGCCTCGCCTCTCAAGCCCAACTTCAGTTTTAGCATGGAGTAAACCTCCATGCACAGTACAGTAATGCTGCATAGAATCCAAATAATAAATCTCAAATACCTTCATACATTTTTAGTATGACATGATCATAAATGATGCATCAATGATCAGTAATTACTTTGAAATGGCAATTCCTTAAAAAGAACAGCTACACAAAAAAAGTGGTGAACGTCATGCACCGCCCTCGCTGTGAATCGCTTTTACAAATGTGTATTCCTCCTAAGGCTTGCTCGCGACTCCGCGACGACGTGCTCACAAAATATTAATCTGGAACTCGACACTTGGAACGCAAGCTTGACGAGACTCGTATGACCTAAATAAAAACAACTTTGTCGTCTTTTGTTGCAGTTTGTTTATGAAATGAAAATGTACCTACATATCTTGTACAAGTGAGTAGATAATAACTGACATACATGAAATTTTAACGCAATACTGGTCAACAATAGCGCAAAACCGTGACACATGGAAATTAAGGGGGTACGCCTTTGCCCAGAAGTGGGATGTTACAGGCTAGCAGTAACAGTAACTTTTCTACCCTAATAACATGTTACTTATACATTTTTTTATTTTTTTATAGCATCTATAAAAATTGTACTTTACTACTTGGTTCTAACTAGCAATTTATTATTAAAAACTTACAAGACGCAAAGTAGTTCAACACAAAAGTCTGTAAAATCAAGCGCTAATGTTTGTAAAAGTAAGCTGACCCTTTTTACCTCTCCTCCTGCCTACATCTGTTCTACCCGTAAAACATAAAAAAAAAAACATAGATTGTATTTTAAATACCATTTCAATACAATCTATAAAGAAATTAGATTTTGTTCTACTGGTAGAATAGATGTAGGCAGAGGGCTATAGTTCTACTTAACATATTTATCTAAAAAATGGTTCAAATAAAATAAATATGGCTTCTTAATGAGATTCAATTTCGATCCTTTTCGCGACTCGGTGCCCAGAAGTAGTCTATGAATTTATAAGGCCCCGGTGATGTAGTACTTACCTCCTTTTCGTAGGGTGAAGAAATCGAAAATAAGAAGGATAAGAATTTAACAACATGTGAATAACATGACTTGAAGAATATTGCTAAGTGCAAGGAACGTTTTATTATTGCCTAATGAGTGAATAATGTAATGCTCGACAATAGCGTATTAAAATTTTAAAATGAAAACAGAACTTTACACCACAACTGTTTGACATCAGACATCAGGTGAGGTAGAGATTAAACGCTAGATTTAAGGGAAAATTATTATTAGGAAGATGTTGGCAAAATAGTTACACCGCCAATGGTCAAAACAAAATGTATTGCCATTTCATTAGAACACAAGTCCATCTAGGCTATATTGTGAAAGTAAAATGATGCCACCAAAGGTTTAGCGATTCCGAGGTCTTAAAGCGTACGATACAACGCAGTATAAACGTTTACAGCCCATTCTTGTACTTAATTGCTATTTAAATAAAAACGTCCCATGAAAGCAATGGGACCATGCTGCTATTAAAGAAAAAACTTTGAATCCCTATTAAGTAAGCTTATTTTTATTTAAAGGCAACATTTACGACGGTCCAACAATTTGAAATGAAATAAATCTTAATTAAAGAAACATATTTAAAACAAAAGGTTTCAAAGTTCATAATAGTTTTGATGACATGAAGGTACCTACTATAATAATGCAAAACAACATGTATGCAAAATTTCAACCTGTTTGAATATCTTGCAAAAACTGGCTTTAAATAAACATGCAAGATTTTCAGCTGACAGGCTGACAACAAAGCAGGTTATAAAAGCATTTTAAAATAGGGAGTCATAACAGCAGCAGGATTCAGTCAGTACTAAAAGTCTCAATATCCTACGTAAAGTTGTCGATGGAGCTTACATTTCAAAACTGAGAAATAATGAGGATAATCCTAACCCTGTAGAGGGAGTGACTCCCTCTTATCACGGAGATAGCGAAATTAGATCGCATACGGCACGCACTCGGCCACTGACCGAACCATTCCATATTATCTTTATTAACATTGGTTTACGTACGTAGACTTCACCATTTTAATTATGGCTCGCAAAACTAACAGTATTATTAGATAAGTTTGACCACTCTGTTATTAATACGAGTGTGAAATTTAATAAACTGTTATCGGATAACAAATAAGGGTGACAGTAAATCTAATAATTGATTAATGAATCACGTCCACTTGAGAGATAAAGTTTCATTTTTAAATAATATACTAAACTTATTAAAGAGACTAGTTGATGTGCCCGTGACTCTGTCCGCGTGGTAGTCACAAAATAACATCGAATTCGTGGACACCATGGTGTAGATTCTCGTATTCACAAACTAACATTATTTTAAACTATCGCTCTTTTTACTAATAGTAGATACAAGAAAGGGATGGAAACAATTTTAGTGCTGTCAAATTAGTTTACGTGTTACAATTCTACGATTTTTTTGCCGCACGTTCCGAGATCACGACTAAACTTGAATGAAAATTTTAATACCGACTCATTTGACAGCACTAGAATTGTTGTCATCCCTTTCTTGTATCTACTATTAGTAAAAATGAGCGATAGTTTAAAATAAGTTTAGTTTGTAAACAAGAGAATCAACACCAGTCTTCTGTATTAATTTTTGAAGCCTACACAAACTATTTTAATACAACATTTTCACATTTACAAAGATATACAGGATGACCCATCGGTATGCTTCATGTGGAGGGAAAATACCTTAAATGTTGAAAATAGTAAATTTTATAGAAGACGTTTTATTTTTTAAAGCAAGGACTACTGCATACAAGGATTTTTCAAAAGTTTAAATTATTCCGAAAAAATCACCTACATTCTTATGCCACCAGTTGATAGATTCAATAATGAGTATTCAATCACTCCAGCAAACATTGTGTACTAGATCTAAGAAGACCACGAAATTTAACATAAATTAGGTACATTTCAATAAAATGATACTAAGATGCAAGATGCAGCAAATTTTACTCCAAAAACACTCATTTTGTTTATTGTTTTTCCATATTTCATGAACTTCCTTTAATTATAGACACTTTGTTTTTTGACAGATTTTATCCTTATTATTTACCCTATCAAGATCTATCAACAGAAGCCATAAAAAACAGCATGGTACTTTTTTGTGATCGTGTTAATTCGATTCCCAGCTCAGGCAAGATTTTTTTATTAATCTTTGAATGCAGGATTTCCTATTAAAAAAAAATGATGTCTCCTATGAGTAAAATTTCAAATTTCCAATATTAATAGTAATTTCCCTTCATGAAGCATAGCGATGGAACATCCTGTATATTAGAAACTAGCCTGTGCCCGCGGCTACATCCGTGTGGATGTCGTTTATCGCGCATCCCTCGGGAACTGTTCATCTTCCCGAGATAAAAAGTAGCCTATATGTTAATCGGGGTTATGTTCTATCTGTATGCCAAATTTCATTAAAATACATACAGTAGTTTTTGCGTGAAAGAGTGAGAAACATCCATACATCCTCACAAACTTTCACGTTTATTATATTAGTAGGATAGGAAGTAGGATGACGATCTTCACCGGGACCGCAAAACGGACTTCGTTAACAAAAGTATGCCGTAGCTCATGAATGTAGACTTCATCATCACACGATGATGAAGTCTAACATTGAAGCTATCCAGCTCTTCAACAACACAGACATAGTAAGGAGACTAAAAGAGACAATACGTTTTGAGTTAGGGTAGTGTTGAAATAAAAATCATGTTAGGTAGTGAATATTAATTAAAGACGCGTGAACAAAGTGACTTCGCCAAGAACTACTTAGATAGTGCCAGTGAACATTCTTAGAAATGATTTTATTAGCAGTAAGTTAACATAAAATTACGTATTAGTCAAGTAGACATTTTTTTTATTATAGGATGGCGAAACGACCTAAAGGCCCACCTGATATTAAGCAGTTACCTTTGCCTATAACAACTTCAATACCACCTAGGCTGTTGCCTAATACATGTTAATTATATAAAGGTACGAATAATATGTAGATATTCAGGACCTTAAAATATTTACAAATACATTTAATGTAGCTGACATAACATAACATAACATCACGCCTGTATTTCCCCGAAGGGGTATGCAGAGGTGTATAGCACACCCGCATTTCGCCAGTTATGTTATAGTCCCATGGAATAGGAGGCGAGCCTATTGCCATTAACTGGGCACAAATCCAGACTCCGGACTGCTACTGAGAATATCCTAATGAAAAAACCCAATAATACTTTGCCCGACCCGGGAATCGAACCCAAGACCCCACGCTCAGCAGTCGTGCTTGCAACCACTAGACCAACGCGGCAATCTATCTAATAATGAATTTAAAAAAAAAAAATGAATAATGTATCGTTTAATGTATTTAATGTATCTTATGGATTTTTATGACATTAATATACATCTGTCAAACCATACTAGGCCAGCGAGGCTGAGTAAGGCCTAAATCCTTTTCATTCCGAGAAGAGGCCTATGCCCAGCAGTGGGAGCAATAATAGGCTGATTTTGCTGTTTATGTTATTTTATGATATGATTCTAAAACCATCTAGTTTTATTTTTAGTAAACTACAACTATCAAACAGCCATTATCTCTACCTTGTATGCAACTGGCCAAGCTGTATTCCAGGATCTAATACCCAACCGATGAAGATGAAAGTTCCTTAGTTTCTGTAAAACTGTAGTTTAATCGCGATCAGTTTCGCCGTTCTCACGTGATGGAGTAACAGATAGACAGACAGACATAACTTTTTTTTTTTATTCGTGTTCTATTAGGTAGGTACTACTTATTTCTAGTCGTAGCCGGTTTTCACGAAAATACCTTAACATACAGACCCTTCGATCTTTAAAATTTTATAATAGGCAGAACATTTTATTGGATTTATTTATTCGATCGATTTTCCATTGATCTATTGTTTAAAAAAATCTGCAAAGGTTATTCAAAATCAAATGTTTTTTATTTTTAATAAACCTAATTACAGGCACTTTTGAAACGTCAGGCTCTAGTTGCACTATTAATTAATTAAATCGTGTAGCTTAACACTGAGATAAACATTTATGTTGTCTTTAAAGGTTTTGATTTTATCACTGCAAGGGTCTTCTCCATAGGGTATATAATTTAGAACCGTGCAACTATATACGTAGAGTCGACTTTTCATAAGTGCCTATAATTAGATCTATTTGAATAAGAACAATTTGAAATTTACATAACGAACTATTTGCAAAATAATAATCGACAGCGTACCTGTATATCTATATATGAACTCTTATTTTTAAAATAAAAAATAAACACCAATTTGTAGTACATGTAAGAAATAGTAACGTTACAAGTTGTTAGAAACAAAGAACTATGAGGCCTGATTTTACACTTATATTTACATAAAAACACGTTCTAACCGGTTTAGCTGTTTCAACATTTATTGATGATTATATTTGTCCGACTAGATAGATGGTTAAGGCTACGTACGATTCTCAATTTATAATTTTGTATTGATTATATGAATAACTGGCTTGCGCCCGCGGCTTCACTCTGGTGGTATGTCAATAAAAAGTTTCCTATGTTTTAATGCAGGCCATGTTCTATCTACTTGTTCGCTAAATTCCATGCGGATCCGTTCAGCTGTTTCAGCTTGATTGAAGGACAAACAAACATCTATTTTTATGCATCTATAATATTATATAACTAAGTGGGATTATAATATTAGTAGGATTAATGTAATATTATGCCTGGGTATCAGTATTGTGATTTTTATTTTTTAGTTTAATTATCTTATTACCTTACATGATTTTTATGGTTGTTCTTGTGGAAGTTATCATAATAAGAATCCATCGGATATGACATAATAGCACTCAGGTTAATATATATAATGGTTAATACTGAGTGGTTTATCCGATTATCTGATTGTACATAATCCTGGATTATATATGGTATTGCAAACGAAAAGCATAACAGCAAAAATCAAAGTCAATATTGATAAACATATATCGGAATTAATGGGCTTACTATATTAAATATAATGAATGTAAGTGAGAAGGAAAAAATGGATTTTAGTAATCCCTACAGTCACTTCTAAAAACCTTTTTATTCACCGTATAGATATAACTCTATCGTCTGTAGATGTAGAGACTGCTTTTAGAACTTTACCAATAATAATTTGTGATTTGTTTGGAATATTTATATAGCACACATTTTCTGTAACAGAACAAATAACTACAAAAACCCGCGGAATACATAACCTCCTCCTTTTTTTGAAGTCGGTTAAAAATAAAAGGATTTCTAAAAATCATAGTAATATGTATAATAAGACGTCAAAAAACAGAAATGGGCGTTTTCGTAAAAAAGTGCCTACTAATATTTTAGCATAAATATTTTGATTAAGTATTTTCCCGTTTTGTTAAGTTAATAAAGGGAATAATAATACTCATCCCATAAAATACTCTTAAATGAAAATAAACATATGTTCTAATGACTAACGTATGAATGGTAAGCTATTCTTAATAAATCATTCTGATACTTGCAAAACAACAAAAGTTAGTCCAATTTTAAATAAAATATATTTTGGGACAAGAAAAGGAGTCAAGTTTCAGCTTCATTTTGCAGTTAAATAACAACACTTTTACTTCATAATAAAAGTCCTATAATTTATGTTAGTTATGATGGCTGTGCTACATTTTACCATTTTGCAACCTTTTTACCTTCTTTCAGAATTAAATAAATAAATACATTGATTTAGGTAGTACATACCTATACCTATGGGACATTTTAAAAATAAGGGGAGTACAAAATTTAGTTTCGTCTTATTTTGTAATCATTACAGTGAAATCAAATGACTATTAAAATGACTATTTAAATGACTTGAAGATGGCTTTTTGTTTCATAACTAAGTCATACATCATATAGGTACACAAAATGTGAGGATACACTTATTTTTAAAGCTCAATAAAAAAAAAATACATACTCACATAGTTTCTAAGCAATCTGTTACTAACACTATGGGCCTAAGTTACTCAAATAAATAAATTTAATATAGACAAACAAAAATTACTTTTCCCAAACAAAAAATATAGATGTAGTGCTGCGAACAATCATAGTGAATCCAAAAAAACCGTGCTCCTCTGTGTACTGCCCAGCGCTCACGCACACACCATGCACCTGAAGGCTATTTGTTTTCGCGATGCTTACTAGACGATGCCGCGACATGTTACATGTGAGAGCGGTGAGCACGGTTTGAGGTACACACGGCTACACATCAAGCTGTACAAAACCAGTAAAAGCTGACCTCGCGTTGTAAGGAAAACCTATACAATGCGAGATCAGCTTATACTAGAAATGCACAGCACAGCACAGCTTGATGTGTAGCCGTGTGTACATTGTGTGCGTGAGCGCTAGTTTGTTCACGGAGGAGCACGGTTTTGTTGGTTTCACTATGATTGTTCGCAGCACTTCGTCTATATTTTTTATTGTCTGTGGCCCAAATATACGCTATGCTATGACGTTTACAGTAGGTACGCCGGAAGTATTAAGGTCATTGTATCTCATAGGTTGGTACCGAATACATTTTAGATTTGTATTTATTTTTGAGGCATAAATCATTTAATTGATTTTGTTTCTGTGTACCTAATAAAAATAATGGTACTCCTGTCATTGTTTATGAGTAAACGTGTGTTACAGTTGCATTATGCAACAGTATAATGAAAAACACAAACAATATTACCATAGATAAAAATGTAATGATAATAGTATCGACCGATTTGAATGATTGCGTCGGCAAAAATAAATTTATCAATACTAACGATAGCAGTTCTGTGTAAACTGTAATACTTACAGTTACATGAATATTGTAAATAAAAACACTTTATTGAAGTTCATTTATAAAGATTTCAATTAAGATCTGCTCTAGATCTAAAAAAACATTTCATAAGTAAACGAAACATCATATTATTGGTACGTAGGTATCTATGTATTTTATATATAATTCGTTTCTTTGTTACAAGACGAAATTTTATATTTGATGGGGTGCTATAGCAATAACCTATTTTTGAACACAATATGCACTTCATTAGTCATGAGACTGAACTAAATCGATTGATTTAGTTTCAGATCGTTGTTGCTTAGTTCTATGGAGACTTAGGCCGGTGTTCACCAACGTCAGTTCTCTGATTAATCAACGGTTTACCCGAAAAAATGTACTATAATTTTAGGTAGACGGTTGCTTAACCAGATAAATTATCTTTGGTGAATCTTAAAGAGTAAGTTAAGCTATGAAAATGATTTTTATTATATTATTTGTATGAATTACGAGCATTTTTATTTCAAAAGAGAATGAAGATTTTATAAGTACATGGTAAACACATGTTATTAATATTGTTATCATGTAGGTAGGGAGGTACCTATTTATAGTTTTATATTCATATTATTTTAAAACGTTATAAAATATAATACACAACTAGTTTGTTCTAGCTGTTATTAATACAATATCAATAGCAAAAAAGAGGTTATACAGAATAATAATGTATTTGCGAAACCAATAACCACGTGAACATATCACTACGTATACCTATGCTTTATTGATGACATAGTAAAAGTAATACAGTACATTCATATATTTTAATTCGTAAAATTATCTGACATCGCACTGCAAATTTATTACGATGATTCATTAGATACTGTAGAACATTGTAGAGAATGTATTATAGTAAAATTGTTTTTTAAATAATTTATAATATTTATAACTTTACCTGATTGGGGGGAGATCCTCTGAAGGCGAACTGGGACGTCATCTCGTACTGTGTAAGTCGCCAGTAAACTTGTAAATTATCACGTTTAGTTTTATGTCTGTGTCACTGTCCGCACACACTTCACAGATGCATGTTTGTCGCGCGCTGGCACTATTCAGGACGCGGGGTGAAGTAGTTGCAGTGCATCCCCGAGAAAAACAAGAATCGGCGAGCGTAGCACGGGATGCACTCGCGTGGTGCACGGTGGGTAGCCGCGAGTCCGCGAATATCGATTGTGGTGTAGAGTTGGGATACAGCGGAGCGTCACAGGAGCGGAGCGAGCCGCGTGGTGCAGCGGGCGCGTGGTCGCGCGCGCGGCGGCAGTGGGTAATGCGGTAGCTGCCCGCCAGGTGATAGTAATTGGCGCCGCCGTCCTGCTCTCACGTCGGCCGTCCCTCTCGGCGCGCACACGCACACTCGCCGCTGTGTGCGTGATGCTCGCACACCGCTCCTTCTTTTCACGCTCGCGTCGCCGTTTGACCCCGCGCGCCGTCGACGCTCTCGATTTTTGCGGTGCGGTGGGTGGCGCCCGCCGCAGGGGCGGCCCGACGCGGTGGGGGCCACCAGAGGTGGGGGTAGATGCACTCCTTTCTTTTTTAAAGCTTCTCTTTCTTTTCTCGTATTTTTTATGTTAGTATTGGTACGGAGCGGTCTCTTTTATTTTATTTTATACATATATATTGTGATAATTAACAGTGACGATGCGCACGACGAGCGAGTTTGCCGAAGCGTCGACTTAATGATAGCTTTGCATTTGATTAAAGGTAACCACGACATTTGTAATTTTTATTTTTCTTCTATGTGAAACGTACCTAGGTACTCGGTCAACTATACAAGCCTGTCTGTTAAGTCGACGGTTGTAGCCTGATGTGTACTCGATAGCTTATATTACTGGGGTCGCTTTAGCGGTGGTAACATGTTAGCGGTGACAGTATTAAACGGTCTTTTGAATGTGTTTCACTTACGTCTCTATTGCGTCCTAACTTATACAGAGTTTCAAGTAAACTTGGTTTATACAAACACTCCTCTAGTTTTTATTTTCATGTGTCTTAATAACTATACCTATTTAATATAGCGTTGTTTTCATTTGAAACTTTAGACTCGTTTCAACTAGGTAATAATTAAATGGACTCTACCTATTTCACATTAAACTGTAATGTTTTGTTAAGATATTGCAGTAAGTGTCCAAGTAGCAGCAACCGTGCAAAGCAATCAAAGAAGATAACTATCTACAATTAAACTATGATAATAACACGACCAAGTATCGAAATAAAAAGCGCAACGTCCCCGATCGATCTGTTCCCCTCTTCTTTCTTATCGCGCGAATATTTCACACTGAACGCATACCGACCGAAAAAACTCACACAGATATAAAATATTCAAACGGTATAACATAAAATAAATTATCTTAGGTGAGTGTGAGATTGTGTGCGTTGCCCCCTCCTCTGGGCGGGTACCGGCGAGCGACCAATTGGGTCGACCGGCGCGCGACGCGCCGCGCCAAAGTCACTCATCGCGGCGCTGTTGCCGCTGCCGCATGCTATGCTACGCTCTCGCTCCGGCCGTTACTCCACCCGCCAGCACTAAACCCTGACCTTAATCCTTTGACTCATTACACCGGCTCACTGACACCGCAATGAACTTACACAACAATACTTCCATACTGTTCGTTAACTACAGTCTCAATTTGCATTGTTCTAAAACACGACAACGGCGAAAATAGCAAATGGCCAATCATTTTATCATCACCTACGGATATTTTGATGATTTTTTTAATTAAAAGCTGAAAGTGACACTCATATTAGGCTGGTGTTTATCAACGTTAATTCTCTGATTAAGTAGTCGATCACTCTAAAAATTCACTGAAAGTGTAGGAAAACGGTCGTTTAATCAGAAAATTATCGTTGTTGAAATCAAGCCTTAGAGTCTCCGGTGAATTAGGTCACAAACTATATACCTACCTAGTCACATATCTTTATCATAAATGTAACTTGAAAATTATACCCAATTCATTAACAGTTGTAGTCACTTAGAAGTAGTTTTATGATTCTTCGTATAAATTGTTGATTATTATTAAATTCTTCTGTACGTGTGTTTGTCACCTAAATCCTCCTAAACGGCTGAACCGATTTGGATGAAATTTTGTGTGTATATTTCAATGGATTCCTGGATGGTTTTAAAATACAATTGGACCCGGTATGTGGCGCTGCTGTCGGTATGTCACTGATCTTCTCCTAAACGGCAGGGACGATTTTAATGATATGTGGCGCTGCTTTTTCGGGCAGGACATCTGCCGGGTCCGCTAGCTTATTATATTATTATGTATTTCATTTCATAGTACAAAATGCATGATCTTTTTCTGTTATCTGATAATATGTAACATAGGTACCTACTTAGGGTTTGTGCATTGTGTGACTCCACTGAAAAAAATAAAACGAGACTTTTTACTGTTCTTGTACAGTAAAAAAAAACGGTTCAGGCAACTTATTTTTATGTTAAAATAAATGATTACTGACTTTATTTTCACTCTTTTTTCAGTTATTTTCACTGTTCTTTCAGTTATTTTCACTGTTTTTTCAGTTATTTTCACTGTTTTTTCAGTTAGTTTTACTTCTTTGGACAATAGGCTCTACTTTTACTGATCAAAGCGGTGAATATTACCGAAAAATTGATGTTTTTTTTTCAGTGTCGTTTTGGAAGACAAAACAAGAGCAATTCATAATAGTGTTGGCAAAACTAAAAGAGATAATTTTTGTAATTGTGTTAATACCTACTATAATTAAATGATTATGTAGAATGGGGTAAGTGAGCACTCTATTTTTATTATAAAAGAATCTAGTAATGTATAATTTATCATATTACACACTATTTGCTGCTGTTTCAGTATTGTAGTACTGGTTGGTACCTATTATTTTAGGATTAAATGGTTTTTTAGAACTAGTTAGTATATATTTCGGATAAGTTTGATTTTTAGGAATAGCTCTTGTTTGTTTAGCTAGACCAAATGTGTTATTTTTGAACGATACTTCTATAGATAAAATAGTAGGTACTTACCTACTTATCATACGTTATTTTAGAAATATAAATCTAATAAATAAACATTTTAGAGCTCTACATTCTACCCAACAGTTTTGTACGAATTTGACTTTTATTTGCGAGTATATTTCGTAATTTCGTAAAAAATCTACACTACCAGTTAATAATGACATCTACTAAATTTCCCCTTGTAATGTCTTGGCCACTGAGTGATACGGTTTGCAATAAACACGTTGTATAAATATTTTCTTGACTTGTTATTTCTGGAGTTAGCGGTAGATGTAGCTCATTTGACGGCTTCTTTTAATTTCAGCGAAGGCAGGAGTGGTGATCTTTTATGAGCCGTCCGCTTACACCTAGGTATAAACGTCCTATAGTCTCAACGACAGATTGAAATAAAATGGAAAGACGCATCGGCATCTTAAAAGGCGTGTGCATAAGAAAATAAAAAGAAAGTGAGCTTTATTTGTTTTAGTCAAATGAGTTTCTGACGTAGAGCGTCTCATACATATCGAGTTCGTGGAAGGCTGGCTTTATTAGCGCGTCTGTACCGGCACAAAGACACATCGCATTTAAATATCACACTAAAAGCGTCAATCTACATACGTCCTATCGAGCAAATCCTAAAAGTGATTTATACTGAGACCCTATTCGATTGAAGTAGATTACAAATAATGAATAAAATTGCATACGAAATGAGTAGACCGAGAGTCCGTGGGTGTACCGTTGTTTGAGCGGGGTGGGGGAGGCGTGCTGGCGGGTTTATTGCTGGTAAATACTTAGCTAGTATACCTCTAGATACCTCGCCACCGCTTATCCGCCCGATATGCCCCCGTGTGGATACGTCAAAATTCTGTTGTGCTTTTGATCTGTGCTCCAGTAGCTACGTGGAACGGTTTTCCTCCCACACTCTCACATTAAATCATTGAAGTTGTCGAAGAAAATGGAGGACGATGAATTCTAATTTTGGATACGTTCATCCCAATAAGGTTTTAGGCATTGATGACGATAATTTAAAGCTTTTACCGACTTGTATTTTCGAAGAAGGCTAGATATAAGGCTGTCCTGCTAATTACTTCGCAGGAGGATGATGTGGTGTTGGTGTGTTAGACGAGTTTTCATAAAAAAGTTACTCTGAAACTAAGCATTCTAAGGGTTCATAAGCCGTGAGAAATTTGAAGTATCTATTTATGAGTAGTAGTAGTGTTTTACAGAGACTAAGTATTTTTCAAAAAATATTTTTTATTTTTTTATTTTAGAAATTCAACAACGCTAGTTTAATTACGAATACAGTATTGAACTACAAATTCGTGACCCCCAAATATGACCTAAAATGTAAACATAGCTGAAAATAGGGTTGTCTGATGGCCGAAATTAAAATATGACCTAAAATCTAAACGTGACTGAAAATAGGGTTGTCTAATTGCCAAAATGAAAATCAAATTTGTCAGATTTAATCAATTTCTGTTCGTTGTAGCTTCTTTTTCTTCTTCAAAATCTTTGAACAGCTATTTCTCTAAACCTATTGACTGTTGAAGAATGTTGTGGAGCATTTTTTCCGCTGGATGCAGAAAACGCAGGACCGGACGTTGTAGCGATACTTGGGGGAGGCCTATGTTCAGCAGATGTCTTTCGGCTAAAATGATGTTGATGGGTACATTGCAATCTATCGTCATGTATATTTAAATGTTTTTCCGAAACTAAGTACCTAGGTACCCAAGGAGATGTTACATGCGTACTCTTATAATAGTATCAGTGAATGAATTAGACAAAATCACCGTCATCACGAGACTACTATAGTCCAGGTATCTGGAGGATTGACAGCAGCATAAGCAGCCTATTATTGTCCCACTGTTGATCTCAGTTCCTTTTCCGAATGAGAAGGATAAGGCGTTAGTCTACCACGCTGGAAAAGTGCGGGTTGGCAGACTAAACATAGCATCGAGAACTTTATGGAGCACTTTCAGGTGCGCAAATTTCCTCACGGTGTTTTTCTTCGCCGTTAAAGCAAGTGTTAATCAATTTCTGATCTGCATCCGCACGTTTTTTTTTTTTTTTATAGTGTAGGATGGCGAAACGAGCTAAAGGCCCACCTGATGTTAAGCGGTTACCTTTGCCCATGACAACTTCAATACCACCTAGGCTGTTGCCTAAATGGTACCGCAAGTCGGTTCGCCAAACTGAGACATGAAGATGGAAAGTCTAGTTAGAGGTGCGGGTCGGGTTCGAACTCAGGCCTTCCTAAATGGAAGGCAAGCGTTCAACCGCTACCACTGCTTGGAAGCAGCACCATAATGCATTAACAATGTATGATATGACTATAATTTAGGCAATATCCTTGGAGCTATTGTGTCGCGTAGGTTTGGCAAACCAAGTTTAATATTCTTAAATTATTCGTAAATCACGAATAATTTAAGAATATTAAACTTCTTAATTCTTCTTAAATTTTGTGGTATGGCGAACCTGTGATATAGCACAAATTGAATGTAGTACCTATAGAAATCTAAATATTATGGTTATAGAAATGTTATCTACTGTGTTTTAATATCGGAATGCGTGTCGCCGGTTCGCCGCTACCAACACATAAATACGCAATTACGCGCACAATGTTTCTAGCATTCAATGTAAAATAAATTAAGCATAAAAATCCGCTGTTAGATATGCTGCAAAATACAACTTTAGTGACTCCGTATGCAAAACAGCACTGCCCCCCTAGCCAAGTTGACAATCTACAATCGTCAACGCTATAGAAAATAATCAAAATGAATGGGAATGACATATTTTAACGAAAAAGTCATTCGGTGAGATATGTCATTCCCATACATTTTGATTGTTTTCTATAGCGTTCACGATTGTAGATTGTCAACATGGCTAGGGGGGCTGATGATCAAGCAAACGGCCAATTCACGTAACTAAAGAAGTGCAGTTGCAGTTAAGTTTCGATCAAAACAATGCTTTTCGTATCCTTTTTCCCTTTTTTTATGAGATCTTCTTTTTCTTTTTTTATGGTCTGCTCTCGACGGTAATCTAGACAGCTTTGTCAAGATGTGGTACCTACGGCCATCGCTGCCAGAAACGAACTGCAACGTCCCTGCAACTTGTACGACGCGTCATGAAATTACGTGAATTAGGGCCCTGATGGTCCTGTAGGAACAAGACACCTGCACGCGGTGCCTAGTTCACGCGTCTTTACCACTTCTATAAATTTATTATCTTCTTTCTTCTTCTGTTCTATTCTTTTATCATTTTTATTATATTCTTCTATCTTCTTTACCTTATTATTTAGATTTCTATGGATGCACCTCTGTCCTACTTACTCAAAATATAGAGATAACTATTAAATATAAATATAAATTGTAGGGTAGGTACTTAGACCAAAAGAATAAGATAGAAGAGCCTGTGGAACTAGTGACTGAAGCCTGAAAAAGGAATACCAAGTAGCAAAGGAGTATCTACTATTCCGCGTACAGTATTTTGTTTAAAATTTTGGTGTCGTGATTCCCCTCTAAGATACGTTTTATTACAACGTATAAATACAATTTTAAGTTATTCAATTCTAGAATGTGCGATTGCTTGATTGATCTGATTATGAACAGGTAACTCGTAAACTAAAATTTAGTTTTTAAATTAAATGGATTTCAGTAGTGGGACTATTAATATTAAGTACCACTTATAACAATTCGTAACAGAAATCGGTTAATTGCATTCCAGCTTTTTTATGTAATCAAGTTGTTTATTTATTTATTTAAAAATAATACGTTCAAGTAGATGACAAAATATTTTTCGTATGATAGTAAGATACTAAGGAATATAATTTGAATATGGGATACTAAAATAGGAACCGAGTGTAATGTACTTTGATTATACATAATAATTATCTATTGTTCAATTATACTTAATCATCATCAAAATCAACTCAACCTATCACAATCCACTGCTGGACAGAAGCTTAACCAAGTTTCGCCACAATGCTCTGTCCCCTGCCATCCAGTCCCCCCCAGCTGCATTTTTCAGATCGTCGGTCCAGCTGGCTGGGGGACGCTCTACGCGTTTGCCGATTCGTGGTATCCACTCAATTAATCAATTATATTTAGAAATGCAGTATACATCAAAAAGTTGATATGTAGGTATTTTGAAAAAAAAAAAACATATTCCAATGACTGATTCACTAATATGTTTTTTTAAATTATGATATAACATCTACATTCGTAAATTAATAATAGGTACCTACCTTTTTTTTGTTTTCGGGTGGGAATCCTCATCTGGGAATCCGAATCTGGGAAAGGTGGAGGGGTATGTTGGGCTCTTACTGACTAAAACGTCGCGGTGGCCATCCTCAGCACAAAATAGAGGAGCTCCAGGAACTTCATTGGACCGTCCTACGCCTTTGGCACGTCCCGGGAAAACTACCTAGGTACGTAATAAACTTTCTGTTGAATATTTAATACATATAAATAGAATACTATAATTTGTATAGCTTAGGTAGGTATGCACCATTTTACTGGCATTGATGCAGGATCGTAATTTGTAGCTATTTATAGTTATGAGTCACAATTAAATTTCTGCTCCATTAGTTAGTCTCCTTCTACTTAATTATCGAGTGGCACGGAATATCTTTTTAATTTAATTACTATTGAATTTATCTTAGGAACACACATTAAATAAGTGGGTAAACATTTTCTTGGGAGAGGGAGAGGACAAGTTGCAAAAACAGTTTAAGACAAAAGAGTAGCGAAAACCAGAAATGAATCCGGGCGGGCGGAGTGCTTCCGCCCGGCCCCGACGGGCGAGGGCGCGGAAATAACACAGGAGGCACCGCCACAGACCGATAACGTGTTTAGACTCACCAACATCATTAAAGTACCTACGTCGTTTTATTAATTCGATATGACATGTGAATGTTTGCATTGGTCGATATCACATCTTAATTGTGTTATAAATACTTAATTGAATAAAAAAAACACAAATAGGTACACAAATTATAAAAAATCATGTGAGTAATACACAGAATACTGTGCGTTATTGTTCTGAAGTGTATTTTGTGTTGTAATGAATAATGATAAATTTATTCAGTTCTTCATTACACGAATTACATTAACATAAAATGAACAAAACAGTAACTTGTGACTAATGATTACACTTACATTACTCAATAATTTGACGGTGACCCCTAAACTATCTAATTATATTATCAAGCTACAGGCGTGGCATGACCACTGTACACATGGATTTTTACTACGAAAGAATAGACAAAATTACAGTTTTAGTTCTATACAATATCGTTTCTTCTGTAGACAAATCTCTTGTCTACAGTGATCATGCTACTCCTGCTGGAGGAAGGGCAATCACTTTTTCTGTCGATATGTTCACATTATGCACTTTTAGTTCAGTTTACTACTACCTGAAACAAAAAAATATGAGTTGTAACAATACATTTTGCTGCGAGTTCAAAGGCCAAAAATTTTAATTGACCTGAATAATTTAATATTGTTCCACTTCTAGTAGAGTATGTGGCACTATTGTTTGCCGCACTCACCGAGTATACTGTTTGTGGATACGGTGGCACGGGTTAACAGAGTAGAGGGATGGTCATTTAGTGGAAGGTAGCCCGCCCCTCCACCCCTCTTCCCTCGCCAGCCGTGTCTGCAGCACAGACTGATTAAACGATCCGCTGTCTGTCTCTAAACTTGTTTGTTTTGTGGCCCTCATCGATGCTATGTAGACCACTTTTGAAACTTTATACGTATTTTGAAACTCTAAAATGAGAACAGGACTTGCTTTATTTTCATTTTCATTAATCATTTTCCATTAGGCGGGCCAGGCTTTGGCGGGTGTGACTGTCACATTTGATGACTTAAAAAAATAAACAGAATGTAATACTAAATAATAATAACATACCTACCTAGTATCTATTATTTTATTAATGTTTGTTTGTAGGTATGGTCAAATTTTGACCAAATATAATCAATGAAATTCTATTAGTATACTGGATAAAAATTCAAGAACAATAAAACCATAATGGTTTTATCATCGGTTATAAGAATTAAATAAAGAAGATGTGGGCAAGTGAGTTCTAGATACAGGATGAAAATTTTAGGAAAATAAAATAATTTTTCATCAGTTATAAGAATTAACTAAGGAAGACGTGCTTTTTTAATAGTATTGGATGGCGAAACGAGCTAAAGGCCCACCTGATGTTAAGCGGTTACCTTTGCCCATAAAAACTACAATACCACCTAGACTGTTGCCTAAATGGAACCGCAAGTCGGTTCGCCAAACTGAGACATGAAGATGAAAAATCTCATGTGATTGTAATTTCACCGGCACCGTACCCTTCAGACCAAGGCGAAACACAGCAATGCAAGCATCACTATTTGGCGGAGAAGTAGGTACGGTGGTAGTACTTCCCCAGACGAGCTCTTTCACAAAGGAGCTCTACTACTACTAAAGAAACTGAATACAAATTTATGAAAAGTAAAACTATTTTGCTTCAGTTATAAGAATTAACTAAGGCAGATGTGGCCATGTGAGTTCTAGGGATTGTATAACAATTTTGGAATTTAAAACTATTATGCACCAGTTATAAGATTTAACTAAAGAAGATGTGCCCGAGTGGGTCCTAGTGACTGGATAATAATTTAAGATGAGTTAAACTATTTTGCATCAGTTATAAGAATTGTATTAACTAAGGAAGATGTGTCCAAGTGGGTTATAGACACAAGGATAACACTTTATGAAAAATAAAACCATTCTGCATCAGTTATAAGAATTAACTAAGGATGAGATGCCCAATTGGGTTCTAGAGACTGGATAACAATTTAAGAAACATAAAACTGTATTGCATCAGTCATAAGAATTGAGAGGGTAATATCTACACAATTGTAAAGTTTCATCGCGATCCGTTTCGCTGTTCTCATCATTCATCATCATTTCAGCCGTAAGACGTCCACTGCTGGACACAGGCCTCCCCCAAGCATATATTGGGGGGATATGCCATAATCGCCACGCTTGGCAGGCGGGTTGGCGATCGCAGTTGGTTGGTTAAATACTCAGAGAACGCTGCTGCCCATCCTCTGGTGAATCCCTTAGTCGCCTTTTACGACACCCATGAGAAGATATAGGGTAATATAAGATATACGCTGTTCTCACTGTGATGGAAATACAATTTACCAATAAAATATAATAAAACCCGCCGAATACATAACCTCCTCCTTTTTTTGAAGTCGGTTAAAAATAAAAATCATTTGTAGCAGGCATAGCACACAATCAAATACAATTTTATTAAACAAAAAAGTTATAGTCATAAAATAATTAATTTAATTTAAATAATATAGCACACAATCAAATACGATTTTATTAAACAAAAAAGTTATAGTCATAAAATGATTATATTTAATTTAAATAATTTAATTCAATTCAAAAATATATAATATTATAAACTTAATTAACAAAATCAGTTCAATTAAAATTCATTTAACATCAGTGAATAATTATTGGAATTGAATTAAAATACCTATACATAATTATTGGCTGGAAGATGGACAGCCATAAAACCAATTATTTAATTTGCACTACCGCTTCACACTGTGACATTTGGTGACGTGGGACCAATATCCGATACGGCATTACTGTACATATTACACTTTTTACAAAACCATCCATGCCATGTACAGTGCTGGGTGCAATTTTGAAAATAAAATTTAAGCATTTTTGAACAAAAGATATTAACGCGCCGTCTGTATTGCCGTCTAATATTGAAGATAACCATGCGAGTTAATTAATAATATTGTACGGTAGATTAAAATATTTTTTTAGAAATATCTGTAAAGATGCTTGTCATCTTAGTCTACCTGCAACCACGAAATGCTGCAAAGCTTTCGAAACGTCAGGAAAACCAATTTAAATAATATACGCGATTTAATCCTGTTAAACTTTGTTTTATTATAATGAGTTAATACACATTTTTTGACAATAAGTATCAAGTTTAGGGGAAAGTATATCAATGAAAGGTTTCGTCTGTTTGATGCAACACGATTGGAACAAGACAAGCGTAAAAAAGGCACTAAACTCTAGCAGTATTCACAATATAGAAAAACAAAATAAAATGCATTTCTTACTGACGTGGCTTTATAAAAAAAACTACATTCCTTTTTTATTTTAGTGATAAGCAGTACCTTTGTGCTCAAGTGTCCATATTTATTTTTTCTGTATTTAAATGTTTTGTGTGTACCTACATAAATTAATAAATACATTAACAATTAAAAAACTGGATATTCTGATGTACAATATACCTTAACCTTGCACTTCCTTATTGACTTATTTTTATTTTTGACTCTTCCGGGGACTACCTTGCAGTGTTTATATGAATAATTTAATAACAATGTAATATAAAAACGTATTTAAATATTTCTTCCCAGAAGTGAAAACTTGAAAATAAATGTTTGCAAAAGAAACACCGTAACACAAATGGAAACAAAGGTAATGGATGTCAAGCCGAAAATCATAAAATTGAGGCGGAAATAGGCTGAACACCACAACGAGTCCGAAAAAATGGTTCAAAAGTGAGAGTTTGACGTGTTCAAAAAGGTAAGAGAAAGGCAGAAAAGAGCTGGAGCGATAAGACCAAAGCGACAAGAGGAAAATTATGAGAGAAAATTAAAGGGAATAATCCTGGGAAGCCTGTGCCAAAATGCATTCAGACCAGTGTCAATAATAATGTTTAAATAAAGTGTTTTTTCTTGCATGTGGTACAATATTATAACTACAAAATATCTGAATATGCTTTATTGTTACTTTCTAGATAACTCAATAATCTCATAAATTATTATCATCATCATCATCATCATTTCAGCCGAAAGACGTCCACTGTTGGATATAGGCCTCCCTCAAGCAGTTTGGGGGGGCGGGGGGTATGCCATAATCGCCACGCTTGGCAGGCGGGTTGGCGATCGCAGTTGGTTGGTTAAATACTCAGAGAACGCTGCTGCCCATCCTCTGGTGAATCCCTTAGTCGCCTTTTACGACACTCATGAGAAGATGTAGGTTGGTGCAATACTTTACGTCCAGCACCACACGGAATGGACGGATCATGAATTATACTTTAAAACATTTCTGTCAAAAAGCAATAGAAAAAAAAGTAGCCACCAGCATCGGGTAAGTCCAAGCTACCGCTCGTCGCCGTGTCCATCAGTATAGGGTTTCACTCCAGCTAACAAATATAGGCAGACTGAAGACGAGGCCCTGACCGACTATCCAAGGCAATAAGATACGCAGTGTCGCCACTTACCGACAGCTCACCACTAGCTGCCCTGCGATTTTATTTTTAGTGTGAAATGTAGTGTTCGCCCAGTATAGATATTTGTAGCTCAATTCATTGACTCTTTAGATTTTTCCTTAATTTATGTAAATCTGGCCTCAAATAGTCATATTTGTAGCTCGATTCGTTTTGACTCTTGATTTTTTTCTTATGTGTAGTGACTCTGGCCTCAAATAGTGATATTTGTGGCTCGATTCTTCGACTGTTTAGATTTTTCTTATTTGAAGTAAATCTGGACTCAAATAGTCATATTTGTAGCTCGATTCGTTGACTCTTTAGGTATTCTTATTTGAAGTAATTCTGACCTCAAATGCTGATATTTATAGCACGTTCGTTGACTCTTTATATTTTTTCTTATTTGAAGTAAATCTGGTCTCAAACAGTCATATTATCCGATACCTATTGACCCATTCCTATACTATTATTAAGCTACCAAAATTATTTCCATCATATTAAAATTCTGTCTTTCTTGTTTCTATTTCTGTCTGTCTGAGTCTGGATTTTATTTTTTAATAAAAATATAGGTATGAAGGTTCATTTCGTTTCGTTTTTAAATCAGTAATTCGGGTTTGAATTGAACGAGTTAAATTAAATGAGTCTTCATGTTTTTTGTGTTAACATAAATCATCAAAGTTTTGTTGTTATGAATGATGTTCAGCCGCATCTGGTTAAACTGAAAGCCGAACCTAATTATGAAAAGGCCACGAGGATGATGATGATGATAAATCATCAAAATGCATGTCCCATAGTAAAAGTTATTCATAATGTTGTTATTCATTATATACAATGACCCCTTTCAGGTTTATGGTAAAGAAAAACTAATTTGATAAAATTAAAATGCAATTTTTACTATTTTGACTGCCTCGTTGGTGTAGTGGTCGCAAGCGCGACTGCTGAGCGTCGGGTCCTGGGTTCGATTCCCGGGTCGGGCAAAGTGTTATTGTGTTTTTTCATTAGGAAATTCTCAGTAGCAGCCTGGAGTCTGGATTTGTGCCCGGTTAATGGCAATAGGCTCGCCCCCTATTACATGGGACTACAACATAACTGGCGAAATGTGGGTGTACTATACACCGCTGCCTACCCCTTCGGGGAAATACAGGCGTGATGTTATGTTATGTTATTTTTACTATTAAAGTACACACGCATAACACAACACACATGCATAACATTTCTAAATAAATTAATAGGAAATCGTTCCACACCTTTTATGCAATAAATGCAAAAATCCATTGTTCGAGAAGTTCGATCGTTTATAACACAGTAAAATTATACAGCGTTTAAACGGCTGCCATCGGATTAATAACAATACAAATATTCATAATTTCGTAGTTGGCAATTCAAATGAGCATTTTGTTAGTTTTGGGTCGCGCGGCTGACCCGGCCGCCGCAGTGACAACCTAATATAACACGGGACGGACAGCAGGCAAAGTGTAACAAGTAGATACAATGTTTATTCACTGCAAAGATAGGCACGACCGTTACTTAAATTTTTTAGAAATTAAAATAAAATTAAAAATTGTTATTATTTTATTATTAATTAATTAGCCCGGAGTAAAGATTTGTGCCCGGTTAGTGGCAATAGGCTCGCCCCCTATTACATGGGCCTATAACATAACTGGCGAAATGTGGGTGTACTCTACACCTCTGCCTACCCCTGCGGGGAAATACAGGCGTGATGTTATGTTATGTTATGTTAAAAATTAAATTATAATAAAAATTTTAGTGAATTTTAATTTTCATTGATTTTAATTTTATTTTTTGTAATTGATTTGACTGTTTATTTTTTTATCGTAAGAAAGGATGGTTAAATAGAATACGTGGATGATAGTGTAGATGTTAAAAACTTTGTAGTGATGCGACAGTTGTTAAGAATGGTGGTTGTTTGAAGCATGTGCCCATTAACTTTTAAATACTATAGCAAGATCTTGATATTTATTATTATTAAAAACATGAACCAAATTTATATGATATTTTATGAATAAAGGAAATTATGATCAGTATATTGCTACTTTCACCGTTATTATAGAATTAAGTTTGCAAGGGTTTTGTTTGCATGTTTTGGGTAGTAGCACGATTACTCCGAAGATAGTTATTACCTAGATATGTTTCGAACGACTTTCGTCAAATTGCTTTTTCGTCAAATTACTTCATGGTCAAGCCCCTTTTTCGTCAAGTACAGTAGTTCGTCAAATTCCTGTTTCGTCAAGTATAAATGGGGAATGCTCTGAGCATTGTTCGACGTTCTAGAAACGAGCATACGTCTTATTAAAAGGTTGGCAACGCATCGGCGACTCCCCTGGAATTGCGGATGTCCATGAGCGGCGGAGATTGCTTACTATTAGGTGACCCGCTTGCTCTTATGCACACTGTTATAAAAAAAAAACAAATGCAACCGAGTACAGTTAGTTTACAGTTTCATCAAATTTTGTTTTTTCCAGACACTATTAACCTAAGTACTAGTTATTCAATTAAAGGAAATCTAGGAGTATTTTTATATTAATAATAATAATTATTTACCATAGAAAATATACACAAGTAAAACAAAGAATAAAAATATTCTTTACACATACTTAACAAATAAACAATTTATAATAAATTATTGAGTACGTTGATTCTGCGACGTATTGTGCTGCGTCATGGTGTTATGTAGCCTTCCGCGAAAACGCCGAAACACGACAGCCTTCGGCCAAAATTCCTCCTTCGAGAAGGTTTCCAGATGGGTCTCGGTACTCGCTCCACAAAAGATTTAAAGTTAATAACTTCTTAAGTTTTCGCGATCACTACACATTATAATAAAACAAAGTTTAACCGGATTAAATCGCGTATACTATTTAAATTGGTTTTCCTGAGGTTTCGACAGCTTCGCAGCATTTGCAAAACATCCTAATTTTAATAGAGAAGATGGTTGGCAGCTACCGCCTGTTTGGAACCCAGTCCTAAAAATAATCAAGTCCCAAACAGCATGCAACACTGTAAAAGATAATGATATTGTGAGTGATTACTGCGTGCATCGAAACGATTTTAATTAGTAATATTGTACGGTAGTATTTTTTTTTTTGTAGAAATATCTGTAAAGACGATTGTCATCTTAGTCTACCTGCGACCACGAAATGCTGCAAAGCTTTCGAAACGTCAGGAAAACCAATTTAAATATTATACGCGATTTAATCCGGTTAAACTTTGTTTTATTATAATTTAAAGTTAACTTTGTGGCGCGACTTCAACTTCTCAACAATCAGGGTGAAATTGGTCTTTACTCTGATATATTCCACGATCTTCTTTACCTTCGTGGTGTGATGCGGTCTCGACACGTACAGCTGCGTCGCGTCGTAGGGATAGCGGGACGCAGCAACATATTTGGTCCAGTCAGCGCAGTTCCGCACTGATTGCGGCAAGCAGGCTTCTTCGTCTTCTTCTTTATTACTACTAATGAAGCCTTCTTCATCGGCTTGTCCGTGGCTGACTATTGGTGGTAATGTGCTCCGGACTGGTTCGGGGGGCCTCTGGGCTTCCTTCATGGATTTAGGAAGCCGTTGATGATTGGTGGGAGCTTGAGTTACGGCAGCCGAGTAACCACGTCTTGGTGTTAACGTGTTCACATTCGTCGGCACCTCAACGAAGGGGGTGCGGGGAGGGTGGGGTGCGGTTGTGCATCGCTTGCAGGTACAGCGGCCGGCGACGAGTCGAATTTTGCTGACTCGAAACTCAGCTGCGATGCATTGACCTCATTGTGACGTGTGTTGTTGTTAGGCATAAGCGACCTACATATCGTGTTGCGTTAATCTGCCACTTCAGTACGTAAATCACTGAAAGTGGATTGCGATGATTCCAACTTCAACTGCATCTCGGCCAGACTTGTTCTCAGACTAGTAATGCCCCCAGCAGCCTGGTGACATCGACGTGATCGAACGTGACAGGGAGGAGCTTACGCAAGTCCTTCGCCACGAAAGTCGGCACGTCGTCCGTGTCGGACTCCTCATGAGCACTTTGATGATGTCTTGGAGACACCTCTCTCCCTTCTCATCCCTCCTGTGGGACGGCATTCGGTCGACTATTTGTAGCGACTCGTGGTGCAGCAAAGTTTTGGCCCTGCGTATCTCCTCTTTACTGAAGTTCGAGGTGCTGATTTGGGCCACGCGGTTAATAAAACATAACGAATTATTAATATTTTACATCTCAACTGTAAGGCGAAACAGACATGATTTTCGTTCCATCTATCAAAATAACACTAAATTGGTTACATTTGCCATAAATTTACCATTTATCAAATCATTCTACCATTGTTTCCTTTAATAAGTATAAAAAAGGCTTTAAGTATGTATAAAAAAAAATGCAATTTCCGAAAATATTTTACATTACAATACAATGCAAATACTCTTTATTTTTACAAAAAAAAGCAACATATATGACATATATAAAAGATATGTACAATGGGCGGTCTTATCGCTCAAGGCGATTTCTTCCAGACAACCTTAGGAGAACGCCTTTAAATTTTAGTGCCACAGACTTTTAAGTAGGGACCTACATAAACTGCCCCCAAGATGGCAAGAGTGCGAGAGTAATTAAAAAAAGTTTCGATAAATTAACGATTTTTTTACACACCATTTTTTGTTTGTATTTTCGAATACAATACGGTAATTTCATAGGACCAGCTACAGAATTATTTAACTCACTCGCGATTGCAATCATGTTGATTTCAATGTAAATTGCGTCATATGTTTTGACAATCCGTCTTATCAGCAACTATGCACCACGTTTAGGCTTATATTTCTTCGAAAACACTGGATTTGCCGAAAACCGGTCAAGTGCGAGTGATACTTGTAAGTACTAATTAAGGGCCCCATACTCATATTTTAATAAGACTACCATTGTGTACCTACTTACCTTCATCTTACTTTAGGCAATGTTTGTAGATGAATTTGTCATTGACAATGCCCCTCACAGCATAGGTGAGGGCTGAGAGCTTACTCAAGCCCTTCTACATGGAAAGCAAAGATCAACCACTACGCTTTCGCTCGCTTGCCATCGTTTGGGAGTATATACTCTCTCAAATATTAAAAAGAAAACATCCAATCCATCCAAAACTCGATGCATGCCGTGTGATTTTCCAAATTATGACCAAACATATGTGGAAATAATCAAGGAATCTTCATTGTGTAGTTAAAATGAAAGCTACGTTTGAATATTCAGACTACCCTAAATCAATGCCCTCAGTTGAAAGCAAGTGTAATTTCCCTCCCAGTCATCCAGACAAAATGCCACAGAAGTTTTAAATTTAGTCTTGTCTTTTTAGGTTCGGTCTGAACCTCCTGAAACCTCTATAAAAGAGAAATAATAACATTAGCGCATTTACCCCCAAATACTCAAATGACACTCAATTTTAAGTCGCCCTTAAGTCTTATGCTGTCACTGTAATTTTGAGCTGCATTAACGCAACAGAACGACTTTTATGAACATCTTAAAGCTAAGTGTCGTTTGAGTGTAGGGAGCTTAGTCTTTCTTTTAATATTTCAACCCTAGTATGGTATTGATAATAATTTATCTGCCAGACTTCCAGAAAAAAGCTACAGCAAAAGTGTTTTGTAATGCATGGATATCGAAATTGTCATTTTCAGTCCGAGTATCCCTGGATATCCACCTTTAATTGGGGGAGGCCTAAGTCCAGTAGTGGACGTCATTCGGCTGAAATGATGATGATGATCCCTGGGTAATCTCAGCACTCCCGTGGTTGGTTTTTAAGGAGCAAGCGATTATTTAAAATTTGTATTTCCATTTAACGCTCTATTTATCTCTTAAGATATTTATAAAAGACCTCAGGTGTGTATGTTTGTTAATGTGTTGGTAGTTAAAATATTTCTGTTTTATTTACACAATTTAAATAACATAGACATTTAAATACACCTAACTAGGAACTAGCTACTAGATACAACACATTAATATTTGTCACAAAGCGAACATTTATGTTCATTATTGTTCTTCCAATAAAACAAAAAAATCTTTTGACCTTGCAGTCTTCATAGAGCGCAAAAGAGATAACTTATTTAGCTTTAAGTGTTACGTAACTGCTGAAATCTTCTTGAACAGTTTTGTACTCGCTGCACAAAATTGTATAATCCAAATCGCAGTCTGTTGACTGAAGCTCTGAAACGGTTACGTGGTTAATTAACGTATGTCCAATTGAGCTTGTCGAAATATTGTACGTGTCGAAAACAGAATGAGCAATGTTTAAAATGGACCTGAAATTTTATTGATTAAATTAAGTTTTAAATACGGACAAATTGTTAAGGTTTCATTCCAATTCCGTCTGTCGATTATTGTTACCATTCATATAATAATATATTGTTGGGAATAATACAATACATGTGAACATAAGATTATTTATTTATATCTCCATATATTCACAATAATTTGATGTCATGAATCGAATGTAGTAAGTAATCGAATGTAGTAGGTAGGATGGCAGTATCTGGCCACAGTATGCGTCTTGCCTGTGACAGTTCGCCAATTAGGGCAAAGACACACTTGACAAAGCTGTTAGGGCTTTCAGCCTTTGTGGTACGGTCGACCGCACGTCAGTGGTAACAGTTTGACATTGACAGCGGCTTTATATCGTAAGCAATAAAGGCGGTTCTATATTTAAAATGTTACCACTGACGTGCAGTCGACTGTACAAAGATGTTGTCGTGCAGAGAGTGTGACGTCTTCCGTTTTGGCCTTTTCAGTAGAGCTTAATACAGCTCTGTGAACTACTGGTGGTGGTATTCCTGCCAGGATAATTTGCTGCGTCAATTCTGAAATTAGACTGGTGTCGCCCTTTATAGATCAATTTTAGGGTTGAAGTACAATTTTGAACAAAAAGAAGGGTATTCGTTAATACGGCACCAAATACAAGGTATCACAAAGAACAAACGCACCCACCCTCACGAAAAGTGATAGTAGTCCTTTGGTACAATCGACTGTATGACAGTGGTAACACTTGAATCAGAAAATCACCCTTATCACTTACGAAATAAAGGTCCTGTCAATGTCAAACTGTTGTCATGACTGAACTGCGGTCGACCGTACTATAATATCATCAGTTGTAATATGAATTAATGTAACCGCCAAAATGACGAAATTGTGTTAAATATGTATATTATTATTATTGATTGATGAATTATTTGCAGTCGAACTGTAAATTTTTCGCTCTATCGATTAGTGTCTTTAAAATCGCCATATCTTGAAAATAACGGCAATTACGTTAACAAAATCAGACTATTTTTTTTCATAGACACAGGTTTTTTTTACTAGGCTTCTTTTGGTTTCTTTCAGATAACAGATGTCAATATTTTGGAAAAATGCTCTAAACAGCATTGCAATAGGATAAGTGGGTACATAAAGAGTTACAACTCTTTTTGTGAATTGTAAATTAGTTTGTAGCCTCTGTTTTATAGTCGCCTTTTGGCGGTTACATTCATTCATAATACAACTAAAAAAAAAAACAAAGAAGCCAGCCAAGCGGTGGACAGAAAAACCTAAACTGGTTTATTTTCTACACTGTATCTGCCAAATGTATGTATTTTTTTTTATGGAAATAAATAAATAGTAAATAACTGACGATATTAGGTACCAAAATATTATGTGCAGTAAGCGTCAAAAATATCGGTACGATATATCTCAATGACACAAGGTGTGTTTCAAAATGAACACAATAACACAATATACACCAACTATCATTCTGACAAGAATGTTATCCTATTGAGATAAAGTTGACTTTTCCTAGTTGTGCAGATAATTTTGAAAAGTATGTTCGTTCCGATATTTTTAACGTTTACGATATTTTTAAGACCTTATGTATTTTTTTCTATTTTATGTGAATACATTATCATTTAATTTGAAAATACCTCTGTTGCAAATTCTAATTACTAATACAAAACTGACTGTATTCAATGCAATTACACAATAGTAATCAATTATAGAGGTAATTGACTGACATGTTATGAGTACAGGTATGTATATGGTATGTATGTACATACCTGTATAACGTGCACTTATTTATATTTCTGTCCATTCGTCTATTATTGTGTGAGTCACATTCGCAACAATCAAGCCAATATCTTAGTTAAGATATTTGCTAATAACTTAGTTGAATTTTTAGTCCATGTGATAACATGTACGAAATTATAATTTTAACTGTGTGTGTATTTCAGAGTTACTTTGGGTTGTACACTGTAAAACGTTCTGCCAAAACTTGAAGTGGTTGTTCAGAATGTATATTTGATGATGTCTGTTACTAAATTAACACTAAACTATTTAACACGTCTAAAACTACAAATTATAACATTTATAAATAACACTACAGCTGTTTGCGGTACGCGCGTGCGGCCTGGTGAGGTCAATGAATAGTCATCAAAACAAAATCTTACCTATTTAGGTAATTTCATGTTGTGTCAAGAAACTTAAAAGAACAGTCTTAAATCAGAGTACCTACGTTATTTTTAATATTTTTTTACTATTATTATTATTTATTTATTGTTGTATACACACAACACTTGAAAAATATATATGTATAAGAAAGTCACTTGAGCACAAAGGAAGGTACTACTTTTAAAATAATTTTCTTCCAGCAGACCTGCGACAGGATATAAGAAAAAATAAAACCTTGTAATAAAACCTTGTTGTAACAATTAAACCATTTTTGTTGTATATTTTCATTTATTTTTAAATGTATCTAGATTTAAGAAATGATAGAACACGTATTAACCATTTTTAAACTTATGACTGTCTGTCTGTTACTTCATTGCGTGAAACAACTGAACGGATTGAAATGAGTCTTTACCATAGAAATATATTTTAATATAAATATATTTAAATAAATATTTTTAAGACATTTTTACACAGCACCATCTAGTCCCAAACTAAGCAGAGCTAGTGCTATGGTTATTAGACAATGGATATACATACATACATACATATTATCACGCCTGTTTCCCATTGGGGTAGGCAGAGACTATGGATTTCCACCTGCTACGATCCTGACACACCTCTTTCGCTTCATCTACGTCCATTAACCTCGTCATGCATGCTCGTCGGTTTAGAGAACTCTTAACCTGGCATTTTTTGAGAACATCCGCGATTTGATCGCGATACATTCGCCGAGGTCGTCCCCTTCCAACTCTTCCATCCACACTCGCTTCGTATACTTGTTTCGTCAATCTCCTCTCGTCCATCCTCTCTATATGTCCAAACCATCTTAACATACCTTTCTCAATCTTTGTCACTACATCTTCTTTCACTCCACAACGCTCCCTTATCATGTTATTCCTTACTTTATCTCTCAAAGTTACACCACACATACTTCTCAAAGCTCTCATTTCTACTGCATTTATTCTGCTTTCATGTTTCTTCTGCCATACCCAACTTGGATACAATGGATATGATCCTTATATACTTTTTTTTTGTAAATACATACTTATAATACATAAGAAAGAACCAGACCAACACAAACACTTATTTTCATCACACAAATATTTGTGTCCTGTGGGAATCGAACCCACGACCTCGTGATCAGCAGTCCGAAACTCGAACCACTAGACCACAGACGTCATCAAATAGAAATAATAATGTAATAGAAGTGATAAAGGCGCGTGAATTTGTCGCCGCGTGCAGGTGTCTCGTAGGACACCAGTGCGCGAACTGTTTGCTTGCTCATCAGTGCTGTTTTGGACGCGGAGTCACTAAAATTATATTTTGCAGCATATCTAACAACGCATTTTTTTAAAGCTTAGTTTATTTTGCATTGAATGCTAGAGGCGTGGGCGTAATTGCGTATTTATGTGTTGGTAGCGGCAAACCGGCGACACGCGTTCCGGTATTAAAAGACAGTAGATAACACTTCTATTACCTTTTTATATAGATTTCTAAGGTCTTTACCATTATGTAGGTATATTAGTCTTACTTGAAACTGAGGTATGTTTAATTTCAATCTGCGGAGTAGATCCTAAAATATGTCTTTCAATGATGTCTTCATTCTAGGCAGTCCTATACAAAGTATAGATCATGGTTAATTAGGTGTCCAAATGCATATTAGTATATTTTTTATACATTTATTTTATTTGATATAAAACTAATATTTTTTTTATTCAAGTCCGTATACTTTGTGAATAAAACATAGCTACTGACTAAAACGAGAGGTCACCCAATGGTAGAAATTCGAACGTAATTCATTAAATTTTACGATTGAAGTAGGTATGCCGAAAAAAATAATTGTTCCAATTATTTTTTAACATTGAAGTGCGTCAGTAGCTACAAAAAATATATAATCTGTAGAAAAACAGAGAAGAAAATGGTACTGAACCATTTTTTCTTTGTCTATTTATATTTAGATATATTAAGATGATCTTAGTAGGTTTCACAACACAATACCGTAAAAATCTAGTGTGGTTTTTGTAATCGTCGTTGCAACTCAAACCTAATTTAAAAAAGACATTGTGTCCGTGAACACGAAGCGATGTTATTTTCCGACTTACACGCTAGCACAACTCGTCCTACTAATCCTACTATGTAATAAAATAAATGCAAAAGTATGCGTGTTTATGGGTTGTTCCGCGTATGTGTTGTTATTGTTTGTTTTTTATAAGTATGTATTTACAAAAAAAAAACAAAAAAAAAAGTATTTAAGTATTATATCCATTGTCTAGTATCCATAGTACAAGCTCTGCTTAGTTTGGGACTAGATGGTGATGTGTAAAATGTCCCAAAAATATATTATATTAATATATTTGCAAACCACTTATAACCACTTATGTCCTTCAATCAAGCTGAAACGGCTGAACGGAATTGGATGAAATTTGGCACACACATAGATCACAACGTGGTTTTATTTTATTTTATCCCGGAATGATAAACAGTTCCCGATGCGTGGTAACACCTTCCCTTCCCTTGTTTTCCTTTCTGTGATAAACTGAATAAACGCAGGCATTAGCATAGGCTAGCACTCAGTACAAATATACAAGTCTACAGTGAGTCAGTATGGGGAAATCCTAAGCAAGAGGAGCTATGGGATACTTTTATTAATTAATTTATGTATGTACACACAACGCATTTTATTGAAGAAAACATAAGAATCGGACATTTAAGCACAAAGGTATTAATAATAATCGTAATTTTCTGCGAGACATGTAATAAGTGTGAACTTCACTTGACATTTTTACAAAATCTATCGACTAACGTGAATTAATGAAAGGTTCAATTCATTGAATTGGAAAAATTATCTGACCTAATGGTCGACTTTGGGAGAGTGATAATTACGATTACGAATAATTAGTCGACGAAGTAATGGAGTTCGTACAAAGAGCGCCTATAAGACAGCAAAGCTGAAACACCGACAGCTTCTTCAAATGTGAATCCGACCCTAAAAAAATTATTATGATAATTAGGACCAAACAATCGTTTGTCACACTAGGTCAGGGTGGTAGACTAACACCTTAACCTTCTCATTCGTAGTAGAGGCCGGTGCCCAGCAGTGGGACGATAATGGGCTGATAGTGTTAGGTAATCGTTTGGTCATATATAAGCAAATAATCCTAACAAAGGTTACAACAACTTCTTAAATTAATTTAATGGCGTTAATATAAACTGTTGAAACTAATATTTTTATAAAAAAACTTAAAATATAAACTTAGTATAACGTAGTGTACCCTTTCGTGGAAACGACTACGTGCCAAATTCAGTAGGAGAAGATCGCCTTAGATGGTTCGACCAACTTTCATGGAGTGAGTATGTTAGGTTGTATTTAACAAAGGCTCAAGAAAAACAGAACCCAGAAATTGTAGATTTGACCATTAAGAATTCTCTGACCAATCATCATCTTCATGCCGTGGTCCCAAATTACTTGGAGTCGGCGCAATATGTCTTCTTCCATTTTCCTCCATCAGCCGTCATCTCATCTGTACTCCCTTTTCATCCATATCATTCTTCACAGAATACATCCATCTTTTCTTTGGGCTCCCTCTCCATCCATGAACATTCATATTCATCACTCTCTTAGTAACATGGGTTTCATCCTCCTCACCACATGCCCATACCAACCCAAGCGATTAATATTAAATACCCGAGGTGTAAACGTTGTTATTTGTTATCATCATCATCGTCGTCATCATTTCAGCCGCAAGACGCGTCCACTGCTGGTCATAAGCATTGCCACAACGACTAGTCCTGCGCATATTTGTTATATTTGTATCGTAATAATTAACATTTTAGAGTTAATTTTGACAGTCAATTTCTTAGGTTTTCGCGATCACTACACATTATAATAAAACAAAGTTTAACCGGATTAAATCGCGTATATTATTTAAATTGGTTTTCCTGACGTTTCGAAAGCTTTGCAGCATTTCGTGGTCGAAGGTAGACTAAGATGACAAGCGTCTTTACAGATATTTCTAAAAAAAAAAAAATTATCTACTGTACAAGATTATAATTAAAATCGTTTCGATGCACGCAGTAATCACTCACAATATCTTTTACAGTGTTGCGTGCTGTTTGGGACATGATTATTTTTAGGACTGGGTTCCAAACAGGTGGTAGCTGCCAACCATCTTCTTTATTAAAATTAGGATGTTTTAAATAATATACGTGATTTAATCTGGATAAACTTTGTTTTATTATAATTTGACAATCAAGTTATGTTTTACCCAAGACAATTCCATATCAGTATAATACCTTTATGGTTTTACCTATGTTACTGCAAAATTTGAAAACGAAAGTCTTTAACTAGTGCTTCCTGCCTGTCATGACTTACAGTGCCAAGACGTGGACAGTGACAGTTGGATTATTCCACCTTAAAGTTGCTCAGCGAGCTTTGGAGCGAGCTATGTTGAAGTTTATTTGAAGGATAAGATCCGATACGAGATTATCCTGAGAAGCGGAGTGACTTGTTGGAGCTTGAAGAATCAGCAAGCTGCAGAGGCAGTAGGCTTGCCATGTTTGCCGAAGTAACGACGGCCATTGGAGCAGACTAGTCTTTGAGTGGATACCGTGAATTGGCAAACGCAACGAATATAGGACGCCCCCCAGCGAGGTGCATCAAAAACCTGAAGAAGGAAACTGAATTGGACTGGATGCATAAGGCAAAGGACCGAGTGCTGTGGCGCAACTTAGCGGAGGCCTGTGTCCAGCAATGGATTGCGATAGGCTGATTCAAGTTTTCAAAAGTTTTGAGAAAAAATAATGATATTCACCATTAGCGTAAACGTATAAAATTATGCAATTTGGGACTCGTCGTTTTAATCTACGCACATGAGAAACTGGCATTGGTAATGTTTGTATGAAGGAACTACCTGTTTCTGAACAAGCTTATTCGTAAACTTTTTTAAATTCAAAATTAATTATCGATTTATATTTAGAGCGATTTCCAGTCCACAAACAATCTTTTCACTTGATTTTAGGTAAGATATACATAATATTTTTGTTAAGCCTAAGTTATTATGCTTAATTAACGTATGATTCTTGAGGGTTCGATGTATTTAGGACAGTGTGCCTTTAATACTGGGTCACTCCTTTTGTAATTAACACAATTCAAAATTAGTTCCAAAAACCAAACTATACCTAAATAACAATGTCCACATTGTTTTGGAAGCGGGCTTGAACCGCACGACCTTATTTACAATGAATGAGACTGTTTGGTGTTAATTTATCTATTCTAGATTTACACGTTTACAATAAGTACTCGTAAGTAGAACCTAGTATTGAAATAAGGCATTAAATCTCTAACACGTGGAGTACCTACTGTAAAATCCCTTCAACTTTGATTTAATTATGTTATTAGTAATCTATTATTGATTTCCGTAGTTGAGGAAATTCTATAACTGTGGTTCTGGGAATAAAGCTATGAAATGTCACTGTGTGGGCCTAAAATTCGGTTAATGCCATTAGATAAAGTAGGGCTATATAAAGGCAAAGTTGAAACATTCTATAGTAATTAAGTGGATTACCTAAAAGATGAATGTGAACATCGTACTGCAGCGATGCATGGTGCTGGTTGCGTGATGAGGTACTTAAATTTGATATGATATTCTTTTTTGTTTGTATTATGCATTATTGCGCAATTTTTTATGATGAGTTATAGATCTGCTCTTGACCGCAATCTAGACAGCTTTGTTAAGATGTGGTGAACGATGGAGCGAGTAAACCTATTCTATTAGGTGCCGATTCACTCCAGCTTTAAAGGCGTTAGGGTTGTATGTGCCCGGAAGTACAGATGAATTCCACAACTTGGCTCTGTGCATTATGAAAGAGTTCTCAAAGCGCTTGGTCCTGATATGATGCGGAATTGTTTGTTGTCCTGAAGCATAAAAAACTAAAATTAATCGTAGTTCGCACTATCGCTGCGTTGACTGCACCATCGCAAAACATAAGTTGATTTGGCAGTCAAATGCGTGATGCAATTGACTGCCATATCAACTTATATATATTAGGAATTAAAAAAAAAATTGACGAAACAACTGTGAATATAAATATATAATGTTAATTGCTTTATTAGTCTGTAAGTAGGTACTGTAAGTGTATATTGTTGCGGACTTTGAAGTTCCTTAATTCGCTTCCCAGGTCGAGCAAAAAGTGTTTTGGTAATAACATTGTTAAACTGATTATAATACATGTTATGTAAACTCGATAAAAACTGTATGTTTGATGTTCGTCACATCATAAACATAATACCAATTATAACTATCTGTTTTTCAAGAAAACTGCCTAAAACTTTTTTTTTTGTGGAATGGAATTTCATGGACGCACTCCGCTCGGGGAAGTGGGAGCGAATGTCTTACTGCTACCGCCCAGAACCACCATGTTTTTTCTCTCAATACCCATAGACGGGGGCTTGCGATAGGCTCTCTATTCTCCAACCACCCCAAACAGGTCCCGGCACCAGTATATGAGCCGTTTCTCCCCGTGTGGCTCCAACATTGGCCGCACTCTCCTCCTGACTGGCACGCGCAGAACACATCGAGCTACCGTCACGGACCTTGACTGGTCGGGCAGAGGGCTACCCCGAGTCCACCGTCTGTAAGCCCACTTCTAGGGTAGTTGTAGGTTGGTGAAACCGGTGGCGCCCGGTCCGTCTTCTGCGAGTGGAGAAAGACTTTGTTGTTTCGGCTTGAACCCTCTCCACCACCGTCTTCGCGAGCATCACCTTCTTGCAGGAAGAGACGACATCTTCCCAAGCGCTCTCGATCTCGACCATGGACAGAACCAATTCAAATTCAAAGCATTTATTTGTAACTAAGTGTACAATGTAGGTCTTATTTATGTAAAATACAAATAGGAGGCACTTATAACTTACCATGGCCGGAAGAGAGAAATCGCTGCCGCCTACTGCAGTGATGAGATCACGGCGCTACGCGGCCCAAGGCGGGCACTTTGCCAGTGTTTGCAAAGCAGTGTCCTCAAGGCAGCTCCGGTGATGACACTCGGGTATCGGCTCCCGGATTCAGCGACACAGATAATTCCAGAAGAAAACGTGCCCAGAGAGATCTGCGTCAGCCGGTAGGTGAGAGTACCATGGCGCCTCTCCAAATCTCTCTCTTCCTCTCTACTCCTCCGCACTAAGGTGACTGGGACTCTGTGCAAGTGTGGACAGATTACTTGGATTACTGAACGACACCGGATGCCTGGCCTCCAGTTACCATTAGATAACCGAATTTCCAGAGACCAGAGAGAGCTCCATATAGTTCTCAATGGTGTGTGTAGTCCGCCAACCCGCACTAGGCCAGCGTCACGTGGTGGAATGGCGCCTTAGCCTTCTCATACTGAGAAGCCCGTGCCCAGCAGTGGGACTGTAATGGGCTGGTTATGTTATGTTACCGAATTTCACTTAATTTCAAATTTAACATTTTCAAATAATAGTATTCATCAATTTTTTCCTCAAACTTTTCTACCTTAACAAGATCTAGTCAAGATTATTAGTAGGTAGGTAGGAATTATATAAATTTCCGCTTACACAGACATTTTATGGAGACGCATTTTTATTTTTACAACTATTAGCCTTCTAAATCCAGCTTATCTTTATGTTGTTGAATGAGAAATCGTAAATTAAGATTTAAATAAAAGATGTCTTGTAAACAACAAACCTTTTGCTAAAAGCGCTAATAAATTGTGGGTCCAACGATATTTTAGTATATTTTTTGTTAGTGTTTTATCACTTTTCTGCTCGCCTATTTTTTATTGGTGCTGTTTTTACCATCTACAGATTTTTATCAAAAAACACATTTTTGATCGTCGGGCCTAAGTAGTAAAATCGATTGAGCTTTATTGCCTTTCGGGTGATCGTTATTTTTTTGGAGAATTTGTCCAAAATTTTGCATGTTTTTTAGTAGATTGGTCAATTCTGTAGCTTAAATTTCTTATTATCTATGCAGGGTGCCCCATTGCTGTACTTTATGGAGGGAAAGTACCTACTTTAAATATAGGGAAAATTTAATTTTACTTGAAGGAGACTTCATTTTTTTTTAAATAATAAGTTCTACATTCACAGATTAAAAAAATCTCTGGCCAGAGCTAGGAATCGAACTAACACGATCGCGAAGAAGTACCATCCTGTATTTTATGGCTTCTGTTAATAGATCCTAATAGGGTCGATAACAAGGATAAAATCTGTCAAACAAACATAGTGTCTGAAATTAAAGGAAGTCCATGAGATATGGACAAACAACAAATAAAGTAAGGAGTTTTTTGAGTACTAAAATTGCTGCGTTGGTATCATTTTATTGAAATACACTTTTTTTTTTTTTTTTTTGTTTTCGGGTGGAAATCCTCATGGATACCCTCCGTCTGGGGACGGCGGAGGGGTATGTCGGACTCTTACCGACTAAAACCACACGGTGGCCATCCTCTGCACAAAATAGAGGAGCTCCGGGAACTCCATTGGACCGCGCCGGTGCTCCTCTAGTGCTACGCCTTTGGCGCGTCCCGGGAAAATACACCTAAGCTATGTTAGATTTCGTGGATTTCCTTTAATCTAGGACACAATGTTTGCTGGAGTGATTTAATCCTTATTATCGACTCTGCCGATTGATGGCATAAAATACAGACTGATATTTTTTGGCAAACTTGAAGGTTCGATTCCCGGCTCAGGGAAAACAATCAAAAAAATATTTGAATGCATTATTACTTGCTTTAAAAAATAAAATGTAGTCTTCTTCAATAAATTCAATATTTTAAGAGTTTCCCTCTCTGTTATAGTATATAATAATTTAATTAGATTTCATGTTTAATTTATGTATGTAATTTTATTGGTTTAATTTGTAATTTTCATGATTTTTTGACGACGTCTGTGGTCTAGTGGTTCGAGTGTCGGACTGCTGATCACGAGGTCGTGGGTTCGATTCCCACAGGACACAAATATGTGTGTGATGAACATCAGTGTTTGTGTTGGTCTGGGTGTTTCTTATTTATTATAAGTATGTATTTACAAAAAAAGTATGTAAGTATTATATCCATTGTCTAGTACCCATAGGGGCTCGTAGCGAAGCAACGACTGCGCGGATTGTACGATCTGCAAGGTTAAGCTGCACTTGCCGCGGTCAGTCTGTGGATGGGTGACCGTTTCGTTACACATCGAGACCCCTCCGTGCCTCGGAGAGCACGTTAATCTGTCGGTCCCGGTTGTCATACGAATATCTATGGCAGTCGTTACGGGTAGTCAGAAGCCTGAAAGTCTGACAATTGGTCTAACCTCTGAATGTCAGTATTACCCAGTAACTGGGTTGCGGGGGTCTGATGGCAGTCGCTCCGTGTAAAATACTGATGTTCAGCCGCATCTGGCTAGACTGGAAGCCGACCCCAATATAATTGGGAAAAGGCTCGGACGATGATGATGTCTAGTACCCATAGTACAAGCTCTGCTTAGTTTGGGACTTGATGGTGCTATGTACAATGTCCCAAAAATATTTATTTATTTTGTTTTATTTGTGACATGATATTTTATTATTATACTTGATAAGTACAATACTAACCATTTCAATGATATATTCGTACCAACAACAATGGATTTATACATATGTTATCTTAGCAATAAATAAATTATTATTATTGTAGTATAAGTACTAAAAATCATTTTACTTTACAAAAAGTAATTTAATAATTCTGTAAGTATGTATATGTATACAATTAAGTAGTTTTAATTATGTGTTCCTAAAATACTGTAACCAAATTGAACGACATGGCAATGAATATGCAGTACGTATTGGAATTACTAATTTTGCAGCTAACAATGAACAAAAGGTTAATAGAAACAACCCCTTTTCCTTGCTATGAAAATTACATATCATAATAAAATAATCAGAAAATATGATAGTAAACATGCCAACATTCGTTTGTTTTACAGAAACTATCAGTTACTCTGAGGTTTTATTCAGAAGAAGCACTTGTAGAGCTAAAAGGTACACTTACATGTCTCGCTCGCTACTGGAGGAAATGTATTTGTTTGATTTTAATCTGAATCAATATCATTTCCTAAATCTACGTGTATTTACTTAATTTTGCACTTAGCAATCGGAATGATTAATAAGATATAACCTGGTTACACTAATGTTTTATATACTTATTTTTCGTATCTAAATAAAATCAGTAACTGTTATACAATCAGCACACTTACTATTGATATTTTGTTATTGACGTGATAAATGAAAATAATTGTTAATGACGGTCACTTAACTTACCTAGTGTTTCTTGTTTTGTTAAACATCTTGCCAACGCTTTATGGGAAGGCCCAAAAACATTTAAAATTTGACCAAGTGCGAGTTTGACTCGCAAACTAAGAGTTCCGTACCACCCATCGACCTGATACTCCGTAGAAACTGAACTGATTTTATGTATGAGAGTGCACCGAAGGTGCAGCAGTGCGCGTTGATAAAGATATCTATCTGAGCAAAGTATAACTTGCCAGATAGGTATAGGTATAAGTTGTTTCAAAACAGTGTAAATACACTGCAATAAAACGGTCCTTGTAATAAATTCCCACGTTCATACTACTAAGGGACGTTTGCCTTATGATAATAACATGATACTTTACAGGCTACTTATGTTAAATATTCCGAGTATATTTAACTTGACCTCAGAATTTCCTTCTTGTAATCGGTAATAATGTATTTGTTATTCAGTGTGGACTAAATATTCTGTTGTATTTTGAACTTTGGAGTACGAAATTATGACTGTTAATTCTGATTTACATTCGGAACTATAGTAACCTATTTAAATTTATAAAAGGAAAAAAAACGCATCAGATGATTATTTTGACTAGTTAGTATGGCAAAACACATGATATTTCTAATAGGTTGGGTTTTTTATGGAAATAGCCAAGTTCATCGTCAACGCTAATAGAAAACAATTAAAATGTATGGGAATGACATATCTCAACGAAAAAGTCATTCGTTGAGATATGTCATTCCCATTCATTTTGATTGTTTTCTATAGCGTTGACGATTGTAGATTGTCAACTTGGCTAGGGGGGGGGGGAGGGCAGATCATCGTATGCATAGAGAATAATCTCTGAAAAGGCTATGGGTTCACCTTCTTACATTTTTCTCTTGAGGTCATTATACTGTTACGTAGAGCAAATTTTTCATTTCTTCCTTTAAAATTCTATAACGTTGCATGTTTTATTCGATCGTTATAGGTCAAATCTACACCATTAACTGCTGAGTACATATAATCCTTTAAAAACTCAAATTTTCACAAATCAGATAACACTACCTGTAAGTAAGTTCTATCACGAGTGTATACGTACAATAATCTTTTTTGCGCTATAATTTGAGATTTCTATTTATTTGAAATTGTCAATTCTCTAAACCGACGAGCATGCATGACGAGGTTAATGGACGTAGATGAAGCGAAAGAGGTGTGTCAGGATTGTAGCAGGTGGAAATCCATAGTCTCTGCCTACCCCAATGGGAAAAAGGCGTGATAATATGTATGTATGTATGTATGAAATTGTCAATTATTTTTCTGGTCTGAGAAGAGCTGAGGTGTAATAAAATCCAAACTGAATATTTTGGAGACGTAAACTGAAATCACTAAATGTATAGTGTTGGCTACTATTAGACGTCATTCAAGGCGCAATCTTATCTTGAAGAACAGTCAGTTGTTCCCGACCCCCGGTTTATTGGTCGTCGTTTATTATCAAGATAAGTTATCTTTGAGAAGCCAATTAAATTTGAAAACAAAGGTAACATAATAAGGCGCCACAGTGAACTCGGGCGGCGAAGGGGCTCGAGGGAGCGGGGCCCGGGACGTCCGCGGCGGGGAGGGGGTCACTGGCACTGGCGACTTGCGTAGGCGCAACTCCTTTGTCGCTCAAAGGATTTATAAGGTAACATTATGAGGAATCGGCTATTGTATTATCTAAACAACGATACTTTGAAACGATCGGTATTTTGATTAAAGTTATCAGTGATTCAGATGATAATAAATACAATAACAAAATGGCGGCAAGTGATATAAAATGTTAAATACTTAAATTAAATGCTTCTTATCATTGAGGATGATGATGAACTGCTCATATTTTTTTTTCATTTTTTTAAGAACGTTAGTCCTTATTCCACGAGCCCACTCCATACTTGGCCTATATCCGTTCGGCACTTCAATCTCCCCATTTTATTGCCCTTACTTCTTCCAAAGGTAGACACAAAGAACTGTGTTTATAGCTAATGATACTTAGGTGTGTATTTTAACACAAAATCCGGGCCTCCAAAGGCTACACGTAAAAAATACACTACATGATATAATAGGACCTGCTGTACATCAACCCGGGATTCTCCTTGGTGGCGCCTATTTTTTGTGAACATTTTTTGGACGCATATTAAACCAAAAGTTGGCAGCGTCGGCAGCGTAATAAAATGGCAACTGTAAGAAATTTAACAGCCACTTCCAGCCAGAGTTGAACAAAAAACTTATAATTACATATTTTAATTACAATTACACACAGAAATTATTTTCGGGTTTGGGTATTTGTGCATGTGAGATTTGTGTTTGTAAGCGCACTCAGGAGAAATCCAAATGCGAGGAAAAGTAAAAAAAAAATGGTTTCTGCAGGTTAGTATTACCTACCTACCTGATGCAATTAATTATTTTTTAAATTTATTTTCAAGTTTATCTTATTACAAATTACTTTTAGTTCGCCTATGAAATATACTTTAATTATAATAAAAAAATGTTTAACCGGATTAAATCGCGTATATTATTTAAATTGGTTTCCCTGACGTTTCGAAAGCTTTGCAGCATTTCGTGGTCGCAGGTAGACTAAGATGACAATCGTCTTTACAGATATTTCTAAAAAAATATTTTAATATACCGTACAATATTATGCAGTAATGACTATTACAATGTAATTAATTACTGTTCAATTAGATTACTTTGTTATTTTATTAATTTGTTATTAGATTATTAATTTACAATGTAATATTAAATTACATTTTAATTTTATTTTGTACATCTTTGCTTTTGGCAGAATCCTCATCTTTATTATTACATTAATGGCTGCCTGCTTTCCGTTAAAAGTTCCCCAGATTCAAAAAGGTTACCTACTTACTTATGTTTTACAATATTTGTTGAAGTGATTCTTCACTTCAACAAGTAATACTTACTATTTGATAATTACATACATAATAATTAAATAAATAAATAAATAGTTGCGACATTTTTACACAACACTATCTAGTCCCAAACTAAGCAGGGCTTGTACTATGGGTACATGGGACAATGGATATAATACTATTATGTAATAAATACAAAGTGTAAGCTCTGCTAAGTTTGGGCGTAGATGGTGCTGTGTGAAATGTCCCGAACATTTCATCATCATCATCATCATCATCATCATTTCAGCCGAAAGATGTCCACTGCTGGACATAGGCCTCCCCCAAGCATCGCCACAACGACCGGTCCTGTGCCTTCCGCCATTCCCGAACATTTATTTATTTTTATTTATTTATTCGTAAAATTGCTCTTATTGCACCGCTTTTAAGTTCATAATGCAGCTTATAACGAACGCGTGCTTTTTACTTTACATTATCGCACTAGTGCCTTTTAATTTACAGTTTATTTTTTAATCTCAACGAAGAGTTTTTATGCCTGAACAAAATTAAAAAAAAATGGGAATAAATTAACTGTTTTAATTAAAATATGATAAATAAACATTTCATTTCATCAAATTATTTATTTTGTCAACAAATTAACATTAATTTGTGTTATAAAAAAAAATCTATTTATTTTATTTTTAATACTAGGCTGTTTGGCGGTTTCCTTCGACCGCCTGCGCGCGCATAGCTGTATGTCACCGAGTATCTCTCAGTAGAACGTATTTTTTTTTTTTTTTATTTTTTTTTTATGATTTATAGATCTGCTCTTGACCACAATCTATTATATTATCTTTGCTAAGTAGTCTGTGGTGCGATTATAGGTAAAACGTAGTGATATATTATCTTTGATTATAGGTAATAATCTGTAATAATCCGTGTGTCATTTTTCACAAATTCAATATTTATCTAAAATGTGAGTATTTTTTTTTCCTCGCAAGTGTGTTAAAAAACGTCGTATGACACGCGTGAGCATTGACTATTATACTCTCGGCTCCATTACGCCCTCGCCTTCGGCTCGGGCTGCAATCCAGCCTCGAGTATGATAGTCAACTTAGCTCACTTGTATCATAATGTACTATTATTAAAAACGGTGGTAAAAAAATCTATATATAATATATTTAATTTTAGTCTGTTTGGTGGCTTCCTTCCACCACCTGCGCACGCATAGCTTTACGTCTCTCAACCACAGGCTTGGCGCGGCGCGCGATTACAGAAATCCACGCGCCATTTTTCACCAATTTAATATTTGTCTAAACTATGTTTATGTTTTTGTATACCTCACAAATGTGTTGAAAAACGTCGTATGAAACTCGTGAGCAATGTTCATTATACTCTCGGCTTTATTACGCCCTCGCCTTCGGTTCGGGCTGTAATACAACCATACATATTATAAACATTTTAGCTCAATTACCTATATCATTGTACTATTAAAACACAAGTAATTTTTTTTATTATCTTCAGCCATTAACTTTAACATCATGGGTTGAAAAAAATATATGAACATAAAAAAATACTTTGTTTATTTCCACAAAATTTAAAAAATACTTTGTGACGTTAAAAAAATACATCGTGACGTTAACCGAATGAAGTACATCCGATTCCGTTATAGTATAGTAGGTAAGTAACAATGAACTAATAACTATTTCTAGTCGTAGGTAAATAGGTTTTATTTGAATTTCGTGAAAGTATTAAATGTAAAAGCTGTTGTTAGTTCATTTTTATTACTTCATCTTTTAAATGTATCTTATTAGTAAAACTGCCACATAACTATTTTTTCAGTAAATAAATTCAATTCAATTTACTGGCAGGCAGTGAGAGAAACTTGAAGATTGTTTAAATTTTGGTTCATGTAGGTAAGTTAGGCCCCATGTAAACAAATATTTGTATTCAGCTATTCAATAGGAACTCTTACAGTAGGTACTGGTAGTCTACCTAATTCTAGAAGAAGCCTACTATAACGACGATCAAAAGAAATGTGAGTCTGGTGACCATGAATTTTACATTCTAAGTAACATTTTTTTCAACAAGTCAGGTAAATACTTGAAACAACTTGATTATATCACTTGATGACAAAATCGTGTTTACGACGATACCAAATAATGAATTAGTCGGTAATTTATTCAAGGGGAGGTGGAGAACAAAATAAATCAAAAACCCAATTCACATAAAACTCCAAATAAAAAATATACAGTGAAATGAAATTAGGGCAACAAGTCAAACTTTTGCTTTAACTTACTTTACCGTGTCACGCAACGCAAAATGACATCGAAACATAATGTCATAGCCAAATAGGGTAGTTAATAAAAATTATAGTTTTGGTTATACAATTAATTGCATAACAACGAATTTATAAACAATTAGGTGCTGCCCTAACTTATCTTACTTCAAAAAAAGAAACAGTAACTTACCAATCATTATCCGAAATACACGTAATAGCTTTCCATATCTCCTATCTTGCTCAACTAAAGCCGGTGTCCAGCGACAAACGACAAAGCATCGCTTTAAGATTAACCCCATCAATTCGAGATAACTGCGCCTACTGTTCTCTTGTGTGGCCTACCAAAATGAAATAAAAATTATACTACAAAAATAGTTACAAAGTTCACTTCCTCTTCAACGTATTTTCGACGTTAATGGTTAAAACCACGTCAATTAAGAGGATAATGATGCATTCAGACTTTCTTGTTTAGTACTAACATTTCCAAGAGTTAAATTTAAAAGTTGTGGTTTGCATTATAGTTTATATAAAGCATACTGAAATGGACAGGCTATATCGCAAGTCAAAGTTAAGCCGTCAATTCTCTCCGTAACAGCGGCGTATTTCTAATAAATGTGATATTTGTGTTCATCATTGATCAGTAAAAAGGCAGAGGAAAAGCTAACGAAGCATCTTGATTGGGATACACAATACGAACTTAGCGTCGACGCTCCATTAGTGAAAGAGTTGGTGTCACGACTCGGGCTCGCACGGCCTTTATTATTTATTCCCAGTTTCGTAACCGCACCGCCACGCCATCGGCCTGTACACAAACAAATGAACGTTTATGCACAATGAATAAACAGGCTGACTGGAATTTTGTGACGACCCACGGCGATTACGCTTAAACCATTGCAGGTTTTGTGGGTAGCTGTGCTTGGTACTTATACGTCTATGCATTGAAGTTCTGCTGCATTTTAGTTAGAATTTCAGGCAATGTAACAGCAAATGACTAATTGGACAGGTTTATGATAGGTAGAGCAGGTCTAAGGAACCATCTTAAAGTACACAAACGTAGCGTGGGACGACCAGTAGCTGCAAAGGAGGATAAAATTGGAGAAGATGAATCGAAATTAGCTGGCAGATACGGTTGGCATAAAAGAAAGGAGGCCAATACCATCATCAGCTCATTACTGTCCCACTGCTGGGCACGGTACTTTTCTCAGAATGGGCCTTAATGTACCACGCTGGCTTAGTACGGCAAATACCATACAGTTGATAATTTAAAAGTGGAAACTCTCTTTTAAGAACATAGATTTTAGTATGATGAGAATGGAAAATGATATTTAAATTGTGGTAAGGCAAAACCCACGTGACTCGTTTTTAGGGTTCCGTAGTCCTACAAAGAACCCTTATAGTTTCGTCATGTCCGTCCGTCTGTCCGTCTGTCCGTCTGTCCTAATCTTTTACAGCTTAATAACTTCTACAGTTATAAACATAAGTAAATGAAATTTTGACAAAAAATGGTCTAGATATAGATCTCAATTTTAAAAGAATAAAAAAATCTTGATTACGTATTTTAGGGGTGGCGCCCATACATGTGAATAGGGATGAAATTTTTTTTTTCGCTGCACCCCCTCGTGTTGGATATAGTTGAATAGGTCTACTAAAATGAAGGTAATGTTTCATACACAACTTTTTTATCAGGTATACCATCTGCGAAATACAGTTCGCCAAAGTGGCTTGCAATGTGTCCCCCCCGTGCCATTTCTAAACTATGCAACGTAGAAACTTATAGTCTTCAACATTGATAGACCTTTTTAGAAACTCTCTTTTAAAATTATTTTGAGTATAATGTGATTATAAATTTTTGAGTTATAGTGAGAAAACTGTAAAATACATAAGACGTCCTAGTTCATAGGTCATTGACCTTAGAGAAAAATGATCATAGCAAATAATGCTCCTTTAGTTACTTTCTATTTAAAAAATCACAAAAAGAAACACACTTCTTAAATTCATAAATTTAGCGCTAGGTGGCGCTGTTTGCAAAAACTGAAATAGCAATGATTAATATTCGATTTTATTTGTTTGTAATTAGACCTACTTAAGGAACCCTATAATACTGAGCATGGCCCCACATGCTCTTGGCCGGTTTTTTTTTTAATGTGAAAGTCGCCCTTTTAAAGGTACGATAATCTGCCTGTGGAGATGTTGCTGAAGTGAAAGCAGTTGGTGTCGATTCTCTTGTTCACGAACTAAACTTATTTTAAACAATCGCTCTCTTTTAGTAGATACAAGAAAGGGATGGCAACAAATTTAGAACTGTCAAATTAGTTTACGTGTTACATTTCTTTGTATTTTAGTGGGCACGTTCCGACTCACGACTAAACTTGTATGGAAATCAAAATTCCGACTAATTTGACAGTTCTAAAATTGTTGCTATCTGTCTTGTATCTACTATTAGTAAAATAGAGCAATAGTTTAAAATAAGTTTAGTTCGTGAACAAGAGAATCGACACCGTTAAGGATGAAGACACACTTAAATAACACAAAATTATAAAAGTATAATTTACATTGTGGGTTTGTAGATAAACGTAGTTTGCCTTTTAATGATAAATAATAATATGTTGAAAATTAATCAAAAAGTTACCTTATACATAATGTTAGGTGCCCACGCACAATGGAAGAATAACGAAGAGCAAAAACTGAAACACTAAATTAAACAAAAAACTAAATCAATAATGAAAATTTCCCTTTTCTTAACTCCGCCGTTTTTGAGAACAATGCCGCCTAAATCGTTTAATTTACATCAGAAACAGTGAAACAAAAAGGCTGAAGTGGTGACATGCGCCGACACACCAAAAGCCTAGAGATGTTAAGAGCGTCCGGCCGGTGCGGCGGCGCGCGCATCGCCGCCGCAAAAAGGACGAATCATTAGGAGGCGCCACACGAGATCCCATTTAAAAGTATGAGAATATTTTCACAAAAAGCCTCACATTCAACTCCCAGCACATTCATTTTATGAGAACAATGAGTGATTTTTGTATTTTTCTTTAATTCTATGTCGATTTTATCCGCGGCAGTGTGGAGGCGAGCCTCTGTGGTTGTCGCCTCGTTCCGTCTTCGACTTTTTGCTATAGGGGAAGCGCGGGCGTCAGAGGCAAACGGTGGTTTTATTCCCGCGGAGGCGCTATTCCTCCGCCCCCGTGGTATTCGCAGCCCCCCTGTGACATCCACTTGCCGGCGCCACATTTCACGCTCCTGACGCCCGCCGCACCGAACCTGTACATGCCCTTGATGCTCCCGACTGCAGCGTCGTCGCCCGATTAACTAACCATGTGAGTTTCCAACTGCCTTACAATGAAATAATATATTATTCTCAAATAAAATTCCACTAACCGTTAACGTGCAGTTATTACTTGGCTTATCATTAAAATTTGCCAATTATCATGTTTTGCTGTTAATACAAACTGGTGTCAAATAATAACTTGTTGTCAGATGAGTCACGTTTCCTACTTAATGTTATTTATTAAATAAGTGCAATTAAGGAGCAGCCGTGCCAGAGTCGCCAATGTTTTTTGTTATTTATTTCTAACAGATCTATGACGGGGCAGCATAACAAGTCGATGTGACGGCATAATGGTGCGGAGACAATGGACTTCAAGACTTGTTTATTGAGTAGATGGAGTTGTTTTGAAGTAGAGTGTGCGCAGGAGTGGAGGCGGCGTCTTGTCGCTGAGAGCCAATGATAGCCGCTCAGCGCGGTGGGAGGAATCGTAAGTCGAAAAGTAATCATGCATTAAGACTATCACGAGGCGACGTCGAGGAGATTCACCTCGCGGTAACAGCTTTACGGTTCATTATAAATATTTTGTGTAACTTTGTTTATTAAGCTCTTCAAAGTACCCTTAATTTCGTGAATGACAACCAAGGTAACCTGTCTGGTAGGTAATTGAGACGTTATTAAATCTTTATATCATGTCCTTTAGTGTCATCCTTATTTTTTTTCGCGTATGCGTCAGCATATATCGGTAATCCTCGTTTATAAAAAAAAAACCTAAATTATAATGACGTTTCTAAACCAGCACTCAAGACTTGCAGTAATATATTATGTTTCAGATCATTATATCTGTTCTGCATTATTTTCAAAAATTTATGAATTACCTCTAGTTTTGGATAAATTAGCACAGTTGTTGCTTTTGTTGATAATATACGAAATAAAATTTTATTTTCTAGAATCACTTTGCAACTAATAGTAGCGTATTCCCATAAAATTTTATAGGTACATGTTAGTTCTACTAAATAAAGGTTTGAAAGACACATTTATATAATTAATTTATAAAAACTCTACTTGTCATATTTATTACTTTGTTGGTATACAGTTACCTATATCGTTTAGGAGTGCTGCGCGCCATATCTGTTGAAACCAGTTAAGCCATTTATCTAAAGATTTGGATAGAAATAGATAACGAAAGCTCTACGCTTCCTACCCTACCTAATAGGAAACTTTTTGACGCAAGATGACAAGAATATTTGGTAAACAATAGTAATAACTCTTATTTAAAATATTATAATACCACCTTGGTATAGGCATAAGAAAATATAGTATTGTTACATATTCTATGGGTCCTCATTTCCCCAGTGCTTAGTGTTACTACCCAATGAATGTACTAAAACGGTGTATAAGATTTGGTTTTATTTTATATCACCTTGATAGGTACTATATCACGGTGAGCAATCGCTTCATATGAAGCTAATTAAGTAGAATAATGTTCAATAATTATGTTAATATAAATTCTGAAAACTCACTCGCCACAATACATAATATAATGAATGATTAAACTGGTCGACTTTATGTACATAATTATATGTTTATAATCAATTAACTCCTCTATTTGTGTTTTGTAAAGGTGCTAAGTATGGACCTTTCAAACGTACCTATTGGTGGGGAACGCAAAAGGAACCACACCCTTAAGTATTTTAAATAGTTGTAAAAAGATGTTGAGAATAGGATGGAATTATAATAATAAAAAGAAGACTACAAAACACAAACGCAGCAAGTATTAAGACATATGCATAAAACCTGTGGTTCTATATGAATAAACTGTCCTGAACCCTTCTAAACAGTGATCCTAAGTTAAAAATGTATATTTACGATATTAAATTCAGAATGCTATTTACTTTGTATTCATTTTATCGTGTTGTTCAAGTTATCGCACTTGTTTTCAGTGGGTGGGTATGGTTTTTGTAGTGTTCTGGCAAAGCTTTATGTTGCTTTATAGAGACATTAAGTGCAAGTTTCTTTGAACCAAACAAATCGAGTTTGATTTAAGTAAAACATATACCTACGTAGATAAAATGTTTAAACTAGAAAATATCATTTAATAGAAGACTCCTTGCATTCGCAAAGGTCATGTCAACAATCAATAAAAAAATTATTTTTTCATTGTATTTGGGACCACGTATCATAACATAAAATAAACAACATAACATAACATCACGCCTGTATTTCCCCAAAGGGATAGGCAGAGGTGTAATAGTACACCCACATTTTCACCAGTTATGTTATAGTCCCATGTAATAGGGGGCGAGCCTATTGCCATTGATCGTGCACAAATCCAGACTCCGGACCACGTATCACGCTGCTATCATCTATTAATTTGTTAAAGAATTTGTTTCACGAAAGTTATGATACGAAAATAAAGGAATAAAGTGGGTTGCAATGTTGGTGAGAGCACCAACTAAGAGCTAACGATAAAAAATTACAATCAGAAATATAAGAAAAATTAGACAAAAATAAGTTCATGGGTAGTATTACTTTTCCCGGGACGTGCGAAAGACGTAGCACTAGAGGCACCAGCGCAGTCCAATGGAGTTCCTGGAGCTTCTCTATTTTGTGCTGAGGATGGCCATCGTTCGGTTTTAGACATCTCTCCGCCAGCTCTAGACGAAAACAAAAAAAAGGTATCTACTAAGCAGCTACACTATTTCTGTCATTAAATGTTTAAATATTTTGCGAAGTTTTTACAAGCACCATCTAGTCCCATAATAAACTGAGCTTATGGTTACGAGACAATGTAAATAATACTTATATGCATTTTTTTGTAAATACTTACTTATAATACATAAGAAACACCCAGACTTAATGTGATAAATGCCTAGTAATTTAATATATACTGGCTTAACTTTGTTAGTAAGTTGTATAGATTGGATAATACTGTAATTGATGTAAAGTTTACTATATTTACTATTTACAACATAAAACTATTGTTTCATCGGCACCCAGTAGCTTTCTATTGAAAGCTTTCTATTGAAAGCTACTGGGTGCCGATGAAATTTAAATCTCATGAGATCTTCCATCTTCATGTCTCAGTTTGGTGTAAAATGTAGGAAACAGACTAGGTGTAGGTAATAGGTAGATAGTGTGTAGGTAGTTATTATGGGCAAAGGTAACCGATTAACATCAGGTGTGATTTTAGCTGGTTTCGTATCCTAAAAACATAAAAAAGAAACTATTCAATCGCTCCGCTCTGCAAAGCTAGACTTCTACATCTCACGTCTTGGCACAAAGTTAATCGATAACCATTAGTTAATAAAATATAATTGTATTTTCTCTATAAGTGATTATTCTAATCTTTTGAGAAAATAAATGTCTTTAACCGTAAGTTAACGAGAACAGCTAATCCCATAGCGAAAATATTAGCCAGCCTCTCAAGGTTGATTAAGACGTGGATGCTTACTGCCCAGGCTGTGCCAAATCACGTTGATATAGGTGACACTAGGTAGACTGCAAGCCGAACTTAACATTTGAGAAAAGTTCAGCTCGCAACCTCTCCGCATGAAGAATCTATGATTAACTTATCCACGATACAAAAAATTTGTAACTCCGATAACTATTTACGTTTAAAAAATATTTTTGTCACAACAGTTAAAAACGACCGCCGTAGGTAATTTCACGGGGGCAATAAGCAGTTGTTTTGATTTATTTTCACGTAAAGCATTGGTACGTGAAACAGGATAATAAATTGTTCTAGTGTGAAATTTAGCACTGCAATGTTTACTTAAACCATTTAGGATCAAAGCAAGGCGATGATAGTGCAGGTAATGTATTTGTATTTTGAAGGGCGCGCGGCGGAGCGTGGTGTGGCGCGCCGCGAGGCATATGCCTGTTATAGTCAAAGGTCGATATTTAATTTTAGCCCCTCCGCGGAATGGCTATTGTCTAGCCTAGGTTTGACCAATTTCCTTTCGGTAAACCCCGAAATGGATTCAAATTTCGGCTTTTGACAGATGTATTTTAGTAAAATCTAGGAGTTCCTTCCTAAACTTTGTAGTCTCGATTTTTTTCGGGTTTTGTCTAGTCTATCCTAAAAGTGACGAAATGAGGCAGTTAAACGTATTTTGCGCACCCCGACTGCACGTGGTCAGATTCTGTTTTACCCCTAGTTAACATGATGGAGCCAGAAGCTCGCGAGTGAAGCGAGCCGCTGATCTCTTGACCGTACCGCTGGTCGAGTTTACGAGTGAAGCGAAGGGGCGACAAAGCAAAACTTCTGGCGGAGCAAACTCAGAAACACTTGCATGTGCTTGGGAAAGAGTTTTGACTGTAACACCTATACCTAATTGAAGTCTTACTGGTAAAAACCCAATTTCATCAAATTGAATTTTTCGATCCAAGTTAGTCTCTCCTGGAATTAGACAAAACTTCGTTAGTCAAAGGTCGCAATACATAATTGATTTGGGTTTTGACTGAGACTTTTGTCAGACCTGAGGACAACAACAAAAAAAAAACACATAACAACACAACAAAACACAAACATAAATAGACAAAATGTAGGGATCAGCTGATTTTTTTCTCGCGATTTCTGGATTGATTGGATTGATTGATTTGAGGATTGATTTTAGTAAAAGTTGAACGATAGCACTCACTGATTGAGCTCATGGAATAATTACAATCACGCATTTCTGATACACGTTGTGTACTTAAGTATTCGAATTTTGAAGTTTGCATACTGTGCAAATTATAACTGTATTTAATTAAACGCAGAGTTTGCATTATAAAAACTACATTCTAGGTGGAGACCAAGTTTCCTATATTAATATTTTTCATCGATTCAGTTTGCTGGAGTTGCAAATGAGTTTAACTATCACTGAGAAACCCCGAGGCTTATTGTAGAATAGTTTTAAATTTTCATGGATCTTGGCTGTGGATCTTCTCAAACCAGAAAATAGACCGTTGTGCAAAAGTTGGTAGCCTGCGAGTGACCAAACTCTCTTATTTTTATTTTCATGTTTGAAATATTCATTGGACTGATACATTTAGTTGTTTATACTTAAAACATGTTGTTTGTAGTTAATTTAAATTTAGTAGGTAGATTTCAAGTAGGTACTTTACTTGGGACTGATACGTCAGACCAACAATCACGAGATCAACATTCAATAAAACAAAATCACCAAATCAATAACGAACGTAGATTAATAGGTAGGTGAGTGACTGCCTCTGCGGTCTAAGGTCGCAAGTGTTACAAGCTTGTGGATCAGCTAACCCGGATACCACTTATCTATTCATCTCCACTATCAGCGGAAGGAATTAATAAAGTCACTATGTCTTGTATTTAAAATCGATTATTGTACTTTCTATTCATAATATTTATATCCAGAGTCAATTAGATTATTTAATCAATCTCATCACTAGCCAACTTGATAATATTATATAATTTTAGCCTGTGTCGATTTACTAAACGATGTATCGATTTGAACAGTAATATTTTATTACTTATTTTGGCAACACAGATTCCTAGAAATTCAGTTACGTGTTATTTTATAATTTGGCGCTTGGTGTGCTGTGAAACTCTAATAAGCAACATGTCTTGACGCTTCGTGTTACTGCATTCATCACCTACGCCCAGGTTCAGGAGAACCCGCACACCATGGTTCACTTTCAGCAACGCCTTCGTAACACAAGCGCGACTGCTAAGCTAGGGGGGCTGGGTTATATTCCCGGGTCGGGCAGTGCATCCGTGGGGTTTTTCATTAGGAAATTCTCAGTAGCACTCCGGAGTCTGGAACTGTGACCGGTCAATGGCAATGGGCTCTCCCCCTATTTCATGGTACTTTTAACATAACTGGTGAAATGTGGGTGTACTATACACCTTTTGAGGAAATACAGGCGTGATATTATATTATGTGACGGTTATGTGGATACAAAAACCGCTTTGTTTCTAGAACATGCATTTATGATTTATCAAAATACACTCAAATCAGGGCATAACTCATGATATTAGAGCAGTAACGCAAATACTTAAATGTATTTGTACTTAAATACTTATTTTTATGGTTTTGCACGCTGCGTAAACGTTGCAGCTTTAAACTTTCGTACGAGAAAAGGCGTTTACGAGCATCAGCATTACACCTGACGCTAACAGTTTTGCCAACAGCCCGTACAACAGTGCAACAAATAAGCACATATACACGTAAACATAACAACTCGTAGCGATGCAACGACTGCGCGGATTGTACGATCTGCAAGGTTAAGCTGCACTTGCCGCGGTCAGTCTGTGGATGGGTGACCGTTTCATTACACATCGAGACCCCTCCGTGCCTCGGAGAGCACGTTAAGCTGTCGGTCCCGGTTGTCATACGAATATCTATGGCAGTCGTTACGGGTAGTCAGAAGCCTGAAAGTCTGACAACTGGTCTAACCTCCGAATGTCAGTATTACCCAGTAACTGGGTTGCGGGGGTCTGATGGCAGTCGCTCCGTGTAAAATACTGATGTTCAGCCGCATCTGGCTAGATTGGAAGCCGACCCCAATATAATTGGGAAAAAGGCTCGGAGGATGATGACACGTAAACATAACACCTAGTACCTATGATTACATATTTAAATAATTAAGTTTTTCCCTTTTTTTTAGTGTCTTTACATTTTCTAATAGTTATGGACTGAAAAAAAAAACATAAACTGGAAATCTGATATTTGTTCAGTCAAATTAGGATTTAACCTCAAAATAACAGATATTAGAACGCAGATTTTTTGCATGAACCAATTTTATTTTTATTTTTGTGTAGACTTGCTGAGAAGTCTCAAATAATCTCGTGTCCGCGACTGCAATGTATCCAATTATGTCGAAAGGTTTTTTTTTAAATATCACGTTTCTTGTGCATTATACGACATTAGATTCTAAAGAAAAGAACATTAAAATTTGTAGATCATGAAAATAATGAAAATCTCTTCAAGTAATATTTTTACGATCAGCTGTTTTCAATTTATCGCGGAGAGTAGGATATTAATCTTATAAGCTCTATCTACTAGTTTTAGTTCTAACAAGACTACTACTTTTCATGCTGTTTAATCTCGTAGCACTGTAGCAAATGAAGCTACCCTTACAGGTTTCTAAATGATTATAAATTTGATGAAGCCAAAAGTCCAAACCTCAACATTATGGATCGTGAGAAAGCAGAATCAAGAAGTCATCATCATCATTTCAGCCAAAAGACGTCCACTGCTGGACATAGGCTTCCCCCAAGTATCGCCACAACGACAAAGCAGAAAGTGACAAATCTTATTTGCAGATTTTGCGGTACAGGTTTTGAGAAGATCGGTGAAGTTAGCTGACAAGCTTTCCAGCCAAGTAATTAAACAATTTTAGAACACATTTTTGTAATCCCCTCGTATGCCTAACCACCTTTTAAAGACGATGTCCATTTTTAACTATTGTGTTATATTAATTGGCAGTTGTGCTCATAAGGATGTGACCTTGCAAAGGCTATGGCGTGGATGGTTTTGTAAAACGTGTAGAGTAATACCACACCACCTATTGGTCCCATATCACCCAGTAAATAATAAATAAATAAAAATTAATATTTTTGGGAAATTTTTACACAGCACCATCTAGTCCCAAACTAAGCAGAGCTTGTACTATGGGTACTAGACAATGGATATGATAGTTACCCAGTGCTACGTGGAAAGTATTTGCGAACAAAAGACATAAACGCGCCGTGTAGCACTCTGCTACGCAAGGGCCAATATGCGGCGGGCCTTGGAGTTACGGTATGGTTTTGATAATTATGTAATGAATGGTCACTTATCTAGACTTCATCATCGTCATCATTTTAGCCGAAAGGCGTCCACTGCAGGACATAGGCCTCCCCCAAGCATCGCCACAAGACCTAGACTAGACTTAACTTGCAATATCATTAAAGTAACAGGATACCAAATTTTGAATCGATTAGACCTGTAGAAGTTGCTCACATCCCTTCATCAACTAGAAAACAGCTGAAAATTCTTCAAACGGCTGAACAGATTTTCTTGCATCATAGCTAAAAGACTCTCGATCAAGTCACCTTTTAAACAAAATAAACTAAATCAAAATCGGTTCATCCGTTTGGGAGCTGCGATGCCACAGACAGATTCACAGATACACATGTTAAACGCATAATACCCCCTGTTTGTGTCGGGGGTTAAAAAGCCGTTGCTTATAGAAAGGTTTCTATTATAATACTAGCTGTCGCCCGCTCTCGTGTTTCCTTTATACAAATTTTCAACCCCTATTTAACCCCCTTAAGGATGAATTTAAAAAAAATCCTTTTATAGTGCTCACCTGTATCATCTAAAGAATTCCTGAAATTTCATCTTCCTAGACTTGGTTTAGGCTGTGCGTTGTCTGTAAGTTACTTTTAAGAATTTTATTAAGTAGATCATCACATCAACCCTTAGAAGACAGGCTTTCTCAGGCTTTCTTATAGATCGTTGAATAAAGGTGTTTCCCATAATCAGCACGCTGGCCAAACGTATTGATGATGACAGTAAGACTTTATTGAACATTGGTTCAGTTCAATTCAATTCAATTCATTTATTATCACCATAGGAACGAACAGAACATTTGGTTAAGTCATTACATTGTATAAAATTCCGTTTTTTTTAAAGCTATATTATATAAGGTAAATACATCATTTCGTATTTTTAATACTGGAATCTATAGCAGCTGTACAGAGGCCTTGTCATTTAAGAACTAAGAATGTGTGCAGCTAAAGAACAACAGCTACCTAAATTCTGACCAAATTCAAAAATCAAATCGAAGGAAAAAGTTAAAACTTAATCTTATCAATTACTAAGTACTTACCGCATCATGCTTGAATAATTTTGGATACTAAATACTTAAGTCATAGATTACGCTATTGAAAAAATTATTGCTTAACTAGTTTAATTTAGTTTTGACTACCTCGTTGGTCTAGTGGTTGCAAGCGCGACTGCTGAGCGTGGGGTCCTGGGTTCGATTCCCGGGCCGGGCAAAATGTTATTGGGTTTTTTCATTAGGAAATTCTCAGTAGCAGCCCGGAGTCTGGATTTGTGCCCGGTCAATGTCAATAGGCTCGCCCCCTATAACATGGGACTATAACATAACTGGCGAATTGTGGGTGTACTAATTACACCTCTGCCTTCCCCTTCGGGGAAATACAGGCGTGATGTTATGTTATGTTGTTGTTAGTTTAGCTACTTCGAAAATTGCCAAATTTTAATTAGTATAAAGTAGCTAAACTAATTTGCAGCACATCTCAAACTAGTTAGCTATTAGTTGCGTCAGTTTATTAATCGCCTTAATTATGTTATTAGCAGCTATAGTTTGTGCTACTAATAACAAAACTTTTATTTCAGTGTTATGTTTTAAGTGCAACGCTAATTATAGATTTCTGTTCAATGGATAAGCTACGATTTCTCTTATTACTTTTTTGACGTTTTCACAGTAGTAGAAGCCAGATTTCTTTATTGAAGTAAATGCGAGTTTCATTTTAACCCAGTACAGCAAGTAAACGAAGCATTACCCGAAAACATATCTTTGGGCAATGGCACGGTCTAAGTTGCCTTAATCTTAATTACATACATTTAGATTAAGATTACCCGTTTTAACTATTCGTTAGTAATAATGAAGTACGCAAATACCGTTGCTACTAGTTTTGAAAACTTGGTAAAAATAATGTTTTGTTTTTTTCCATTCTCAGTTTGTAGTCGTCGGTTAGAGGGAATTTAGCCATTTCAGGTCTTCGAAATATAATCTTTGTTAGCTATAGTTAAAAAGACGACGACGCCCTTAGAACACATTATTCGTTAGGTTTTGAACTTTATTGGTTGCTGCAATACCATCAGGTTATTTCAAAGTGACTGCATTTATTTATTATAGTTATGTATGTAGTTACAGTATACATAGGTTTAGTAGTAGTAGAGCTCGTTTGTGAAAGAGCTCGTCCGCAGAAGAACTACCACCGTACCTACTTCCCCGCCAAATTGTGATGCTAGTATTGCTGTTTTTCGGTCTGTAGGTTTTTCGGTCGAGTGCCGGTGAAATTACAATCACATGAGACTTTCCATCTTCATGTCTCAGTTTGGCGAACTGACTTGCGGTACCATATAGGCCACAGCCTAGGTGGTATTGCAGTTGTTATGTGCAAAGGTAAACGCTTAACATCAGGTGGGCCTTTAGCTCGTTTCGCCATCCTATAATATATAAATAAAACATATTAATTTGCACCCATTTGTCCAGTTAATTCTTGTCCATCCTAAGGTTGCCTGTAAGAAATCGCGATAAAGGATCGCGATATGGCCGCCATTTAAACACATATTCAATATAATATATTTTAAGGTGTACAATAAATCATAAAGGTACATATAAATAAATGAATAAATTACCTTCAACAAAAATAAAAAAATGCATCATCAGAAAAAAGAAGATAATCTGCATCAGGAACAAAGTCCCAATCTACTGGTGGTCAAGGTTTCACAAAGAGGACTCTCCTAGCCATACGCACTAGGAATTTGAAGAACAAACTATTTAATTCATTTTATTTCACTAACTGTAGCAGTAAATTATAAGAAGCATCCTTGGAAATCGTCGAGTTTCTTGGCTATCAAACCATTGACCGTGACAGCTATCTGCATAAGGAACCCTAAAAAGGAGTGAACCACACATTAACCTTGAATACCTTATTCAAGGTTCATGTGTGCGTTTCTTTATTCTATTATATATTATGTCCTAGCCTAGTTTATTTTTATTTTATTTTTATAACATAATATGGCAAACGAGCATGCGGGTCACCTGATGGTAAGCAATCTCCGCCGCCCATGGACATCCGCAACACCAGGGGAGTCGCCGATGCGTCGCCGACCTTTTAAAAAGACGTATGCTCTTTTCTTGAAGGCTCCCAAGTCAAAGATCATCAGATCTATTATGTTGTATTATTAGATTCCTCTTGTCACTGCGAGTGATACTATGGTAACAAATGTGGCGGATTCTTGTTTCCAAATGCAGTCGATGACTTTTTTGTCTGAAAAAATAAGTCAAGTGCGTTGTCAAGTCAAGTATTAAAATGAAGGACATTCGGAGACGTTTCCGAAAATATATCCCTCACTAAAAGGATAGTAATTAAATAATACATTTCTACAGTCAATAAAATTTCTAAAGTCTAAACGAGATCATCTTGCACATAGGACATGAATAATAATAATAGTTTATTGACATAAATGTACACTTAGAAAGAAAGAAAAATAGTTTATTGTCACAGTTAACGCCGCGCAACATGTAAACAACAGTGATAACCACAAGCAGGTAACTAACAAAGAATTATCTGATTCCTGAAATGAAATAAATAACTACCTTGTTACATATAGAAAGCTGTTTAATTGTCGATTTTTACCCGACGGCCCCGGGAATGTAAGGTGTTTCGGGTGTACGTATACAGAAACTGCATCCATTCTGCTATTTTATAGCTATATAAATTGCAGTTCAAATGTAGATGTAGATGGAGAATTGAGTTTCGACTTGAATTTTTGAGCACCCCGTTTTGTTGACACTATCCATTGAGTTTATTACAGACCTACACTGACTGGTTCAGCATCGATAAGGGTGTGATACAGGGATGTCTGGCGTCACCGTGGCTGTTCAATCTATTCATTGTCAATTGTTTGAAAGTATTGAAAGAGAGTAAAAATGGTTTAGAAATGAATTAGTTACTTGTCAAATGTCTCCTCTATGCCGATGATGAAGTTATCCTTGCATCGTCGGAGGGGGAGTTACAGGAGATGGTAACAATTATGGATGGTGCTTTGAAGAGTAAGGAAATGAAAGTTAAAGCAAAGGAAGAAGTTATGACAGAGTGCAATCTTTTGATAGGTGACGAAAAGGTGGAACAAGTGAAAGAGTTTGTATACCTGGGTTCCATGTTTACGAGAGATGGGAATCATGTGAAGGACATTGAAAGAGTGAGTATTGGTAATCAGGTGAATGGAGCACTACACACCTTCAAGAACAGCCGCAAAGTGTCAGAAAAGGCACGGCTGGCTGTTCACGGGGAGTGTTAGTGCCTACACTTAAGTAGGGTAGTGAAAGTTGGGTATGGCAGAAGAAACATGAAAGCAGAATAAATTCAATAGAAATGAGAGCTTTGAGACGTATGTGTGGAGTAACTTGTAACTTTAAAAGATAAAGTAAGAAATAACGTGATAAGGGAGTGTTGTGGAGTGAAAGAAGATGTGGTGACAAGGATTGAGAAAGGTATACTGAGATGATTAGTACATATAGAGGATGGACGACAGGAGATTGACGAAACAAGTATACGAAGCGAGTGTGGATGGAAGAGTTAGAAGGGGACGACCTTGGCGAGCGTATCACAATCAAATTGCGGACGTTCTCAAAAAATGACCAGGTTAAGAGTACTCTTAACCGACGAGCATGCATGACGAGGTTAATGAACGTAGATGAAGCGAAAGAGATGTGTAAGGTTCGTAGCAGGTGGAAATCCACAGTCTCTGCATAACCCAATGGCAAACAGGCGTGATCATATGTATGTATGTATTTTGAATGTTGAAAATGAAATGATTGGTAAACAAGTTAGACTATTAGGAATTACTTCTACTAGCTACTATAGAAGGATTGTTGATTGATGGGAATACTGTAAGCTACGTTAGAGACTGAACATAATATGAAGTTTTCATAATTTACGAAGCTTAATTGGTAGCTGACTAGTTAACTTGCCAGTTTAGCCTACACATTATGATTTTTTACAGTAATAGTAATACAGGTAAATAGGTACCGTAAACTGCCCTAACTTGGCCCACAAGCCCTACTTTGCCTAGTTATTTTTTGAGTAAACTATAATAGCTATGATTTCCGTACTTGGGGAGCTTTTAAAACTATGACAACGCTAACATTTGGTTCAGTTATAAAGTGTCAGTGCGTGTAAAAATTAAGCTAATGAAAAAAAAGTAAAAAAAAAAAAGTAAAGTAGTAGTAATAGTATGGCAAAGTAGGGCTTGTTGGCAAAGTTAGGGCATTTTACGGTACCAAAAAGATCGTTTACTATTGCAGTTTACTGAAAAACAGCAAAAATACACTCACAAATTTACATAATTACCAAACAGATCGTTTGCTATTGGAGTGCACTGATAGACCCTTGCCAAGCATTGAAATCGACTGATTAATATGAATATGAAAAAAAGTAAAATTATAGTCATACATTTACGTAATTATGAAAAGCATATACTTAAATTCGTGACTTGTCTCAACTTTATAATAATGATCATAGCGTACGAGAACAATCAAAAACATTACATCACGAATATTCTGAATATTAATAGATTTCCCCCTTAAAATTGTCGATTATCTCTTACTTTATTTTTATTACCTTAGTTAGCCCCTAAATGAAAACCTTAGACTATTCGACACATCCATCAGAAATTTTAATTGGATGGGAAACTACCATATTTTATTTAAAGGCACTCGTTACAAACGTGCGCACTGTGCAGTATGAATTATAACGGGCATCGTCTGGTAATAAAAACTGTCGTTCGATATCGGCAAGGCATAAATAAGCGTTGTCGGGTAGCGCTCTGGTACATCGTCGATCCCTGATTAGGCGTGCGTCGCGTGACAAACCCCTATTTGTTCGATCATTGTCTTACCCTGCATCCTCGCGCCATCAAAACAAACTGGAACACACACAAACTGCCAGCTACAACGTTCTGCATTTAGGTATAACAGCTATTCAAATTAATAAAGCGACGGTTATGTACTTGTAATGGCCGGTCTTGTTCTGCTAGTTTGCAACAGAATTGTTGCACGGTATTTTTGGTTCAATTTGATTTTGGGTTTAAGCAGGTAATGGTGTCGATTCTCTTCTTGACGAACTAAACTTATTTTAAACTATCGCTCTCTTTTAGTAATCGTAGATAAAAGAAGGGATGGCAACAATTTTAATGCTGTCAAATTAGTCGGAATTTAAATTTCCATACAAGTTTAGTCGTGATCTCTGAACGCTCTCCACTAAAATACAAAGAAATGTAACACATAAACTTATTTGACAGTTCTAAAATTGTTGCCAACCCTTTCTTGCATCTACTATTAGTAAAAGAGAGCGATAGTTTAAATTAAGTTTAGTTCGTGAACAAGAGAACCGACACCAATATCTGAAAATTTAATTTTTAAAACTAGCTAACTTTATTAACTAGTTAGCACAGACATGGTAAAAAATTTAGACGAAGTGCTGCGAACAATCATAGTGAAGACAACAAAACCGTGCTCCTCCGTGTACATACAAAGCGGCGCACACGTACACGAACACACATGCACCTCAAACCGTGCTTACCGCTTTCAGTACACAATTACAAATGCCGCGGCATCGTCCAGTAAGCATCGCGAAAACAAACATCCTTCAGGTGCATGGTGGGTGCGTGAGCGCTGGTTTGTACACGAAGGAGCACGGTTTTTTTAGCTTCACTATGATTGTTCGCAGCACTTCGTCTACATTTTTTACTATGTCTGTGCTATTTAGTAATTGAATCATTTCTGTAATACTTATTGCCAACAGGATCCAGCAAACATATAAAAAAAAAAAACTGGACAAATAATTACTTATTTATAGGATTTAATTGAAAAACAATGCGAACTTTCATATTATGATTTATTGATATGAAAATTCATTATGGCATAAAAACAAGCAATCAAAACTAGTCGATGTTTTCGCTTGACTGCTACAACAATCTGTAGAAAAAATCGTGAATGCTTGTCTGTACTTCTTTCAGTTCAGAGTCTAGGTCAGTGGCATGGCATGATATGAGTGGCAATGTATGATATGTACCTTGATCATAATTTTATTATTAAATCGTAAAGCAATGTTTTCATAAACAAAACTTCAACACAATCACATGAAACTTTTCATCTTCATGTCTCAGTTTGGTAAACCAACTTGCGGTACCATTTAGGCAACAGCCTAGTTGGTATTGCAGTTGTTATGGGCAAAGGTAACCGCTTAACACCAGATGGGCCTAATTAACTCGCTTCGTCATCCTATACTATATAAAAACCACGGATTTTTATAAACCAGAATCAAAATCAGATTCATTTATTGCTTAACTGCTACATATAGTGCGCATATATCCATTTTTACCTTGGTAGTAAAAATATTTTAGATAATCTGGTCCAATGTTGGGTTTATTTCTCATATTCGGTATACTATTACCATATATCTTAAATAAATCAATCCAAACAAATACAAATAATAATACTTTCAAAGAATGATGAACAGTAATTTGAATTCAGTACAAATTAACAACATCTTCCCAGAAAGGCAACTGAAAACATAATAAGTATACATCATAGATAAGACTAAGTAAGGCCGCTTGTGCAATACACTGAATTTTACGATTCATAGGTCTGATTTTTTCAGGTCCGATGTAGCAGGCCAGTAATTTACGCATGACTTTGTGCACTATTCGTAATTCTACTACCCGTTCTTTTCAGTTTCGCCATATTGCAGCATCCATAATATTACTGACAAATGAATGGCGTAAAATTACAGACCTACAAATTCAGTGTAGTGCACAAGCGGCCTAAGGCTAAGGAAACGGTATTGAATCGACATAAAATATATAGGCAGTAGACGCACGTGCGCTGCGTGGTAATTAAGCACCTTACAGTGCCATCTATCGAGAAAGTAAGTAATTAAATTCAACAAATAAGTATAGAGGAAACCAAATTGTGCGCCTTAAAATTATCTCGAAGACAACACATGAAATATGAATAAAATATAAATATTTCCTCACTCGGTTTCGTCTCGTTAAGTTCCGCTTATGCGCAAAGTTAATGAGCCAGCCCATGACAGAACAGTGCTCAACCGTTGGTGTAACAATTTCTAATTTATTTTATATTGGGTTTTTATTTAATTTATTCAGTGTGAGAGAAGTGGGCAGGTTTCCGATGCTTGTTACGATACGATAATCTCGGCTTACAGGATGTTTGTGGCGATTTAATTGGCACTCGAAATGCTTCGACGTTTTTGCGCCTGCCTTTTATTGCTGGCTAACGAGAAATGAACATAGTTATGTGCAATATACTGTCCCTTGCATGACTCGACTGCTGATGAGTTTGCTATTCAGGTGCGTGTTGGTAATAGTATGTCACGTTTTAATTTTTAATAAAAAGTTAATGTCACTTAGTAGGTTCAATTATTTATTTATTATTTTAGATCAAAGATAGGTTTTGTGTTGGTGTTCTTGTTTTGACAGGAATCTACTCCGCTACAAATAAAAAAGAGGGTACATAACAATCAAACTCATCAACTTATTGTATGTAATAGAGTTAACATAGCCAGGGACATCTTTACGCATGGGCTCGCTGGCCTAAAGGCCCCGAAATCTATGCCCCCCAAGCCCTTGCAATAGCAGACCAATCGATGAACAATAATTATTAACCACTAAAAGATTTACCAGTTTAATGATTTTACAAATTATGAAACATCCAGAAAGGTAAGTAGCACTTGTAACAGTTAAAATTTATATGTATGATTGATAATTAACCCAATTTCTGTTAGAGGGTAACTATCCTGAAGTGCCCAGGGCACATTTTGCTAAAGACGCCCCTGAACATAGCTTTAATATTGTTCTTTTTTTACAATGAGAGTTAACATACCTAGCTTAATCTTGTTTAAATTCCAGTACTTTCGCAGGTCAATTGATACGATTTTCAGTTTCAAGGGTTTTGAGGGTTTTGGGTTTTGAGCTTGTATCTAACCAACAACCATGAAAAATTCCACAACAGGGGGTCTACTCCCGTTCGATGATATTCGACAAATCGTACGATTCATCGCACAATTTGCTACTCCGGTCAACCATCGTTCCCTTATCGCATGCGATGATCGTGTTTTGACGTTTGTTTTTCTCATCTCCGGTAAATTGTATACGACTATGAACCGTAATCTATCTTAATTGTGCCTTTTTTATGTGCCTATCTTTATTATGTAAGTATCAGTCGGAAGGAAAGTTCGTACTTCGTTTGTCGTTCGTAAATCGCGAGTAGACCTACTGGAGCTGTTTTCGGAAGAATTTCTAGATTTTGAATGATTTTCGCGTAGAGGGTTACTCTGCCTGATGGCTTTTCCCCAAGTATGTTGAGGTTGACATTCATTCTGTTGGCAATACATATATCATCATCATTTCAGCCGAAAAACATCCACTGCTGGACACAGGCCTCCCCCAAACATCACCACAACGACCGGTCCTAAGCTTTCCTTATCCAGCGGATTCCCGCGACATTCACCAGATCGTCGGTCCACCTTGTAAGGGGGCCTGCCCACGCTGCACCTTCCAGTACGCGGTCGCCACTCCAGAAATTAATGGCCCCATCGGCCATCCGTTCTGTGAGCAATGTGCCTCGCCCACTGCCACTTAAGTTTGGCGATTCTTCGGGCTATGTCGGTTACCTTTGTTCTTCTGCGAATTTTCTCATTTCTGATTCGATCACGCAGGGACACTCCGAGCATAACCCTCTCCATTGAGTGACTTTAAGCCTTCTTATCAGGCCCATTGTGAGCTACCACGTTTCAGTGCCGTTAGTAATTACTGGAAACACAAACTGTTCAAAGACTTTCGTCTTGAGAAAAAAATTAAAATATTATAATATACAACGTGTAACCGGTGTAACAGAATAAACGCAACACCAGAAAGTAGTCTAGAAGTTCAGAATCACTAGGAGAATCGATTGGTATGGTTTTTATACCATGTTACTTTTTACCCAACTTTTTTCCCATGATTAATTTTAGGTACCTACCTACTAAGGATAAATAAGTGTATCAGTGGTTCCCGAGTAGGTCCCTGAGGTCCAGGAAGAACAGCAAAATGGGTTTCCACATTTCAGGCATCCCTAAAAGGCATCCTGAAGCTAAAAACTAAGTAGTTTTGTGATTTTGAAAGAAAAAACATCAACAGGTAGTATTCAAAATATACACCCCAATCTGAGGTCTTGCGTTTATTCTGTTACACGTTGTATATTCTTGATTACAATGAAATTTCAGTTTGCTTTATACGACACAACTAAGACTGTTGTCTAACCTTTGCAATACGACTAATCGGAATAGTAGTATCACAAGGTTGGATGGCTTATTTGATTTTTGGATGTGTGTCTGAGAATAACGAATAGTGTTGCCAAAGTCCTTGTCTTGCAGTCTTGCGAAAATTCAAGATCGCTGAAGACTACAAGACTAAGACCTTGGGCGATACTACCCGCAGTCATTATAGAAAAGTGGTTAGCAACCGCAGATCATGTCCTATCGCTTCCTTGGCTCATTTTCGAATCACAACATCGATGGCTATTATTTTTGCTATTTTTGTTGTGTAGTAGCTGGGAGGGACTGGATGTGGAAAGTGGTGGGCCTAGTGTTGTGGTACCATTTGGGAGTGGGCCAAAGTCTTGGTCTTGCAGTCTTGCGGTCTTACAAAATTTGTCTTGCAAAATTGCAAGATCCCAAGGCTGCATAACCAAGAGTTTGGGCAACACTACTAACGATCTATCTGCGACTTTTCCGTACTATACAGGTGTTGGAAATTGAAACTTAAAAGTTTAAATATAATTAGGCCTTGAATTCAGAGGAAATTGACTTCAAACTTGTAAAGGAGTGTGTCCAGCTATTGAACTTATTAAGAGTGGCAAACTCGGTGGCACTAGGATGATAGGTACCTGGACACTGTGGCATTAAGGGCAACGAAACCGCTGATGAACTGGCTAGAGCTGGTGCTGGAAGCCCCACTGTGGGCCCGGAGCCAATCTGCGGCATTCCTAAATTCACCACCACAGCCTACCTTAAAAACTGGGGAGCTGACCAAAGTGTTAGCCTTTGGGAAAAATCCCCAGGCAAAGAACACTCAAAAGCGCTTCTAGTAGACTTCAAGAAAAGGTTTACGAAAGAAGCGCTTTCTTTGAACAGGAACCACATAAAAATCCTGAGAAGAACCCTTACTGGCCACTGTAATAAACACCTACACAGGATGGGTCTCAGTGATACCAAAGATTGCAGGTTTTGTCGCGAAAAGGATGAGACGCCCATTCATATCCTATGCGAATGTGATGCAGTGCACCACATAAGAAGCCAGCATGTTGGAGGTCTTGTCATCTCAACGCAGGAGATCAAATCCTCCTCCCCCAGAGTCATAGTCGTCTTCATGATTGACTTGCAGCTTTGGGAAGTGCTGTAATGCTGCAAGAGGCATCGAAAGATCGTCGTCGTAGAGGTCGAAGTGGCTTAGGGGCGTTCAAAACCCTACGTCTTTCCTCAAATAATAATAGATCCTAGATGCAATTAATATACGCAATAGAAACACAATCGTAAAAAAATTACAATTAACATGAAATTCATTTCCTAATTTTTTTTATGATTGGGTAACAATATTACATAAACTCCATTAAGCATTTTTTATACGCGGACGACGCTAAGAAAAGATTGAAACACTTCATTTTAATTAAACCTATAATTTCGACAGAATTTTAACACACCAGATATATTCCTATTGTTATTATTTTATTTGTGACATTACGACAATGACTACCGTCACATGAGATTTGTTGCGTAATCGCGGCTTTTTGTCTTACTATGGGTGTGAATGTGTGCGTGCCAGCCCGTACTTTTAAGCGAGTCGTCTTACGGTGCTTCACTTTTTGTTTAACGAGATTCCGTCCGCCTTCTTTATTCGTACAAGTTTTTACATTATTATTATATTCTATTGTAGATGAGCCATTAAAATAAAAACAATATGGGTTTTAAAAACAATAAAAAAAGCCATTACGACTACTTATTTTTACTAACAAATACTTAACACGTAGGAATCTGTAATTGTTATGAGTTGCAAAAAACTAACTTTTAAATGTTCTAGTGTTCTATCAGAATTACACAAATTAATTATTTGGTATTCCATACGTTTTGAGGTTTCTTTTTTGTTGGATACACTGTTGTATACATATTATATCTATTATAGCTCAGGCATCACATAAATGGCAGATAAAAGGTAACTGTTTGCTTTCGCAAACGTCAGCTTACCTTGCACTAGACTACTAATCGGTCCGGCAAATCACACTAATATAATAAATGCGAAAGTAGCTCTATATGTCTGTCTGTTTGCCACCTTTTCAAGACTAAACCTCTAAGCCGATCATAATGAAATTCGGCAAAGAGGTAGCCTGGGAACTTGAAAAGGACTAGGGCTAATTCTTATCCAGGAAAGATAAACAAAACGTTGGTCTAACGCAAGCCCATTAGATATAAAATAAATAAAAAAACAGTTTCCAAAGGACGTGCGATGACGTCTTTTTGTGTTAAACAGTCAGCTTTGGAGGTGAAAGATGGTTTAACCTTCTTTACCAGGAGTTCACCAGTTAGAAGAGCTCCTTTTTAAAGCTCATCCGGGGAAGTACTACCACCGTACCTATTTCTGCCGCCAAACATTGATGCCAGCATTACTGTGTTCCGGTGCGAACAGAAATACCGAAGAAAAAAGATAAGAGAGAAGTACCGGAGAAATTACAATCACGTGAGACTTTCCATCTTCATGTCTCAGTTTGGTGAACGCAATTTGCAGTACCTACCATTTAGGCAACAGCCTAGGTGGTATTGCAGAATTTGCAGTTATTATAATCAAAGGTGGCCGCTTAACATCTATAGCATGAGTTTTTGAGCTATCGTATAGTTAACGTTATCGTGTAGTTATTGTCAAATTTTACACGATGAATTTAACTGATACCCCTTTCTAATGCTCGGGGCTCAAGTGGGCCTTTAGCTTATTTCTCCATCCTCTATCATAATAAACTAAAAACCGGCCAAGTGCGAGTCGGACTCGCAAAGTAAGGGTTCCGTACCTCTCAACGACCTGATACCCCATAAAAACGGATTTAATTTACGAGAGTTTATCAAAAGACATCAACGCACAGTGCGCGAAATATGAATTTTTGCATGTCTTTCTTACGCAGTTACCACCACATATGTCAATGTTTGTCTTATTTTTAGTATTTGTTAATAAACTACATAATATGCACTATAATCTGACCAAGTTTGACCCTGGTATATATTACCGTTTTGAAGATAGAGCAGGAACAAAAACGTTGAAGCAAATGCATGTTTTTTGAGGTTTCTTGTATGGGGACCCCCATTGGTTTTAGACTTTTTTTTGTTTTTAGTATTTGTCCTGATACACCTCATAGCGACACAATTTCTGAGAAAATTTCAACCGGTTATCTGTTACCGTTCAAAAGATACAGCCCTGTGACAGACAGACGGACGGACAGCGTAGCAAGAGTAATAGGGTCCCGTTTGGCACCCTTCGGGTACGGAACCCTAAAAAGGGAGTTGACTTTATGTAATCAATTTTTAGGAGATCCTAAAAATTTATTTTTGTTATTAATTTATTATTTATTTATTTATTTTCTTGTCCTAGACTGCAGGACATAAACCGTTGATGATACATGTTAGCAAAAAGTCACACTAAAACATCACATATTTACACAAAGTACCTATGTAATGTTCATAAAACTTTATGAAAACTATAAAACTCAGGTTATAGTCCTAATATGATAGTTATAAATGCTATAAAAAGTGTTCATTAACTCTTTAATTTATTTTAACGGTTAAATTGTATATTAATTATAGTGTATCGTGTTTGTTTTTGAGCGAGAATGTTATTATCAAGTAGAAATGTTTATTTTCATTTTATATAGCTCACATACAATACATATGCACACGCGTAGGTATCAACATCCATATAACTCGTTAACAAAATATGCATGCATAACATGTACTTTTAAAACGTTTTGAATTAATAATAACACAAGTTAAACCGGATTACTTTATATACACTCGTATCGTAAAATTAGAATTATGCACTCAAAAGTAATGTCATAATGACGGACTTTATGCACATGCACCTGTAATGAATTTACAAAATTTCATTACGATACAGTTTGCTGAACAAAATAATGCTATATATATTTTTTTTCATTATAGTACACTTCAGCCCAACCAAGGAGTTTTCAATGCCATTTCGGCCCAACCAAGGAGTTTTCATCCAATTTTTTTTTAGCAGTTGTACAGTTTAGCGCAAAAGAGTACACAAAATGCAGGGCGCTACTAGTCATACATTGAAAAATTTAACCTTTTAAAATCCCATTTTTGGCAGAACTTTGGATTGCCATATTGCTTTTAATTATATTTAAGTTCATTGTTCACAGAACAGAAGGCCGATGGGGCAGTAAAGTTCTGGAGTGGCGACCGCGTACTGGAAGGCGCAGCGTGGGTAGGCCCCACACAAGGTGGACCGACGACCTGGTGAAGGTCGCGGGAATCCGCTGGATGCGGAAAGCGCAGGACCGGTCGTTGTGGCGATTCTTGGGGGAGGCCTATGTCCAGCAGTGGACGTCTTTCGGCTGAAATGATGATGATGTTATTTAAGTGTTTACAGGCATATTTTTTGGATGTTAAAACACAGATTGACGAAATCCTGACAAAGATAGAAAATTAGTTCCGATTATAATGTTTTTGCCAGACCATATTTTATTATCTGTGACGACGCGCGATAGGACGCGTGCGCGCGCCCTGGCCTACTGGATTTGGTCGTCATTACTTGTGAATTTATTGTGATTGTTTAATTTATTATTATGTTTTAGTTAGTCTAAAGATTCTGGGCAAAACTACTAGGCAGTGATACTGAACTATGGAGATTATTAAATAAAACACTCGTGTTTTAATAACCCCTGCTATGCAACAGTTTATAAACTACTATAAAATGGTTTTCCTGACGTTTCGAAAGCTTTGCAGCGTAGCGTTCGTGGTCACAGAAAGACTAAGATGATAAGTGTCTACAGATATTTAAAAAAATGATTTTAACCTACCGTACAATTTTCAATTATTAAAATCGTTTCGTTGCACGCAGTAGTCACTCACAGCATCAATTCACTATGTTTTACAGTGTAACGTGCTGTTTGGGACTTGATTATTTTTAGAACTGGATTCCAAACACCACCTATTATTACCTGGGTTGGCTACCACCTGTTTGGAACCCAGTTCTAAAAATGTTTTTAGAGCAGGAAAATATTTTTTGAAAAACTTTTTTTTTTTCTAGTTTTCTTGTACCCCCTTTGGTTTTATATTTAGTATTTGTTATGATAGAAGCCATCAATAGACATATTCTGTGAAAATTTCAAGTGACCATCTATTATGGTTACAAAGCCCTGTGAATATAGCCCTGTTATAGACGGACGGACAAGTGGACGGAAAGACGGCGCCCGCGTAGGCATAGTAATAAGGTCTCGTTGGCACACTTTGTTTACGGAACCTAAAAAATCACCTTAGTAGTTTATAACAAATAAAATTTAATTACATATTGAGGATAATAATATGTACAAACAACCTTTACGGTTAATAAGGTATACGCTTATAAGTAAATAATTGTATTTGGTCGAAGCTTGGCAGCACGACTATTATTAATTAGTTTTATATCTTGTGATATTTTAGATCTAATCACAGAATAAGGCGCAGGCAAAAGCCTGCTGAATCAGATCTTGAATCAATATCCAATAACAGAGCAATAACCCTGCAATACCAATAGTAAAACCGGCCAAGAGCATGTCGGGCCATGCTCAGTATTATAGGGTTCCTTAAGTAGGTTAATGACAAACGAATCAAATCGAATATTAATCATGGCTATACTTTTTAGTTTTTGCAATAATCGGCAGCATTCGCGACTCAGAGCGTGTTGTTAGTAGCGCCATCTAGCGATAAATTCAAAAGATAACACAAAGTTACTTTTTGTGATTTTTTCAAATAGAAAGTAGCTAAAGGAGCATTATTTGCTAAGATCATTTTTCTCTAAGGTCAATGACCTTTGAACTAGGACGTTTTAAGTATTTTTCAGTTTTCTCTCTATAACTCAAAAAATTATAATCACATTATACTCGAAATAATTTTAAAAGAGAGTTTTTACAAAGGTCTATCAATGTGGAAGATTATAAGTTTCTACATTGCATAGTTTAGAAATGGCAGGGGGGGGGACACATTGCAAGCCACTTTGGCGGGCTATATTTCGCAGATGGTCCACCTGATAAAAAAGTGGTGTATGAAACATTACCTTCATTTTAGTAGACCTATTCAATGATATCCCACACGAGGGGGTGCAGCGAAAAAAAATTTTTTTTCTCCATTTCACATGTGTGGACGCCACCCCTAAAATACGCAAAAACGAATCTTTTATTCTTTTAAAATTGAGATCTATATGTAGACTATTTTTTAACAAAATTTCATTTACTTATGTTTATAACTGTAGAAGTTATTAAGCTGTAAAGGATTAGGACAGACGGACAGACGGACAGACGGACAGACGGACGGACATGACGAAACTATAAGGGTTCCTTGTAGGACTTCGGAACCCTAATAAAGGCGACAGAACCGTTTGATAAAAGTGATTGTGTCGAGTCAAAAGCAGGAATAATAAACCTTGCAGCATTTACTTGAAAACAGCAAATATCTCGATGTCCTCAACAATGACGAATCCACATGGAAAAATTATTACCTAAGCTAAATATCTCTTCATTGTGATTGAAAGACTCGGACAAAAATAGACTGAAATGATTATAGTCAGACTAATGAATTTTGCAGTGAATTTCTCAGCAGATTTATGCAACGTGAAAAGCCGGCTGTTTTGTACAATATATAGATTGATGAACAGCCAGTTTTTCACATTAATAATTTCTGAGATCGGCTTAGAAAGTATCAATAATGCAGCAACTATAATTTGCAGCAAATTCGTATCCTATAACTATTATAAAACAGTAAATGTCTGTATGTTTGTTTGTTCAAGCATCACGCAAAAACTACCGGACGGATTTTGATGAAACTTTTGGTGTTTAAAAGCTCATGGTTAGACTTAAGAACTGGTATATATTTTATGACGTTGACCCCCATCTGGTTAGACTCGAAGCCGAGCCAATTGTCATAATTGGGAAAAGGCTCGCAAAAAGAAAGATGTATTTTATGAAATGAAAAAAAAAACGGTTCCTGTGGGAAGTGTGGGATGAATTGAAGAATGACGGAAGCGTAGCCGCGAGCATAGTCTAGTTATTTTATATTAATTTTTTTGTTATTATCGTATATTTCGTATGGCTTATTCGTAGCCACGTAGCCACGTAGACGAGGAGCTACGAGGAGCTACGTGGCTACGAATAGGCCACCGCTATTCTTTTCGTTGTTAGTTCCGGTCTCCAGTTTGTAAGTCTGTCACGTCAGGTCTTCAGAGTGAGGGTAGCTCAGCTAGTATTGTAAGAGGTGCAGCCTGGAGACAGCAGAAGCTCGAAGGCTCGAAGGCACGGTGAACACGGAGAGTCGAAGGTACGGGGGCACGTAGACACGGAGGTACGGAACATGGAGGTATGGAGGCACAGAGGGTTGGAGGCACAGAGGGTTGGAGGAGTGGGTAGGTAAAGCTGCGACGATGCGACGGTGAGCTGCTGTTGAGATAATCCAGCGAGCTCAATCAGGAAATAGATAGCAGATCAGGCGAGGCAGGTAGGTAGACACAAACACAATAAAATACAAGCAGGAACGGTTTTGGAAAACTGTATCGCACTCAACTGGTAAACTGTATACATTGACTATTGACTGATTTGCAATAAAATAATATAATGGTTACAAAACACAGTCTCAGATACATGAGTGTTTCAACGAACAATATAGAACGATTTAAATCGTGGAAAAAAAAAACGTTAGATTTCGTTTCGCATGCGTAAAATGCGTTAAAAATTATAAATAATTGGACAATATAGAACTCACAACTTTTTTTTAAATTAGCCATTTTTGAAAATAATTTTGAATTTGGTTTGTTGAAGTATAATAGTGGCCAGCAATGATATTTAAAAGTATTGATATGCCATACCCTAAAAAAACGAACGAAAAAAATGTTCCGTACGCAGCGGCAGCACAATACACATAAATGAATACAAAGTAAGTTCGCGTCATAATTAGAACACTTTCTGTGCCTTCGTCTGTGACATTTTTTTTGTCACCGGTCACTCTCGCCAGCTTACTTGACACGGATTAATAGTTAAAACGTTCTAATTAGGACGTTTTCGAGTCTTCACTTGCGAGTGCAAGTAACATACGTGGGACACTCAGAAAGTTTTGCGAAACTAAAAAAAATTGTTCTATACGTACATATATTTTTATCAAATCTTTTCAAAGTACTTTCCACCAGCCTCTATACAAAGATTCATGCGCCTAAACCAGTTTTCAAAACACTTTTTCCAGTCCGCCGCAGACAGCGTCAGTCGTCGTTTACAGCCTGCTCGAACGCAGCCAGCGCATCTTCCGGCGACGAAAATTGTATCCCTTTGAGCTGATTTTTTATTTTTGGGAATAAAAAGAAGTCACACGGTGCTAGATCAGGGCTGTAAGGAGGGTGACCCAGGAGTTTGACTGGCGTGCTGTCCAGGAAGTCCCTCGTTTTGAGTGCGGTGTGCGCAGGTGCATTGTCGTGGTGGAGCAGTAGCCCGCGGAGCCCTGTGTTTGGTCGCTTGTTGCTTATAACAGAGAAAACTTCTGGCAAACATTTGGTAGTATACCATTCGGCATTAATGCTTCTTTGATCCCGTAAGGGAATTGATACCAAGTGGCCAGTCAAATTAAAAAAGCTAGCGATCAAAATCTTATCCCCGCTTCTAGATCGCTTCACTTTGGTAGGCGTTGGCTCATTTTGAAACACCCAAACAGTCGACTGGCGCTTGGTTTCTGGGTCGTATTGATAAATCCAGGACTCATCACCTGTAACGATGTCGTAAACACGCCGAGACGAGCCTGCTTCAAATTTGTTAAGCATATCACGGCACCATTCCACCCGGGCCTGCTTCTGAGCATCGGTGAGGTTGTGCGGCACCCAGCGTGATACTATCCTCCTCACGCGAAGATGGCTGTGTAGAATCTCGTGAACGCTTCCCGATCCAATCTTCAATATGTGTTGAATCTCCTGATATGTAATTCGCCTATTGTCTTGGATTAAATTTTTCACTGCTAGCACGTTTTCTTCGGTAACAGCCGTCAAAGGGCGACCGCTTCTTTCGTCATCCCCCAAAGTTGGTCGACCGCGCTTGAATTCGTTATACCAACGATACACGGTTGCCTTGGAAGGGCCTTCATCCATGAATGCCATTTGAAGTCTATCGTACGATTCATCCGGTTTCAGGCGACACTTGAAATCGTATAAAATCATAGCTCTAAAATGTTCCCGGCGCAGATCCATATTTCAGTGAGACACAATACTTTGAATTAACTCGCAAAAAATGTGGAGGGAAATTTTGAAATTGGAACTTACTTATTTTTACTTATAAATAATCATATTTTCGAAAAACATTATAACTGGCCAGTCTCCCATATATAAAAACTTTTTTTCGCAATACTTTCTGAGGGGCCTGGTATCTGTACTTTTATATCATTGGTGGCCAGGAAATCCAAATAGGGTGAGCAGCGTAAGGAGTCCAGCCTCGTTACAAGTCTAGTAATTTAAGACAGGACCGTGATCTCTGTTCATTCTTTAATGTGTGTAGAGACAAAGACCTACACAGTGTATGTGATTCAAATCAGGTTCGTGTTAATAAAAGAATGTAATAAAATAAAAAAAATCATACAGATCGGATATTGGACCGAACTTCCGGTTTCGGTAAGTTTCGGCGCTAAATTCGAGTTTCGGTTTCGGTTTCGACAGCAAACCTGTCAAAAGTAGATAGATAGATAGATAAAACGTTTATTTAGTACAAAAACAAGACACAGGACATACAAGTAAAAAGACAATAAAAAGTGTAATATGTGTCTCAGTATTTTACCAAATGGTTGTCCAGCTCAGCATGTGCCAGGTATTATACCGACGACCGAAACTAATAGAGAGTTTAGTTAGTGAGTTTTAGTGCTGCCTTCGGTGGCCATCTGTATAATGCATATACATTATGTATATGTGGCATATGGTAAAGACCTCCTCAAGCTTTTCCATTATTTTTTTTTCCATTGCCTCTGTTGTCCAATTATTTTTAACTTTTGCAATAACGTTGCTCCACCTTGCTTTAGGCTTGCCGCCTCCTGGCTCCCGATGGGTTACGCTAATGATGGGTTGGTGTGACTGTTTTGGTCCATTTTTCTTCATGCAGCCTCGCAATACCAGGCCCCTCAGAAAGTATTGCGAAAAAAAGTTTTTATATATGGGAGACTGGCCAGTTATAATGTTTTTCGAAAATATGATTATTTATAAGTAAAAATAAGTAAGTTCCAATTTCAAAATTTCCCTCCACATTTTTTGCGAGTTAATTCAAAGTATTGTGTCTCACTGAAATATGGATCTGCGCCGGGAACATTTTAGAGCTATGATTTTATACGATTTCAAGTGTCGCCTGAAACCGGATGAATCGTACGATAGACTTCAAATGGCATTCATGGATGAAGGCCCTTCCAAGGCAACCGTGTATCGTTGGTATAACGAATTCAAGCGCGGTCGACCAACTTTGGGGGATGACGAAAGAAGCGGTCGCCCTTTGACGGCTGTTACCGAAGAAAACGTGCTAGCAGTGAAAAATTTAATCCAAGACAATTACATATCAGGAGATTCAACACATATTGAAGATTGGATCGGGAAGCGTTCACGAGATTCTACACAGCCATCTTCGCGTGAGGAGGATAGTATCACGCTGGGTGCCGCACAACCTCACCGATGCTCAGAAGCAGGCCCGGGTGGAATGGTGCCGTGATATGCTTAAAAAATTTGAAGCAGGCTCGTCTCGGCGTGTTTACGACATCGTTACAGGTGATGAGTCCTGGATTTATCAATACGACCCAGAAACCAAGCGCCAGTCGACTGTTTGGGTGTTTCAAAATGAGCCAACGCCTACCAAAGTGAAGCGATCTAGAAGCGGGGGTAAGATTTTGATCGCTAGCTTTTTTAATTTGACTGGCCACTTGGTATCAATTCCCTTACGGGATCAAAGAAGCATTAATGCCGAATGGTATACTACCAAATGTTTGCCAGAAGTTTTCTCTGTTATAAGCAACAAGCGACCAAACACAGGGCTCCGCGGGCTACTGCTCCACCACGACAATGCATCTGCGCACACCGCACTCAAAACGAGGGACTTCCTGGACAGCACGCCAGTCAAACTCCTGGGTCACCCTCCTTACAGCCCTGATCTAGCACCGTGTGACTTCTTTTTATTCCCAAAAATAAAAAATCAGCTCAAAGGGATACAATTTTCGTCGCCGGAAGATGCGCTGGCTGCGTTCGAGCAGGCTGTAAACGACGACTGACGCTGTCTGCGGCGGACTGGAAAAAGTGTTTTGAAAACTGGTTTAGGCGCATGAATCTTTGTATAGAGGCTGGTGGAAAGTACTTTGAAAAGATTTGATAAAAATATATGTACGTATAGAACAATTTTTTTTAGTTTCGCAAAACTTTCTGAGTGTCCCACGTATGTCCAGCCTATCTCCATTTCAGTCTATGTGCCTGCTCTAGGACGTCTATTAGGTGCTCCAAACATCGACGTTCCTTATCTTTTCAGTCCGTCCTTTTTTAACCGACTTCAAAATAAGGAGGAAGTTCTCTTTATAAACTGATTTGAAAAAATATTTTTATATTTGAAAGGATATATATACAAATTGGTCCCATTTTAATCAAAATCCAGTTCTGATAATGGGATCTATGTGGAATTAAGGGGACTCCTCAAATATTATAGGCATACATATAGCGATTTTGGCATTTTCATCAACAAGTCAAGCATTTGCATTCAGAAAGTACCATTTGGTGAAGATAAAGAAGGGAACTCTTCAATGGATGACGGTATTGCAATCCGGGATTGCAGTAATCGCTTTTTTTTCTATTGCTAATGCCACTCAAAATAGAAAAAAAAACCGTCTTCAAAAAGAATGAAATAATTTGTGAGAAGAAGTTTAGGAAGTCGGTGGCAATTTTTTCTTAAATCGAACCGAATCAAAGGCACCTCCTGCCTAAACTGTTGCTGTTTTATTATTTTTGAAGTCCGTTTTTACTTTTTTAAAGTATTTTTTTTATACTTCTCTCTATTCCTGGCTGACTTATTTATGCCTATCTTTCCTATCACTTTTCTGGTAAAGTTATGTAGGTATGTTATACAATATATTATAACGGCTAAATCTGTCATCAGCTACAGTATTTTAATTCAGCATCTCCGTCTACTTATATTGAATTCATATGTGAATTACTCACTGGCTGGGTACTAAAATTAGTCATTTGTCGGGCAGAACAAAGCTTTTAACTTCGCCGCTTGGTAAACTAGTGACTGTTTGCGGTTTCATCCATATTGTTAAGTGAATTGTATTAGTGCAGTTGTTTTTGACTGAATAGTTAGAATAGTTTACTAGATGATACTTAAAAATGCTTATTAAATCAAGCTTTTCAACACGCTTATCAATCGAATACAACAAATTCATGATACAAAGTATGTAACAAAAACCCAACGCATTTGGAAAAACTCTTCAATAAAAATAATGAAATTAAATATTAAATAATTATTAATTGTAAATTGAAAGTGATTATATCAATCAAAACACACTCACTCGGTGATTATATTAATAAAAATAATCAAATTAAATATTAAATCATTATTAATTGTAATAATTTTTATTGAAGAGTTTTTCGAAATGAGTTTTTTCCTTACGTATGAATATCGATTCTAATAACGTAGCTCACAGGAACAACAGGGTTTTTGTAACATAATGTATGTACATATTAACATCCTCAAGTGATTTTTTTTAACTGGCGCTGTATTTCTTGTATTCTACTAATGTAATGTTAAGTGTTAGTAACACGAGTTCAATTAAAGCCAGTCCAGTAATTCCAACGTAGTAAGGCATCTACAAAACGAAACAAACGAAAGACTCGATTCATGGACGCTAATATACCTCTTCAGATTAGCTCCTACTAAAGTAGGTACTCATGCCTGTGATATTTTTTTAACAACTACTTCCGTATCGACATGACCAGATTACAGACTCAGTAATTAATATTTTAGTTGAATTTGAAACGCGTCATATTTAATAAAGTGTGTTGTTGATAGAGTGAGTACGTCGATGACGTAGTAATAGCTTGGCGTGAGAACCGCGCCAGGCATTCAGGGTGGTAGACGTGGTAGTGAAGTGTGGTTGTACGTTATGACGTATTATCTTACGTCTTAAAAATGCCTGGATAAGCCACTTATAATAATACTAGAGCACCCAGTTCAAAGATTCACTTGGAAATTCCGATTAAATTATTTATTATCATTATTTTGAAACAGTCCAACTGTTATACTGATCGTACTTTGAACAGTTTTGCTTCCTTCATGGAATATATCCGAAAGCCTTCTGATGGATTGTGTTGCCAAACTAAGTTTATAAGGAATGTCGGCAACGTTCAGGGGACCAACGAACAAATAATATTTACGAGGACAAGTCATAATCATTTGTCAATAAAATTTAAAATGTCGCTACTACTAATATCCGGTTATTTACCCAGGGTTAACGCTGGCAACAAAGAACGCTGTTAAAATTTATCTCTAAAAACTTCCGGTACCAACAATCGAACATAAATCCATTCATATGTTTTTTAAAACGCCCATGACAATAGCGCGACGAATCGAAACGCAAACAAATCAACGTCACCTTTAGGCGACGCAAACAGATTAAACTTGGACAAAGCAAGCATTGACCCTTTGCATTAGGACGCGAAATCAAAAATTATAGGGCAGCCAACCCGCGCACATAATTCAAGAATCATTCTCGTCCATATTCGACGATCCTCGGACAATGGGTCGGACAACACACAGTTAAACGCCGCAAATGCCGTAAGCGGCTATAAATCATTGACATAGCGGAAGTGCGTAGCCTACCAGTGGTGAGAGAACCCCAGCAATAACGGTTGCGCGGCCGTCTCCGGCATTTTCAGCGTTATAGATAAATTAAATGCCAACACATCCAGTCGGGGCAAGCGCAGCGGAGGCGCGCTAGGAATGTCCAAATAAATTTTTTGATAAACGCACCGGAAGCTGGACCTATTACGTGACACTGTCCCCGTTCCTTCCTTATCCTTCTCGGTTATTGTTTTTCTCGACTGGTATTTGAGGAATTTTAAGCTTTTATTCAAACAAGCATATGGGAAGCGCGGCTCTTTGAATCGATTTAGAGATTGTAATCAATAAACTGTAATAGGTCAGTTTTGTGTCGGAATTAATCAAGCGTCAAAGGACTGGGTATAATTGAGCGCCAAAGGCTGCGGGTATGTCGTATATCTCACTAATTAATGGATTCGCTAGAAATGTTTTTGTCACAAAAGATACCGCTTAACCGCACAAAAAACATCTCAAAACTTTTTTGTATTCAGATACACAACAATATTACCCTTTTTCGGATTCTAGAGCATGTGTCGTTTATGCCGCAATGTGGATCAACACAAAGACAGAAACCGCCTTCATTAAAATTATTGACCGCAAATCGGAAAGACGGAATTGGTGCGTGCGTGTTTGATATAAAGAAATATTAATATTCCCGCGGCCATAAACAAGCGTTTGACGATAATAACTCGAACGCATAAAACAAAGCTTTATCTGTGATCGAAAGGCAGCCCCCGGAGAGTTTAGTGTGAAATGTGTTCTAAAAGACACCGTTTAGTAGCGTAATGCGCGTGACTGTCGTACAAATTATGCATTTTCGAGACAAGTCGATTTTATTGCCACGGAAGTGACGTCAATAAAGCACAATGTACAGCCGTTTAATGTTCTCGTATAATAATTTTTGATCGGCTTCGTTCACGATATGCATCATGCTCTGACACGGAACATGGCACACGTGCCCGTTGACAAACATCATATGCTGGAATAGTCACTGCTGACTGACGCACTTGTACATTACAAGATTTTGTTCTTAAAATCTTATAAGTACTTACCTATTTTTTAATATTACCCTCTCGACTCTAATAACGTACAAACACTCAAGCAAGCTACCTACTTCAGTTTTCCTAGAATGATTGAATTAATTAATTTGGACCGTTTTAACACTCAAAAAGAATGATGACCCATACATGAATTATGAATAAAAATGAACAGGTGGGCACATATTTAAGTAGCTCTCCTTAACCGCAGTATCAACAAATAAGCATCGTTCATTACTTGAGTAAGTACAGTTATTAATAATATTGTCTGGAAGTAAATAGTAGTAAATATAATACTTGAATTACGAAAACCGCTCTTACTGCTTACGAAACAAAGACGGCGTCATGGTTAAACGGTTACCACTGACGTGTTGTCGACTCAGTGTTGCTAGGTCCGATTTTCAAAATCCGGGTGACTTATTATTAAAAAAAAGCGGGAGATGTATTGAGGAAAAATTGAAAAAATCGGGAGATGATGTTTTTCGACAAAAATCTAAGTTTTTGAAGTAATCATGGTATTATATTTTGCCACCATTCCAGCTGTAATATAAAATCAAAGCAATTTTGTACATTTTACTGCCCTGTGTAATGAAAACATTTGAATGTGTTTAGTGAACATACGATACACTGGGAGTGACGGAAATATTCAGGGCAGCAACTTATCCGTCTGTTTCATTTTACGCAGTTTTTTTTGCCAGGTTTTGATCTTAAAAAAATTCGGGAGTGTTTTGTCAAAAATTGGGAGATAGGGAGATTTGTAGAAAAATCTGTGAATCTCCCGGAAAATCGGGAGACCTGGCAACAGTGTGTCGACTGTAGAAATATGTATTGAATAAATATAATATACAACTGAAAGCAAAATTGGTAAATAGTCATGTTGACCGTCTTGTGTAATAAACAGCGAGTTTAAATTATAGACAAAGAAAGTAATGCAAATACAATATATAGATCTTAGAAAGATCTCCTCGCTTGTGTACAATTTATCGATATTATTATTTTAAACTGCGACATAATTCATAGCTGTAAAACGCGCCTCGAAACATCATAACGCCCCAAATATAAATGGTGTGTGACGCCCAAACGTTCCGAGCGCCCTAAGAGATTCGGTACCAACTCAAAAAATGATATACTCCATACCTTATATTGAACGAGAAATAAATCGTATACTTCCTTTAAGTGCCAATAAAAGTTGGAGTAAATCATAAAAGTATCACTCCTCGAGAAATGTCTATAACAAGTGTGTTATTGCGGAATAATTCAGTAGCGACGGAGGGTGGTTTGAAGGATGGCTCCCTCTAGATCCAGCCGGCGTACTTCGACCTGGAATTCCCGATGCTCTATCAAAGCCTTCAATTATTTATCGGACCCATGTCTACTTTTCATTTTACTCCTTTCTCCGGCAAGGCTTTCAGGGCCGGGAAATAAACATGTCACACTATTGGGAATACGTTTTACATGAATAGTGGTCTTGTGACTATAAACTGTATCGGTTACGGTTCTACCGCTGACAGTGATGTATGGCGCCTGCTCATATTAATTATTAAATTGGGACTAGCATTCATGTTATTTGTTGAATAAGCAATAACAGGATGGATTTCAGATTCGCACCTTTGAGAATTTCCATACATGTTGATTAACGAAGTTCGTTGCATAAATACTTAACATCACGTCTATGAGGCCCAACGGGTTAAATGGTGAAGATTTTTGCCAAAGTGCAAATCTAAATCGAAATAAATGTATAAATATAAACTAAGTACGCTTAAGTCTTACGACCCTACTAAGAGCTAAGTGGCGCCCCCACCTTTTCAGCCGAAAGACGTCCACTGCTGGACATAGGCCTCCTCCAAAAAGGGGGGAAATGCCATAATCGCCACGCTTGGCAGGCGGGTTGGCGATCGCACTTGGTTGGTTAAATACTCAAAGAACGCTGCTGCCCATCCTTTGGTGGAACCCTTAGTCACCTTTTACGACACCCATGAGAAGATCAATTCTTTACGTCCGGCACTGCACGGAACAAAGTGGCGCTCCCATCAACTATTAACTCTGTAAATTATAGTTCGCTGTAGTTGTAGATAGAAAAAAGCCAAAAGTGGCCGTTTTACACATTTTTTCTATCTACAACTACAGCTTACTATAATTTACAGTGTTAATTGTTTCTGATTAAACTACAGGACCTTTTAAACTACAGGGGCCTTACTCCCGACTCGTTCGAGCTCTGAACCAAATCGAGCTAATGTCAATTCCTAGAAAAATGCAGTACCTACCTACAATTTGACACTAACTCGAATTTGAATTCGATTGATACAGCTCTCGATTCAGTCGGGAGTAAAGCCCTAGTCTTCTTCTTCTTCTACTTTCGTGTCGACATAAGATAATGATAATAGCTCATGCCGTGGGGAAAAGATTAGCTGGTTGATAGCGGGTCTGACTGCCCAGGGTGCGCCGGACAACCATTTAAATATCGTCACTCGTGGAGGCTCTTTTAATGCACCCCAAAGCCCTAGTAACTTTACTGCAATTAAAATGAGTTTTCGATAAATGATGTACTCGGCGAGTAAATTATTTTTAAATATCAACTTTTTATATGTCCGCGTTTCATTTTAGTTGATAAATTATATCTAGAAGCCCTCAAAAAATCCCAAAATAGAGGCCTAGTGTATACATTTTACAAGTATTCATGATAAAAGAAAAACATAGCGACACAGTACATATTCTTCTTATTCAGTTTATGAAACATCTTTCAAATGGGTCCAGTTTCGTAGTTGAAAATAGTCGAGAGACAAACCTCGAATAATGACTTTCTTACTAAGACTATTCAATCGGAGCTGCAGTTGTCCTTATCACACTTTATGAGGCTGAGTGCTCGCAAAGCGACAGCGATAGTTTCTTCAAATAGATACCTAATTTTCAAAAGTCTCTCTGCCCGCATTTCCTGTTAATACAAACCTGTTATACCTTTTCATATGTTATAGTTCTCAATAATGTGTGTAGTCCGCCAACCCGCACTAGGCCAGCGTGGTGGACTAAGGCCCTAGCCTTCTGGTAACGAGAAGAGGCCCGTGCCCAGCAGTGGGGCAGTAATGGGCTGGTTATGTATACCTTTTCATACATTTAAGTTTCCTTGTTTTATAACCTTTTGCTGGACAAGCGTGTACCAATTGTGGACCGCACAATCACTTAATATCAGGTGAGGTGGCGGTCAAACGTAAGTCCATTAAGAATTAAAAAAAAATGTGGAGTTGTGATGTTATATATTACATTATATTATAAGCCTGAGTTTAATAAGTGCAGACCAAAGGCCTCCCTACTCTCCTTCTCCTCCTTCCTTGTGACTTGTGATCTTATATGAATTAAAAATAGTTATGCCTATACCTTCTACCATGCTTAACGTACGGTTGTCAAACTTGGGCATTAACGAAACAACTAATGAATAATATAAACGTCTGTCAAAACAGTATAGAAAGAAGTGTAATCGGAGTCAGGAAAAGAGACAAAGTAAGATTAAAGGAAATAAAAGGTATAACTAAATTTAAAGATGCAAAAACAGTTTGTAAAACACAAAAATGGCGATGGACGGGACACATGTTAAGAGAGGCAAAAGAAAAATGGACCAAATTAATAACAGAGTGGTACCCAAGGGATGGCAAAAGGAGAAAAGGGTGACAAACGAAACGTTGGGTAGACGACGTCAAAAAAGTAGCTGGTCCAGAATGGATTCGGATGGCAAGAGACAGGGAGAGATGGAAATCTTTAGAGGAGGCCTTTGTCGAAGGACAAGCTGTATCAAAAAAGAGTACAACGGTCGCCGATAATGATAACAGAAACTAAGTTAAGTTATAAAATTAAAAACTGTGTATAAAAAGCAGCAATAAAGGCTTATTTTATTTTATTTTATGCCTATACAAGAGTTGATATTATTTTACTAATATTTTTTCTTTTTCTGATATTTGCGACTCAACTGTTAAGGGATGCGATATCCTGAGATTAAACCTGGCTTGGGCTTCTGACAGTCGTTACGGGTGTAACAACAATAATAGGTAGTTGTGTGATGACAAGCTTTTCGTTCTACTAAACACGAAGAAGTCCTGACGCCAACGGTCACTCATTAGTGTTGCGGATCGATGGTCGACTATCAATAGACTATCGATAGTCCACTAAAAAAATAATATTATCGATAGAATAATCGATACTATTGATAGTATTGCTATCAATCAATAAACTCACCCTATCGCAGTCCACTGCTGGACATAGGCCTCTCCCAAGTTGCACCACAACACTCAGTCCTCCAACTTCCGCATCCAACTCTTCCTACTAGTATTGCTACATGTCGGTAGTATTAGCACGTGCCACGTTATCTATAGTATCGATAATATCGATAGGCTAATCGATAGTTTAACTGATCTCCAAGGTCAACTATTGTCTATAGTTAAATTATCGATAGACCGGCAATACTGTCACTTTTCAAGGCAGGTTTTAGCATTTCATCGACGCGTTTTAGTATTTTATCTACAATTCCTGAAATTACCAACATATTGCATTTCCTAGGAAGATGAAAAATACTCTATTTAAGACTTTAATAATAAAATACTTACTTTATTGAACACGGATTGTATTGGAATGCACATGCTACCGTTCCTCCATGCGATAATTTTATTTTTAACCACAGTAACTACTAATAAATCAAAAGCCTAATTTATAGTTACAGTTTGCAATAAAATATTATCATTACGCACACAAACAGTGGAGGAAATATAAAAATTATATTATCTTTTCACGTGTAAGCTCGATTCGTCGTTTACTACCTAGTAAATATATTGAATTATGTGATGATTGTAAAATATATCATATTATGACAACTTAAACAAAAAATTGTTCAAGAAAATGCACTATTGTGTTAATAATTCAGAAACGACCATATTCATACGGGTTTGTTTGTGCCACATTGTTTCTTAAGTTTATTTTTTATTTTGTAGCTCTGAAATGGCTGTTTTTAACGAGCACGTAGGTACCTTCCCAAGCTAGGCACTTGTTATAAACAGCCTTTGTTACATTACAACAACATTTACTTATAATAATTTAAGGTTTAATCAGATTGAAAGTGTACTTAAAGAATATTCAATCTCCAGGTAGGTAATTAGCGTTATAGTGTTTATACTTATGACTAGCCAAATACTGTTCCAATAATAATCGAGAACGAACTAAGGAGGAAGGACTTATTTAAATAGTTATGAGGAAGTTATTAATGCATTAATTATTAAAATTGATTACATGTCAAGAACAATTGAAAACTTCTCCATTTTATTATCAAATACCTAGATTATGATAAAGGTATTGTTAGAAGATAGAATAAATCTAGGTTTATATGGGTGAACATTGAATCATCCAAGGTCTTTGGTTAAAGTCTGAAAAATAATGAAATATCGCCATTTATCCGATATGACTAGGTGTTTTCAACACCGGGTGGGTACCGTTAGGTGGTCCGAGGGTGATTTTCTGGCACGAGGGTAGCGTAATTTTGATAAAAAAATACGAATTACCTCTTTCATAAGACACACTGAATAGCTCCCCGATTCAGAACCACACGATAACAAGTTGTCGACCGATTCGGTTTGTTATCTCTTTTCTCTCGTTGCGTGAATAATAAGACGAAACGAGATAACAAACCGAACCGGTCGACAACTGGTTATCGTGTGGTGTGTTTCTGAATCGGGGAGCTGAACTGACTGGGTAAAGTTAAATTAATTAAGGAGGTACTGAAATAATAATAAAAAACTTGATAGGTTTGAAAGCCTTCGTTTTCAGTTTACAAGAAATCTGACGAAACATTGTGCCGGCTTTTGAGTTGAGAATACTTTGTAAAGCAGAACATCATTTATTGTTAGCGTGATTAGTAAAAACCGTGCTTAAATGATATTCAAGTATGAATTCTCAACTTAGAAGCAGGATCTAAATGTGTAGGTAAGTATTTTTTCATTAGAGAAAAAAACGCAACATATCATAACAAAATCAGCCCATTACTGTCCCACTGTTGGGCACGGGATTCTTTTCATTAACCTAACCCTCCTCGGGTTATGACATAGTCTACCACGCTGGCCCAGTGCGAGTTTGCGGGCTACACACACTATCGAGAACTATGTGGAACACTCTCAGGTGTATAGGTTTCCTCACGATGTTTTCCTTTATCGTTACAGAAAGATAAAAAAAAGTTTGTGTGCATAGTTTTAAGATTCTAATTACCAAGCAATAAGCCATGCTCCGACTAAAAATTTTGATATATCCAAACATGTTGTATCGATATTTAAAATCGTATTGGACATATCAAACAAAAATCACGCGACCCAGGTGCTGCAGAATCACTGAATACCTAACTATGCCCAATCGGTATTGGATAGATCTAGGGGGTATTCGGGTAATAGCCAAAATACATTTTTTTAGCTAGAATTACCCAAGCTTTTTGGGTAATTCTAGGTAAACTCTGGTAAACTTACGCCCCCGACTAAGGTAGTTGAAGGAACACCGTGGTGGTTTTAGTCGGTAAGAGTCCGACACTGGCTCCGCCTACCCTGGACGGAGTGGAGTCTATGAGGATTTCGCCACGGCAAAAAAAATAAAAAAGGGTTTCCAGTGTTTCCACGCCCCCGGCCATAGGTAGTTAGAGGAACACTGTGGTGGTTTTAGTCGGTAAGCGTCCGACACTGGGTCCGCCATCCACTGGTATCGCAGGATTTCCATACGAAAAAAAAATGGATTACTGATTCTTCTAGCATTACCCATAAAACTTATATTTTATACTGTCGACAGCAAAGACAAATATAAGTAGGTACCTTTTGTTTTATTATAAAACAAAAGAGACTTTTATCATTGACATCTACTAGCTACATTATCTTGGAATCGCCGTCGTTTCAACTCTTAAAAAGTCATTTTTACTCACATACGTATGTGTTAGTACATAAAATTGGTGCGTAGGTGTGGCAAGCACAATACGAACATCTCTCGAGGTTGTGGCCAGTTATGTGAGGCAAAAAGCGATGATAATGACAGAGACCATCGGCGCAAAGGGCGCGGGATGAGGCCCCGCCAACGAGCGCGCGTAGAATAACAAATGCTCCATGCATAGACAGCGGAAACTGGCAGACTGGTCTTTCTAAAATCATCTTTTAGGCTTTAAATAGTAAAGAGGTTGAGGTAGACAAGAGGATCGATTCCAATTCTAGGTTATTTCAATGCATCCGACTTCCTGGATTTCCATTTAGACTATGTTTAGTATGATAGTTAGAGATATCTTAAGGCTTAGCAATTAAAAAGAAAGCTGTCGCTGAAAAAAAGGAACATCAAACAACGAATACATGCATGCATTTGCGTTACGGTTGGAGTATTGTGATGTAGATATAAATAATAACCTAAGTGTAATGAAAAATAAAATTGAAATATATGATGCAAAATAATAAAATCGTGAAGCGAAAAACTAACAGATTTTGCTACCAAAATCTGTTAGTTTTCAGTTTGTTTTTTTTTTTTTTGTACCTACGTACTCAATTTTTAATTTTACTTTTAACCCCATACTGAAGTTAGCAATTATTAAGTTCGGAAGCTAACTTGAATTTAAAGTAGGTACTTTTGCAGTTATATACAAGACAAAACTTTGGACATATACAGAAGATGGACGAGAGGAGATTGACGAAATCAGTATACGAAGCGAGTGTGGATGGAAGAGTTGGAAGGGGACGACCTCGGCGAACGTATCGCGATCAAATCGCGGACGTTCTCAAAAAATGCCGCATAATTCAACAGCCTGCAGCGCAAAGTGGCCATACGGATCGCACGAGGATACCGAACGGTATCCTTTCAGGCGGCCACTGTCCTGGCACGCTTCCCGCCGTTGGACATCTTAGCGGATATGGACACGAGGGTCTACGACCGGATTCGTGCCATTCGCCAAAACGGTGGGAGCGCGCCTGCAAGGGTGTTTGAAATGCTGAGGCGGCAGGAGCGACGACACGCGCTCGAGATGTGGCGAGAGCGGCTGGAAGAGCCGCAGTATGCGCACAAGCGAGTGGTTGAAGCTGTCCTGCCGTGCTTTGAAGCCTGGCTGGAGAGGAGTCAGCGCGTCACCTACCGGCTTACTTAGGTGCTCACTGGGCACGGTTGCTTCGGTGAGTACCTGAATAGGATCAGACGCGAAGCTACGGCAAATTGCCATCATTGTGGGTGTGACCAGGACACCGCACAGCACACGCTGGAGGAGTGCCCTGCATGGGGCTCCGAACGGCGGGACCTGGTCAACTTGATCGGGCAGAATCTTTCTCTGCCAGCAGTAGTGTCGGCTATGCTGGCAGATCCGGCCGCTTGGAGAGCCATGGCTTCCTTCTGCGAGACTGTTATGCTTCAGAAGGAGGCCGCAGAGCGAGATCAGAAGAGGGCCGATCCCGCTCGGAGAAGGCGGCGCCGGGGAGGCAACCGCCCTGGCGCAAGGCCCAGATAGGGCAAAGGGCCGCATCCCCTGCTGCCACATCTGGCAGGGGACCTTCGGGATCGTGGACGCTAAGAGTAGGGGGACTCGAGGCGTTTATTAAGCGACCCTGGGGAGGTCTGCAGTACGTGGTGGTCGCGTGCTACTGTGGGGGAAATAATATTGTTTTCCCGGTATGTGCCAAAGGCATAGCACTAGAGGGGCACCGGCGCGGTCCATTGGAGTTCCTGGAGCTCCTCTATTTTGTGCAGAGGATGTCCACCGTGTGGTTTTAGTCGGTAAGAGTCCGACATACCCCTCCGCCATCCCCAGACGGAGGGTATCCATGAGGATTTCCACCCGAAAACAAAAAAAAAGAACAAAAAAAAGGTTAAGAGTACTCTAAACCGACGAGCATGCATGACGAGGTTAATGGACGTAGATGAAGCGAAAGAGGTGTGTTAGGATCGTAGCAGGTGGAAATCCATAGGCCTACCCCAATGGGAAACAGGCGTGGTAATATGTATGGAAAACAAAACTGCGGATGTCGACCAATTTTAGCGTCACTTTTAAAGAACTAATTGATGACTAAATTATATAAATTATTGTTTTTAATAATTAGGAACATGTTCTGAAACATAATCGTAGAAGTAAAAAAAGGACCAAAAATATATTTTTTTCCTTATAAAACGGTGCGCAAGCAGTAGCTCGCTAGTTCCAGATAGAGCTGTATTAAAAACAAAAAAACAGAATCACTTAGGTGCGCGCGTTCTTCCTATATTTTGTCCCCACGCCAGCGCCACTGACTCATGGTGAATGACAAGGTAGAATGCTCAAAACTTAAAAATTCGAGTGGTGCTTTGCGGCGTAAACGTTTTTAGCAAGGTAAGTGGTATTCTTAAGCCATTTAGGTACATCATTATTATAATTTCAAACAACATAAGAAAACTTTCTTACCTATCTCAAAATATTGATATAACCTAACGGTTTCGCGAGTTTTCTAACAACGATTTTATATTATTATCAATTTATTTTATTCCTCTTTTTATTCCGAGATTGCCAACGACTTGGGTATAAAGTTTTTTTTTTAGATTATAGCCATGTGGCAGATCTACCGCTTCTGAAATCTTCATCATATAAAATCGTAGTGATACTTCTTAGTGGCGTGGCGAAGAGGGGAGGCCTAAGGCAATAGTAGAAACACGTCGCGAACATCGTTCGAGAGTCACGTAACGTAACGATACCGAATTACTCGCTCGCAAACTGATCCGTGGCGTGCCCAGGGAAATATGCCGCGGTAAGGAAATAAAAAGTACTCTTACCTACGTCCAACAAAATAAAGTTTTATTGCGTCACGGTACGAAACTGCAGTGATCCCCTAGAACCGTGATCATTGGCTATACGAGTGGACAGCCCGGTGGGATAGTTAATAGCGTACTTACATACTTATCCACGAGTCATGTCCCCGATTCAATAGCTTATGGTACGAATGTTTTGGAAACGGCTTTAAGATGCTTTCTTATATGGCAGCTTGTAGCTAGGTTTCTTGGAAAAAATAAATTAACTGCATGTTTTGGGATCAGTACATGATTTATTGTTATTTGATACGTAGATATATAGATAGATAGAATATTATTTATTGTACACCATTAACATTATTAAACTTAGGACTAACACGTAAAATAAGGGTACATTGGCGGTCTTATTGCTAATAGCGATATCTTCCAGACAACCTTTGGATGGACAAGGAAGACGTGAAAAATAGATGGGGGCAGTATGTGGTGCACTTTCATAAAGATCACTAATATATAATATAATAAATAAATAAATATTTACCTACCATATAAAATATTACATGTATAAATATAGAAAATAAATTCTAATATATATCCATAAATACATACTAAATATATACAATATATACAAATCTAACAAAAACAAAAAAAAAAAAAAAAATTAGTAAAGCGTAGTGTGTTTATACCAGTGTAGCAACATCTCAATAAAATAACAATTACGTACCTACCTATCTACTGATCATAATACTCGAACTTTATTAATCGATCTCTTAGAAAGGGAATCCTGCGTTTAGCTTTAACTGTTAGATATAGGTCGCCTCTTTGCCTTTGCCTCAGAATGAAATAAAACTCTTGGCAGTGATTACGTCGTTTCATATTCTCACAAAAAATAAAATATTGATGGTTTAGAAGGCAAAAGTGATAAGTGCAAAAAAATTGTCTGGACACTTTAATTCTAATTGCATGCTTATTAGCTACATTTTTGTACTTAGCACATTTGCCTTCTACATCATCGATATTGACTTTTGACTCAAACTACCCATTTTTCAAATTGTTTCCGAAACGTCATTTAAATGAAACAACTCAAACAACATAAAACTAAAGCCTCGTAGCGTTATATGTTTAACGGAGTCAAGGGGCGCTGGTAACAGAATTTTCACAAACTTTCCGAAACAATATCCCCAACGTTTTCCACCCAAATCTTTCTATAAGCCTCACTCAGCTTTTTAAAATCTTATTCAAACTTTATAAAATAAGTGGTGCTCCCCTCTAAAGGGGCCTCACTGCCGATATTATTGTGTAGCCATCTGTGACGAGACCGGGACGCCATAGAAAAGACATATTTTTAGATTTAACTCGTAAATTACTTCGATCCAATTGCTTTACGCTCGTGTGAGAATTAGGAGCGAACTTTTATTTGCCAATGCGGTTGTTTATAGCGGCGGAGGGCGGCGGTTAACAGTTATGCGTAATCTTAGAGTGAATCTATTCGCATTTACAGCATTTTGATTCACAGGTTTGATAAACATTACGGCGTATTGTTTCCTTAAATAAATATGGAATCATAATTAAATATTATGTAGGTGGAAATAAACTCAACCAAAGAATGGTTTACACTGAATACTAACGATGCAGAAAATAATGTTAACTATGCGAGGTGGAAACATGCTATTGTTTCTATAAAGATATATTATAATGATAATTATGATAACTATTATAATAACTAGTTAGCTTAGTTTTATATGCCCCGAACAGGAATATACAGCATGCATGATTCACATAAAACTAACACTTTTATAATATTGTGATCCATTTAATTGTAATAACAAAATATAATATAATTGTATGTATGTGTTGTACATTTCTATAAAGTAAAAGCATAATTGCAGAGCTAGCCTGCCCGCTATACGAAAGTGCGTGTCTAATTATAAATCATGCCATCAACTTCTAGCCGTCTTATTGGCCTAATAGACATTTTTAGCCTCGTCATACTTTATTGACGGAACTCAACACGTAACTAACCAATTTAAAAAATTATGTCTCTCTTTATTAACGTGGCAATAAATTAATTTACTTTCATAATATAATATTACGATGCTGCTATAAAAAGTGTCTGTCACCATAATTTTGGACACAGATTGTTGCACTAATGCGTCGACTTTAAAAGAAGGGGTTGACGACCCCTTTTGCCCGTTTTTCATTCGTCACACACACGCCGTCAAATGGAAGTTTAATTTTTTTAAATTGGATTTTTATTGCTATTTGGAATGGAATAAAAAGTGGCAACACTCACACGTTTGATGTCTAGAGACTGTACTTGCACGGTTAGTATGGAACAAAAGTTTAACGTTTTTCTTTAACGGGAGTCTATTTTTACAGTCTGAAATTAAAAAGGTTAGTGTTTAAATATTGGTTGGATAACTATCCGATATCTCAATCATATCAATCAATCATAACAGCCGAAAGATGTCCACTGCTGGACAAAGGCCTCCCCCCAAAGGGGGGAATATGCCATAATCGCCACGCTTGGCAGGCGGGTTGGCGATCGCAGTTGGTTGTTGATATCTCAAAAGCGTAAAAATATTAGCGTTGCAGTTAATCGCTTAATTTGTACTTAATAATTTTTTTAGGCATGAGGTGTTAAATTGGTAAAGGGGCTCGTGGCGAAGTAGCAACCACGCGGATTGAACGATCTGCGAGGTTAAGCAGCACTTGTCGCGGTCAGTCCGTAAATGGGTGACCATTTCGTTACACATAAAGATCCCTCCGTGCCTTGGCGAGCACGATAAGCTGTCGGTCCCGGGTAGTCAGAAGCCTAAAAGTCTGACAACTGGTCTAATTTCTGAATGTCGGTATTACCCAGTAACTGGGTTGCGGGAGTCTGATGGCAGTCGCTCCGTGTTAAATACTGATGTTCAGCCGCATCTGGTTAGACTGAAAGTCGGCCCCAATATAAAAGGCAAGGAGGATGATGATGTGTTGCATTGGTGCAAATTGTAATGGACATTATATATTTATTTTTGCAGTTAGGTAATGGATAACATTAATGAGAATGTTATTAATGTTAAATTACATTCTTACATTACAACATTGCACCTAATAATTGACGGCCTTAATTTTTTTTCACACCAGCAGTTCGCCTTAATGCTCTGTAGGTGCATAAATACATTATTAAAAGCAATTACGTCAGTACTTACAACAAGTATTGTATCATTAGACCTATTAAATGGAGAAAAGACTTTCCGGAAAATCCCGACGCATTTTAATTAAAATTCTAACGCTTTTCAAAACACATTGAACAAAGAGGTAAGCACTCTGTAATCAAGTTAATATCGGGGTGCGGTCCCCTAATAAACACCTAGTAGATTACGTCGACGTCTTTAAAATTTGCGCCGTTGTATAATAGCATAATTGGCGGTGTAGCATGAGGAATTGTCCGGCTTGCACGTTAATAATTCCCTGTACCCCCGGCAACGGCTGATCGTTTAATCGGCAACAATTATATATGGAAAGTATGGACGGTAAATATAGGCCTGTGGTATATCCAGATTTAACTGAATACATTTGCGGTCATCCAAATTATGCTAGATATATTTTCACAACTGCATCTTATTCTCTAGTGACACTTCGGATAATATTGGATAATCACTGTCTTTTAATTAATTAATATAATTTTATCAATGATTATATTTAGTAGTAGTAGTATTAGAGCTCTTTGTGAAAGAGCTAAGAGCTTCCAGCCGTCCGGCGACCATAATGCTGATTCGCAGTTTTGTGTTTTGACCCTTAGATTGTTTCGCAATCCTATTCCATAAAAAAGAGAACTCTGGCCCAAATGTCCAATGAAATACCTAAACATCAAATATTATGTTAATGAAATTATGACTCACAGACAGTTGCCCACTAAAGTTAATATAGTATGATCAATTTATCGGCAATATTCCTTGGAAATAATAAGTGGATCAGTTTAAAACACACACATTTTGTTTGCCTTCCCATTTTAAAAACTGATAGATATTATCGAAATATGTATTTAAAAATGCCCTTAGCCACAGATAATGATAAAGTTTACAGAATTACATTAGGCTTGAACCGATAACAAGCCTTTAAAGTCGGGGTTAGAATAAAAAATCTATATAAAGACTAATGGTTGACAAGTATTTGTTTAGGATTTCTATTTACTTATGTGAAATTTAGCGAAAACAAGAGCGAGTTCAAAAGTTACTTAACTTAAAACCACAAGAACTTATCATTCGGGCGTTTTTTACCAATCTCTTCCATTCTTTCATTTTGCCGGCAGATAAACAAGGGAGGGTGAAGTGTAATAAGTGTGCGGTTCATATTGCAGTGTGGTGAACAATCGGAAAGTTTAGACAGACAGAGGTGGCGATGGCGGCGTGTACAAACCCCAAGTTAATCGAGACTAAGCCTGCATTCATGGCTGTGGGAACTTCACGAAACGGTATGAAACCGGCGTGTTAGCTGCTGGATAATCAAATTAACGGAATCTCTCGGTATAGCTTAAATACTTGTTCTTATTATGGACTTAACTTATTTCTCATTGTATAATCTAAGCTGTAAAATTGTGTGGTCAGAATACTGTTGAAAATAGATACCATTCTTAGGCCTATGCTAGTGAACTCTGATAATTTGGTCTATCGTATTATACTATACTATTCCAGGCTGGAAATCCTACTTTCATACACTGAAGTCTTTAAAAAAACTTTTTATAATTATGTTATGTATTATATTACCTATAGGCACAACACAGAACAGTTTCAAAAAAACAGTCCAAACTCCAAATCCTACTAATGTTATAGAAGTGAAAGATTGTGAAGAGGTTTGGATGTTTGTTACTCATTAACGCTGAAACGGCTGAACGGATTTGGATGAAACTTGCCACATAGACAGATCATAACCCGGATTAATTTTTACCTCGGGAAAATATATAACTCCCCAGATGAGTGCGATAAGTCTTTCTGTGATAAAACTAGTTATAAGCGGGTGAAGCTAAAAAAAATATGAAGCATAGTCTAGAGACAAACATTATAGTCTAGTCTAGTATATACATAACTTATAATAATAATTTAAAACCTTTGATTCCAAACGCTTATAACATAGATCCCTATTACAGTAATTTATACATGAACAAAACCTGACACAATTGTTCACTACAGAATGTACAATGTGGAACTACCTTACCACGGTTCACGTTAAACTTAATACTTACTTGAAACTTTCACGCGGCGTGATTGCGAATCTGAAAAGTTCCAGTCTGGCTTGTCTCGAACCCCGCATGTGGCGCCAACAAGAAATTCCTAGGCAAAAATAGCTTATGAGCGGCCTAACATAAGGTGTACTATCTCTTGCAGCAATAATCGCTACTCTGTCAAACATGAACTATCGGTTCACACTCATGTCTCCCACTTCAGCTTGCTGCGGATTAGTTCTTAACTGTAAACGTGTTCTTTGTTCAAGTTTTTGAACTTACGTTGTAACATTTCCAGAGGTATGTCTGTGGGGTTGAAACAAATTTTTGTACCAAAACTTAACGAAGTCGATGTAAATAAAAAGTAGTTTTCGGGTAACATTGAAACGGGAAAATGTGTGATTCTCTACGACTAGTGCTTTTTTGAGTAATAATAATATTATAGAAATTCTTAAGGAAATTCTCAGTAGCAGCCCGGAGTCTGGATTTGTGCCAGTTCATGGCAATAAGCTCGCCCCCTATTACATGGGACTTATAACATACCCAACTGGTGAAATGTGGGTATATACTATGCACCACTACCTACCCTTTCGGGGAAATACAGGCGTATGTTATGTTATGTGTTAATAATATTTTCAGTCACTTCCTAACTCTATCATGCTTTGTTCTTCTAATCATCATCCTCCTGCCCCTATCCCAATTTATTTGGGGCGGCGCAGCATGTCTTTTTCTTCCATACATCTTTAGCAGCCGTCATCTCCGTGTTCACTTTCTTTTTACCCATGTCATCTTTGTTCTTCCATTTGTCATTATTATAGTATTTAGTAGGTATGCAAATATAAGATGTATTTTCGAAGTATGCAATCCTTTCCTAAAATAATAATAATTAATAATAATTCCTTTGGCCAATTATTCTAAGTAGCTAACAAGTACTAGAAATTACCCGTTTCGCTTTGAAGCTTTTCTCGTTTGAGCTAACATTTTAGAACTGTCATATTTGAATTGAAGAATAAACAGCAAATGCTCGCTGCGTTGCCTTTTCCTTGGTTTGGTTAGTTTCTTTGATTTTTAAGTATCTGCTTCTCGGACGAATAAAAAAGGCGGACGGAATCTCGCTAATCAAATGATGGTGTTCAAGTCAGGTACGAAAAGCTATGACACCGTCCCGCAAGTCACATTGAACGGCAGTGCTCTCAAGAGAGTCATCATCATTTCAGCCGAAAGACGTCCACTGCTGGACATAGGCCTCCCCCAAGCATCGCCACAACGACCGGTCCTGTGCCTTCCGCATCCAGCGGATTTGAGAGAGAGAGAGAGAGAGAGAGTGTCAAGTTTAAATACTTGGGCCACTGGGTCACCGAGGCCCTCACAGACGATGTGGATGTAGAGAGGGAACGCAGGGCATTGTCAGTCAGAGCTAATATGCTGGCCCGTAGGTTCGCACTCTGCACTGCACAGGTGAAAGTAACCTTATTCAAGGCGTACTGTCAGTCGTTTTATACGTGCAGCCTATGGGTGAAGCATACGCAGAAGACTTATAGTGCCCTGCGTGTCCAATACAATAATGCGTTCCAGATGTTGATGGGGTTGCCACGCTTTTGTAGCGCATCAGGTATGTTCGCAGACGCAAAAGTAGATGGCTTTACAGCGATACGTCGCAAGAGAATAGCGTCCCTGATGCGCCGCTTGCGGGGCAGCCCCAACAGCTTCCTGCAACTCATTGCTGGAAGAATGGACACTGACTGCTCCTTTATGAAGTGCTGGACAAAAATTCATGTAGCCCGTTCCTGAAACAGTGTTTCCATTAGTATAGGACATATTGTATTTTTTCTGTATGACATTTTATTATTATTATTTTTTGTTGCATGACATATTGTTTATTATTTTTATTGTATGGATTATTTTATATTTGCATGACATTATAATTATTATTTTATTATTATAGATATGGATAATTTATAATTTATTGTAATTTATCTGAAATAAATAAATTGAATTGAAAAGACTGAAGCACTTAATTTTTTCCTAAACCCACTATAATTTCAAAGGCATTTTAACACACCAGATTTATATTGTTAATTTATTTGTGACACTACAACAATGACTACTGTGACTACCGTCATACTACATTTTTTGCGTAATCGCGGGTTTTTGGCATACTATGGATATAAATGTATGCGTGCCAGCCCGTACTTTTAAGCGAGCCGTCTTATTATGGATGCTACACTTATTGTTTAGCGAGATTCCGTCCGCCTTTTTTATTCGTCCGAGATCTTCTCATTAACCAGAGTTATCTTCAATATGCCTCAGTTAAAGTAGTAATTGAATATTCCGTAGTATCGTCTGGGAATTTTTAATTTCTCCTGTAACTGAAACAAATATTTATTTAATTAATTTGCTTAAGTATCAAAAAATAAATACAGAACCTAATAAATAAAGGTCGAAAAGTCTGTAGGTATGTACATTAAGTATTTTTTTAGCGAAAACCGGCTAGAGGGACTAGAAATAAACACGAATCAATCGTTTTTGTTCGTGGCCCGAGCCAGGTGGACTGACGACCTGAAGAAGGTAGCTGGGGGGACTGGATGCGGAAGGCAGAGGACTAATAATTGTCGTGGCGCAACTTAAGAGAGGCTTATGTCCAGCAGTGGATTGCGATAGGCCGAGTTGATGAATCGTTATTAGAATTTATGTCAGTCTATCTGTCTGTTTGTTACCTCATCACATGAAAACGGCTGAACGGTTCATAATGAGACTTTACAGTTGCACAGGGTATTTAAATATTGAGATATGTATCAATCGGTTGAGTCATCATCAGCATAATCATCATTTCAGCCGAAAGACGTCCACTGCTGGACATAGGCCTCCCCCAAAATGATATATGCCATGAAAGTGTTTGTAAAATGAATTTGAAAAGACAACGTCATATAAATCAAACAAAATATAGTACAAAGTAGTTACCTTTTTCGTGTATTTAAATGTATTGTTACAGAAACACAAACAGTAACAGTAGTAGAATTGTTCGAATTTGACTTGATGTTATTTTGCAACTGTGCATTAGAGTCACGTTTCATAAGTGCCCGTAAAAAGGTAGTTAGGTAGGGTAGGGTTGGGTATATTTAAAAAAAATGCATTTCAAAGATTGAGGCTGGCATTGCTCGTTTGTCATAAAATTATTGATGTTAAACGTAGGTATAATAGTAGTTACACACAGGAATATAAAAGGTTGGTAGTAATAAAAAATAAACTTGGTAATAAATCAGAAGCGGTTTGGGTCAGTTACATTAGTTAATTAGTTTGGTAATGGCCGTTTGAAATTAACTATAGGAAATTTTAATATCACAAACAATTTGCATTTGCGCAAACTGCGAGAGCTTTTAATAAAACGGTGGAACAAACAGCTCCGCTATGGTATGAACTCTTGCAAATTGCTTTAAGCTGCAGGGCGGCGGCGTTTAACAAGAACCTGCGCGGCCGAAGTTCCGCCGAGTTCCATTTTAAGGCCAAGATGCAACATGAACGATGCATTTTATGTAGGAGATTAAAAAAATAGGTAATAAAAGTATTTCTTCTAAGCATTGATTTTTTTGTACAATCTACAGCACCTTCATCATCTCAGCCGAAAGACGTCCACTACTGGACATAGGCCTCCCCCAATTAAGGGGGGGATAGTATAGTATAACGGGCTGGTTTCCGCAACTCCACGTCCAAGCGTGTATTTTGCGTTTTTTAAGGGGTGGATATGCCATAATCGGCACGCTTGGCAGGCGGGTTAAAGATCGCAGTTGGTTGGTTAAATACTCAGAGAACACTGCTGCCCATCCTCTGGTGAATCCCTTAGTCGCCTTTTACGACACCCATGAGAAGAGATAAGGGTAGTACCTTAGTGGTAACATATCTATCGAGTATATATCTCTCGAGATACATACTCGATAGCTGCAAACGACATAGCTTGTGGGATCAGTAAGCTGAAGTGACTGTGGGCTGGCCATGTCTGTCGAAGGACCGATGGCAGCTGGAGCAGACGAGTCCTTGAGTGGAGACCGCGAATCGGCAAACGCAGCGCAGCGATGGGCGCTCCCCCGCCAGGTGGACCGACGACCTGAAGAACGTGGCTGGGGGAGACTGGATGCGGAAGGTAGAGAACCGAGTATTGTGGCGCAACTTGGGAGAGGCCTATGTCCAGCAGTGGACTGCGATAGGCTGAGTTGATTGATTGATGAGAGCTGTAAACTGATATTTGGACGAACCATCGCAAAGATGAGAGCAGTACTCCATACACGACCGAACTAGTGCTTCTGGTGTGACGTACCGTGTTACCTGAGAGAGAATGCCTGACTTTTTGTCAGCAAGTTGAGCCTTGGACTCAATGTAAGAGCCGAAGTTGAGGGTGGATGTTAGTGAGACACTAAGAAGCTCAAGGTGGTCTGTTATCGGCACGGATGCATCACAGAAAGTTGGAGTCAGTTCGAATTGACTCCGTTTAACAGAGACACGCCTGGGTTTTAGAATCATTAAACTTGACCAAGTTAGCATCACCCCACTCACAGACAGCTTTCAGGTCAAGAGCTCAAATCTGGCCAATATTGAGATTCAACATACATCAACATCATCATTTAAGCTGAAAGGCGTCCACTGCTGGACATAGGCCTCCCCAAGCAGTTTGGGGGGACATGCCATAATCACCACGCCTGGCAGGCGGGTTGGCGATCACAGTTGGCTGGTTAAATATTCAGAGAACGCTGCTGCCCATCCTCTGGTGAATCCCTTAGTCGCCTTTTAAGACACCCATGAGAAGATATAGGATACTACAACGTTTTACGAATAGTAATATTATGTATTTCGTGTAATCAAGTAAGTAAACTTTATTATTTCTGATTAAGTGGTTACAGTGTTAGGTATCAATCAGCCTATTTCAATCAGTCAAACTATATTATAAATATGTGATAAATATCGTAGTCCCTATAAGATCCATTGACCTTTGTGACTGTTACATAAATGTTTTCCTTTGTAATATTCCCCCATTAATTTCCCAAATAACTTCCAAACAGTACTTATTTCAATTTGAAAAAAGACAAGCGTCATTATTTTATTTAAACCAAACTGTTAGCATATAAAATGGTTCTAGGGAACTCACTCCAAGAATTACTTCTTCACATTTCTTTTGTTTAAATACCTAAATATTTCTATTTTATTAATCAAACATTTATAGTAGGTACTTCCTCAATCAGTTAACAATTGAATACGAATAGTATAATGACTACAATACCCTAATTTATACATGGTCTAATGACCATTTGGTAAGACTTTCACGTCCTGTAACCTGTCTATAAATTTTCTTATATTGTTCTATGTATCTCCATAATATAATATTATAACTTAACATTGTGTGAGTGACACTCACACAATGTTAAGTTACTTACACTCACTGAGTGTGGCGAAGAGGACCAGACTGTGGACCATATAATCCATATGTCCTTATTGTCGTACTCTGGCTCTCCAGAGGAACTTATCACCCTCATACCTGACACCACCATCTGGTTGAAGAATCTAAATGTATCATTGTGAATAATTATAAATTAATTATAATGTAGATATAAAATATAATAGATAGCCTATAAAGATGTCATACGATTAAATAAATAAACTATTTCATAATTACATTGATCATATTGTAATGAAGATATCTAGAGTGGGTACCCGCTTGGCATTGTCATTAGTTCTGGTACAGTCAAGTGCATTTCGATGATAACAAGAAGAAACAACGCCTCTCGAACCATCTCCGCCACGAGCATCACCTCGCTGAAGGAGTCGATACCTTGCCAAGCGCTTTTGCTTCCGACCATGGCCAGAAACACAGCCTGAAGTGAAAGATCACTGCCACCTACTGCATTTATGAGGTTACGGGACTGCATGGCCCAAGCTGGGCAGTCCACGTGTGTGCTGCGCCGTGTCCTCAAGGCAGTATGTAAGCAGAGCCTGCTTTATATGAAACTCATACTAAGCCAGATAGATAAATAGATTATACTTTATCGCATGCACAACAAAGAAAATAAAAGTAAGTACAAACATCCAGTTCCACCAGTACAGCCAGTTCCGCTTATTAATATTGGTTTTGTTACCATTTATATGCGATTGACTGTACCAATTTCAAAAATATAAAAATCTTAAAAATTTTGGGCTGCTCTATTGTCAAAAGTATTCAAGAATACACTTTTCATGTGGAATCTTCAATTTAAAGTACCTAAGTAATGTACGTACTGCTCCAAAATCATGCATACAGAAAAGATTTTAAGATAAATACCAGGCCCCTCAGAAAGTATTGCGAAAAAAAGTTTTTATATATGGGAGACTGGCCAGTTATAATGTTTTTCGAAAATATGATTATTTATAAGTAAAAATAAGTAAGTTCCAATTTCAAAATTTCCCTCCACATTTTTTGCGAGTTAATTCAAAGTATTGTGTCTCACTGAAATATGGATCTGCGCCGGGAACATTTTAGAGCTATGATTTTATACGATTTCAAGTGTCGCCTGAAACCGGATGAATCGTACGATAGACTTCAAATGGCATTCATGGATGAAGGCCCTTCCAAGGCAACCGTGTATCGTTGGTATAACGAATTCAAGCGCGGTCGACCAACTTTGGGGGATGACGAAAGAAGCGGTCGCCCTTTGACGGCTGTTACCGAAGAAAACGTGCTAGCAGTGAAAAATTTAATCCAAGACAATAGGCGAATTACATATCAGGAGATTCAACACATATTGAAGATTGGATCGGGAAGCGTTCACGAGATTCTACACAGCCATCTTCGCGTGAGGAGGATAGTATCACGCTGGGTGCCGCACAACCTCACCGATGCTCAGAAGCAGGCCCGGGTGGAATGGTGCCGTGATATGCTTAACAAATTTGAAGCAGGCTCGTCTCGGCGTGTTTACGACATCGTTACAGGTGATGAGTCCTGGATTTATCAATACGACCCAGAAACCAAGCGCCAGTCGACTGTTTGGGTGTTTCAAAATGAGCCAACGCCTACCAAAGTGAAGCGATCTAGAAGCGGGGGTAAGATTTTGATCGCTAGCTTTTTTAATTTGACTGGCCACTTGGTATCAATTCCCTTACGGGATCAAAGAAGCATTAATGCCGAATGGTATACTACCAAATGTTTGCCAGAAGTTTTCTCTGTTATAAGCAACAAGCGACCAAACACAGGGCTCCGCGGGCTACTGCTCCACCACGACAATGCACCTGCGCACACCGCACTCAAAACGAGGGACTTCCTGGACAGCACGCCAGTCAAACTCCTGGGTCACCCTCCTTACAGCCCTGATCTAGCACCGTGTGACTTCTTTTTATTCCCAAAAATAAAAAATCAGCTCAAAGGGATACAATTTTCGTCGCCGGAAGATGCGCTGGCTGCGTTCGAGCAGGCTGTAAACGAGGTGTCTGCGGCGGACTGGAAAAAGTGTTTTGAAAACTGGTTTAGGCGCATAAATATTTGTATAGAGGCTGGTGGAAAGTACTTTGAAAAGATTTGATAAAAATATATGTACGTATAGAACAATTTTTTTTAGTTTCGCAAAACTTTCTGAGTGTCCCACGTAATTTGTAAATATACTAATCGTATCCATTGAATTATATGTTTATCGTTGATCATATCGATATTTTTCAAACCAAGGCCCATCATTTCCGACGACTCATATAATCATATTGAATAACTCTTTTAATTATATCAATCCATGACACTTACCCCTATATTTTAATTATGTGCCAAAAACTAAGGCATTTCTCTGTTCATTATTCTGAACAACTTTTATTATAACCAACAAAGAAATTTTGATAAAAATATAGTTTTTTTATTTTGGTGCACAAGCTTCGATTGATCGAAGTGCACAATCATGGAGCAGGCTCCGCTACGTATCCTCGCACCGCTCAGTTACACACCTACTACTCTGTATCACAGTTTAGCTACGCATCCTCACTTTTCTTTGTTGGAAACCATCACACCAATTTAGCGCCGCTACACATCCTCACACCGCCTAGCTACCTCGCACATCTCTGGTAAAAAGCATAGGCTGATTTTGCACCAAAATGAAGTAGATGTAAAAATTATGAAATAAAACTACACAAATAAAATCTAAGTATTCGTTTTCACTCTACTCAGACTATCAGTTAATTACTACATCATAGGTAATAGATTCCTTCTAAAAGGTAGAGCTCTTTGAAGAATATTTTGATAAAGTACTCAGAATAGTAATAATTCTAGTTACAAAAAATGGGGTCTTAGCTTCGTTATAAAATGAAGTTTCATGCGTATGGCCTGATTTAATAAACATTTTTGAACTAAATACCCACCCAAATTACTAAGATTCGAACCGCCGCGCCGCAGGCCAACATAATTAGTGACTAACGAATCTCATTGAAAATAATTAATTTGCTACATGCACGTCAAAAGATTTTCGGGTGGCCGGCGTTGTAACAAGCATGTTTTATTCTATTGTTAACTCTAGTACCGGTAACAGACACTTGAAAACGTCCAATTAGCAAGGGCTGGGCCTTAAGCACGAGCTCGAGGCCGATGAGAGCTTGCGAACAAAACTATGTGGTGGCGCGGAATAGCGAAGCAAGCAATGCAGCCGCCCCCCTCCCCGCGCCTCCACAGCCACCGCCGGCCCCCCAGGTACACACAGAGGTGAACAGCAATCTCGTCCGTACAATACTCTGTAGATAGTTCACAACACAATAGTTTCTGCGAGTCTCGCCAACTCGCTTCGCTTGTAGGTGAGCGGTTACGTTCGAACGTGAGAATTAATTTTTATTTATTAAACGGATTACGACGTTAAAATGTTTTCATGCTTATTTATGGATGACATAATCTGTAAATCTGTCATCTATAAAAAGGTTCTCTGTTGTTAGTAAGTTAGTTGATTTTTGAGTTGTTTTTGTTTGCGTTAGTCTTTGCAGATGTAAGAATTTTAAACTTAGGTACAGACCGATTGAAAGAGGCCAAAGTCCTATTTCATAATTAACAAATTACTATCCCACTGCTGTGCACAGGCCTCATTACACAATGAGAAGGATGCTTAGAGTCCTTAGACATATGCTGGCCGAAAACACATACCATCGAGAACTTTATGGGGCACTCTCCACGTACAGGTTTCGTCACGATGTTTTCCTTCACCGTTAAAGCAAGTGATAATAAAATTCTGTTCCACAGTCCACACATCAGTTGGAAGAGTCTGAGATGCGGGCCGGGTTTGAACCATGACCCACCTTCATGGAACGCAAGCGTTCTAGAGATGTGTAACTCGTCTATTTTATTTGAGGATGAGTGAGGACCTCGTTTTAGGTGAGGCGACGCTCGATGGCATAACCGCCTCGGTGTATTGTTATGTGAAAACTTAACCTCCTCACTCACTCAATGGTTACTTATAACATAACTCATTGACGCGTTTAACACTCTCACTTCGCTCACTCGGGCACAGAACTAATAATAGTAACTCGGGTATTCTCCCGAGTCGTTCATGATTCATCATTCATTAATAATAATAATATGATAATGAGGAGTGAGGTGATTCAATGTTAAAAATCGAGTAACTCTTTCAATTCACCATGACAAGGACCTCAAATGAGGCACCTCACGAGTGAGGGATGCATCACTAAAGCGACCAATCATTAGGCTATCGAAGCTCTCTATCATTTTATGGTTACAGGATATGTCGGTAGGAAGAAAACCTATGGCCAAAGTATTTTAATAAACGTGGGCAACACATATACAACACAGATAATCTAAAAAGAGGAAGAACAAAGGGTTTTTACTAATATTTATGTGTCATCATCATCATTTCAGCCAAAAGGCGTCCACTGCTTGACATAGGCCTCCTTCAAAGGGGGAGGGGGGAAATGCTATAATCGCCACGCTTGGCAGGCGGGTTGGCGATCTATGATTCGATTTATGTTGATCTATGTTTGATGATATTTATGTGTAATGTACCTTAATGAAAATAGATAGCTATTTTATAAGCTCCAGTGTGTTAGCCAACTGTATCGCGTTGCGAAGCTTTATGTTGTGTACATGCCCATTTCAACTTAAAAACCACAGATTGATCTAATGCTGAGATAGGGGCCTTTTTCCTTTTGTACATGTTATTTTATTTTTGTACACTTGTTTGTTTTGCCTGTTAAAAGCTGTAAAGAAATAATTTCACTCTTTTTTATTTTCAGATGTGGTAATGGTTACCCCATTGTAACCAACTTATTAATTATTTATTATTTATTTATATATGCTTTATTGTACACCATAAAAAACATTACATTACAACTTCCTTCTTATAACTGAAATATTCCTTGCAGGAAAACCCAAAAACGGTTGAAGTAAGTATAAGTGTCAAGACATGTGTCGAGAATTATAGATTTTTATTATTATTGCTGCCTACAAATCATTAAAAAATAATAAGTAAATCATCCGGTACAGACTAAAACAAAATATCAAAAAGCTGGCTTCAAATGATAAAGAATGACGTTCCGTCAAAAATTCTTCCTTAAATAAATAGTAACACTTCTACCATTCTATTGAATCAATCATATTTTATCATTACATCATAGCAAATCACACTCTTCTTCCAAATGGCTACCACGTTCCTATTCACTTTAGAGGTCGACAGTGTCATAAGAGTGTAGGTGTAAGATTAAAAAAAAATGTATTGTATTTAACTTATTAGTATGCAAGTATCGCTTAAGTTCTTTAGTTTTTACCACCTATGTGTTGTGACGATATTTATAACAACACTTGACTGCTGCTAGTGACGACAAACAAATTTAAAAAAAATACTAGTTAATTGCTCTTTAAAATCTCTCATTCAAGTTACTGTAATGCTTGTCCTGGTTCCCCAAGGACAAAACGTTGTAGAATTTTGCTATTGTCGTTTGTTCAAAGCTTTCGACTTTAATATTTTCAACCTAGCATGCAATTATTGTAAGTTCCAGAGTCTGTGGGTACTATTTCTCAAAATTCTCACCATTAATAAATTATTGTATATAATTCTGATAAGCATAATAATATTATTATTCAACGTAGTATAAGAAAAAAGTAATTTTACTTTTAAATTAAAATCATTGATACTGGACCCTAAAAATGTACATTTCATAACAAAAGCCCCTGTTTATAATACTGATAGTGGATACGAAGATTCATTCTATTATAATCAGTGCTACTTAAATCTATCTCTTGTGTTCCTGGTGCTTCGTTAGTATGTGATCCGATCACAGTTTGTTGTAAAGATTATGTCTTAAAGAAACTCCCATCCGGTCTTTGGGCGAGACTGCTATACGTGAGATTGGAAAATATCCTCTTGATTCAGTTTTTTGTTTCTATAATAAATATTGAGTTATTATTATCGTTTTAGTCGTTTCGTTTCGTGAAATTCATTTATGATATTTTGTTTATTTGCTGGACTTGTTTGGACAATATTATAGAAAGTCCATTCACTGTTAAATGAAAAATTATGGTCATGGTCTTAAGACTCGTAAAATCAAGGCCTCAGAATGCAAATAAACCAAGGCGGTATAAAATCGACCATATCACAATTCATTTGGCTCTGAATTCAGTGATAGGTTATTTCGAGTCCAATGGCTTGTCCGTTCATTTTATGGGAATACTAAACACGATTGAAATCTCCAGAAGTACCATGTTTAACGCAATTGTACCAGTGTCACCGTGAATGAAGTGAAAATAGAATAATAAATATTTTATTGTTTCTTTTTAATGGAAAGGCCATCTTATTTAAGTTCTGTCTTTAACATTACTGGATGAATGAGGGACATATTTAAGATAGTACTTACACATAATTGAAAAAAAAAACAACGTAAATCACACGCAGAAAAAAACATTTGCTTGCGCAAGTTCTGACTGACTAGGGGTCTGCTGACTAGTACAAGAGGTGGAGAGGATGGAAATAGCGATCGATGTACACTGCCATGCTAGATGAATCACCTTACCGCATTTAGCATTTTTTTACATATTTGGAACATACAAATGAGCTGTGGGCCTGTATAGCACATGACTGGAGCCCTGAGACAGCGAGACGGGGTCGCGGCAGACCACGCAGGAGATGTAGAGACAAGCTCGATGTCTTTCCAGACAGCTGGCAGGAGGCGGCACAGAACCACGATAGATGGAAGGAATTAACGGAGGCCTTTGCCCAGCAGAGGGACAGTACAGGATAACGAAAAAAAAATTTTGGAACGAGAATCAAGTAGGTACTGAACAACCTCCTTAAATAAGTCCCTCGTTCATATTTTTTTGTAACTGTTTAACTTTTTTGTGTTCTGATTTCATATTCTTATTTTGATGATTTTTATAAGCTTATACTAAATTTTTTTGCGCCAAAATTTAAAATGTAATAATACCTAATAAAAATTAAACAAATGGAGTGTAATTCATATCTTATGACGTGTCCTTGACTAGTAACGCCGTGTATGTTCCATGTATAGTGGTCAACATCGGTCCTCCAATGTCGGACATGTCGCTCCTATCTGTTTCGATGCATTTGTCGTTTAAACACCGACCTGTAATAAATCAGCCACCATATCAAACACTACTAAATGAACTATCTTGTACCAAGGGTACCACAAATTAATACCATAAAGGTATTGGAATTAGGACTAAATTCGATTGAAGAAAATCTGTGACTTGTGCCACAATCCTGAGAGCTAATTTAAGCCTATCTCAAGTCCACTACGGACACTCTTCATTCAATACTTTAAATGAGATTCTTATCGCACGCCCTTAAATAGATTAGTAGATTAATGATGTCTGTAATAATTAATAATGGATCGTGAATTTTACAACAACAATAAAAGCGGTTCGGTCGTCGTCGTAAACACTGGCTTGCAGTTTGGTTGTTTTGAATCCTTTAGCTTTACGATCCGTCAATAAGTTCCATATATTTACCTCGTCTTAATTACAGTGGAGTTATCCTTTCAGTTTTATTGCACTCGATTTTTAGTATAATCAAAATCCTGTTTAGTGGATTACCTTTATGTTTGCCTTGCAATATAGGGTTTTAGAGTGCCATTAATGTAATTAAATTAACTCGATATTGCGAAGCGACAGTCGTGTTATTAACTTATCAATTTAATCTTATGTAATGAAGCATTTATAATTGAATAAGAAATGGATTTCTGCAAGAACCTATCTATTGGATACTGGCCTACCCTATAGGCACAGAATACGTGATAGTAATAGGTATAGGCAACTATATCGGATAGTGGTCGAGATACTTTAATCAATGCGCTTAGCACCAATTTGAATAAACACTTGGTAAATTTCGAAACCGTAAAAAATTGTTTGACTTTATATTTCATATTACTATTTTGTATTGTTGCCGTTGGTTGAGTCTGTAACTCTATAGTTAACAAAAGAATTAACGAAAGTTAATGTTTGCACCCACTTATCTCTTTATCGCCTTAATTGAAATCCATACAAGAATCATTGAGATTGATCTAATCAAATAAGTCAGTAAAAAATAACGAACAACATGGAGCGCCGGCTGGTCAACGTACAAGTTTAAAAAGTCCTTTTTGAAAAAAATAAAAAAGAAAACAAGATGAGCCCCTAATTGATGCGTCGTCTTTGTTTAGTTTAATTCTAACATGCTTTTCCCATTAAAGTGGTCAGGAATCGGGCCTGTGTAGAAGATAACGCCGACTCTTTTACTCCTTACACGTTATAATATTATGAGGTCGGGGTGGACCCTCCACATTTTTAACCCTAGTTTAACTCTCGTTTGGTAATGTTCGCTCCTCACTCGCCGCACAAGAGGACAAATAAGTGAATCACGCGGTGCGCTGCGCATTCGCGTTTTTACATTGTCACAGTGTCCCCGGGGCGTTAGCGTCGCATATTGAGAATCGATATGTTTGCGCTAAGTGCTTAAGTGCTTTGAGGGGATTGCGTTTCACTGATGAATAAGCAATGCATGCTATTTAACATTTGGCGAATTTCTCAATTCGTTACATTATTCTTACATTGTTATTGAATTTAATAACAACAATGATATTTAAAAATATAGATATTTCATACCCTAACAAAACCAATGAAAAAAATGTTCCGTACGCAGCGGCAGCACAATACACATACACTAGTAACAAGTAAGTTGACTTCTTCAATTTACTTTCGTGTCATAATTGGAATACATACTTTCTGTACACACATTTCATGACGACATTTTAGTTTACCGGTCACGCTCGGCGCCCTACTTGACGCGGATTCATAGAAAAACGTCCTAATTAGGACGTTTTCGAGTCTTCAGATTGCGAGCTCAGTAGCATATCTCTACTTTTAAATATCATTGAATAACAATAATTATGTTCTGAACCAATTCTTATGCAAAAGCAGGGTTTTTTTTTTAAATATTTGGTAGACTTTTTATAAATAATTGACTAAAACGCGAGTATTCGCTACAGATAAATAACGATCTGGTTTCAAAGATGACTCAAATAAAAGTTAATCTAGGTAATCTGTATTAAAACTAAACGTCTATTAAGCTGTGGTTAAGTGCTTCTGTGCGACCGGGCTCCGGATCGTGAAGACAACTCGGCACCTTTTGTGAGTTTTATGGATTATCTTGGTTTACGTGTATTAACATGCGGAGCTGTGTCCGGTCGCACGTCTCGCCTCCACACCCACTCACCGCGTTATCACACTACGGTCAATGCTCGATAATTTTATTACAGAAGTTTTGTCGAATTACTTGAGCCTTCAAATTAAATTAAACGATACTTGTCTCTCGTTGATAATATATGAAGCATTAATTTATTTAAGGACATCGTTTTATACCGACGACTCCGATAGAGGTGAGCTTATATTTTCACCGACCTTCTAAATTTATATTTCCTTCAATGCGCGACGGACTGTATCAAATATACTTACATAAAGAAGGGGGACGCGATTCGACTGAACATCGAGACAAACAGGCGTTTCCAAAGCTCCCCTGCGTTTCAGGAATGACACTGTAAACAAAAGTATCATATAAGTTTATTAATTACACGGCCCCTCCGGCACGAGCCTCCATGAATATTAATTACTGGATACCGAAAAGCTTTAGAACGCTCAAGGAGGGAAAGTTTTACAAAGAGCTTTTATTATTTAAGAAGTAACGTCGATGCGGTGAAACGAATTATGCTCACTAGAAGAAGGCGTTGGAAAATGTACGCTTGCGCGTTGAAAACAGGGTCGTGTTCGTGGCGCACTTGGCACCATTTATCATAACTCGATAAGAAAGTGACGGAAGAAAGTCAATAGAGTAGGTGCTTGAGGGTAGGCTTTACACAGCGCTGGCGCTCGCTCGCCCCGCCTTAATGAACAAATAACAGCCGACTGTGTGCGTTGGGGCCATTCAAATTATTCTCTGTTTTCATAAAAATAAAGTGTTATGACGCGCTTTTTTTAATGTCGACGATCGATTAAACTGCGCTCTTAGGAGTGAACAATGGAGTTAATTAGGTAATTTACATTAAACATGGTAACATTAGCTTTTTGCAACTCTGTACGGTATTATGCAATAAAAATGGCAGGTAGAATATTATAATGTTTTTGTTATAATGATCATAAATATAAGTAATAAATATGCCACGTCCAGGTTAGTCGCGTTTACGTACAAACAGAGATTTTTTTTAATTTTTCTGATAAGATGTAGATAGATTGAGTCTGCTAGTTCTAGAATAAATGTGTAATTGAATAAAATTCGTATGGTTTGTGTTGTCCTGTCCTTATATATTGTTGCATTAGTAAAAATAATGCTTAAAAATATGCTAACATAATGTAAATTAGATAAGCAGCTTCTTCAGCATCGATGATCCGTTTTTGTATATTATTATTTAATTGTGTTCCTGTTGAATTGTGTCTGTGTATCTGCTTATCGTCCGTGTGGTGCCGGACGCAAATAATTTCACCACCCTATATCTTCTCATGGGTGTCGTAAACGGCGACTAAGGGATTCACCAGAGGATGGGCAGCAGCGTCCTCGAAGTATTTAACCAACCAACTGCGATCGCCAACCCGCCTGCCAAGCGTGGCGATTATGGCATATCCCCTCATGTAAAGCACAATTAAAAATCGGCCCTTAGTCCCCGGCGGCCCCGCTAGCCCTGGTTACGGTAGCGGCCTAGGTAACGCCGGGGCAGGGGGTGCTAAGAATCCCCGGCAGAGATCCGGCTACCATAACAAAAAAAGACTGGACCTGGCAGCATACAACACACGTACACTGCGGACCGACGAGAAGCTTGTCGAACTCGAGGAAGAATTGAGCAAGTTACGATGGGATATCGTAGGGTTATCTGAAGTCCGAAGAGAGGGGGAGGACACGATAATCCTCAAATCCGGTAACTTGCTCTATTTCCGGGAGGGCGATCAACTTTCCCAGAGTGGTGTCGGGTTTATCGTCCACAAGTGTCTTGTGAACAAAATAGTGAAGATCGAGAGTGTTTCGACCAGGGTGGCGTACCTTATACTCAGAATAACCGAAAGGTATTCGTTGAAGGTTATACAGGTATACGCCCCGACCTCGAATCACCCCGACGATGACGTGGAGACCATGTATGAGGATATCTCGAGAGCCATGCATGGCTCTAAAACTCACTTCACTGTTGTCATTGGAGACTTCAACGCGAAACTGGGCAATCGCTACGATGATGAGCTGCGAGTGGGGCAATTTGGATATGGATATCGGAACCACCGGGGTCATCTACTGGCCGGCTTTATGGAGAAGGAGGGACTCTATATGATGAATTCTTTCTTCAGGAAGCATGAGCATAGGAAGTGGACCTGGTTGGGCCCTGATGGTGTAACAAAAAATGAGATTGACTTCATTATGTCGACGAAGAAGCAAATATGTCTCTGTGATCAACGCGGTCAAAACCGGAAGCGATCACCGTTTGGTAAGAGGCACATTGAATCTGAACATCAAGCTGGAAAGATCTCGACTGATGAAGTCTACGCTCCGTCCAGCACTGATCCAAATCCAAAACCCCGAGAGCTTTCAACTCGAACTTCAGAATCGTTTCGAATGCCTAGGGAGCTCAGTGGACGATTACAACGATGGGTTTGTGGAAACTGTCCATACGGTCGGGTCTGGGATCTTTAGGACCCGTCGAAATAGAAACAAAAATCTCTCTGACCACACTCTCGAGCTTATGGCGGAAAGACGCGAGATGATTCTGCAGTCCTCAGATGATGCGACTAAGTACCGGCAGCTCAATAGACAGATCTCAAAGTCCTTGAAAAGTGACCTACGCCAATTTAATACGGAACGTATTAAAGACGCGATAGAGAAGAACAAGGGCTCCAAAGTCTTCGCAAGAGACCTGTCTATTGGGCAGAGCTAGCTTGCAAAACTGAGGACCGACTATGGCAGAGTCGTATCCTCCAAGCCAGAGCTATTGAAGGAGGTCGAGAAGTTCTATGGACAGTTATACACGTCCACCCGGACACCCGCTGTAAATCGGGCTCACGACCCAAGAGCTCGATTGACCCGACACTATACCGAAGATATCCCGGACGTCAGCCTGTACGAGATTAGGATGGCTCTGAAGCAGCTCAAAAACAACAAGGCACCGGGTGATGACGGAATTACGGCCGAACTCCTGAAGGCGGGTGGAAAACCGATCCTTAAGGCCCTTCAGAAGCTGTTTGATTCCGTCATTCTCGAGGGAAGAACGCCACAGGCATGGAGCAGAGGTGTGGTTACAGTTCTCTTCTTCAAAAAGGGTGATAATGCTCTACTGAAGAATTATAGGCCCATCTCACTTCTGAGCCATGTCTACAGCTGTTTTCGAGAGTCATTACGAACCGTCTTTCGCGCAGGTTTGACGACTTCCAGCCTCCCGAACAAGCCGGTTTCCGAAAAGGCTTTAGCATCGTAGACCACATACATACGCTGCGGCAGGTTATACAGAAGACCGAAGAGTATAACTTGCCTCTTTGTTTAGCGTTTGTGGACTACGAGAAAGCCTTCGATTCGATCGAGACTTGGGCGGTACTACAGTCTCTTCAACGGTGCCAGATTGACTATCGGTACATCGAAGTGTTAAAGTCTTTGTATGAAAACGCCACTATGTCAGTCCGATTACAAGGCCAAACCTCGAAACCTATCCTTCTGCAGCGAGGTGTGAGACAGGGAGATGTGATCTCTCCGAAACTGTTCACTGCTGCATTGGAGGATGTCTTCAAGGTTCTGGACTGGAAAGGGCTAGGCATTAACATAAACGGCGAGTACATCACTCACCTTCGGTTTGCCGACGACATAGTAGTCATGGCTGAGACCATGGAGGACCTCGGTACAGTGCTCGATGACCTCAGTAGAGCTTCTGATAGAGTGGGTCTTAAAATGAATATGGACAAGACAAAGGTTATGTCGAATTCCCATATAGCACCCATTCCCGTAAACATCGGAGAATCTACACTCGAAGTTGTTGACGATTATGTATAACTAGGACAAACTGTCCAGCTAGGTAAGTCCAACTTCGAGAAAGAGGTCAATCGTCGAATCCGACTCGGTTGGGCAGCGTTTGGGAAGCTACGCAATATCTTCTCGTCCAAAATACCGCAGTGTTTCAAGACGAAAGTCTTTGACCAGTGTGTGTTGCCAGTAATTACTTACGGTACTGAAACGTGGTCGCTCACAATGGACCTGATAAGAAGGCTCAAAGTCACTCAAAGAGCATTGGAGAGGGCTATGCTCGGAGTGTCCCTGCGTGATCGAATCAGAAATGAGGAGATTCGCAGGAGAACGAAAGTAACCGACATAGCCCGAAGAATTGCCAAACTTAAGTGGCAGTGGGCGGGGCACATTGCTCGCAGAACGGATGGCCGATGGGGCAGTAAAGTTCTGGATTGGCGACCGCGTACTGGAAGGCGCAGCGTGGGTAGGCCCCCCCACAAGGTGGACCAACGACCTGGTGAAGGTCGCGGGAATCCGCTGGATGCGGAAGGCACAGGACCGGTCGTTGTGGCGATGCTTGGGGGAGGCCTATGTCCAGCAGTGGACGTCTTTCGGCTGAAATGATGATGAATGATGATGATCTATGTGCTTTGTGTCAAATAAATGTTTCTTTTTTTCTTCTTTCTTTCTTTCTTATTTATGTCCTATGATTATATATATAAACACAATAGTATATTACTTTTGCGGCCGGCAACAGCATTGACGGACGAACGTGAAAATGTGGGCCGAAGCGAAGCCGAAAAATAATAAAAAATTAATATTTAATTAGATTATTTTTATTGAAGAGTTTTCCAAATGAGTTGTGTCCTTACGTATGAATATCGATTCTGATAACGTAGCTCACAGGAACAATAGGGTTTTTGTTACATACTGTACACTGAATAAGCAGTCCCCAAAAACACAGCGGGGATTATCAAGATGTAGATGTATCAAGTCCAGTGGGACTTTTATATTAAAAGCTACAACATACTATGACGGTCCTGTGACATGGCGAGTTAATGCCGCCATCAAATATGAATTTCCTCGGTGTCAGGCAGCAGTGACACATGGGAGGGTGCGGCCAGCGTTGGGCCGCACGGGGAGAGGGGGCTCGCCTGCTTGTGGCGGGCCAGGACCTGTCGGGGGTGGTTGTGTGAATATTCACGGGTTCTCACGCCCCTGGCTAAGGTAGTTGAAGGAACACCGTGGTGGTTTTAGTCGGTAAGAGTCCGACACTGGCTCCGCCTACCCCGGGCGGAGTGCGTCCATGAGGATTTACCCAAGGCAAAAAAAAATAATGCCGCAGTGACACCAGTAACTTACTGGTATGAGGCTGAAGAAATGGATCTGGTAAGGCTCATGACCGGATATTAGGAGGCGGGATACTCGCGGTCCCTGAGCTGCGGGAGTGGGTAAGCAGTAAACCTGTCTAATGTACATTATTGTAATATTATGTCTGAAATAAAATGCTTAGCATGGGCTAAGCTGTGGGATTAGATAACGTCGCTGGAACGTCCTCTTTGATTCCAATATATTAGAGTTGAACAAACCCGGTTTGATTGAATAATACTACAACCTGCGTTCAATTGCATCTGCTGCTGAAAATTTAAACCATCAGTTGACCCGCATGCTCGTATGCCTTCGTATGTTACAAAAAAAAACATTTTTATGCACCAGCAAGAATAGGACCAGCTTGCCTAGCGTAGTTTTACAAGCTTTGCTATTTTTTCAGTAGCTAAAAGGCTAGAAACTCACTTATTAAATTCTGCTACTTCTTAAGTTAGTTCTAAGGATAGACGGAACATTTCCCGTCTTGCTACTCTATAGCAGGCGTAGCATGACCACTGTAGACAAGAGATTTATCTACCTAAGAATAGACAAAACTACATTGTATAGAACTTTATCGGTAATTTTGTCTATTCATTCGTAGACAAATCGCTTGTCTACAGTGGTCAAGTTCAAAAGTAGAAAAAGTAATAAAACATATCTAATGTATAAATTAAGGAGAGAAAAGTTCCAAAAAATTACATCTTAAGATTTCACCCGCTTGCATAAATGCGTAAATATATAGAATATTTATTACATATACATATTTCATCAGACCTAAAGCATCCACTAGATATTTCCACCAAAACCTTTATTCTCTAATTCTTTTGATCATACCCAATTCTAAATGTAAGATCGTCATTAACATCCTACAAAAGAAAAAATAACTATATTATAACAAAGAAAAATGTGCCTCAAGCGGTTGGTGAAAAGGAAAACCTTCTCAAACTACAGACATACTTGAACCTAGCCCACGAGGTTTTTATGTGAATTTAGACAGTCAACCTCTCGGAAATAAGCTGCATCCATTAAATTCTACCTTTGATATCAACCGGGAACATTACATTCTGTTAACTTGTGTTCCTCGTTTATTTAGTAGATGCTTACCTAATTTTTAAATAAACTTTCATCATAAAAACTACAGAGCTTTATTATAGTATTTAATTTTGTCTAGGTACTTAATTGTTTATTTTTTATACAAATGCATGTTTGGTACCTGCAGATTTTGCTCATCGGTATTTCATTAGATTTGAAGCCAAACCTAACATTGCAGGTAAAATGGCTAATTCGCCTCTTTCCCAGTTTGTAGGCTAGCTTATAAAAAAAAAAGAATCTGTTATCTCTCTACGAACGTATCGAAAGCTGATTATATTACCAAATAGATCTTCGAAAAGTGCGGTAATTATCAGCCGCAATAATTTTTTTATCTGTTATCTCTGTACCAAATTTTTAAAGCTGATTTTACCAAATAGATGTGTTGAAAGTGCGGTGATCATCAGCTGCAATCATTCTTAAACTATTTATCTTATTCAAATCTCCGAAAACAAGGAATTAGGTAAAATGAAAAAATTTAATTATTGGCTCGTACGGTCAGCCCTAATAGCATAATATCCTGAAAATGTTTCAGGAAAACTTCGGAAAGCAAAAGTAGAATTATTAATGTCTATTGTTATTAAATCTTACTAAAAACAATGTAATACACTGTGAGAGTAAACAAGGCAGCAAAGGGACGGCGTATAACATAACGTGGCTCGGTCGGGTCGGGGACTCGGGGCCAAGGAGTTATTATTTAAAGTAATTATTTAATTAACACCGTGTCACTGAGTCTTACCCTCTTAAGCGAGTTTAGGGCTACAAGGAATTAAGTACGGAGCTAATGTTAACACGGCATACGTCGTGGTTATTGTTACCGACGCCCGGCGCGGCGGCCCCCCGCGGCGGTATTTATGGCCGCAGTACCCAAGTTTTGGCGCACACACACCCGAACTATGACAGTTAACATTGTTACTCTTACCCCTCGCTTTTAACGTCATTAGTTGTACGAGATTTCGTACGTACTCATAATGTGTATTTGTTTTCATAACTCACTGCTCTATAGTGTTTTCAGTTTGCCCTTTATTACTCGTTGCCGTTTAATCGCTGTGGGAAACTAATGTTTTGACTCTGCATTTTTTTTAAATTTATTGTTATAATACACTTTTATGACGTAAGCAGATGCTTACTAGAGAAAGCTTTATATTTCGTTTGTAACTTAATACACACAATTTACATGACGATGCTCGTTTCAACAGTGAGTAGAGCGCGTTCATTGTACGTTAAATAGCGTGCCATAACAATTGAAGATATAAACTGATAGACAAAAAGATTCATAATGTTTTTTGTTTGCTCATTAACAGTAGCTAAATGCTGTCTAAACTCTCTTTCGAGCAGTAAAAAGAAATTCATCACGTTTTATATGACCGTTTTATTCAGACGGCGAGCGTCAAAGAGCACTAAAGCTGTGCGACTTTAAATTCATAACTTTTAATTAACTGGAATGCTAACACAATTACAGGCTTTATAGTCGTATCAAATTTTCCGAAACGGACCGTTCACCGTCGTAAAATGTGAGAATGATTACAAATTTTAAAACAAAGCATTGTAACGTGGAATTTAGTGCTGCGAGCAGCTGGCGTCGCGCTTAAGGGAAGCTTTAGGGCTCGTTCCGAGCTGGGAATGGGTCGTTGCATTGCCTCAGTTTGCTCGAGTCGGTGTTAATTTGTCGCTACAAAAGGAACAGATGTTACGTACGGCGTCTCCACGCCCGCTACGCTCACCGCCGCCACCGCGTCTCTCCTTGCGTGCTACGACTCAACACGCTCTAATCCTAGCAACTCTATTTACTCCATTTCTATGTCGATGCAAAGGCAACGTCTAAGGGTGGTATGCCACTGGTCAATTTTTTTTGTCCAATCCAATTTATTTGATGATCAGTGATAAAATACATACAACATTTGACGAAAATCATAAAATTTCTTGATCAAAGTCACACTGGACAAAGAAATTTGACGAGTGGCATACCACCCTAAGCTGTGAAGCTATTTAAATGGCAGTAGGTATTCTTCTAGAAGGCATCTACTGTTTATATCAATCAAAGAAAAGGCAGTGATAGCCTAGCGGTTGAACGCTCGCCTTTCATGCAGGAGGATCTGAGTTCAAACCCAGCCCGCACTGACTTTTCGGTTTCATGCGCGGTTCAGAACCTGATTATCACTTGCTTTAACGGTGAAGGAAAACATCGTGAGGAAACCTGCACACCTGAGAGTGCTCCATACAGTTCTTGATGGTGTTTGTAGTCCGCCAACCTGCAGTAGGCCAGCGTGGTGGAGTAAAGCCTGAATCCTTCTCATTCCGAGAAGAGGCCCGTGCCCAGCAGTGGGACAGTAATGGGCTGATGGTGATGATGAGGCAGCCAGTTGAAATTTACATAGATGTGTTACTATGGCCTCTATATCATGGAAAATTCAAAAATGAAAAGCCTAAACTCAAAGGGAGTCCTTATAAAATAAACCTCGTTTTTTTTTTCATTTTTCCAACTATTTTTGTTTCTGCTCTATCTTTGATGTCTTTTAAAACATCAACACGCAGTGCACAGTGCACTTTTGGTAAACACTCATGAATTAAATCAGTTTCTACTGGTTATCAAGTCGATGAGTGGTACGGTACCCTTACTGCGCGAGTCCGACTCGCACATGGCCGGTTTTTATACTTCACAGCACAAGACAAGAAAGAAACATCAAATATAAGGCTTTTTCAGTGTGGATGTATTTTTTTTTTAGATAGATTGAATGTGCTTTTCTTAAAAACAATGCTATATCTACAGGCTGATTATGCACATAGTAGGCCCATAGGGGTCTTTATTACGACTCTATATTTGGCACATCATTGTCTATGTACGTGGGACACTCAGAAAGTTTTGCGAAACTAAAAAAAATTGTTCTATACGTACATATATTTTTATCAAATCTTTTCAAAGTACTTTCCACCAGCCTCTATACAAAGATTCATGCGCCTAAACCAGTTTTCAAAACACTTTTTCAAGTCCGCCGCAGACACCTCGTTTACAGCCTGCTCGAACGCAGCCAGCGCATCTTCCGGCGACGAAAATTGTATCCCTTTGAGCTGATTTTTTATTTTTGGGAATAAAAAGAAGTCACACGGTGCTAGATCAGGGCTGTAAGGAGGGTGACCCAGGAGTTTGACTGGCGTGCTGTCCAGGAAGTCCCTCGTTTTGAGTGCGGTGTGCGCAGGTGCATTGTCGTGGTGGAGCAGTAGCCCGCGGAGCCCTGTGTTTGGTCGCTTGTTGCTTATAACAGAGAAAATTTCTGGCAAACATTTGGTAGTATACCATTCGGCATTAATGCTTCTTTGATCCCGTAAGGGAATTGATACCAAGTGGCCAGTCAAATTAAAAAAGCTAGCGATCAAAATCTTACCCCCGCTTCTAGATCGCTTCACTTTGGTAGGCGTTGGCTCATTTTGAAACACCCAAACAGTCGACTGGCGCTTGGTTTCTGGGTCGTATTGATAAATCCAGGACTCATCACCTGTAACGATGTCGTAAACACGCCGAGACGAGCCTGCTTCAAATTTGTTAAGCATATCACGGCACCATTCCACCCGGGCCTGCTTCTGAGCATCGGTGAGGTTGTGCGGCACCCAGCGTGATACTATCCTCCTCACGCGAAGATGGCTGTGTAGAATCTCGTGAACGCTTCCCGATCCAATCTTCAATATGTGTTGAATCTCCTGATATGTAATTCGCCTATTGTCTTGGATTAAATTTTTCACTGCTAGCACGTTTTCTTCGGTAACAGCCGTCAAAGGGCGACCGCTTCTTTCGTCATCCCCCAAAGTTGGTCGACCGCACTTGAATTCGTTATACCAACGATACACGGTTACCTTGGAAGGGCCTTCATCCATGAATGCCATTTGAAGTCTATCGTACGATTCATCCGGTTTCAGGCGACACTTGAAATCGTATAAAATCATAGCTCTAAAATGTTCCCGGCGCAGATCCATATTTCAGTGAGACACAATACTTTGAATTAACTCGCAAAAAATGTGGAGGGAAATTTTGAAATTGGAACTTACTTATTTTTACTTATAAATAATCATATTTTCGAAAAACATTATAACTGGCCAGTCTCCCATATATAAAAACTTTTTTTCGCAATACTTTCTGAGGGGCCTGGTATCTACCAAACACCTGGGTGTATTGCCAACCTATGGATAATTAGTGAGATTTGTTTCGTTTCTAAAGAAAAACTTCTAAGTTCCCCGACTCCTCAGAGAGGTTACATGGATAAATATGTAGGCATTACACAGATAAGTGCTGGTGGCCAAGTTGTGGCAGTAGTTTTAACTACTAGTAGGTAGTTTGTTTGGTGGTGGTTGTTTGAGCATTGAGAAATTAAATTGAAATTTGTTTTATGGTTACATACACACACACACGTAAACCCTTTCTGAACCGCCTTGTGTGCGTTACATCTCTTGATTGATTGAATAGATATTATTAACAAAATACAGCCTAGTCTTACCATTTTACTAACATCTAACATCATCATATAACATCTAGGATTTATTTTGCATAATACTTCCCTCATTCCTAAGCACAGTAGCGAAGGGTGTCGAAATAAGTTACGACGCAATAGATGAAGTGGCTTGCCGTTTGGTTCCCAGAGCAAAGGGTCGCGGGAACGATGTCGAAAACCAAGTGTTTCTGTGTGTAAGATTGGAATTTGTATCCTAAACTGATTACACAATGAATGAACAACAAAGAAGAAAAGAGTCGTAACACAATTGAAAAATAGATAGATCATAAGCACTATACTAACCGTATAACTGTAAAATGTTACACACATCTACTCATCCCGTGAATAAGTACAGTTGTGAGACTACAAAAAATAGTTGAACGTAGAAGTTAACTCTACGAAATATCTTACAGGCAGTCGGTATTATGTAAGTATGTGGGAGGGTACAAATGTAAAACAAAGCGCGGCTGATAAGTTTCAAGAGCAGCCAATACTCTCCCAAAGTTGGTGTAGCGTTGTTCGTCAATCCCATTTTCTCGTCCTTTATTCGCGCTGCCACCGCACCCCGCCGCGTCTTTCGTCTCGCGACAACTCGCGAATCACGCGCCTCCTCCTCCAATTTCCGACATTAATCCCCAGATCGTAAGGTTTGTTAAATCAAATAAGTTCTTGCTTTATAATTTAAGCATTCGCATTTACATTCGAACTAGATTTATCTCGCCGCCATCTTCGGCCAAAAATTTTAATAACAAAATAACTTGCCAACTTCGTCTCGTCAAATATAATAGCAAAGTTGGAAGTAATAAGACAAAATTTTATGCATAACAACGGGAGCCCTTCGAGACGGGGTGGGCCGGGGGCGCGCGGGACAGGCGCGAAGGAGGGTTAGCACTTGTCGGCCTGCCTAGACAGAAATGAAACGTCAAGCCTTATGAAGACGAACAACTTCACCTTAACAAATATAAATCTCCTTTTCATCCTGCGTAGGTTTTTTGAGGCAGTTAAGGGTAATGTTAATTTATGGTTTGTAATTGTTTGCTGTTAACCTCGTCGGTTGAGTAGTTGAGTACCTTCTGATAATGTTCTCGAGTGGTTTCTTGACTCATAATTTTGGGTTTGTTAAGAATACCATTACCATTACGTTTACTAATGTAGGTAAACCATTTTAACACTTATATTTTAAATCCGACATATTGAACATAAGACGTTTTCTCCACTAGCTAGCATCTTCTTTACAAACGATGTGGGGAGTTATGCGTATCATCCGCCACTCGATGCGACGCCATCTGCACCGCCATTTACATACAACAACAAAATATATTAAAATTCTGTCATCGCGATCCAAGATACAGTTGCGAGCCGTCATTGACACCGGGCGCGGGCGGTGATTAGCTGAGGGGGACTGGGGGGAAACACGGAGACAAGGAAAAAGGGCTACCCAGCAATAATTACTTTATATACCCCCTGTGAATAATTACCCCGGCCAGAGATCAATTAGACGGAAACCTCGAATTAAACCCCTCGTTAATGAGCCAGCAAATTTTTATTTTCGCTAGGTATGTATAAGTATTGGAACTTTAATTGACTTACGACCAACTCTTTCATTAAGTTAACAACGTGACAATACTAACATGCCACTTTGCATAATGTATAAGTACCTATTGCCAGACATACTCACAGAATAATACATTACTTATATAATTATACGTTTTGTAATTGAGTTAATTTCGCTGTCTTGTCCATTCAATGAGCTCATCTATTACCTTTTTGCGTCTACTCGTAACAGAAAAAAAGTTTGTTTATCGACGCAGCGAGGATGATACACGGAAAACGGCCGGTTTGTCATACTATCTCTCACAAGTCATAAAACATTTTTTCCACTTCCTACTCAAAGCGTTGTAACGACTTAACATATGGTGAACTAAATTATGTTACCTACGTCTAAACGACAGCAAAATAAAAATGTCCAAACATTTGTATACATTAAATAAATTTATCATCCCGTTTCATTTATAGGAGCGTTGCAGTGAAAAGGAAGCTGCCGCGCGCACATGGGGAGCCGTCAAATCCCAAACGTATTATTTTTTCAATATTACCTCACACGCTCGCTAATACAAGATAACGAAATTCACGACAATCGGATGAATGTTCGCGCCGCGTGAAATCACGACTTTTGTGAGGAAAAAAGGCTGACATCGAACGTTACGAGTCCGCGTGGGACGGACGAACACGTGTATGTGGGCAGACGAGGGTACGGACATGTGACGATACCTGTCAAAATATGACGAGTCTCATTCAGTTACAGATGTAGCTATTGTCATCGCGCTAATCTAATTCGGTGTCGCGAACCGTGAAAGTGTTCGGCGCGCGATTAACACATTTTCGTAACGAATTATTGGGAGGCTGTCAGTCGGTTTGCGTAAGCTGTGACAGGAGAGTGGCAGGAGTCGTGGGGTGCGAGCTTAGGGCCCTGCACCCAGTACCGGCCTGTGCACTGTGCCGCCACCGAGTGCGCCTGTCGGATAGCGTTATCTAACAGCTAGTAAGCTGCAATACGTAGAGTACTACGTATTGCTTAATAACACCGGCGCTGCTCAAAACTCAAAAAGATTCAAAACATAACCTGCCATGAACAGATAACACATCCAACAAGAATATCTGTTAGTAAAATAGGATACAACGTGTGCTACTTTACTTAAATTCAAATATACCAGTTCTTAAGTAGGTGCTTATTATTCAACGCGCAACGCATGCAATACTACACAGAAATTAAAAACACACTTATACTACGAGTTGTCAATCTAAATTAATAAATAAATATTTCCAAAGCAACTTCTACAGCTGTTTAAAGAAGCACCTACTTGATTGGTTTAAAAAATATTTTTTGTCTCTGTTCACTCCAATTGAGACGAGACAACAAATCTGCTCCTAAAACACATTTGGTTTGAATGTTTCTTCCCCAATACATTTGTAAAGATACGGCTACTTAGTAAAATTAGAGAGTAGGGGAGAAGTGTCACACAAAAGTTATTTAGATGTTTACGTGTGCATCGTTGCATTAAATAAGCAACGAATCCTTGCAGGGGGTGGCCGGGCTCGAACCTGGGACAATGAAATCGCGACACCCGGCCCACCCCGGCGCACTAACATGATTAACTTTTATATTGGCAATCACAACCGTTGACGTTTCAGGGCTTTGTTCTCTACAAACTCTAGCAAAATGTGTTATTTTTTGACTTTCACATCACACCCAAAAGTTTATCAATGTACACAGGAGTTTAATTTGTTGATGAAATAGGCCAGTCAAAGTTAATTAATAACATGTGTTTCGCATTCATAGCTTTGTATTCAGTTTAAAATGTTGTCAGATAGCGGCATAATAGTTACTCAGCATAGTCCTGAATTTTTTGGCAAATATTTGCGCTTTTATTCAGTCGAGCATTTATTTTTGCTAGTATTGGCGTGTCTTTTAATATTGATACAAATGTCTTGGGGAGAGTGCTCAGCCGTCGCGACGACGGGCCTAATGCCGAGATAATGTTCGCCCGAGGAGTTAATTGCAAGCACAGCACCACACTCTGGTGTCAGGGGTTCCACACATTCCCCTGAGACGCAAGCCCTCGTACGATGTTGTCACTCCCTTGCCGTTTCGACAGTCGACCTCTTAATCATTCACTCCTAATGGAAACCCATCAGCGACGTCTATCTCGCTAAAATAGGCATGAAATTTAAATGACCCACTCGAAAGGAAAGCGATAAAAAAATAGCACGGGAATGTTTGCCGAATTGTGTCCGCAGTGAACAATAGCGAAGCCACCAACGCTGACGTTCAGCATCCCGCAGCGCGACTTATGAATAGAATAATGCGAGCCTACACAAAACCCGTGCGAGGGGAACATCATCAATCAATGTATTTAGAAATGTTTCATTAGTAAACATTAAGATGTTTGCTTACATGTCCGAGTGTTGTCTGCCGTAATATGGTCGGATTCCGTGAAATAAGGGTCGGTGGTAAAATATTGTCAGTGGAGATGTATGGGATGATGCAGCGAGGTAAAATAATCTCAGCGACACGCAGTTGCGTTGCAAGTTCCCCATCCCCACGCGGTAGGTGTCAAGGCCACTGCTGTGAATATACATCATTACAAATTCGGTTCAGCCATTCTGTTGGGATATCTGTACAACTGGGACGTCTCTTTATGCCACCAAGTGACCATAGCTTGGACAATAGGATGGCAGTAAAAGTAAGATATCAAAGCTTGAATTGGGCCACTATTTTGCGCATGAAGGACACAACGCGGCTTAAGATGTCAATCATAATAGGTACCTACAGATAAACACTATAATAAAATCCAGAAGATTTTTTCTTTTTGTAGAAACGTAGTTGGCACCTTCTATCCTACAAGTTAAGATATTGTAAAACATCTTACCATATACAATCTACAAGTGAGACATACCTTTGTTTTTGGGAGGAAATCCTCATGGATGTCCTCTGCCTGGGGAAGGTGGAGGCATATATCGGACTCCTACCGACTAAAACCACACGGTGGCCATCCTCAGCACGAAATAGAGGGCTCCGGGAACTCCAATGGACCGCGACCTAGATCCACTTAAATACTTCAAAACAGAAATATTTTATTGCTTAGAGGGGCCCCAAGAGGACAGATTTTAAGCGTGATTACTTAAGTGATAATTATCACTCATTCTTAGTAGGTATTAGACTTATTAGATTAGTAAAATTATGGGGTTGGGCTACAAGGATTTTAGAAAGGGCTGGGTTCAACCTACTGTTTGCTAACATAAACGATGTATAAGGCTCCATGCCACGTTAATATAGTTACAAATGATTGATATTATGTATAAAATATGTTTAAAAAACAGGGGTAGGCAACAACATAAATACTCTTTCATGGTACCTATATTTTTTGTAAGTAGGTAGAGTAGGTAGGTAGTAGTAGTTACTTTTGGATGCAATTGCTCTGCATCTAACCTTAAAAGGCTTAAATAAAATAATAAGTAGATGAGTTCTAAAGTAATAATTATGAAATTAAAGACAGAACTTATCATAATAAGTAACATATTACCTACGTTAAGGAGTTGCGGGTTTAGATTATGACTCATGTATATAACGCCTATAAGAAAGAGAAAAGTGGCACCTTCATCGATTCAACGTTGCCATATGCGCGAGCGCAGGCGCTTTATGACTTTCACAAACAAAGCGTAATGTGCTCGTTTCTAGATTGAATAACTTTTTATAGAACTCTGAGTGGGTATCTTCTTTAAGTTATTTAATTAAAATTTAAATAACTCTTCTTGAAATTATTTTAAACTTTATTTTTAATGCTTTCTTTAGTACCTACTCGTGATGAAAAAGATAAGTATTATAGACAGTGGGATGACGACGTCTAGAAATTCAGCTGATCGAATCCCTAGGTGTTATTTTGTATCAAAGGGATATCCAAAATGAATTTAGAAATTAATGTGGAGGACCTGTAAAGATATTTTTCTAAAAATCTAGACAAGTGAGGCAAACAAGTCTAAATCCATTTATGTAAGTACCTATATATCAAATAATGTATTAGCCCGTAAATAACACCTCTACGAACGTGCAATAATATTGAATCTATTCAAATAGGTTTGACACTTACTACTACTATTGATACTTATTATCCATTGCAAATACTTATGGTAATATAGTTACCTTCTTTATCATGTTCTGTCACCCTAAGATCGAGTAGTAAAGAGTGCTTAAGGCATTAACAGTGATGCATAAATAAAATATCATATAAATTAATAAAAATAACTTTTTTATCGTGTAATAATACCAAATATTGATTGCAGGTTGTATCTTTCTAATATCACCCGTAATATCTGCCATCTACAGACTGACCGAATTAGCCCTGCACGAACATTAATTAAATATTGAAGAATACTTTAACTCTACCTTGCCGTTGTGGCAATGCTTGGGGGAGGCATATATCCAGCTGTGGACGTCTTTCGGCTGAAATGATGATGATGATTTTAATTCTATAAAAAAACACCTGAATCTGTGTTATAGTGTGTGTAGAAAAAGTCTAGCCTGAGCCAAACCACAAATCTTGTGTCGAATTCTCAGAATTTATTTTGCCATATTTTTTTTACTATTATGATACTCTTCACTGGCTAACCATTTTAAAAACATACTAGATACCTACCTAAGTAGGTTTTATATTGAGAACATTTTCTATATTTCCTATTGTTTGCTATGTTCCTTTGTAAGTTTTCAGTATTCATGCCTCAGTTTGATGAACGCGATAGCAATAGCATAGGTGGTAGTGCAGTTTTTATGGGCGATCGTAACCGTTTAACATCCGGTGCAGGCCTTTAGCTCATTTCGCCATCCACCTAGGTACATAAACTATAAAAAACTTCTACTCAATTAAGTCAGGTCTTTGATGAAAGAACTAAAGTTGAATTCACTAGATGTTGGGCTTGTATTGACTTTTTTAGTAAAGTTTTAGTAGTAGTAGAGCTCCTTGTGAAGGAGCTCGTCCGGGAAGTACAGTAGCCTGCATGACAGTGGTAACACGTCAGTTCGAAAACCGCCCTTACTGCTTACGAAATAAAGATGCTGCTAATTTCAAAGTGTTACCACCGACGTGCGGTCGACCGTACTACCACCGTACCTACTTCTGCCATCAAATAGTATCACTATTTGGCGGCAGAAGTAGGTACGGTACGCATTACTGTGTTTCGGTGTGAAGGGTACGGGTGCCGGTGAAATTACAATCACATGAGACTTCATCTTCATGTCTCAGGCCTAGGTGGCAGTGGCGAAGGGTTATTATTTTCAGAAGGGAAGCTGTAGGTACCCAAAAATCCTATAAAATAAAATAAAAATAAAACAATTTAACAACTTTTAATTTAATTTTAGATGATTTTTTTGTACTTTAGAACAATAAATTAGCATAGAAATGTCGTTGATCTGTATTTAAGCAATTCCTAAAGGGAAGCTGATGGGAATCGTGTTATACGGACCCTTCACCACGGCTTGGTGGTATTGCAGTTTTTGTGGACAAAGGTAACCGCTTAACACCAGGTGGGCCTTTAGCTCGTTTCGTCATCCTATACACAAAAAAAACCAAAGTCAGTTGCAGTAAAACAATTGCGTGGTTTATTGCTTCATCAGTATCTTTTTTCCTCCTCCTATAACTTTTGAACAAATATGTATGTGTTACACAGTGTCAGGTAATATGGGGCTGGTATTTCCGTGTGGATAAAAACCCCCAGTAAATAATAAAGATTAAAAAAATTGGTTACCTTTAGCTAGTCCCTTGTCTGTGGAGTATTTTCAATCTTTCTCTGTATTCCGCCTCTCTTTTGACTTCCTGAAAGGACACTACATCAATTTTTTCCTTTGTTCTTGCATGAAAGTTCTTCTCAGTCTTCCTATTTTCCTCTTCTCATCTTCTTCCCTTCTACAAGTCAGAAAAGTCGTCTTAAATTATCTTAAGCATGCTCGGTATTTCGGTGTGTAAGCCTGACAATAATTTCATATTTACCAGCGTCTGAATTGGAGGCAGGACATTGCAACGTATTGGATTGTAGATATGAAACATTATCAGCAGCTACCACAACAATGTACCTATCTACATGTTCAAACACTTTGTGTAATTTCTACAGTTCACTATCGTGATAATCATCACGAGTTTTACGATGGATTTGATCACATTAAGTTATCAATTATTCGTATTCATCCAGTTTTGCAAACAAATAAATGGCAATTTTCGAAGAACACTTTTAAACCTACAGACACGGTACAAACGTAATCAGAGTCTTTTTTGGCTATAAAGTTACCATCATGACTAGGTCCCCCATTCAGAACATTTTCTATAAGTACCTACTTAGTTGTGGACCGATTTGCTTTGCTATCTCTTTTTCTCTCGTTACGTAAATCGTAGATGAAAGATAACAAACTGAATCTGTCGAAAACTGCTTATTGAAAATGTTCTGGATCGGAGAGCTGGTCATGATGGCAACTTAATATCAGAAAAAGGTTCCGATCATATGTGTACTGTGTGCAGAAATAGATAGAATGGAAAAGTAGGCAGGACGCGCGTGCCTTCACTCTGCACCATAGTGCAGGGCATTTTAAAGCCTTTCTCAGTACGCCTTATGACTTGTTTCTGTAAATACTGTTACAAAAACCCGCAAAAATGCTGTAAAGTATGCTGTTTATAACTTAAACTTATTAATTAATTTTTAAAAAATTATGACGTCAATATTTAAGGCGTAGCTTGTTCGAAAGTTGCCACGCATGAATCGCAAGTAAAATTGTGATTACAACCATTCTACTCTATCTATTTCTGTGGTACTGTGTCTGTTAGTTAAAGATTCTTTGATAGTTCTTCTAGTCGATATTTTGCGAGAAATATCATCTTTCTTGCTGCCCTGATCCCAGGACAGGAAGATAATACGAGGAACATACCTAATAACAAAAAGTTTGCGTTTATCTTCCTTGTTCTTTCCTCTTCAATCTTACACTATTGAAAACAAACGCAAGTAGTACCTAAATAGGTACCTAACTATTAGCGTTACGTGCTAACTTTTACTATTCCTAAACCAGCTTTTAAAGACGACGTCTATTGTTTAACTATTGTGTTGTTTTAATTGGCAGTTTAGCTCTTATTTGAATTCGATTGATAAAATGGTCCATACTGGACTTGCACTCACATTGATGCCAAGTTCTGTTCTAACGCAGTCCAGGCAGTCGTCGCGTCTACGGTATATAGACGGTTTTGGTATAGGTTCTACAAAAAACTTTTCAAAACAAATGATGCATTTTGTGTTATTGAACTTTATTTTAAGAACAACAGGTAGGTTTTTAGTCATCTTAACCACCATAATGATTATAGGTAATATAATATGCGGTGTTATGTTTAGTGAGCATCTACAGCGAGTGCGCCTCAGATATGATCGATAACTGGAGAAGCCAAGGACACCCACCCATGCGTTCCCATAAAGACTTAAAACTGTTACTGGAAGTGTTTATACTTTTAACAGCAATTTTTTGTGCGTATTTTAATATAGGTACCGAAGGTTTTCATGTTTTTTACAGCAAAACTTCTTTACGCACGTTTGACTTGGGGAGTAAGCCGGTGAATGCGTTACGTTACGTTACGGTACGTTAAAGTAAAACTTCTTTACGCACGATTGACTTGGGGAGTGAGGTGATGAATCCGTTACGTTACGTTACGGTGAAATAGTATTAAGGGAGATATAAGTTAGTGAAGGTTTACTTCAGTCGTGTGGTCTAAAGCACACTCGTTTTTTTTATATAATGAACATCTTGCTTTCAGTACCTAGGTACTATTGCTGCTTAATCAGACCAGTGTGGTGGAGAGTCCCGTTAAGGTCTCCATCCGCCAGAAAAGTTTCTCTAACTTGCAACCTAAAAATCGCGGTTGCAATGCCGCATAAGGGCGCCCCCTATGGAAGAGCTCGGACCTCGGCTTACCAGGGCATTGCAGGTTTTCATGAAGAGTAGGCACTTATTTACACTTCTTCCCTCCACTGAGTGATTATAAACGGTGAGTAAGGGATTATTTTAAGGGATGGGCAGCAGTGCTCTTTTCTAATTGTACATATAAATGCGGTTACAAAACCGTGTGCCAATAGCGGTTATGCTTGTGATTGTAAACGTGTAATAGAATAAACGCAAGGTGTCTGAGAAACCTCAATAAGAATATGTATTTATTTTTATTTGGAATAACAACAGCATTTAACAATTAGTTTAATAATACAGCTTTTTGTAGCAGAAAGCAAATACAAGGTCTTCATGAAAACAAACTAGAACTTACTTCTACTTCTTCGCCAAATAGTGATGGTTGCATTGCTGTGTTTCGGTCTGATGGGTACGGGTGCCGGTGAAATTACAATCCCATGAGACATCTTCATGTCTTAGCGAACCGACTAGCGGTATTATTTATTTAGGCAACAGCCTAGGTGGTATTGCAGTTGTTATGGGCAAAGGTAACCGCTTAACATCAGATGGGCCTTTAGCTCGTTTCGCCATTCTATACTATTAAAAAAAAAACTCAGTGTAGCCCATTAAAAACAAACTTTTTTTAAATATTATGAATCTTATATTATTCTATCTATTGTTCCGTGTGGTTTCGGACGTAAAGAATTGCACTACCCTATATCTTCGCAGGGATGTCGTAAAAGGTGACTAAGAGATTCACCAGAGGATGGGGGCAGCGTTCTCTGAGTATTTTAACCAATTAACTGCGATCGCCAACCCGCCTGCCAAGCGTGGCGATTATGGCATATCCCCCCAACAAAGGTTTTTATGCCTGAACTAAATTAAACATTTTTGGGAATAAATCAACTGTATTAATTAAAATATGCTATATAAACATTTAATTTCATCAAATTATAAATTTTTGTCAACAAATTAATATTAATTTGTGTTATAAATAAAAAAAAACAATTTATAATATTTTTATATTAGGCTGTATGGCGGTTTCCTTCGACCACCTGTGCGCGCATAGCTGTATGTCACCGCGCGGTCCGCGCGCCATTTTTCACAAATTCAATATTTGTCTAAAATGTGTAATTTATGTTTTTTTTCCTCGCAAGTGTGTTGAAAAACGTCGTATGACACGCGTGAGCATTGACTATTATACTCTCGGCTCCATTACGCCCTCGCCTTTGGCTCGGGCTGCAATCCAGCCTCGAGTATAATAGTCAACTTAGCTCACTTATATCATAATCTACTATTTTCAAAACTACAACTTTACATGGTTTTCACTTTTGGCATCAGTAAATTCCTGAATTAGTGCTAGATAGCTGCAGGTCATGTGCCGTGGTATAGAAACCATACTAATCGTTTCTCATAGTGATTACTAGAAACTACTTTTAGGAATTGTGTTTATTCTGTTACACATTATATTAAGAGCATGTCATGAATCTCATGTTCAGCAGAGGACATTTACATCCATTTTTAGTCGAGCAAACCGCACAGATGTTCGAATGCTAAATGCACATTTTAACGATACCGTCCATAGATCTATACAGTTGCATAAAGAACTTGTGAGGCGGCGTACAAATTCTTCGTCAGTGACGTTTGTTGTTATAGCCGGTGCTAACAAATCAGATGCATGCGTAGTGTATGTATGTCATTAGATTAGCACTGGACTCAAGTTTTTCGAACGGAGTCCTAGCAGTAATGTAGGTAGTTCGTGTTGTGTATTGCTGTAATACTCTTTGGTCATCACTGGCCACTATTAGAATAATTCTTCTTTATGATGTGTTCGTCTTCAGTTTTTTAAAATCCTCTGTCATTACTTGGTTTTTGTTCTGAATACATTTACATGTCTGTAAATCTATAAATGTTTTTTATTATACTCCTGCATTCGAAGAACAATCCTACAACAGTTCGTCGCTCCAGTTACTGGTAGCATCTTTTGCCATCAGAGCAGCTTTAAGGCGCTACTAAGAGCTAAGTGGCGCCACCATTAGTAAAAATCAAAACATCATTTATCGAAAATTCGTTTTTAAAAATTGAAGTATTATATAATTGGGCGTCTACTCGCGTTTGACGATATTCGATTAATCGTACCGTTCATCGCACAATTTGCTACTCCGGTCAACCATCGTTTCCATATCGCATGCGATGACCGTGTATTGACGTTTGCGTCTCTGATCTCCGGTCAATTTCATACGACTATGAACCGTAGTTTATCTTTATTGCGCCTTTTTTCTGTCATCATCATCATCATTTCAGCCGAAAGACGTCCACTGCTGGACATTGGCCTCCCCCAAGTAGCTTGGGGGGATATGCTAATCACCACGCTTGGCAGGCGGGTTGGCGATCGCAGTTGGTTGGTTACATACTCAGAGAACGCTGCTGCCCATCCTCTGGTGAATCCCTTAGTCGCCTTTTACGACACCCATGAGAAGATATAGGGTGGTGCAATTCTTTACGTCCGACACCACACGGAACACACACAGCTTTTTTCTGTGACTATCTTTATTGTGTAGGTATCAGTCGGAAAGATAGTTCGTACTTCGTTTGTCGTTCGTCAAAAGCGAGTAGACCCCCAGTACTTCAATCGATAAATGATGTAAAATCAACTCAGCCTATCGTAGTCCACTGCTGGGCATAGGCCTCTCCCGAGTTGCACCACAACACTCGGTCCTCTGCCTTCCGCATCCAGTCCCCCCCAGCGACTTTCTTCAGGTCGTCGGTCCACCTGGCAGGGGGGCGCCCTACGCTGCGTTTGCCGATTAAATGAAAATGAAAAATTAATAATGGTAAAAATTGATGATGAAATGATGTACTCAGCGAGTAATTATTGTTTTACTGATGGGGGCGGCACTTAGCTCTTTAGTAGGGCCTTAGGTGTAAGATTCAACAGTTCATTTTGGTTGATTAAAATGTTTTTGAGTCGTAACCCGCGCTTTTCAATTGAATAATTGTAAATATTAATGGGCTACGTTTGGAGTTAAAATTAATTTCATACACACTTGTCAATTGTTACTCTTCTTGCTAAAGGTTTTGATTTAACAATATTCAGATAAGTATTCTAATTCACAATGAATAATAATAATGAGTGTTTTGATATTTTGCGGTAACATTCCATAGCGACCTCATATTTGGCTAAAGCGCAAAGTATCATCAGCATTCTTAAAATGTCGCATTATTCGATATTAATTAGTTTTTGTGATGATTACATCATTCCCAAAATCTGTTTCATTAAATACATTGATAACTCCAGTAAGAGATAACCTTTGATATGTAATGACACATATTTAATTTATCATATCTCGAAACAGTATCAACAATTAGTAAATCTTTTAAAACGTGTTAAATAACAAATAACAAGTACAAAAAGTTTTTGATATTGATCAAGTTTATTAGAAACCTATTTACTTGAATGAAATAAGATCTACGACAACGAACTTAGGTACTGAGGAAGATGATTGTGAAAAAACACTCGATGAATAATTGGCCAGTGTTCATGATCGTTAATTATTATATAACTAACCCGCCGATTACTTAAAAAAATTACTAGAATTGTGGGTAAACAGTCGTTTAACCAAAGAATTATCGTTGATGAAATCAACTAAGAATATAAAGTTTGTTAGCTAGGTTTGTTTGTTGTTTATTATTTGTTGTTTGTTTGTCAATATTTCTGGTTTTAACTATTGACCACTCCTACTTACGTCTTTTTCAAAAGAGTTTTGTACACTACTGTATTTTGTTTAGATACTGCGTAGGTCACTAATAAATAAATAAAATATTTTTAGTAACTTATTCACTCAATTTACAAATTATCGTTTTGCTATGTATTACGAATTTTACTACAATTTATATTCATTTGCACATGTAAATAGAGAATGAGTGACAAAATAAATTATTTAAACTAATAAATAATTTATTTAAATCAATTAATAACTTAACAAGGTTAAGCTTCGTGGCATAGATACGTCGGTAAATAAAGGCCTTCTCCAGATAATTCTCGCGACATCTGTCCGGGCTCTTTTCTGCAATAAACCCTTTACTTATGTATAAAAAAGCATGTAAAAAAGGTTTCAAACAGGTTTTATGTAAGTGTGCTATGTACTTTCCGTAAAAGTATTGTTTACATTTTGCTAGTATGGTCACAAGTGGCAAACTTGCATTATCATCTGCCATATTTAGTGGTTAAGTATCCTTGTTTAGCGTACGTGCTTAATGAAATACACATATCGATACATCATTGATCGTGGCGCGATAGCGAAGCCCACGTCATGTTTACTAGATCTGACATGAACGCCCCATGTAGTTTCATCTCTCATTACCGGAATTAATGATGATTGTCATGCTTTGTAGTGATTTCTCTGCAATGGTTAACAAATTTCAGGTCCAGAAAATACTAGGTAGGCTTCATTTCTGTTACATATTAGTCGTACAGTCTCTACACACGTCAGTGTTTAACACTTGAATTACGAAAACCACCCTTACCGCTTACGAAATAAAGATGATGTCAAGGTCAATCTGCTACCACTGACGTGCAATCGACTGTAAGTAATCGAGTAGATAATGATTGATACAATATTCCTATTGTATTGTATATTATTGTTCCGTGTGGTGCCGGACGTAAAGAATTGCACCACCCTATATCTACTCATGGGTGTCGTAAAAGGCGACTAAGGGATTTACCAGAGTATGGGCAGCATCGTTATCTGAGTATTTAACCAGACAACTGCGATCGCCAACCCGCCTGCCAAGCGTGGCGATTGTGGCATATCCCTATGTGTATATTGAGGCCCACAGAACAAGATTGAGGCCTATGTCCAGCAGTGGACGTCTTTTGGCTGAAATGATGATGATGATGATGATACAATATTACCATTCTGGTCCAAAAATATCTTGTTCTTAATAATAAACTGCTCTGCAACGATAAAACTGAGAGCCAAGTTTACCAACAAAATTACAGATGATTAATTTGTAAGCAGCCGTTTAATAGTACAAAATTCTTGTTGTGTTGAACGGCTGTTTTTATTATAAACGTTGGTTATTTGGTTGGTGAACTAGGCACTTAGTGTAATACCACAATCACAACACTATGCTTGCGTTACGGCTTAGTAATTGCAGCATGATGTAATCCATTTTGCAGGTGGATGTTGCTGGCCATCAACAATAGGTATGTATCCAAGAGAAGGAAAGTGGGGTTCCTATTCTTCATTCTCAAATTGAAATAAACATAACTGTAAGTTCATAAAATTATACAAGCTGTATTTAAAAAATATTCTGTTTGTTTCGTATTGCTCCTAGAAACTCTAAACAATATTTGTTACTAGATAAATATAAAAAACAGGTAGGTATCTACGATGTTCTTAAGATCCTGAAAGTAAAAGACTATCAGAGTCTAACATAATTGTATCTAATATAGACTTTTCCCGCGACTTCGCCCGCCTACTGTAATAAAATATAGCCTATTTTACTTCTGGATAAAGTAGCTTACTTATGGTGAAAAAAATATCAAAATCGGTTTAGTAGTTTCAGAGCTTATCGGTTACAAACAAACAAACAAAAATGTCTTTCCTCTTTATAATATTAGTATAGATAAATAGACACACGTACACGTACAGGCTTTTGATCAGACAAATTTCTACGCTTTTAAGCTATGAAATTGCAGTAGATTGGTTTTATCTTACTGCAATAGGTACCAAACTGTAAACGTTCACTACTAAATATGCTTATCTTACTGCAATAGGTACCAAATTGTAAACGTTCACTACTAAATATGCTATCTTACTGCAATAGGTACCAAATTGTAAACGATCACTTCTAAATATGGGTTTCCAATACTTGCCAATATTATACAATTACGAATGTTGATAATCATAATGCTAACTTAATTATTACTAATAAAATTGAAGAAGCCATTTAAAAGGAATGATTCTCTGCTAAGGAAAAATCACAATATCACAAAAAGTAAATTATAGTAATTTTAAACAAAAATAGTTTTTACGATTCGTGCCGAGAAACGGTCATAATAAATGTTTGGTTGTAGCAATAATAACTTCATTCATCCTTTGTCGATCTTAATTCGAACACAAAAAGGGGTTTTACAATCGAAATCAATTTAAAATTAATAAAACCGTTCAGGGCGACCGCAACGCTCAATCATCTGGTACTTATATCAAAACATTTAAAAAGAACAATCACTCGTTTTGGTGTTTATTATTTCTCATAATACTGTGTTCCAAATGACTTTTAATAATACCCTTTTAAAAGAATAGCCCGGCCCTTTCACTGTTACAATAATATATGTAACAATTATTATTGTTGTGCCTAACGAAGGTTATAAATTTTCATGTGCCTTGTGTACTTTACATTTAGCTTTTTGCCTGGTTAGCTTATAAACTAAACTAAAACACGCATTTATATTTTTATTATAATAAGACTAAACATAGGCATTCGATTTCTCATCAATCTTTGATAAAAAGATCATCATACATGCTTTTTTCCACACATTCGTCTCGAAGGACTATAAAACGCAGGTTGCATGGGCCCGTTATCAATATAATCGAAAATAATTTTTCACAGATTACAAATCCAACTCTGACTTAAGAAAGTTCTTTTATGGAAACGTCGTCATAATTTGATACCTACCTACCGAATATTTTTTACCAATAAAAATAAAGCTCAATACGTACAAGCATTCCAGAAATTCAAGGGATATGTTTTAAAGAAATACCACGTAATGATTATAACACTTATATTCATTAATCTCGGGATAAATTATAATTTATAATGGCGTACGAGCGGTGCATTAATAAATTTGGACGAGAGTATTGAAAAGTCCGGAGTTATGATAAATAAATAACAACATGATATCGTGGAACAAACAAACAAACACAGGTCACCTCCCGGAGCTCCGAGCGCGTGCCCCGGATTAGTTGTATTTTCATATCAAAGGGCTCGCTCAGTTTTATGAATTGCTCCTATTTGGGCCCCGACGTAATGTCTTTCTTTATACGAGGGACGTTTCGCGTGGGAGAATTTAATTTGTTGCACTTTTCGTTTAATCGCATTAGAGGGTATTCATATCTTTATTTTGTCGAAGCAACAGCTCCTTATCGTTGGTTTGCATAGGCGTTGAGTGACACTGTTATTTTAATATTCAATGTAATAAAAGATGCGATTACAGATCCCAGAGTCAAAAGGGGAACAAAGGATATGAATTTAAATTAGATATATAACAACAACAAAGGCTTTAGGTAATAATGCAGTGCAAATTTCAATTTCTATTAGATTTCTTTATTTGAAATCCTGAAGCTTTCCATCCTGGTGACAAGTAAAATGCCAGTGACCAATGATTTATAATCTCACTGCCACTAACTGACAAATAAGGAAAGTTCTATCGGACGTAGATAACTATCCTCAGCAGCCGCAGAGATATGACGTAATTATTCCCCGTTTCGCAAATGGATCACACGGTGAATCCGCGGACCACCGGACTCGGTATTGTCAGATTTGTCCCCATTTCCATGAATTTTGTTTATTCAACATTGGCCCGTTTCTGGGTTTGTTTTGTATGTTTTTTTTACATATACACATGATTTATCCCCGCCCATTAGGTCACGGTGAGTAATGCAGGCAAGTCGGGCCCGCGCCCCGGGGCGTCCGATCCGTCCGCGTAGATAGCGACTACACGTGTTGTCAACTTGTATGTTTTCATCCAAATACCGTATATTTGATAAATTTAACATTCTACATTAGTATGATATCTCGATAATGATGCCGTTTTATACAGGTGTCAGCTAATAAAGTTCTCTGGTTTCGGTCGTTTGCCGAATGTAGGTGTTTTACAACTTGTTCGCACGCTTGTTATGACACTGTCTATATTTTACAACATAGTTTTAATTTACTCGCGAATTAATAAAGTGAAATTAATGAGCATCGCGCTTCCTAATGTCAAGTAATATTTACAAAAGTACTAAAGCAATTTTAATATATATGAAATAGTGTTATTACAACAGTGTCAACAATATTTTAAGCTCATGTAAAACTCACAGTGACTTATCGCTCACACGGTGATCCATTAGCTAATAATAAAATTCATATTTACTGTTTTATTACAGTGAGTGTTTTACTTGTAATTTTATTCTTGTTTTTATAGTCTACGAGATGGACTCGTACGTATTGCTTAATTGAGTTCACCTTTCTAGACAAGTTGTAAATGTTCACTGTTCACCCTTACCTACCACATAGATATCGGATGTCTGTTTACACACTGCCATCAGTGCTCGCCTATAACACCCTATAAGCTGCAAAAGAGCAGCGTCATCAGGTGTTATGGACATTCATAAACAACTTGAACAAATCAACAAATATTATAAACAAAGGCCACTTGTCACCCGACGTAAGCGTTTTTGTTCCTCGTGCATTTTTATAACAAGCGTTTTTGTAGTGAGGCGATGTAGGAAGGAAGCCGCGGCGGGGGGTCCCGGCCCCGGCCTCCCGGGGCACCACTACACAAAACATTTCGTGATCCATAAAGACAAAAGGAAAATTAAAATCTGTAAAACTCACGGGACAGACCTCGCGTTCTTGTACCTTACACTGACATCCAGCTACTCTCCAAATTATTTCGGTAATTGAATGTTGTTAAACATATAAATAAAATTGCGATGCAAATAAAAATACCTATACAAAACACCACCGTACCTACATCATGAGGTTTTAAGAATAATAATACTTATTGGCTTAATTTAATCATAGTTTTCATTTGTTTTGTTATAATAAGCTGGTCGAAGAAAATAAAAAAAACTAAATACTGACTAACGGGGGCAAGGCAAGCGCATACCAGTGAGCAAAAGTTAAATAGAGAACATAGATAATACTCGTACTTAACAGGAATTGCTGAAGACAAGGAAAAGTGGAAAAAAGAAAGGGAGGCCTTGCACAGTGGCCTACAGTGGAACAAAAAAGATCATAATAAAAAAAACTTAGCAAATACAATTCACTACTTCTTTGTGTTAATGGTACGAAGAATTTTATAATTATACTGACAAGTTCACATTTTTTCTCTTTTACGGCATTATCGGTGGCAACGCAAAGGTTGCTTAGGTTACTGGTGTTGGGCACTAAGACCCATTATAAGAAGAAACACATTACTTAGTTTACTATTTCATTAACAGGAATACCTACATTTTAATTTGTAAAAAAAGTGTTTATTAATTTCATATACCTACAGCAATTGCCAAAAAATATGGTTTCTCCAATCAAACCGCGACGCTGGTCTTCGTGATCGAGGTGCTTCTTGCACCTGGATCACGAAGACCAGCGTAGAGCAATTTAGTTTAATTGCATAATTTAGCACACCACTGTCTCACGAAGTAGTCACGAGAGCTCACCAAACTTGTATATAATAATGTATTTACATATTATTATTCATGGAAACAAATGTCCTTTGAATGGTTTTTGGATTTGTTGACTTAATACAAAGTGCTTTTGCGAGAGGTGGTCGGTCTGTCGGCGACATCGCATAATGGATGGTCCCGATGTTCGCATTTTGCGCAAATGTTTCTCTTATAATATCACAAAATATATCTTTGTGAGTAGAATCAATGCTTTTGTTGCCTCTTTCGTCGTTTGCCCTAGGACCGTCTCCTGTTCGCTACGGATTTTTCTTGAGATTCTAATCTCGAGTGTAATCCAGCCAATTTATTTTGAAAAGTGTTTTAAGAAGAACAATCTTTGCATAAGGCATAAAATAAAACAGAGCAGAGAAAGTAGCTGTTAGGAATATGTTAGTAAAAATCTTATACAATGTGTATCAAGCAATGCGTGGTTATATTTTAAGAACTCCTTTAGGGTATAGCATAGAACAACTTTTACTATAAAAAACTAAAAAAAAAAAAAAAGATTTCAGATTTACAAACTCATATTATCAAATTACAATCATAGAAAATAAAATAAAATCAATAAAACTTATTGTAACAAAAATTACATTAGAAAATATTATAGTCAAATTAAATTAAACAGTAATCAAATAATCTGTTCTAATTCAAATTTAAATTAAATTAAAAGTCGAAATGGGAGTGAAATTAAATGTCAAAATAAAATCTTCTATCGTGGTCACAAATCCATGAAATCGCAAATTTTTTGATACTCGTTGTGTATGTTAACGTTTATTTGAGTTACTTATTTTATCTCAGAACTGTTTAATTATCTATCTTACACTTGAATTGCAAGTCAGTCAACATGAGCAAAACGATTACGATCAGTACCATAAAAGCAACATCGGAGTTCATCTGTTTTTATGCAAATGCAGCGTCACGTGGTGTACTGTAGCAGTGTGAGGAGGGCTCAAGGAGTACGCCGAGTGGCCAGCTCGACCTCCGGAAATCATTGGTGCTGTAATAAAGAGCTGCGCGAGAAAGCGCCCGCACGCTGTGTGATAGATGCCCACGACCGAGCGACAAAAAAATAACAAAATCGACTTAGCAAACATGTTTAATAAAATGAATGACCCGCTCGTATATCTTCACCTGCTTAGTATGACATAAATTATAATAACATTATGTTGTACACGTTCAAGGAGTCCCAACAAATTCTTATTCACTACAAAATAAGACGTTTTACAAAAAAAAATTGTCAGAATTATTAGATGAGTTCGAAATAGAATAAAATGTTGGAATTTTTCTATATGTCACCCCGCTGTTGAACAGCGTACACTGTCTTTTTGTTGTTTATTGCTCTCGCAACTAGCTTTGGATAGACTGGGGTAAACGCAATACTTATATCATATTAACACAATCTTTGTCAACTTATTTTACATAAGTTGTCACCATTATTTTAAGATAGTTTTGTGTAAAATTAATTTATCACATGATGTATTATATATTGTATAAATTCTGTATAATTTGCAAATAAGGTGATAAGAACATTGATTTATAACTGAAACCGTGATACGATCGATGCCTATTGCCTACTTTGATAACGTTAAGCAAATTAAATTTAAGAATATTGTCATTCATCTTTTGTCAGTTGTAGCACATTATGTTGACAAATGACTGCCTTTTATAATATTTGGATTTTATGAAATTGATTATAGGAGCAAAAACTAAAATTATAACTTCGTAGCTCAGAGTTGTTCAATTTCTCGATAGCAGCTCCAACAAAGCCTTCACAAAATTGCCCCCACCCCCCACAGACACCCTTAACGATCGCAAAAGCAGGCTGAACATAATTAGCTCTAAACAATATTTAGCGCCGATTAACCCCATAAACTCGCATTAAATTAGAAGGGCAGTAAAAATCAATTAGAGAGTCCATCCAAGTGATGTAACCGCACGCTTCCGAATTCCTCCTTTTATTAACAATTAGGTGGGTTTATGTGTGGAGTAGGTGCGGATTAGGCGAGTTTCGGACGACGTGCGTGTCTCCTCCGGACGGCGGGGGCTTAGCCTCGAGGGATGCAGCGACCCTTCAAGCTACACGATGACAGCTGCCTTTGTCATGTCCGAAGAGGAATTTTATACCGCGAAATTGACAGCCACGCCGTACCGTAACTCATCGATCGCGCAACGTGTTCCCAGGGATGTTTCGATGAGCGCAATAAAGTATTTGTTCATGTTCTCGGCGCATGAGTGAAGCCAAGTCCGCAGTTCACGCGGCGGGGTCCGATTTATGTTGTTTTGTATCGTCTTGTCCGCTTTTGTTAATGTGAAAACTAAATCAGCGTGTGTTTTTTGATATACTATTTGCTTATTACGTTTGAGTTTCATCGCCGCTAATACCTGTCATCAGTTCAGCTTATTCATATCAAATGATAATATTTTTTTTTGTAAAATTTTGTGTTTTTTCCATTGCTTGTTACAGTCATGCATAAGGCAGGATTTCATGGAGAAGTGGCTGGTGAGGCGCTAAGGCACCCACACCCACCTGCTGACGCATGATACTCTCGGGCACAGATGCTTCGGGAAGTATTTATGTCGCATAGGCCGCGAGCTGACACCAAAAGGCCATCACTGCGAGATCTGCCCTAAGGTATATTATTCAATTATGAAATCATAGGTACTATTCCTGTAACAAGGACTATGGCCCCAATAGCAGGTAGTCTTAATTCTACTAAATTAAATTAATAATAATTTTTCCGTTTTTGAGCGTTTTTCCTTCTTTTTTATGGGTGTCGACACCCGAGTGTCTCCACTGCGGGAGTTGCCCTGAAGATACAGCGCAGCTTATATTGGCGGAGTGCCCAGCTAAGGCCACACAGCGCCGCGACCTCATCAATTTACTAGGAGGCAGCGATTTTTCTGTCAATGGTCAGGAGTAAGAGCACATACGAAGGCGTCGTCGCCTTTTTCTGCGCGAAGGTGAGCTCGCAAAGAAGGCGCCGGAGAGAGGTAGTGGAAAGGGAGAGAGAGGTGACGGCCTCTCTCCACACCTACAAGGGACGGACTGGGTTCCGCAGGAGGGGGGTATAATGACTTCCAGCCACCCTTGGAGTAGGCCTGTGGGCGGTGAACACGGTGCAGTTCGCCATCTGACCATTCAAGGCCATAACGGTTGGGCCTACGTTCCATACACGCCAGTCAGGAGGAGAGTGCAGCTGACATAGAGGCCGCACAGGGAAATGGGCTCGCCTACCTACTACCTAGCACTAGTACTGCTACTATTAGCTTGTGGCAAGCCAGGATTTGCTCGGGGTGGAAGGAGACTGCAGAGCGCATCTCACGCCCCTGGCCAAAGTAGTAGGAACTTCGTGGTGATTTAATTCAGCAAGGCTTATATTCAGAGACGAATCTAAGCTTGAACGAATGCTTCATACTATCAAATAGCACTGCATTTTGACAGTTGGAAGCATGAGTTCACGCTTAGATTCTTCTGTCAATATAAACCTAAGAGTCTGACACTGGGTCTGTCTCTCCCGGCGGAGTACGTCCGTGAGGACTACAGCACGAGAAAAAATTATAATATCCAAGCAAGCTTAGATTATTTCATTCTCTACGGGAATAATTTGCATACGTACGTGAGTATACCATGGCACAATCACGCCTAAAGGTGAACTCATCTAAACTCCAAAGTTCTTCCCAATCGCGAATCCCCGACCGTCGTGTAGGAATGTCTCATTGATTTTCCCTTGGATTATGCATCGACTGCGCCGTGAAAGTATTCTCAAGTTACTTAGGTATTTGATTCTGATAGAAATATTAATGTAGTAAATCTTTCGTCTCTCGCTCCCTTAATACTTTGATTCTTGGATCACTTTATTTATCAGTAATATTTATTTTTGGAAAAATATAAAATCTTCAAAGTCGATTTGCTTCTATGTGAGGTCTGATACGTTAATACGTCGGATATTTTTCGTCTTATTTGCAGTCGTAGACCGCGGAGCAACTCCATTAAAGTTGATAGGTACCTTTTAACAGATATGAGAAAATTATCCTTTTTAATCAGTTAAGTATCTGCAGTAAATTCAAGTTATTTACCTGGCTTATCTGTAACGGCATTAATATTAGTACGAGTATCTAGTGGCTCGGTGTAGGAAGGTTACATGCGGCCGACCAGCGCATCCGACACAAGACACAGGGAGCCGAGCGCAGACGAATTGCTGTAGATAAATTATTAAACGTAATGTTTTCAGTTATCTCCAATGTCGGGATGGAGGAATGCCGACGATCTCATCTCGGACGTAGGGAGCGATCGATGCTACGATACACGCCCGGCACACATCTGGTAGCCACTAGTTTGTTATCGGCGTGAACCGTCGGCCAAACCTATTTATCGAAGTCATAGAGATTTATTGATGGCTATTTTAGTTAATAACATGACGTCTAACACATTATGTCATAATAAATAATTAGATATATCTCTGGCTGCAAACAACCGTCGTTTATTCATGTAAGCCTTATGCCATACATGTGCTTAATGTGCAGAATAGTTTCGTACATGCAAATAAAATTAATTCAACTAATTATTCTATAACGCTTCAAAACTCAACGATTAAAATGTATAATAATCAGCTAATTATTAGCTTGCTAAATTGTTTTTGTAGAAAAAATATTATTATTCTAAGCAAAAAATATTAATGTGGGTTGTTCAACCTCTGTTTTCACAAACGAATTCGAATCAAGATAAAATCTTTAAACAAGTGAAACAACTCCGAGTCCCATAAATCGTTCATAAAAATCTGTTTAGTGGTGCAATAAATAAAGCTAAAGGTCCGCACAGATCTCCATGCATATAGGGGCAGTATTACGCAATAGTTTGATTTATTGGTTTCGGCAAGGTGCACAAAATTCTAACGGCTCGCGCCCTCTTCAGGACGCGGCGTGATAGAATTTCGCCTCGGCAATTTTCTCATACATACGAAAAACTATTTGGAGCGGCCTGCGGTGATAAATGCGAGGTTATGAATAAATTTGCCCCTTCGAAACCAAATCTGAAGTGATTAGATTCGACACTTTCGATGTGAGGCAGGTGGACTCATGCCACCTGTTTTTACACTGTTTACGTCTGTAATTGCGGATATCATAATGAATACTCATAGCATTAAATCACCGATAACACGTGAGGGCGTACTTATGCGGTTTGTTTTTGATGGTTCTTCAATTCCATTTGTACACCTAATAAATTGTACAAGTTTAAAAAAACTAAATAGAGCCGCGTTTTCAATAAGTGCCATTCTCAGCGAACAATAGCGGAATAACATTCACGAAGCATTAAACGACGTTGGAAATCTAAATATTTATTTGAATTACTGTGAGCGGGCGGCACGGGCGCGGTTGACGGCCGCCCCGCCGCCGCGCCGACGCTAAGTTCCAACCGCGGACCGCAAACTGGACTGCCTGCGTTGCGCGCCCTGGGTTAACCGAAGACGAGACTGAAATATTTATGAAGATACCAAATGTAAACGCGTTTAAGTGATAAAATTGTTTTTTTAAGTAATAAATAGGAGGTGCGACGCTGGCGGAGGTTGCGGCAACAGACCTCCGCTGCGCACCTCGTGGTTACATTGGTAACAATCATCAGTCCTTGTTTGTTTTTATCGATGCAGCAACGCTAATAATACATCTGCTGTAGTACAGCTGTGAACTTTCTCCGGTTGACGCCCAATGCCATCTCAGACAAAAGTTGTCAAAGACGCGACTACGAGGTGGACCTGTGTCCTCTAGCAAGTCTTCCAAAGGTTTGGCCTGCGTCCTCTCGGAAGATAAGCCGTGATTATGAAGACATCTTATCAAACATATTTGATATTGAACTATATTTACGGGACTTGTCGCGCACAATAAAATCAAAACATAACAAACATTTTGACTAACCTCAACGTTTTGGCCGAGTTGGATTGAGTGGTCGTGATCTGCTCGTGACCACGTCCAATGCAACTTGGCCGGAATGTCGAGGTTAGTCAAAATGTTTGTTATGTTTTGATTTTATTGTGTGCGACAAGTCCCGTAAATACAACATGTTGCTCTGCATTCGTGCCATATTTAAGGAGGTGACTATACCACTGATACTGAACACGAATCAGTAAAAAAATCAATAACAAAAAATTTTTTTTTTTGTTAAATACCTATTTGTAAACAAACAAATTCCCCCGTTTGTCACGTGCGACACAAAAACGATGCGTACGACACCACCAAAACAATTTGCAGGTATTTCCACCCTTTGACAATGCCGCCGATGACTTATTTTCCGAGTCGTTCGGGATTTATTCTCGAACCCTCACTATGTTTCTAAGTGATAATTTAGGTATTAAATAATCGTAGAATTTTTCAAGTATTTTTAGGTGACTAAGCACATTATTTATCATCAGATCTAGAAATATGGCACGATTACAGATCAACACCTTGTATAGTTCAATATGAGTGAACTTCGCGAAAGTTTAAAAATTTATATTTGATATTTTCATTTGAAGCCCGGATATTTAATTACTTAGGTTTCTGAAACAGGATCAATGTCACCTGCTATGTTACTTACATTATGGAACATACTGAATTAATTGAGAATACTGAATACCATGAAGCCATGGTAGGTACCTATACTTCATAAGTAATTTATTAGGTTCGATGACCAAACTTTAATTTCATTTCCAAAGGGTCTCTAAGTTATCATAAATAGCTAGATGAAACAATAACTCCTGAATTATAAATAAACAGAGCACTCTATCAATTCAATCAGTGTGTGCACCCGAACCTAAACAAACCTTTCCAAATTTGTTTGATCGATTCGTCTATATCATTAATTAATTAATGTTTGAATAGAATTTAGTATCGAAACGGCACAATTGGCTATACCTAATGTGCTAGGTATGAATATACTAGGCAAAGAGGACTGCGCTCTACAGTAGAACCAGGTATGCCATCTGTCGCACAACGCTGGAAGCTCGTTAAACGATAACCTGACTTCCTGGTTACCGGACTGTAGTTTGCATGAATTAAACCAACCGAGACTATTAGTTCTGGCATAATCAATGGGATGTCAAAGATTGCAAATCCTTTTAGTTTTCAGTAAAACAACAACTGAGTAAAAGTTTGTCATGTAATAAATTCAAATTTTGTTTTGAATTGCGTTTCATGACTCCATATTCCGTACATTTATTTCTGTGGCGCTACCTTTCGGTGTGAATTTGCCCCTTTCGTATTGTTTCTTTTTATTATATTATTTTTATTATATTTATAAGTGCTGTTCATAAGCAATTATATGGGAAGGACTTTCTGGTTTACTTACTTATTCTAAATAAATTTAAAGACGATCTGTTCAATCAAAGGGTACTTACATGTGATCTTAAAAACGGTGTTTTAATTTTAATACTAAAACTGAGATTTGTTTGTAAGTAGGTACTTAATAACAGAACCTACGTTCCCAAAATAAATGTAATGTAAACTAAAACCTAATTAATTAAAAGTGAGGACGGCAAACAATTTTATTGCGGCAATCATCTGCAAGGTTCGATCTTTATAAAGGTACGCATAAAATATATTGGTGTCACACGCGTACAATCTGATTGGTTCCGTCGGTTATTAGCTGCTATTTGTGTTGTCAATGTTTATGACCGTTTTATTAGCAATGGCGGTTTTATTGCAGATTCAATTGTTATAGCAACGGATTTGATTAAGTAAAGCAATCGTTGCGTTTTGTTTGTTACGAAATGAGTACATTTTATGATCTATATTCTGCTGGATGTTCTGTATCGTATTTATTTTATTGATTCGAGATTGCATGCACTATTTCTGTTACTTGGAGCTTTAGGTATTATGGCTGATTAAATTTTTTGTATAGGTATAGGAAATTCCCACATCTGATTTGTTTTATATTGTTGTTCTTGATTACGTATTAGGCACTATAGTAGCCAATTGTAGGACATATTGAATTTCAACCTTAACTCAAACCTACCTCAAATCTTCCAGAGATTCAATCTACGGTCCGTGATGCTAAGTAAAGATTGCTTCTCTTACTGCTTTTGCCACTCGCCTTGGTCAAGACCGAAGGTAATTTACGTTTTTAGTATCATAATTATTATTAAGTAAACAAGAATGTGTCCTGCATGATAGAATCAGAAATGAGGAGATTCGCAGGAGAACGAAGGCAACCAACATAGCCCGAAGAATTGCCAAACATAAGGGACAGTGGGCGGGGAACATTGCTCGCAGAACGCATGGCCGATGGGGCAGTAAAGTTCTGGAGTGGTGACCACGTACTAGAAGGCGCAGCGTGGGTAGGCCCTCCACAAGCTAGACCGAAGACCTGGTGAAGGTCCCGGGAATCAGCTGGATGCAGAAAACACGGGACCGGTCGTTGTGGCGATGCTTGGGGGAGACCTATATCCAGCAGTGGACGTCTTTCGGCTGAAATGATGATGATGATGATGAAACAAGAATGTGTTTGAAGGAGGGAGTAATAATAATAAAGTCAAACAATTTGAGTGGACGGCATAAAGTAATATCATCTCTGCACTTTCTTCGCATTCAGATTATAGAGCACTCGAAACATACTATTGTTATCAACTTAGCCTATCGCAGTCCACTGCTGGACATAGGCCTCTACCAAGTTGCGCTACAACATTCAGTCCTCTGCCTTCTGCATCTAGCCCCCCCTAGCTACTTTCATCAGGTCGTCGGTCCACCAGGCTGGGGGTGCACTACGCTGTATTTGCCGATTCGTGGTCTCCATTCATACTACTGCTAGTAGGTAAATCGTTTTTTTTTTGCTTTTTAACTTGCTCCTTAGGCATACGCATGCAGTTGTTGACCATGCCTTGGTGCTTTCTTTTGGTTAAAATATACCAATATATATTTGATATGTATTATCAAATTTATCTCTTATATGTTGTGTGCAGTCATCTTTTAGTGTTTTAATCTTTTCCCCACGGCATGGGCCATTAATTTATAATTATGTAGCTCGATTATGTCGACACGATAGAAGAAGAAGAAGAAGAAGAAGTTTTTTATGGCTGACTTATGTATAAAAAGTTTCTTTCATCATCATCATCATCATTTCAGCCGAAAGACGTCCACTGCTAGACATAGGCCTCCCCCAAGCATCACCACAACGACCGGTCCTGAGCCTTCCGCATCCAGCGGATTCCCGCGAACTTCACCAGGACGTCGGTCCACCTTGTGGGGGGCCTACCCACATGCGCCTTCCAGTACGCGGTCGCCACTCCAGAACTTTACTGCCCCATCGGCCATCCGTTCTGCGAGCAATGTGCCCCGCCCACTGCCACTTAAGTTTGGCAATTCTTCGGGCTATGTCGGTTACTTTCGTTCTCCTGCGAATCTCCTCATTCTCATAAAGTTTCTTTACTAAATATCATTCCAGCGCAGTGCAGTTTCATCTTTGATCTATTAATTGACTTAACGAAACCTAGAACCTATAAAGCTAAATAAGCCTGGTACTCGTTAATAACCTCCGTAGTTTTATTGAACGTAAACAGAACTTCAATTATTAATGAAACAGCATTTAATTAATATAATCCGCGCTAAACTGGAAATGGAAGCCATAATTTTATCTTAGAAAGTTAAAAAAGGTTCTTTTATTAGCTTTTAAGCATTGTTTAAGTGTTGAGAATAAGGGAGGGACCCCTCGACGAGTACCCGACGACTTTTAGCGGCTCATTATGGACTTTTTTCCCATTTTGTTTGTGCCGTAAGATTGAACCATTTGAAAGTCGAATTCTTTTAATTTAGTTCCGATTAAGTACTTAAGAAAAGGGTAGACTATCGATAGCTGCTTCCTCTGATTTGGGATTAATTGCGAGTAAATGGAAAAAGGTTTTGGCCAGGTTGAATTTTAATGAAACGATTCTGATAATATAATTTACTCGGTTTACATTTTAAGATGCTCAGGTAGGTAGGTACCCTTTAATTTCTTGTAGCCTTTTTTTGGACGAGTTTTTACTATAGGGTATTTTGGCAGCAAAACGCATTGGAACCCATGGCTAGAGATTACAGAACTGTGATTAGGAAAGTATTGATTAACGTTTATTTTATGGTGCAAGAGCTTAAAACTCGTTACTGTTGGCTCGTTACATTCCACTGCTGGGCATAGGCTAAAACGACTTAACAATAGTAAAATTTTCATGCCATCATACCTACATTTAAATTAAAAGAAATTCAGGAATTTGTAAAATGAAACTTACGCCATTGAAATAAAGATTTAATTACAATCGTTACATAATTTTACTCATAATAATAATTAATAGGTATATATTCTATAAATATCTATATAGAACATTTATTATTAAGCGAATGTATTCGATTTGGTCACATTGAAATTTTCTTCATCTATGTTTTTAATGTCAGATGAAATTCTACCATAACAAGCCTCAAAACTATTGCTTTAATTCTTGTGACCCGAGAAAAAATCGTTTAACTCTGTTAATGTGGGAAATTAGGTAAAATTTCTATGTAAAATGCTTAATAAATTATCTTATATTACTGATCGAAATATGTATGTTCTGTTTTTTCTCTCTTGTTTTATTTAGTAAACAATCATGGCACGTCTCTGTATTCAAATGACTACTGATAAAATATAATTACTAGTTCTGTAATTAGGTAAAAAAAATGTTTAGTGTGTGAAATTGTAAACATTGTCTTTTAATAAATATTATTGGCGAATTGCATTAAAAAGACATGCCAAGATTGTTTACTAAATAAGACAAGTAAGAAATAACAGAGATTATGTATGCTATGCCTTCGTTACAAAGTCTTCTGAAACATGTCTTAGATATTCACAGCTCCGATCAATTAACGCTAAGCGTGGCAGTACATCACTCAACTGGGTTGCAATGTACTAAAGTGCCTGCACTTAGCGCTAATTATTAAACAAAATATACATCAAATGTCAAATTCAATAGTACCTATTTGCCACTTCAGTATTTTATGTAGTACATATGGCCACGAAACTCCTAAAACTAGTCGAACGGCATCAACAAAATTTTGAATTTCGTTTCCAGTAGCATACTCACGTTAATTTTTGAATTACCCACACTACTATAATATGAACATGAAAGAGAATTCTCTCCAAAGTAACAATATTTTGTATCAGAAAAGTAGTTGCGATCGATTAAAAAATTAAAAATATTTAGAATATTTTTATGTACATGTATACTAATAATACTTTTAAACAATATTTATAAGGTTCATCATCGAAATATTTGTCGACAACATCCAACGTGGTGAAATCATACTAATTACTTTGTACACATCTCGACAAACTAAAATAGAAAATCTACAAAACATTTTATATATACAAGGACAACAACAATAACCAAATCGACGATTGTTTATCTACTATTCATCTAGTTATTAACAAAATTAAACAATTGTTTGTGTAGAAGAGGGCGGTACCAAACCTAACCACCTCTCATTGTCTACTCTCTCAATGTACATTTACACTTATATCTAATCAAAGTTAAGTCTGGCACCTGTTCTAAAGAATAACTTATTGCTCCACAAGTAATTTAAATCATAAACATAAGTTTGGAAGAACTTAGCGAAAATATATTATAAGATTCCTTAGGTATCGTATGTCGAAGATTCCAGTCGTGGAATTGGTAATAAATTTACAATAATTCACTAAAACCAATATAGGCTAGATTAAATTTTATTACACATAATTGCGCTTTCCGTGTATCTATAAATAATTTGGATATTATTTCCATAATATTCTTAAGTCTATAAAAATACTGAGCAACGTCGATTTTATACAATGTTTCATTCGATAAGTACTTAGTGACAAGTGACAACCGTAGACAACCACATCAAAAAAAAATAAGTACTTAAAGAAACACTTTAATACAACGTTATAATCTGTGCATATAGTTCAGGAATTTTAAATTACACTATGTGATATACAAATAAATGTATGTACCAAATTAATAACTTTACAAAGTGGTCTATAGACCTAGTTGTATAACCAGCCCGAGGCATTTAACTAAGGTATAGTTGTGTCGTTGATCTTAATGTATAACTGAAACACTGTGCCACTGTGATAATCTGATAGTCCCTAGTAGTTGGCGGGTTGTGCAGCGACCCAGGTTTCACGTGCTTTACCTGCAACAAATGACAACAAGATTACATTTTATGTTCCAGCTCTTATATTTAAAAAAACAGAGGGTCTCATTCTGAACAGCCGCGTTATTTCAATTTATTTTAAAACAATAAAAATATCCCTTAAAAAGAATAGCGGTATTTAAACTAACAAAAAAGAAGGTCCATTCCGATAGCTGTTCCGATTCTATCGCAGCGGCGACGGTGCGAGCCCGCCGCCGCGTTCACACATATAAAACCGAAAAAGAAAAAATCTAAACCAATCGAGATGAGGTGACGAAACGTTCAGTCTCATTATCTGAGAATTTATTAACGAATCGCTTGGACCGGAAAACCAAAATGTGAAAGAAATAAAAATTCGACCTCGGCCGCGGTCATCTAAAGTTTGTACGGCGTCAATGAAAATAGAAGTCAAACAGGTTGTCCGGGCGACCTGCGACTGAATGAAACGGAGAAGGACCCGAGTCAGGATCGAAAGATAAGAGGAAAGATTAGGGCGACGAAAAAAAGTAAAGCAGCTTTTAATGCGGAGGTAGTGTTGTGAATGAAGAGGATCCATTGAGATTCCGCGCCCACGCACGCTCGCGGTACGCGCGTTATCGGCGTGCGCAGGACCGCCCGGCTGCCGTGCGCCTGCGCCGCCACCGCCGCCACCACGCACCCTCCACAACGAACAATACTCATTGTATATTAAAGTTTTTTGTCTTTCCAGCGATCCCGTCGTGTTATTTAAATTAGTCTTAGTAAATGGAAATAGAGCTGAGAGTAAACCTCACCGGCATTGACCTTACCGAAGATACTTCCCCTTACCATACATTAGAGAGCTTTTATAAGCTTCGTAATGGGACCATACCTTAGCTTTAAAATAAAAATACGATTTAATTCAGTAGTGATATAATTTAGCAAAATAATAAGTTAAAACGATGTAGGAATGTTATTTAAGGCGAAACAAAAACTGTCGATTTAAATCCATTCTTTTTGGGGCTACTTTAAAGGAATGCCGCGATAAGGAGTTATTTTCGCATCAAGGCATTCGAGGGATAAAAAGGCGTGAAAACAAAAATAAAATAAAAGGTTTATAGAAGTGAATTTGTGAGCGTTTGGCTAAAACAAAATTCTTGGCGGTGCCGTCCTGTGCGGCGACGGCAGCGACGCGATTTATTGTAATGAGACGCGAACGCCGCTACTTCTTCTAAGAAAATCTTTGACGACTCTAAGAAATATGTGACATGGGAAACTACAAACATTGTCTTCATACAATACTTACAATTTGAGCTGTCAGTATTATGTTATGTTAAATTGAATTTCAATTAATTATATTGACCGTCATCATCTGCTAGTACCGATTTACAAATTGGATGATATATTACCATATGATATTTAATCCTTGACGTTAATCATTTTAAACGAGCTTATAATCGAAAATTATGTTTGTGTCATTCAGCATTTCTCTACTTTGGTGGTTTTGATGGCCACGTCATCAACGAGTTTACATACTCGTAGAAAGAGCTAATTTAGGCAGGTCAGCGGTACGTGTGTAGGCGTAAGGAACGCGTCGCTCTGACAATGACAAATGACACAAGATTGCAATCTCGCCGCCCTCGAGTCGCGCGTCGCCCTTCCGCCTCGACTCAACTCCATTGTTTTCAATTACCGACATGACACCCCGGCGCGAGCTCCACTACTAAACCGCAACTCAGTTTATGGCCCTCCGATATCTCCACCACGATCGTCCATTACGCGTGCAGCTCTCATTTACATGTGCGTTGCGATTATACTCAAGCTCGTCAATCTGAATCAATCTATAACTCACCGCTATTGGTGCGCGGTCCGCTTTCAGACGGCCGACACGAAACCGTTGGGGTGTTGAAGCGAGCTGGAATAGGAAACATTCACTCTTTTCACGTGACGTTAGGAACATCTGGCACGGATTAGTTTTAACCTAACTTTAAACGTGTTCACGAACGGGACAGTTTTTTTGTAAATTCCTATCTAATCATGCACACAAAGTGCCTAATTCGTATTTTTATGTGGATAGAAATATAGATTTATAATAACCTTTTATAGAAAGGCTTGAAGGCTGCAGATCCCTCATTGTGATGTGGCTGATTAGGCTGGTGACTGTTAGCGGCGTGGTGCGGGTTGTGGTAGGGATCGCGCTGAGGTGATTGCTGATGCCGAGGGAAGCAGTAGCCGGAGCCACCGCCGCTGCCGAGTGGGTTGGCGACGCTGGGAACCTTCATGTTGGGAGGTGTTTGCGGTGGCGTGTCGGTCTGCACGTCGGGGAACGACGCTGGGTGTACACAGGGGTGCTGCCCGCCATACTGACCGCCGGCAAAACCACCGTACCGCCCGTACGATCCACTGGCTGGACTAGCGGCGGCTGTCGCTGGCAGAGCAAAGCCGTTGGAGCTACCATCAGATGGTACCGCTCGCTCCGGAGGACCGTAGGCATGCTGAGGCCATGGCTGAGCCGCTGGAGGAGGTGTTTTGCACGCTGCAGTGTCAGCAAGGGACCATATCTTCGGTTTGGAGGCAGGAATTGGCACACCGCAGTCGGATGAGCCTCGCTTCGTCTCTTCTTTTATTCCGTAGCCCAGCATCTGGTGGTGCATGCCCTGCAGCATCTCGTCGCCTTTCCGCTCCTCATCTGTAAAGATAATCATATTCATCGATCATATTTTACGTCCGACTGGCAATAAACGCGTGAGCGCACGTTATTGCAATCAGATTAGTCGCAATAGCCGAGGCCATAACTAACACGACAACGATAAAAAAGGGCTTAAAATGTTCCAAAAAATCGATACGGTGCGGATCGAATGGTCGATGTGACCGTTACAAGCAGGACGTAAGTTTTAGCAAGTAAGAGGCAGGATCTCCCGGCTCCCTCCAGAAAAGTCGTGTGAAAATACGTTAGGCGTGCAGTGACCCATTCGTTAAGTGGTTATCCGATTAGCGAAGTGAAAATACCACTTTGGGGCGCGACTCCCCCGCCGCGGGCGCTGCCACCGATCCCTTTCATATTAAGCCGAGCATTTATTTCGCATTTCCCAGCGCACCCCGCGGCTCTACACTCTCTACGGCGGAATGTGCGTACGACAATCAACGGTCAACCAAACTTCCCAATTCTCTTTTTTTTTCTTGCTTTCTTTTAACTTTTACTTGTTTTCAATGTCCTTGTTTACTCCGAAATATGTTTATAGTTTTAGTTATTTCGTTTGTCATATTATAATATGCCCCATAGCGCTATAATTATTTAAAACCGAATGAGATCATAGAATGTCCCAAAGAGGTCATGATAATAAAAGTGCAATGAGATAAACCTCAAAATCATTGTTGCTTCAAAAAATTTGATGTTATTGTACAATTACACAAAAATGTTTATTCAGCGAATTTTATAAGGTTCTAAGTATTATCATAATGCCATTTTCCGTTGTAAAGTGGCTTTCGGTGGGTGCGGAGGCGGGCCCGGGGCCACTAATGAAATTCAGAGGCCCCGCGAGCGCGACGGGGACGCGTGCGGGGCGGAAGGGTGCGGTGCGGGGCGACGCGACCGCTCGACTTCATTCTCTTTATTTCATTTAATGCTGACTGCTCCTAGCTTTTAAGAGGGGTTATCCGCGTTGCCCTTCACTGGGGATAAATAGGGACGCCACTGATACTCCGCGCGAAGATATTTATCCGGCAAATTGTTTTAATTTTCATTGTATTAATCTAATAAAGGCCCACAACGGCGGGAGATAAGCGGGCCATGGACGAGTTAGTAATGTTTTATTTTGGCAATATACTTTATATGTCCATCAGGCTAATTTCCTTACAAATTATCCAGGCATTGCATTTTTATTTATGTTACTAGTAGATTGTTTATGCTATAGTTAAATCATTTCAGTTTTTACAGAACAAATCTTTGTGTTGTTGTTATTTTATGACGACGTCAGTGGTCTAGTGGTTCGAGTGTCAGACTGCTGATCACGAGGTCGTGGGTTCGATTCCCACAACACACAAATATTTATGTGATGAACATAAGTGTTTGATTTGGTCTGAGTGTTTCTTATGTGTTATAAATATGTATTTACAAAAAAAAGTAGGTATATAATTATTATATCCATTGTATAGTCCCATAGTACAAGATCTGCTAACTTTGGGACTAGATGGTGCTGTAAATATTTATAATAATATTTACTTATATTTATTTAAAGATATAAATTGTGGAAAGAAAAAATCGCTCACGAGCAGGATTCGAACCTGCGACTCCTGGCTCAGTACGCCAGTGCTTTAGCCACTAAGCTACCGTGAACACTGCTCGTGGTATCGAAATTATCCTCCACTATACGTCTTTGGGTGACGTTTTTTTTTTTTCCACAATTTATATCTTTAGAATTCGCTTCGCATGCGTAAAATGCGTTAAAATAATAAAATAATTATATTTATTTATTGTTTATTTGCCACAACTATCCAATTACGTGAAACTGAACTGCCAAACAGGTGGAAGTGGTAAATAAATAATAGCGTGAATCGTTAACTGTTCCTTTAGCCTCGAAATTAACTTAATGGAAATACGTTAGCTGTTTTAATTAAATAACTAAAACATAAACAAGGAGTAATTTAATTAATGTACCGAAGGAAATCCGCCATTTATATATTCACTGCAATGGGCTTGTTTGTTTATAAGGATATAAACACTGGTAGAGTATCAATAGAGCTATGAATTACCAGTGATTAGTGATAGTAATGGCTATCAATCAAGTTTTGCTTAAGCAAGAATATGTTATTATAACTATACTTCTGTAACTAACTTTTGTGTGATTTTTTTCTCAATTAAAGTAACGAAGGCCTACATTATTTTTCAAATATAGAATATATTTATAAGTGAAATAAATTCTAAGGCTATTGCATCGTCATAAGTTTCTGTTGTTTAAAAAAATTATATTTTTTAATCTTCTTATTCTTCCGCCTAGCCTTTTTCCAACTTTAAAGTTGGAGTCCGGCTTCTACCAAATGGGGGTAAATATTAGAGTCCGACCGAATTTCGTTTTTGGTTTTCGGCCATTTCGGCCAAAATAATAATTTTCGGCAATTTTCCTTATCGATGAATTATTTTTTTCAGCAAATTTATTTTTTTTGTTCAGCGGGTTAACTTTATGTAGACAGGTGCAGTAATTTGTAGGAAAAAAATGCCTTTCATTGCTTACGCAATCTGTTTTTGAGAAATTAAATTTTCATGTTTCAAGTTTTAGCATGTAAGTACGACCATTTCATCATTAAAATAAGTGCTTTAATGATTAAAAGATTTTCATTTCATAAATTTTCATTTTATTTTACTTTTACTAAACAAAAATCTATCGATATAAAAGAAGTAATTATTACGTTTCTCTTTTGGATTTTTCGGTTTCGGTTTTCGGCCGAAAATATACCTATATCATGCCAAATTTCGGCTTCGTTTTTGACCGAAACTAAAAATCCATTTTCGATCGGTCTCTATTATAGGATTATTAGTAAATATCAATCTCTATTATTAGTAAATATCAATATTTTATACGGAGCGATTGCCATCAGGTCCCCTCAACCCAGTTACTGGGACAATACTTACGTATATTAGACCACCTGTCAGACTTACGGACTTCTGACTACACGTTACGACTGCCACAGATATACTTATGACAACCGGGACCGAGAGTTTACCGTGCTCTCTGAGGCACGGAGGAGTAAAGAAACGGTCACCCATCCACCGACTAACCGCGGCTAGTGCAGTTTCGCCTCACAGATCAAGCAATCCGTTTAAGTTAAGTTATTAGTCTTTGGTTTTGCGTGAGTAATTTATTTAAATCCAACACGATTTTCAGATTACGAGAACTCGCCCAATGGTTGAAATTCCACCATAACTCGTAAAATTTTCATGATTGAATATTACCGAAAAAACAAGTTTAACAAAAAGAAGAGAAAATAATAGATAACTGCACTAATACAATAGTATAAATAGACAGTGTTACATGCGCTCGTGTCGGGGCAGTAGGAACGTGTGGAAAGTGGCAGCGTGCACACTTCACATTGAGTGGTTTTCCCTTCAGTATGCTTTAGTCACAAGCCGGGGGCAAAGTGAGACATAATAAAAACCCGTCTCGGTCGCTCTGGGCGCCTCGCAGCCCCGTCCTCCCTGTAGTGTTTCCTCTTTACGAAAACTCCTTGTTTAGGGTGTAATAATTCGTCTAGGATTTGTTTGTGTTTGGATTTTGAATTATACGTGTTGGAAATTAAATATAAATCTAAGGGTTACATACAAGGCGTAATTGAAATGTCTGAAAACCTCTTAAGGGGTCATTGTACTCATAATTATGAACAACTTTTACTATGGGACATACCATGAAATCGCAAAAAAAACTGCTGCTCCGCATACAGCAAAGCTCGACATTAATGTAAGCAACAGCAGATTTTTTTCGCGATACCTGAATTGGTCCCGTAGTAAAAGTTGTTCATGGCTGCCAAGCAGAAATGGGACTGGGCAGGACATGTCTGCCGCATGCCCGACGTACTGTGGACCCAAATTTCTCAGAATTGGTGTCCCGAGGCAATTACACGAGCTCGCGGCAGGCCGCGAAGGAGATGGCGGGATGAAATGGATGTATGCCTTATAAACTGAAAGGAAGAGGCACGGGATCGGGAAAAGTGGAAGAAATGGAGGGAGGCCCTTAGCCCAGGAGTGGGACAGCACAGGCTCATATCAGTCTGGTAAGGCCCGTCATGAAGGAGTGGCTGGACAGGGGCCATGGTGCCCTCACCTACCCGCTGACGCAGATACTTTCGGGGCACGGTTGCTTCGGGAAGTATCTGTGTTGCATAGTGACGCCCGAGTGTCATCACTGCAGGAGCCACCCAGAGGACACGGCACAGCACACACTGGTGGGGTGCCCAGCATGGGCCGCGCAGCGCCGTGACCTCATCACTGCAGTAGTCGGCAGCTACCTCTCACTTCCGGCCGTTGTTCTGTCTATGGTTGGGAGTGAGAGCGCTTGGGAAGGCGTCGTCTCCTTCTGCAAGGAGGTAATGCATGCTAAGGAAGTGGCGGAGAGGGTTCGAGAGGCGATGACCTCTTTTCCCATCTGCAGGAGATGACCTGGGCGTCGTAGGAGGGCTTATAAAAAGCCTTACCCTACCTTAGCCTTTGGCTTTGTTTAAATGTTTTTTTATGCCGACCTCCAGCCACCCAGATGTGGGCCTGCGGGCAGAGAACACGAGGTGGCCCGCCGCCCAACCAGTCAATGCCCGTGACGGTGGCGCGTAGTGTTCCGCGTGTGCCAGTCAAGAGAAGGGTGCAGCCGATGTGGTTGTCGCACGGGGAGAAGGGGCTCGCCTGCCAGCATTGGCGAGCCGGGACCTGCCGTTTGGGCGAATACGCGAGTTTTTCCCACGCCTCCATGCGCCACGTAGAGCAACACCGTCGTGGTTTTTGGTTTTTTAGTCGGTAAGAGTCCGACACTGGCTCCGCCATTCCCGGGCGGAGTGCGTTCATGAGGATTTTCGCCACGAAAAAAAAGGCTCATAATAAATATGTAAAGGATGCCTATATTTTTATATCGTACCTACTTGGCGTTTTATGCAAATGACGTGGGTGATTTATAAAAGTAGTGTATCATATGAAGTGTGTAAGAGCGGTTCGCGCTAAGTGCTTGCACCCCCGCTCTGCATCCCTGCACTTTACAGCTGAGGTCAATGCAATTTATAGCTCGTCGCGGTCCTCCCCGACGCGGCGGCGTGGGCTGATGTCGTTCACTTGTTTGTGTTATTTCTACTCGTTTTCCATTAACGCGCGCCGGATTAATATTTTGTTTGCAATGCGTGCGCTCACGACAAAAATTAACATTTATTGGTAGGGTCCGAAAACGAAGCTTTTATTCATGAGTGGCTTAGCTCCGGATAGTTCTGTGTGTTTGTTTGCCGACGACGGTCTAGGGATCGCGTGTGAAAGCTTTTATATTGGCTTTGTTTGCCGTGACTTAAAATGATATATTACACGTCGCTAACATTGACGTTTTTGTAAAAGAATGGTTATGCACGTTAGTGAGAAATGTTATGGTTTGTTTGCGATCTGGCTTTGGGATTAGTTTAATCTGAAAGTTATTTGGTTAAGTGTTAATCTCGCTGATGCCCGCTTTTTGATTAGAGATTCATTCTCACGAATCTTTCCTTCGTGTTCTCGTAGGTTATACATAATTTATGATGAAGCTTTTTTGAATGCACCACCAGTCACGCGATTGTAGGCATGAAAGGGCATTTTGAGGAGAATCTTATTAGATTACAGGTGCAATTTGTATGAAATCATTAACAGTTAGTAATTTTAACTTTGTTATAAATAGTAAGACTGCCGTCATTAAGTGATATTTTCTAGGTCTTCTCATATGGCGATGCTTGGGGGAGGCATATGTCCAGCAGTGGACGTTTTTCGGATGAAATGATGATTATGATGACGTCTTCTCATTCAGTGGCGAAGGGTGAATATTTTCAGAAAGGAAGCCGTAGATACCTAAAATCCTAAAATAACTAAGATCGCTCGTTAGTAAAATAAAATAAAACAATTGACCAACTTTAAATTTAATTTTAGTTTTTTTTTTTGTACTTTAAAACATAAAATAAGCATAGAAATGTCGTTGATCTGTATTTAAGCAATTTCTAAAAGGAAGCCGGTGGGAATCGTGTTATATGGACCCTTATACCTAGGGCACCTAAACGACCTACTGACATAATTTCCATAGGCTATGTTTAGGGAAATTTGTTCTTTTTTAAAATATTATATTTAGAGTATTTAATTAATTTGATAATTATTTGTTATACCTGGGCCCCAAGTCTCGCGTTATAAATGTCTAATTTTAAATCTCTACGAAAAATGTCGTCGGTAATGTCAACTGCTATGAACCATTCTTTGTATTTAGAGCGCTAGGCGTAGACATAATAATATCTCTAACGTGACATTCTGAGACTACGTTTTTTTTTTTTCAATCGGCATTCGCCATCTTGTTTCGACTTTATGTCGAGTTCGAGATAAATTCTACGACGCGAGAATCACCCCCCTGATATATGTATGAAATGATATAACAATCACGCGATACCTTGGCGCTTCCAAATGCGGCTACGCGGCGTAGCGCGCGCGGAAATCGCCGCGGGAGCGCAGTGTCCCCTAATCCTGCAGACAATGTGCAGTGTCTTGCGTTTTTTTTTCACAACCAAGAGAGATGGTTCGGTAAACAAGAATATTGTTTGTGATGATAATTTTTTTCTTTTTTGCTTACCTTTTGCTAACTTTCAATCGTACATTCGACTGCATGACAGTGGTAACACTCGAATTAGAAAAGCACCCTTATTGCTTCCGAAATAAAGACGCTGTCAATGTCAAACTCTTACCACTGACATGTGGTCGACCGTACTTACCTACCTAGAAAAGATTTTTAAGTGAGTGTTAAGTAGCTTTTTTACTACAAATAATATCATCATCCTCCGAGCCTTGCCCCAATTATACTGGGGTCAGCTGCCAGTCTAACCAGATGCAGCTGAACATCAGTATTTTACACGGAGCGACTGCCATCAGGCGCCCGTAACCCATTTACTGGGTAATACTAATATTCGGAAGTAAGACCATTCGTCAGAATTTCAGGCTTTTGACTACACGTAAAGACTGCTACAGATATTTGTATGACAACTGGGACCGACAGCTTAACGTGCTCTCCGAGGCACTGAGGGGTCTCGATGTGAAACGAAACGGTGACCCATCCATGAACTGACCGCGGCAAGCGCAGCTTAACCTCGCAGATCGTACAATCCGCGCGCCTATTACTGGATACAAATAATTATTAAGTAGATTATAATAAAAGTAGTTCCACAATTCCCGTTCAAAACACTATAAAGTAGTGTGTACCTAAGCATAAGCACCAATAATTTACCACACCACCACCACACCACTTTACCTTCTCATTCTGAGAAGAGGCCCGTGCCAAGCAATGGGCTGCTTATTAAGCAACAACTTACTTAGGTACGTAAATAATGCGATATTTTGTCAACAGACCACAAATTTAAAATTCGTTCCATCCGTTTCAGATTCACGCACGCTTCTGCCATACATCTTACTTTTTGTGAATAGTGTGCAATGGCTGCGAGTGGCCCATTCAGCAGCGTTATACACCGCGAATTAAGTACACTTCTGTCGCAACAATAGTGGGCTTCATTACACGAGCGTATGCCGGGCGTTATGCGTGACGCCCTCGCGCCTCCATTAGCGACGCGAACTTCGCTATGAAAACACTCTGTTAGAAGCCATCTTTATTGTAACAATGCCTACTTATAATTTATGTTGTTGACAAGCGGGCCTTACTGCCGCCCTACAGTTCTCACGTAGCGTGTCGAATAAGTATCTGGATTTTATTATTGCACTTACACTTTTCAAACACTAGGTACCTACAAGCTTCGTGTTTTTGTGTCAAATACATTATCGATCTGGCCAGATCTCAGTGACGAAATATTAATACCTAGATCTAAGAGTCAATGTAAACAAACAAAACGTCGACAGAAACATTACAACAAGACGCTCCTACATCCGATCAGGAGGTGTACCTAAAGGTACATTATAAAGCCCCAAAACCGTACTTACGTTCCAGCGGAATATCCTCATAAAAGAAACGATCCACGAACTCGACAAATCCTTTGGCAAGAACATGAAGTAGGGCAGATCGTCAGACAAGCTGAACGCGACCTCCGAGCGTCGGCCCGTGTTGTACCGACGAACGGAAGACGCGTTATATGAAATTTGGGCCCGGGCGCCGCCCACTTTACTACGAATAGGAAATCCGGTAGCGAGGAGCGGTTACGCACAGTTACACGCCTGAGACCTCCCCCCGGCCGCCGCACGCCCCTCGGACCCCTCGCCACCTCTCAGGCCCGCACACCCTCCGGCCCGCAGCCGCGTTATGCCAATTCACTCGACGATTTATACACCGACAAAATTAAAGCAATTTTAAACGGTTAACAACATCGGAACAATTCGTACAAAAAAATATTACGCACTACACAGGTCAAAGGTAATTAGTGCATTATTGGTAAATTAAACAATCGCAGTCGCGCTTATCGAGAACAAACACAACACAATACATCAACATACAATAGTTCGCATCGCAATCGGAAATGGAAAACATAAACCAACATATACGGTAAGGATTTAAATTTGAATTTTGATTTGTAACAACATCTGACAGTCAACATGTTCTTACTTTTGACTATCGGACCTTGTGTTGTATGAAACTCAACGAACCTTTGTGAGTTTTTATTTTCTCCTCTTGTTCGTCTTTGTCCTTCTCCTCGTCTGAGAGCATCGTGTCGTCGTCGTCGTCTGTCTTATTCTTGGGCTCCCACGTCATCTTGTTCTCCTTCTTGAGGCGGCGGCGGGCGTTCGCGAACCACGTCGACACCTGCGTCAGCGTCATCTTGGTGATGATTGCTAACATTATTTTCTCTCCCTTCGTTGGGTAAGGATTCTTTTTGTGTTCATTTAGCCACGCCTTTAGCGTCGCCGTCGACTCCCGTGTTGCGTTTTTCCGTCTAGCGGCTAAATCGTACCCGGCTCCGTATCTGTCGACAAACATGTTTATACTTACATATGCCTAGTGATATTACGCTTCCGACCTTAGCAAAGCTACAAAATTTTCGCATAAATCATAAATACACTGAAAAATGGATTCGAACTTTGTTTCATGAGTGATAATATTAGTAAAGTATACCTACTTGAATATAGTTCTATTTGCAAGACCTGAGTACCTACCTAATGGTAATATTAGTAGTTTTGCTCTTAATAGTTAAAGCCATACAGATAGTAAATACAACCTTTAAAAAATCAGCTGATCCCTACATTTTGTCGATTGATGTGAACACAAACGTAGGGATCAGCTGTTTTTTTTTCGTGATTTCGGGGTTGGTCCCATATTAAAAGTTGTTTATAATCATAAGTATAATGACCCCTTCAGAGGTTTAGTAGGTATAAACTAAGAATAAGGTTGTAGATAGTACTAATCTATCTTCTTTCCGTGTTCTAATGCAGGTTTTGTAAATTATGAAAACGATATCAGTATTCAGATCATCTTCATAATAACTAAAAACCAATAAATCCGTAATATAACGAGAAATTTCAATACAACATATTTCATTTAGTTGTTACACCGTCCATGCGTCGAATCGTTTACAGCGAGCAATAAAGTGACTTTTAAATTCGTAGCAGATAGGCGTTTTATTTGAGGCAATAGATTTCTCGTAACGGCAGCAAAAATAAAGCTATCGCGGCACAGAGCGACATTCGGTACACTTTTTAGGGCCTACGGTCCCATTTGCATCCGCATTCTGAGCGTAATTGTGGCTTCCCCCCGGCACTGCCAGTATTCGTACCTGACTTCGATTTTCTCGCTGACATGACAAAGGCGCGGTCTAAGGGGCCCAATAAATAGGTTTCGCACGTGAAAATAGTTAAAAAATGGTCCCACATCGCTTGATGTTCACGCAAATTGTGATATTGAGCGTCTCGCTTAGGGTCTAGTATCGAGGAGTTCGTCGAGATTTTCGCCTACGTGTTATGCATGACGCGAATAAGATTTGCAAAATTGACAGCATTTGTTCTTTTGTTATGTTATTGCCCGATGAGATTTAGGTTGACTGTTGAACAGGCTTGATTCTTCGCGATATAAATATTTAATACTTACTTTGAACTTTAAGACTTGGTACAAACACTTGTTTAGTACACACATAAAAAAGTGGCAAGATTTATTCAGCTAAAATAAAATGTACAGGTTTTATTTTTGAGCCCTATATTGTATTGTGAAGACCTTGATCTTGCGCGAGAATCGTTGTCGAAGTAGAGGGCGGGTCGTTGCATCGCAGTTGCAATTGCAAGGCGGTGCAGCGCAGGCGTGGGCAGCGTGGGCGTACTCACCACCAATCGATCGCGACGCCATCTTGCTCACCGGACATCACCGGTATTGCTAGTCGCCGAACGACCGCTGGCCGGCGACACGGGCCTCACGCGCCGTCCGAGAAGGTGGTTTTAGTATACATGTAATAAACATCGGATGGACGCATACTTTAAAAAATACTATTAATTATAAAATAATAAATAATTAGCTTTTTGTGGATTTTCATTTTGCCGTAGGTATAAATACGCCTTGATGGTACGTATGTATTCCCATTATGAAACACGCACCTCGCAATATTAATACACGTGTCAATCGCGCATCTATACAAAACAAAGTCTCTGAAACCAAACCGCATTAGTTTGAACACGAATAAGCTCTTCGGAAATCTACGGTGGTTAGTGACGACAGCGCCGGTTACGAAAAACAGCGCTTTATTGCTTTACGTTTTATTGATTCGGCAACATTCGGTTTGGGTTACAGCTCTGAAGCTGCTGCGAGGGTTGAATCCTTTAAGCTTTGTTAATTAATTTAGACAGTCCACTTACTCGGCGCGCCCGCCCTGTGAGAACACATGCACTCGGATTCGAGAATGTTAATACTTTCATGGGCGGAAATACTTTGTATCTTTGTTAATTTGGAGACGAAAACATAAAACTTACGGTCGAGCTTTGAATAATGTTCCATATTTAATTTAGTGCACCAAACAAATGTGTGGATTAATACTTTGTGACGTTTCCTGCATTCGATTTATAAGATTACTTACTTACTTTCTTACTTACAATGAAAAATCATTAATCACTTTCAATAACAATAAAGCTGTTCACATTTTATGCTTAATAGCTACCTACGCCATTAGGTACGAACTTAGGAATCTACGTTAAAAAAAAAACAAAACCATTACTTATTATACTATAGTATTGTGGAATTTTCAATAACCTTTTGCAGATCATAATAGGTAGTTATAAATACAAATGTGTGTTAGGTCACCCCGAGGCCCGACGAAGAGCGACGTTGTGTTGGGCGGGCGGTTACAACCGTTCCTACATATTTGCGCTTGCCGAGTATTCAATTCGCGGTATCGAAGGTTTACGATCTACCCGCTTGGGGGAATTGCGGCCTCTACGTACCCTCCCCCGTAAACCGTACAGCTATGTACGAATACGAATGTACATAAGTAATACCCCCGCTGTGGGGGAGGCTTGGTTCGTATGAGAATTAGGACTCGCAACTCAAGTGAGAGTCAAGTAGGCGTTTTAGGATCTATCATAGCGTTTGTTTTGTTAGTTTCTAAGTTCACAACATCAAATATACTGGCTTATGGGATGCGTAACCATAAGCTTAGGCCTGATTTTGAATATTATAGCTTACCTACTTAAAAATTTCAGACTAAGTGTATCAAAAGATTGCTCTTCAATTCTAAAGTCTATAAGTATAAGAGAGTGTCTTACGTAAGATCGAAAGACGATTGTAAAAATAAGGGATGTGCGTCAAAAGTAAACTGCTAATCACTACAGCTAGAATGCACGTTTGTGCGATAAATGGAAAGTCGACATCGCTGTAATGCGATAAACGGTTGTGCGACAGTAATACGACATAACGTTTGTGCGACATTCAGTTTGTACAAAGCAAACTGTTTGTTTGGATTCTGCGTTATTGTGACGTCACGCTTGTATGATACTACAGAGGGTCTAGCATGAGTTTTTGTGGTATCGTGTAGCCAACGTTATCGTGTTGTTATCGACAAATTTTATATGGGATTTCTATAGTTCCAAATACGCACACGTGGCTTAGGTAAAATTCCCATATAAAATTTGTCGATATCTACACGATAACGTTAACTACAGGATACTACAAAAACTCATGCTAGGGGCTCAGTAATACAGTTGCATAATATCACGACTGTTTCCTATTGGGGTATACAGCCACCCGATTCTGACACACTTTTTTTTGCTTCATCCACGTTTATTAAGTTCCTCGAGCAATACTTATGTGTTTAGGGTGCTCTTAACCTGACCTTTTACAGACATAAATAGACAAACAAATTTTCAAACAAACAGAGAAACTAACAAACAATTAAACAGATAACCTGACAAACGTAAATAAAACGAAGATTTTTTTAGTAAATAAAACTGTTTTTTTTTTGCAAATAATAATGTAGAAAGTAAAGGGTGTATCAGCACTCAGCAAGAACTTGATTTTAAAAAACCTACATGTTACAAAATGTGTAAATGAATTTTATCTAATTTTAAAAACAATACAACATTCATTCTACGTGTACTTTGCATCGGTCGACGTCATTATGCCGACGCTGGCTGTCGCTGAAAATCAGCGCTGCAGCCACAGAAATAGATAGAATGACCATGTGGGCAGGGCGCGCGTGGCAGCACCATGTACCATAGTGCAGGATATTTCAAAGCCTTTCTCAGCACGCCTTATGACTTGTTTCTATAAATACTGTCACAAAAACCCGCAAAAATGCCTTATTGTGCTGTTTCTAACTGCAGAAATAAAAGCTATAAAGAACTATTTGACTAAAATTAATTTAAAAAAAATATGACGTCAAAATGTAAGGCGTAGTTTGTTCGGAAAGTTGCCACGCATGTATCGCAAGTAAAATTGTGATTACAACCATTCTATCTATTTTTGAGGCTGCAGCTCTGCTCCGTGCATGATATAATAATATAATCATCCCCCATTATTGTCCCACTGCTGGGCACGGGCCGCTTCTCCAAATGAGAAGATTCAGGCGATAGTCCATCACGCTGGCCTAGTGCAGGATGACAGACTAGTACACACCATCGAGAACTTTATGGAGCACTCTCGTTTGTGCAGGTTTCTTCACATATGGCTCATGGCCATGGCATAGGTCATTAATGTCACCAATAAACGGCAATCAGAAACATCTACTGTCAGGAGATTGAGATTTAAAGCATTGAGATTAGTTTGGAACTATATTTGAACGTTTTTAGTTACGAGAATTCTGATAAGTATAATCTGATGGTCTTCTTGAAATCGAAAATTTTCACACTAATGCGGCAAACGGATAGCTATTTTCCTTTGAACCACTGATTACGAGACACCCTGTATGTAAAGGTACCTACTTCTTTCTTAAGCACATACTTTGATATAAATATATATCTACAATCTATATGTTCGATTTCCTTATAATTATATTTACAATTGGATTTACAGGACAATTCGTGCATACTTGTAACTACATGAGATATGTAATTAATAATACAACGTAGATCATGTAGATCGGACGATATAATTTTGAATCGATTGATCTTATCGCATAAAAATATCTACATAGAAAGACAAAAATAACCGATAATTTTAATTGATTGCAAAACATACCTTTATTCTTTGTTTGTTGTACTCATGTAGGTTATCTACTCCGTAGAGCGCGTTAGAAAATTGACTTGTTAATTAACTTGGTACCTACTTATTTATTATTTCAAAAACATTTTATACATATCTCATTTTCTTCATTCTAGTACCAATTTTAAGACACAATATATTTAAGAATTTTGTGTAACTAACTTTATTGTAGGTACAGTCAGCGTCATAAATATCGGGATAAACAGACCTCTGTAAAAAATTACCGGAGGTAGGACCTGCGAGCAGCAGACTCGGGGTAGTCTGCTGCCCGACCAGCAGCTGGCGTAGCGGGCGTAGCTGACACAGCCGGCGTAGCTGACCTGGCGGCATGCTGGCGTAGCTGTCACAGTTGGCGTAGCTGGCACAGCTAGCGTAGTTGGCGCAGCTGGCGTAGCTGGTAAAGGCCCGTGAGTTGAGGTGGCGTGCAGTGTTCCGTGTGCGCCACCGAGGAGGGTGCGGCCGACGTTAGGTTGTACGGGGAGAAGGGGCTCGCCTGCTTATGGCGAGCCAGGACCTGTCGCAGGTGGTTGTGTGAATACTAACAGGTTCCCACGCACCCGGCTAAGGTAGTTGAAGGAACACCGTGTTGGTTTTAGTCGGTAAGAGTCCGACACTGGCTCCGCCTACCCCGGGCGGAGTGCGTCCATGAGGATTTCTCCACGGCAAAAAAATAAAAAAACTGACTATCCAAAACGACCAGAACAACTAAAAAAATTCAACTATATCTCAATTACACAAGGGTTGTTTCAGAATGAACACAGTAGGTACTCGCCTACTGTAATTCTGACAACAATTTTATGCCACTGAGAATAAAGTTTATTTTTTTAAGTTGTGCAGATCATTTTGAACAGTGTGTTCGTCTCGATATTTTTGACGCTGACTGTACATAGGTATAATATCACTAGTTATTACTGTCAAAAAATGTAAACATTCTAACTTTTGTACCAAGTTATTGAATAATGTATTATGGAAGATGAAGACGTTTTATAATTACAAAAATAGAGATTTATAAATGAGAAGTCATACGTTTCTACATGCGATCAACAGCTTTCGGTTATAGATATACTGTATGTGCATAAAGAGCATATTTCTTAACGGATGCGCAAGTGTCAATCATATTGTAATTCTGTTGTAATTAGTTAATTACGCCGGCTTCCTCCTGTCGAGACCCGCGCCTATATAATTAACTGATACATTTATTATTACCTAACTTACACCTGATGGAACACGCTGTATGACGTATTCATTATGATCAATACACGCACCGGTAATTGTCTTCCGATAACTTACGGTTTTTGTAGGTTTTGACAGCGACAAAATAATTAATAATTCTAGTTTAATACCAACGACCATACAGCCCAATAGACGCCTAATGTAGAATATAATGTGTACAATAAATTCTGAATGAATTCTGCCACTAGCTGAGGCGGGGTACTGCAATCCGATTGGCCCTACCAAGGCGGCTATTGGCTAATCACTAACGCGGCAGTTTTGACGGCTCATGTAGGTGGTCGAAACTGATTTGAAAATTTCAAATGACGAATAGTGGCGACCTACATTAGTGAAATTTCATAGATGTGTACCATGGGTTGCCTGTTATGAGGCGTCTATGGGGTGTATGGTCGATGCTTAATACCGACCAGCGTATTGAGAAATTCTTACGAATTGCAGCTGTATTTTTGCCACCGTTACTTGTAAGCCAAACTAATTAGCTAAACTTGACTACCATAAGTACCAACATCCTAGAGACAATCGTTTAATCTCGGAAAATATTGTTTCCATATTAGTTATACTGACCCACTATTTTCTTTTTACTTAAGTAATTAATGCAATATTTTATTACCTACAGATACCCATTAAAATGTTGTTTAGGTACCTTTAAAGTATTTGACGCGTTCCAATCTTAAAATCTAAATTATCTTAAAATGCTATAAAATTGTCTACTTATCTATTTCGGAAACAGGATAAATAATTATGATAAAGTATCTAAAAATAAATGAACAAACGTGTGTTAAATGCTCATAAAATGTCGTTCGAGCTGCGTGTCTCGTTAACAAGCGCCCTTACTTGGCTTATTTAAAAAGTAACAACCCAAATCGTTGGCACACAAATAATTCCCTCAGAGCTCCGTGCTCGGGGCGCGGTAATTTCCTGCGTATTTTGATCTCAATGGTGCGGTACAAGTGCTCCCTCGTCTCTTTTCTCTAATTTTTGTACGTTTTCTGTGCTCGAGACTTTTGTTAAAAATAGCTGAGTAATTTTTCATTTCGGCGCGCGGCGGGCGTGGCAGATTACAGGCTGTTCCAAATAATACGCCAACGGTACTTAACTCGAGTGCGCCTACACTCGCGGCCAAGTTTTGTTGCTTATGTACGCTTTTCACCATAGTTGTTTCTTTGTGTGGCTATTTATTCGGGCCGGTTAACTTATTGCGACCCCCGGAACGTTTTATGAGCCTCTTATGAAGTTTTTCTTTTGAAATACATACACAACAATTTCGTTGGCCCTTGCAAATAAATGAATTGTATATTAAAGAGTTTGCGACAAATGAACTGCAAAAATGTTTTATTTTCACACGTTTGGAGGTTGTATTTCATTAAGCTGTTTGAATGTTTAATTGTCAGAGAGATGTAAAGTGATCATCCTATGCGTGTGTTGGAGTAGTGAACAATTGTGTTGGAACATCGGGGGCGCTATATATCACGGTGTATTTCCGTGCTCGTCCCGACACGATACCGTAACGTCGCGTCTTTTTTACGCATAAAAACTAATGTCGCCTCTAATTATTTTTAGATTATAACGCACCGCCTGCTATATATTAAGTCGAGCGCAGCCGAATTGTCAGCATAACTCCGCTTTGATGTATCATGATTTGTTTTTATTTTCAGGCAGTTTCAATGTGATTCATGGACGGATAAATTTCAAGTGCGCCGTGAAACGTATATTTAATTGATGCGTCCTCATAATACATTGTTATGACACTCTTATGACGACCGCTGCCGATTTATAGACGATAAGTTTATATAGACGGTGCGATATAAATAAAATTGAATACGAGGCCACCCTTGCTCGTCGACAAGTCTGACGGGTTGATAAGTTTGCCGAAAATGTCAACGCAACGCGTCGTGTGATCGCGTTTCAAAGAAAAACTGTGAATTAATCAAGCACTAGCGCGAATGGATGTGGCTTCATCCGTCTCTGTCAGAAGCGCTGGTATGTACGCGTCAAAACGGGACGGCGAACAACCGGGAGTGGTTACCCGGTCATTTGTCCCTTGCGGCCAACTCGCACTGCCTAGTGCACAACTACGTGTGTGTATGCCTTTATTGTCGCACTTGATTTTTTTAAGCTTATATTGCAGTATCAATATATGTCATACCTATATATATAAAATAAACGCATATCCTTACTCCTTGTTTATAATATTACCTATATATAATATGTTGCGTGATGCAAAAAATGCATGTTGAACCGCTATTAACCTTATTTTATTTGCCACGTATCTAATTTTAATTTGCGCGTTTACCGAGAGAGAGAGAGAATACCTAATTATTATCCACATTCCAATATTCTACAGAACAACATATGTATTAACCATTTAATGGGCATGTTTACTGCATATATTAAAGGAACCTGAATAACACTAATTGTACGAACTGCTAAACACGGCATCACCCGCACATTATCTATATTTAACCAATCTCAGTAAATCTTACGACGGGCTATAGTTACTGGCTTTTAACGACCACGTATAAAATGTCAACAAGTTAATTATGACATGTGATTTGACAATGTCCAAATGGGTAACTTGAAACCGTCGGTTGTTACACACAAAACTATCTAATAAATAGCTGAATATAATGTCAGATCGTTATAACGAATATCGTCGCATATATTACAACAGCGCGGATACAACAATGCAATTCTTCTGTCATACGTAGTAGTATTATGTATTCTACGATTTAGTTTAAATTTATTGGGTAGAAAAATTTTACAGGTTTTTTTTTCAATAATAAAATTTAATCCAAGAAAAGCCAATCACTGTTGACGTAGTCGAAAATGAAATTACGCAGTGTTGTAATATAAGAAGCAACGATATGTCAATTTCATGAGCAAATATTATTGAGACCGATTAAGACGTTATTGGGTAGGTAAAGTATAATCAAACAACAAGCTAATAAACATATCGACTTAATGAGTAAGACAAAGCGGGGAGTATTGTAGAGTCAATGTTTCATTTTGCTACAAGTAGGTATGTTTGTCAATATATTCAGTAGGAAAATTGTTTAAAACTATCACTCAGTTAAACAAGTCCGAATCCAATAACACTTAAACATGTTAAGGGGTACATATGCACAACATAACATAATTTATTAAAGTCAAAGCGAGTCGCCAAATACAAACATGCGCCTTTCGCATTGCAATCTATTAGAGAGATAAGTCTCGATAGGGAGGTATTATGTTAATCCGGGCGCGGCGCGGCGTTGGCTTTATCTAAAGTGGCGCGGGAGCTGTGGACCTCTGGGGCCTCTTGGACCCTGGGGACTTACCCGTAGGCTGCGAGTGTGGGGTCGTAGGGGTAGTAGCCGCCGGAGGGTTGAAGGCCAGCCGACGTCCATGCAGACATCTCGCCGCCGCCCTCCTTGAGCGCGTAAGGGTTGCTCTGAAATACCGCACGACACAATAAACAAACACGCCTCTGGCCAAATGATCATGTTGTACCTACGTCACTATTGATACAGTTTATTTCAGTCGACACACGATGGTCCAACTCATAGTGGAAAACATAACTACCTACCTATTTGAGTTAACAGATAAGTGTAACAAAATATTTAACTACATCTTGGGAATTTCTGTAATACCAATCAAAAATGATATCGGTGAGAACAAAAGTCAGAGTCAAACAGTCTGTCTATAATCTAGAAAAAAGATATCCCGTTAATTTTGAAGCAGAAGGATCCTTTCAAGTTGTTAGGTACCTTGAGATTTCTGTTGAAAACAAATGAATAGGTACCAACAGGTCCAATATTTATTCAAGAGAACTACTACCACGTTTACCCATAAACTATCCTCAAAATAAGTTAAGCAATAGTAACAAAGTATAAAACTAACTAGCCGATCGACACCATTCACACGATTAGTGTTCGTTCCAGAGCAATATCGTTATCCAATCATTTCAAATTCGTTAGCCATTAAAGCTAGCACTCGGCATCGCTAAGCCCACATGTAAGAGGATAAATCTCGACGCTTAATACCTTTCAGTCAATCGGCCTTACAAATACGTCGGCTCGAATTTAATTAAAGTTAACTTAATAAAAGGAATAAACTCACGAACAACAATAAAAGTCCCAAGTGTACTGGCTGACATATCACTGGCGTATTTGCATAATGTATGGAAGCAGAGGGGAAAACTATTAAGGCCTAACGCACCCTACGCGTGATAGTTGTTTAACAGTGAGGTAGTGAGCGGGGATGCTACCCTCTTTACTCAGTTATTCGCATACATTAGGAGCAACTAAATTAAAAGTGTGAACGATTGGAGCGCGCCTCGGGACTTCGTCCCTTGTTTCACCCCAGCCTGCTCCTCTGATAATAAAATGAAAAGCATTATGATACGTATGGCACTGGTTGTGACGCGATAACTGAATAAAAAGAGCAAGCTTATTTGTCCCCTTATTTTTAAGTAAGAAAAAGTGTGTGTCGTAATTTTATTTCATTTTGCGACAACACTAAGATGTGTTGTTGTATTACAGGAAAATATACTAACGCATGTTGGTCTGATCTCTAAGTGGATAAAGATACAATGTATGTATGTATGTATTTTACTATCACTCAATTAACGTTATAACTTTTTGATTTTATAAAGCCCAAAACTCTAAAATGATAACAATTATTTTACTAATTCTATTGATAGGTAACCGAAAGTGACCAACATTACAACGCAGAGTACAATTGCTTAGAGGAGGTTCCGGAGAATTCATCACTGCGTCGCGACGCCGTGACAGACGCCTGATGACAAATGGCATTTTATCTACTACCGTAGGGAGAGAATGATACTACATCTGTGACACGTACAGTCAGCGTTAAAAATATCGAGACTCTAAGAAAATAAAACTTCATCTCAATAGGTGAAATTGTTGTCAGAATGATATTTGTCGTGTACTGTGTTCATTTCGAAACACCCCTTGTGTCATTGACATATAGTTTAATTTTCTTAGTTCTTCAGATCATTTTGGACGGTCTGTTTGTCCCGATATTTTTGACGCTGACTGTATATATGAGACTTCTTATATTATAGAGATGTGTTGTGTTTGAAATCACTATCAAGATCATAATTTATGATGTATTTACTAATCAGACTTTGTCTGTGATTTTCGTATAATTAAATTTTAAATGTCGTCCTCCGAGCCTTTTCCCAACTATGTTGTAGGTATATTAGAAAATGAGCCGAAGTTTTGGCCGAAGCCGAACGTTTCAAGCAAGCGCCGAAATTAAACAAGCTGTTACGAAAATTAAAAAAATGTGCATTTAATTGACTAAAGTTTTAACGTGTTTATTTGCTAGTCCAGTTTTACACTAGTTGAGAAAAACTGAGACTGATTGTGATTGTTAAATTAAATTTAACTTAAGTAGATTTGCCTTCGAATGTTGTGGTGATAGTCGACCTTCGGTCTGACACTTCTCCTAAACCGTTTGGGGCGAACCACAAGTAAAATAACTGCTAAAATCTTTACAGCTTAGCTAATATTGCCGTTGAAATTCATTATTTTATGTAGAAATTAAGGTACAAACGAACAGTCTAACGTTTTTGTTTAATATATAGGCCTTAAAGAAAATATTGAGAGATCTCCAATGGTGATCTTTCGAGATTGCTGAATGTATCGATTGATCAATCATTAAGTATACCAAATACCTTAATACGAAGCTAAAGCATAGAACAGGTAATAATATGTTCTCTTTTGTTATGGCTAAAGGCAAACATGAAACTACTCCGAGTGGTAAGTACTTATTCATGATTTTCAGGACGGTTGCAGTATCATTAGCTAGTTTATATATACGTCGTGTCACTTTTCTCGTGGTCCAAATGAAAAAGAGAAAAGGAAAGGAGGTAAAATTAGAAGTTTTTAGTCAGTACCAAAATCACCTCACAACAAGTTTGATACACTTTTCACATGAAGCTCTTTACCTATCTGGATAAAATTTGGAATGCGAGTAGTCAATAAAGTGACGAGGTTTTTAACGTGGATTCCAATTTTTTTTTTATCAATGAAAATTTTGAGTTAGGCCTCCTAGAAGTCAAGATTGCAATATCATCCACATAAAATATGCCCGTTTTTTTGCTTTTTTAAAGTAAAATAAACAATTCTCAGTTTCAGTCTTTATTTTATTTATTAAATGCCTTATAGTAGTTTGTATTCATGAAAAAATTGCACGTCCTGCGATAATAGTTTGAGCGCAAAACCAACTTTTGTAGGCACTGTGAGACAAATACGGAAATTGCGATTTTCTCGAAAACTGGCATTTTCGCGGAACATACATGGGGGTATTTTCGATAGCCTTTGGTGCCCTTTATCAATGGTTTCCGTTTGGACCACGAGAAAAGTGACACCGTGTATATCGTTTATATGTATATGGAAACTATGGACCTAATGGTAAGTAAATTTCTTTTTCCAACAGGTAGAACATTTTCATTTACACAAGCAGAACAATAATAGCAATCATACTGTAAGACTAAGGCCATTATCTGTAGCTGTATTTTTTTTTGTGGAGAATTTATGCTGTGATACCCATATCCAACAACACGTCAGTAGTAACAGTTTGACCTTGACAGCGTCTTTAAGTTATTTTGTAAGCAGTAAGGGTGGTTTTCGAAGTTCAAGTGTTACCACTGATGTGCTGTCGACTGTACAAGACAAATATGATTTTATTTTAGATAATTTTTCTTATACTTCTTAGTATGATGAATATCCGAAAGTAGATACATCTGTAGGAATCCTTTTAATTTATGAACTGATTCATTTCCATTTTCATTTTTCATTTTAAATTTTGCTCATGATACTAAGTTCTTTAAGGCAAACAATAAAATAGTGCTGTTATATAAAATAATACCAGTCATAAAATACCGTGTAAATGCAGATTAAAAATTGTTAGCAATAAAAACTAAGACTATATGAAGTTTACGTAGATAAGCGAAATGATGTACGCGACTGTAACTTAAGCAATAAAAAGTAACGTGAGCAATTACAGAGAAAAAAATTATAAAATGCAACAGCCTCGTAACATTCGTTATTAGAATGGTAACGAGTATTTGTGAGATAATAGCATAATTATTGTTCAAGACCTGAGCTTAATAGTTGTACTAAGTAAACAGCTCGTTTGTTCACCGGGCAGACAAATTGTTCGGCTTAGTTACCTGTTTGCATTAGTAATTATTGTCATTGGTGACGTCACTCGATTTATGTTCGACACGACAGTACTGACTTACAAATCCTTATTGCATGTTGGATGTCACGTTTCTCGTTAACGTCACATTCGGATCGTGTCGGGACAAAGTCATGTATTGAATTTGGCTAGATTGAAATATGTACGTTATACGTATTTAGTTTATATGATCATGATAATTGCTGGTATGTGCATAAACTCTCAAGTTCTCTCGAGGAAAAGCTTTGATATCTATCAACTCATCATTTCAGCTCAGAAACTTCCAAAGAATATGCTCATAAACCGCAATTAAACTACAATTAAATTTACAACGGTCATTAGGAAAATGCGAATATAATTATGGCAAATAATGCCAATAGAATCACTCCTGGAGAAATATACTATGTGGTGATCGGATTAGTTGGTCTTAGCAGAAAAGAGACTGTTGTTATTCAAATAAGTACGCCACTCACCAAATACAAATTCATTCGTTCATTCATTCATTCATTTCAGCCGAAAGACGTCCACTGTTGGACAAAGGCTTCCCCCAAACATCGCCACAACGACCGGTCCAGCGCCTAATACAAATTTAAATGTCTTTATTTCAAAAAACCGAATTACAGGCACTTGTGAAACGTCAGGCTTTAGTTGCTCGGTTCCAAATTGTGGTTCCTATGGAGAAGAACCGTCAAGAAACTCCATGGATATACTCTTTTAAATCCTCATCCCCTAACATCCCTTGACTCTTAATCGCCTTTTATCTGGGTGTTTCATATGTATAATATTATAAGTATGTATTTACAAAAAAAAAGTATATAAGTATTATATCCATTGTCTAGTACCCATAGTACAAGCTCTGCTTAGTTTGGGACTAAATGGTGATGTGTAAGATGTCCCAAAAATATTTTTTATTTTATTTATATCAACCTGATGGAAAAGGATGGGGATGGGGATGGCCTATTCTTCTACTAGAACCAGAACATCTTAATTAGTTCATTTTTATGTACTTATTTTAAATCACATTTACACACATATTGGTGTCGATTCTCTTGTTCTCGAACTTAACTTATTTTAAACTATCGCTCTCTTTTACTAATAGAAGGCACTAGAAAGGGATGGAAACTATTTTAGAACTGTCAAATTAGTTTACGTGTTACATTTCTTGGTATTTTAGTGGGCACGTTCCGAGATCATGACTACACTTGTATGGAAATTCTAATTCCGACTAATTTGTTTGCACTAAAATTGTTGCCATCCCTTTCTAGTGTCTAATATTAGTAAAAGAGAGCGATAGTTTAAAAATAAGTTTAGTTCGTGAACAAGAGAATCGACACCATTGGCCATTGCGATGGACTGAAATTTGGAATCACTGTTACCGTTCATAATCCCTTGCCTCGAATATTACACATACGCCCATATTCCTAGTTGTTACTGTTACCTCAAACGTTTCTAGACTCAAACTCAGTCAAGGATGCCTTCAAGGGTTCCTACAAACAATATCAAAATTGGTTGTCGGTGCGTCCAACCTCTTCTGAAAGCATAGACAATGATTGACGAGACTTTTGTTTTTTATTGACAGAGAAAGACGACAAGACAAAAGACAGCATTTTTATCTGTGAATTTGTGAATTTGACTTATTTTATAACTTATATGCTTTGGGTTTTCACGTCCTCGACAACAACCAGACAATCCCCGAACCTTTGGTCGACCGTTCATCGGTATTTTTAGACATTTCCTCAACATATCTTCAGGAAATAAATAAAGCCGCGTAAGATAATTGTATGGTACCTATGGGTCTTGGTACAATATTCCATAAAATCGTAAAAATCTGTTATTTCTCAGAATATAAACAACAATAATCACGTCGCAGATGACACTTTTCCAGTCTTAAGGTTGGTCGAAATATACCGAGTTAGAAACCGGTGGGGGGGAGAGGAAATTCTTTGGCCCGTAGGATAACACAAAATTCTGCAAGCCAATATTGATTACATAGGTGATGACCTTTGCCACTCTACGGCTCGTGAAAATTAACTAATCACCTCTATACCTATATCTTCCAATACGTATTTTATATAAGTTATAGTAAGAACAAACAAGTTTTTGTAAAAGCGTTATTTATAATTTTATAAGTAAGAAGAAATTATTAAAAGCACTAAGTGCAAAATTTTCCAGTCTGTCAATCTGAATTTCTTATCTCGCATGTTAGACATAAATATTTATTAAATTAATTAAAAGCAGGCGGTGATCAAGTAGAAAACATTAAAGGCGCAATGAAAAATGTTCACATAAATTAAATTAGAAAATTTCAGTAGTTTTATAGTACTTTGCGTTTACAACGTGTACTAAAAATGCGTGGTCACATTTGAGGAGCTCATTGAGGAAGTGCTATCGAACAACTTTTATTATGGGACCAACCCTGAAATCTCAAAAATAATATCAGCTGATCTCTACATTTTGTCGAGCGAAATCGATGATTTTGTAGGGATAAGCAGTTATTTTTTTGAAATTTCTAGAGGTGGACTGCGATAGGCTGAGTTGAGAGTAACTATGTTACGTAAAATGAGTTGCAGTAAGATGGAAACAATACCCAAGAAAAGGCTTTTCTTTTTATGGTATTGCAATTTAATCCCGCTTGGACAAACGGTGATAAAATATTTTTACATTAAATATCGGGCACAGGTCAAAAAAATTCAATGCCAAAAATTGGCCCATTTTATTTTGAATAGGTACGTTATAGTTTCGAATTTGGCCCACCAGCTTTATTTTCAAAACTCACAATCCAGTAACTGAAATACATTCAGTTACTGGAGTAAAGGTGGAGTTTAATACCTACTTTCAATCACAGGTAGTGTAACGAGGCTTAGCTCGTTATGCTGCTCCTCATTACATTTGGATTGCCTGGCCACTTTATTATACTCTAAATTCAAAATTTCATCCTGTTTGATTTCCTAGTATATTTATTAATTCAAATTTAAAATTCCAAATTATTTTCAAAAATGGTCTATCTGCGTGTTTTACAGGTACTGTTTTATTAAGAAACTGAACTCTGTAAATTATAGTTCGCTGTAGTTGTAGATAAAAAAATATTGATAATCGGCCACTTTTGGCACTTTTTCTATCTACAAGTACAGCGAACTATAATTTAACGAGTTAATACTTTCTGATTATAATTCAGTATACCTGTGCTTCAATAGTTAAAAACAAATTTTCGATAAATGATGTATTCAGCGAGTAGGTACCCAATATTTTTTTTACTGATGCGGCGCCACTTGGCTGCTACACTTCGATCAATGAAGCTGCTACATTATGATTTTGAGGAAAGAGGTAGATGTCTTGAACGCCCCTAAGCCACTGCGACCTGATAAGATCTATTGTGATGCCTCTTGCAGCATTACAGCACTTCCCCAAGCTGCAAGTATTGACTGCATTTTGCATGAAGTTGACTATGACCTTGGGGGAAGAGGATTTGATCTCCTGCGTTGAGATGACGTGGCCTCCAAGATACTGGCTTCTGATGTGGTGCACTACATTATATTCGCATAGGATATTAATGGGCGTCTCATCCCTTTTGCGACAAAACCTGCAAACTGTGGTATCACTGAGGCCCATCCTGTGAAGGTGTTTGTTCAGCTTGCAGTACCCAGTAAGGGTTCTTGTCAGGATTCTTAACTGATTCCTGTTCAAAGAAAGCTCTTCTTTCGTAATTCTTTTCTTGAAGCCCTCTAGTAGCGCTTTCGAATGTTCTTAGCCTGGGGATTTTTCCCAAAGGCTAACACTTTGGTCAGCTCTCCAGTTTTTAGGGTGGGCTGTAGTGGTGCATTTAGCAATGGCACAGATTGGCTCCTGGCCCACAGTGGGGCTTTCAGCACCAGCTCTAGCCAGTTCATCAGCGGTTTCGTTGCCCCTAATTCCACAGTGTATATGTGTATACTAGTGCAATACACTCCTTTACAAGTTTGGAGTCAATTTCCTTTGAATTTAAGGCTTTTTAATGCTACCTGGCGACTACATGCGCCTTAAACTGATTATTATGTACACACAGCGTCACTAGTTGGAGACTTTAATTTTTAATATATTACACTGCTTAACTGCTACAACATGAAACTTTTTCAATATAATGCACGTTGATTGAAACATCGTCCTACGTCACCATTCTCATATCTACTGGCAAGTGGCAGTACCTATTTTCTAGTAGATAGCTAATTTGTGACGTTGTGTGTACTTACATGACGTATTTTCAAATCCGAATGGGATATTACATTGAACATTGTTTTTGATACAAGATCCACTCTGATAAGTAGGTACCTTAATTGAACACGATAATAATTGGCAATAAACGTATAATCGTTTATCAATCTAGATTTGATAGAAATGACATTGAAGATATTATCTTTTACTCTATGAATTTCTAGTAATAGTGTGGGTTTTGAATGTTCACTGGATGTACTTAACAACCAACGTAGGTACCTACTTACGGCCAAAATTAATATCCTATATATCCACGATTTGCCTTACTAGAGAAATAATTTTGACATAAGCTCCATAAATTTTATGTCAAATTTCTATCTCTGGTAGGGAAAATCGTGGATAGATAAGATATTAATTTTGGCCGTTAGTTGTAGTGTACCTACAACGCTACAAGATAACGTTATAGGTGTCGCTGCAGGAGATTTGATTGCAGTATGTGTCATATCTTTCGTAGACATTATAATTATGGTATTTTTAAGTAAAAATACGTATTAGGTATATCTCGTTTATGTATTACAGAAAAAAAAAATCGCATTCGTTAAAAAAATATCCTGTATTTATGCGAATATTACCTTAACTGAGTTAGATCCACAGATCAGTAGTCTTTTTGGTCTGTGTTTAGATCTAACAAAGATACAAACAAGGTAAGTACGGTAGGTAAGGAAATAAGGGCACAAACGTTATATCATGTACCTATTGAATCACTGTTTTTCTACTAATTCCATAAGGAAAAACGCGCGGGCCATCATAGTTATAATATATCTACAACAAGATTAGAACTTCAAAGCCACTAGGGAGAATCAGGGAGCCAGAGAGCAACTGTAAATGATTACCGTATCATTAATATCTATCATTGTATAAGTAAACATTACACTTTTTCGACGTTCCCCAGCAAATAAGCCAGTGACAAATTCGCAACCGCAACTCTTTTGTGGGACTGTGATAAAAATTGCTTCTTTTCCTGGCAGTGACAGGGCAGCGTGGTTCCCTGTGAGCTCGGGGGCTTGCTAACTATGAGTGATGATTGTCTCGCCCCCGACATTAGCGGCAAGACTCGAGAACGCACGTGCCTGCCCAAACATTAATGATTATGCTATTATTATTACTTATACGACTATGCATATCCGACTTTGTGTTAGGGATTTATGAACTTTTTTTGTTTATAGTTAGCTAGGGAGCAATAAAGGATTTGAATTCTGCCTGCCATCTATTAAATATGACATGAAATTGCAACTCGAAAGAAAATCGTGCGAAAAGGAAAATCATCGATCCATGGAAAATCGAATGCATAATAAAAGTAAGGGTCATTGTATACCTATTACCTACGTACATACTATAACTTGAGCGAAATTTGTTTTTTGTGGTATTGGCTTTCAATTTAGCTTTTGGAACTGTAGCTAGCTATATTTTAAATTTATGTATGACCAGGGCAGGGTTCTCGACTGTGTGTGTAGTCCGCCAAGTCGCACTAGGCCAGCGTGGTGCACTAAGGCCTTAACCTTCTCATTCTGAGACAGGCTCGTGAAGGCTTGTGGAGGCGTGAGGCTCGTGCCCAGCAGTGGGACAGTAATGGGTTGTTGATGATGATGATGATCAGGGCAGGAAGATGATGAGACTGACTTATTTATTTAGTTTCTATACCTAACACATTATTTTACTATTGTACAAGTTTCATTGTACAAATCTCCAACCTGAACGTGTTTATTTAACTGGGGTGATAAAACTCATTTATTAACTCTCGAAAAATCTTATCCGCACCAATTCATCCCCCTTTTCCGTAAGACTGAGCCTAACAACATTTTAATCAATTCTCCACAGACTCCGCGAGTCAGCGCGCCAGATAGACTCATTACACCAACCCCAAATAAATATAAACAGTAGCGAAAAGGGGCCGGCCCCACTATTAACGTTATTCACACGCGCCGCTAGATCCATAAATAAGAGCCAACTATAGCCGCGACCCTAGAAACAAAAAAGACAAAGTTCACGTTCGACTGATCTGTGCGGTTCATAAATAAGGCTCGTTTATTTCATTGCATTAAACTGGTGATAAGTTATTTGACGGTTCATAAATTCGTACCCCATCGGTGGTTGGAGCCGCTTATTGAGCTAGCGCGCGCCCCGGCACCGCCCGAGGCGCCGCGCCGACCCGCCGCCTTGCCAAATCGACGACACTACATCATACCGCGACTCAGCTTTCTGGCTACTGTGCGCCAGTTAAAGGCATGATTTTACTTTGGTAACGTGTACAACGATAACATTTTCTGCATCATAAACTGTATTATAATACGTCTTGCTCCACAGTAATTACGTGAGTCTAAGCAAAATATAACGATGGCTTACGAATCAACAGTTTAATATATCATCGATGGTTCAATACACCAAGTTCTTCGACCATAACTACAAAAAATAAATAAAATTATTCATACTATAAAATAATACCAGTAGGAAACACTACTGGCAGAATCTAAAAGTGAATTGTAGCGAGTGGAAAAAAGAATGACTCTAAGTGGATAAAGAGCGAATACAAACGAAAAAGTCATTTCATGGCGCACGGCAGTGACGCAACGGTGCGCAGTACGCCACTGTGAGCCGTGGCCGAGCGAGTTAAGGGCTGTATTTGTGAGGCGCGCAGACAACGTGGCTAACTTCAATAAAGCTTTCCCCCAAATAAGCCATAAAACGAGCGGCGACGGGCGCGGGCGTTTTAGGTACGTTCCAGTTCCAATTATTTGTTTGTGGAGGCACAATAATTTTATTTTACGTTTTATTTAACATTTATTTCGTTACGGCAATTTCACGGGTATCAAAGAATTGCTAGATTGTGATTTAAACGAAATTGGTTATTTTCCACTTCGAGAAATGAAAGTTATTTCTTTTGGTATCGAGTTAATATTATTTTATTATGCATGATATTGTGTTCTTAATCAGAAACATTTCTTTTTACAATATTGAAAATTGAGCGAACGCTTATAATTTGAAATTGAGCTGTATGCCCTTATTAAAACCTCGTTGGTAGAGGTTTGCAAGCTTATTAATGAATATTACGACCGGGTCCGGTGAGTTGTTTTTTTTTATATTCAAATTAATTATTTAAATTAATTAAAGTTATGGGAGATACATGTTTAATCTGTGTGCATAGGAATAGTCTGTGATAGAAATGCCGTGATGCTGCGCCGCTTGAAAAGTGGGCCATAAATAAATAAACAATAAACCGGGATTAAACAAGTCAATTGGAGCTCAGACACAGACAATGTGCGGTCACGTTTAACTGCCGAACCCGACGGTAACCGATCGCGGCCGGCGTAATTCAATGATCGTAAACGCTCGCAATGATATCAATTAGACGGGGCCCCGAGACCGATAAAGCTCCACTTTAATTAGGAGAACAAACAACAGACGGTTCTTAATGAGCCGTGCGCGTGTGGAGGGCGAGAGAGGTAATTAGGTCGGGGGAGACTCGGCGCAGTGCTGCCGAGGGAGATCAATTATTGAGCCTTCGTGATTGATTCGGGCGCGCCGGAGCCGCCGCGGTCCACCGCACACTCCGCGACCACCGCGCGACACCTCACTCTTAATCCACGTCTGCCTCAACTTCTAACTCCACTAAAACTGTATCCATTACGGGTCTTGTTTAAGCCGCAAATACAACAATAAAGTTATGCACGGTTACAACTCATAAAAGATTAGTCACAGAAACACAAGCTTTTACTCATTAGTTTGCTCTACTTAATAAGTGTATAGTTTATTCTCGACGGTGAAACCAAATTACTTAATAAAAGCAGGCAAATTAGAACTCGAAACATCTAATTCAATGATAACTGAGTGAGCATTAAATTAAAATTAAACGTGGACTATGACAGCTCATAAGAGTTTCCGGGGCCCCGAGTTTATCGTATTTATCTGATGTCTTGCTAATAGCCGTCATTGGAGGGTGAAACGCAGCTGTAAAGGCCCGACTGTACGTATAAATTACTTATAAAATAAGGACATTAAAAACCATTTAGAGCAATAACTATTATACACTGAATATAGCTATAAATAAATTGAATAAATTAAATGTATTATTTTGATACAAGAATAAATGTTAGAGGTGTCAGCGTTAATGGTCGACGCGGGGAGGTCGGGGAGGAGAGGACAATGCGCCCCCGGGGCGCTTTTGTTGTCGCGGATTCCCTGCCCGTGACATCTGTCCGAATCGCTACAATAACTCGCAAAAAGCTCACTCGAAATTTACCAACTGTAAAGCGCTTCTCTGCGATTATTTTCCGTAGAATATACAATGTACCTATCGTAGCTTCGCTTGCACGCCGAGATGTCTTCATTGAGCCATTGTTGTCGGTGACGTATCATTTATTCCTTTTTGAATTAGTGCCCCCTACTACTTTGGTGGTCCTAAATCGATCAAAAGTAGTATAGGTGCACTGTCGTGTCACAATATTACAAAAGGCGTTAAATTTGGACTATTCATAGTTATTGTAACATTTTTTGTGCAAAACTATTAACACAAAAAATAAAGTGTCAGTTTTTTTATCGAATTATGAGATAGTTAATCGTATTACGTAGAGTGACATGCATCTGAATACTTTGTATAGTGTATTTTTGATAATAATTGTACCTACAAAAAGAAAATCATTTTAGATAGGTACCTGTACCTAATTGAGTACCGATACCTAATTTTTTTGTAATTACTGTTCTTTGGTTGTGAATCGATACAAGTCAGCAATTCGTTATTCTTTGAATACTATTTAAAGTTAATTTACATATTGTTGGTCAATCTATATTTTACTTAACGTCATGTATAATTTGCTTCTATAAATTTTCTTATTATGCAAATGACTTCCAAAACACGAAACCCGCCATCCTAAAACAAACTTAAAATTAAATAATAACGTAGTTAAAAGCTATCTCAAGTTTAATCGACACCTTGTTTTTTATTCGACTAATGCTTAGCGCGTCGGGCGAGGCGGACGACGCGGACAAAAATTACGCCTGGATCACGTTTTTTTTTACTTCCGGCCAAGATAACGGTCGAAATAAGCACCTTTATATTGTTAAGTGGTCACAGATCGCTTAGTAAACGGCACATTTAATATAATTGTTTATTTCCAAGCTAATCCCAACCCTTGTCGATTCCTCGTATAACTTTCAATTATCGCGCATTAGACTGTTTCCTTAGGTCAAACGACCGGCCAAACTTTTCGCTCAAGATTAATCGCGGGTGCCTTCATACGGAACGGTCATAATATCCTCCAGTTCCGGACCTAACAAAGGGACGTAACAAATTTCCTGTACTGTCCAAGATTGCTGACTAACGTCTGCCACATGTAGGTATACGCAATCCGAAAATGATTGCCGAATGAAATATGCATCAGCCTAACACACAGTGTTCGAGGTGTATTCAAACAATAGTAAATGCATTTAGCCCGACCATTGTGTGATTTATAGCGAAAGCGTGTAGGTAATTTATAAGAGTGGCACGAGAGTGGACGTAGGGCGCTGGCCGCCGCGGGACGCCGGGAAATCGGGGAAAATCCGAAGATTTATTAGCGGTAGAGCCGCAGCGCGGCTGACCGCGCGACCGCGCGCTCGCTCTGTTTGACCAGTCATTAAAGTCGGCAAGTAAACGCTTAGTGCGAAGATGAGTATATTTGCGGAGCAATTAACGCGTTCGAGGTGAGACGAGGGTTGCGGGGTTGGTTAACGGTCATTGTTTGAGAGTTATTTTATTTAGAACAGCCTAAACACCAAGGCCCGGCCTGTCACAATAATGGAATAATATTCGAATATTGTTTATTTTTTGACGGCGTTTCGACCATCTTTCGTTTGCACGGTATCGTTAAAACGCTTATGTGTCTGCCAGATAAGGCGGCTGATACAGAAGGTGTATCTATCAGGATATCGCAGTGTAAACATGCGCGGTGTCAATCACTGCTAGGCGGCGCTTTACAACATTTTATCGGTTGTCACATAGGTAATCTAAGTATAACGCATTTATGTCAAATCGCCGATGTACCTATTGATAAGCCCACCCACGTTTCACCGGCTCTCTATTGCATCATTAAAGCAATGGCGGTTGATATTATGTACTGTAACACTTACTTAGACACATTGTCATTATGAATACAAAAAATGACACATGTTACAATTATCGCGCCTGCATGACTTAATGTTGCTGATAGTTACAGGTGAAGATAATTTTTAAATTTCTAATTTGCTAGCAGAAGTTGCTGCAGTTATTAAAGTTGCCACTAAATTTATGAGTCCACAGACACTCAGGACTGACATTTTATTATAATAGGTACCTACATACTGTTAATACCTATTCCGAGCAAAATGATTGTTAAACATTATATGGATATTGTACATAACATAGTAGTTCTCCTTTGTGCCCAGTCTCCTAACAATGGTTCATATGAATTTATATCATCAACATCATCATTTTAGCCGAATTACGTCCACTGCTGGACATAGGCTTCCCCCAAAGGGGGTATAAGCCATAATCGGCACGCTTGGCAGGCGGGTTGGCGATCGCAGTTGGTTGGTTAAATACTCAGAGAACGCTGCTGCCTACCCTCTGGTAAATCCCTTAGTCGCCTTTTACTACACCCATGAGAACAGATAGGGTGGTGCAATTCTTTATGTCCGGCATCACACGGAACCACATGAATGTATATGTCTCATACAAATTTTTCATACCATCTCCATTGTCGACTGCTTTTAACTAGCTTTCTATGATTTTGTAAAAAAAACATTTGTAAATTAAACATATAAGCATACCTATTGTAAACAGTTAGCCCTGATTTATATTTTTTTGATAGAAAAGTGGAAAAAATAGCTTTACGTTAGTGTTTCCTTTGAGTTTCAACCTACAATTTAATAAGTAGATAATATTAGGTTTTACTGGGGACAAATAAATAATAGGACCGAGTGTTGTGGCGCAATTTGGGAGAGGCCTATGTCCAGCACTGGACTGCGATAGGCTGAGTTGATGATGATGAAATAAATAATAATAAATATTTGGGACATTTTTGCACAGCACATTGTTTATTTTGTAAATACATACCTATAATACATAAGATACACCCATAACAACACAGACGCTATATTCATCACATAAATATTTATGTCCTGTGGCAATCGAACCCTAAATCGAATCGAACCTCGTGATCAGCATTCCGACACTCAAACCACTAGACTACATACGTCGTCAACGGTCAAATAAGGGAATTACGGGGAGTATCTGATTTTTTGCACATTTTATTAAAACCAGTTCATAACTTTTCTTACCCAGTGTAGCTTATAACTTTATACCCAGTGTAACTTATATTAAAACTTAAAAAAAAAAGCAAGAATGTGCGAGAAAATGAATGCATACAGCTCTTCTATCAAAATAAAACAGCCATTATGCTACGCATTATCTATCTAAGTACACCGCCCAATCTAAAGATAGCTTATCCATTTACAGAATACTCCTACTCGTGTACCTACAGAATACAGATTGACGCACACATGTTTACATAATCACACATGTTTGGGTGTTGACATTCAAATGATTTGGAGCCTTATTGCGATGCTATACAGCATGATTTTATTTGAGTGGTTATCAAATGCTCTTTTCCCTCTGAAGCTAATTAAAAAGAAAATAAAATGAAGCGTGGTCATTACTCAGAAGCAAGGTCGCTTGTGACTAATTAATTGGCGAAAGAGTAATGGTGGTAATAGACGTCCACTAAGATATTTATGATATACCTAAACTATCTGAGTACCTGCATAAATAATAACGAATGTTCTAGACTCTTAATACTTTGATAGACGCACAACTCGACAAGGTTGTATAGCTTGTGGAGCTTCAGGAATAATGATTGTGTTTACACTATATCAGACTAGAAACTTAATATTGATGCTGTCAACAGATTTTCAGAGGTTTAATACGAATAGCTGTCAAGGAATGAAGGTTAATTTTAGATTTCGTGGATGTCAACTAGATGTGAATGTTAGATTAATTTATTCCACAAAAAAGACTAACGGCCAAAATTAATATTCAATCTATCCACGATTTGCCCTACTAGAGATAGGAATTTGACATAAGCTCCATACAAAATATGTCAAATTTCTATCTCTAGTAGGGTAAATCGTGGATAGATTGGATATTAATTTTGGCCGTAAAAATGTAATGCTAGGAAAGACGTTACTGAGTTATGTGTGTTTTGAATGATTGACTAAGACCAATGTTCACCAACGTTAACTATCTGATTAATCAACAGTTTACTCAAAAAAAAACTAGAATTTTAGGTAAACGGTTGTATAACCAGATAATTATCGTCAGTAAATACTTGTCTTACTTTAAGAACGACAGCAAACTTTTGTAAACATAACTTTATTCCAGTATCGTAGTTTTTCTTTAAATGCACCAAGAAACAGCATTCGGAAATTGAATGTAGAAATTCAATTACCTATTCGAACGATGGACCTTCAGAATAATCACCCACATTCAGATTAAGCCATTTTCAGGCGCGGTTTTATTGTTCCGTGTCACATTAATCCAACCTTATTAATTCTGGGAATACGCTGGTTTAGAACATGCTTCACAGACTGTTAGCTCATTCGATTCTATATACATAGTTTTATAGGAACTATTTCTAGCACAGGAGTTGTTCCGGTGGCATGATCCATTCCTGGATTCCCCGCCCCCTTATTGTGCTGAAGACGGCAACCGGTGAGAGGAGGGGTTAGTGTGTACCTAGTTTAGTTTTTAGGTAAACATCCCACACACTCCTGCCTCTCCCCGATGAGGCCTGCAAATTTTTGCGGGTTTCCTCCTCGTATCGTTTCAGCCGAAAGACATCCACTGTTGGACATAAGCCTCCTTCAAGCGTCCTCATATAGTATAACAAAAACTGGCCAAGTGCGAGTCGGACTCGCGCAGTAAGGGTTCCGTACCTCTCAACGACCTGATACCCCATAAAAACTGATTTAATTTACGAGAGTTTATCAAAGACATCAACGCACAGTGCGCGAAATATGATTTTTTTCATGTCTTTCTTACGGAGGTACCACCACATATCCGTCGTCTATGGTTGTCTTATTTTTAGTATTTGTTGCTAAACTACATAATATGCACTATAATTTGACCAAGTTTGACGCTGTTATAACCGTTTTGAAGATAGAGCAGGAACAAAAACGTTGAAAAAAATGCATGTTTTTTGAGGTTTCTTGTATGGTAACAAAAAAAAGTCTTTTTAGTATTTGTCGTGATACACCTCATAGCAACACAATTTCTGAGAAAATTTCAACCGGTTACCTATTACCGTTCAAAAGATACAGCCCTGTGACAGACAGACGGACGGACGGAAGGACGGACGGACGGATGGATGAACAGCGTAGCGAGAGTAATAGGGTCCCGTTTGGCACCCTTCGGGTACGGAACCCTAAAAAACAAGGGGTCGCTTATGAGTGGAGGCAAAAGAAAAGAGAAAAGTATAATTCAAAAGTACTTATTTTCACACTTTACGTATTTAAGGAGGACTTTGAATAATCTATTTTCAGGTGTTTTTTGGTTGATCATCATCAACTGCCTATCGCAGTCCACTGCTGGACATAGGCCTCTCCCAATTTGCGCCACAATACTCGATCCTCTGCCTTCCGCGTCGGGTCCCCCCCAGCCACTTTCTTCAGGTAGTCAGTCCACCTGGCGGGGGACCTGCGTTTCCCGATTCGCGGTCTCCACTCAAGGACTCGTCTGCTCCATCGGCCATCGGTCCTTCGACAGATTTTTGGTTGATGTTACTCGATTATTTATGTAGTAGTTTCGATAGCAATGTGGTTATTCTTATTATTTGCGTTATTGCGTAGGGTAAAAAACTAACAATATTTAATTGATCCAAGGTAAAGAGTATATTTTAGTGGTATATGTTTTATTTTAATTTATTAGGTACTAGCTGTGCCCGCGACTCCGTCCGCGTGGATGTTGGAAAATAACATCGTGTCATAATTATGAACACAATATCTTCAAATATATACATATAAGCGCCTACACAGACGATTACACTATTTACCGACCATACTATATTTTGTTTTTACAACCTAAAAGGCTAAGGCGATGGAATTTCATGGAATTAGCCCTAAACTCCCTCATTCTGAGAAGACGCTCGTGCCCAGCAGTGGGAAGTAATTGGGCTGATTATGTTATTCTATAACACTAACCACATCTATTCTTATGCTGAGAAGAGGCCCGTGTCCAGCAGTGGGACTGTAATGGGCTGGTAATGTTATGTTATTCTAGAATACAAATAATATCCAGTTCATTAACTCTTCTCATTTTGAGAAGAGGGCCATACCCAGTAGTGGCTGCTGCTGTGCAGTAGGTAATGAGCTGATTATGTTATGATAATCTATTACACTAACAATATCCAGTTCCTTAACTCTTCTCATTCCAAGAAGAGGGCCATGCCCAGCAGCGGGACAGTGATAGGCTATGTTATGTTATTCTATATTTTCTAAAATTCTAATAGAATCCAGTTGTATTTTTAGGAACCTGCAACCTGCATCTAACCAACAATCATAACCTCTACTTTGTATGCAACTTAATACAATAGAGGGTTCAAGCTGTATCGCTGGATCTACTCAACGATTCAGATAAAACATACCCTATATTTTAAGATAGACTAATACCAATACAAATGCTAAGTTTCATTACGATCCGTTCAGCCGTTTTTACGTGATGAGGTAACAAACAGACAGACAGACAGACAGATATAAATTTTTTAAACGATTGATTCGTGTTCTATAGCTTATGTCTAGTCCCCCTAGCCGGTTTTCGCGAAAAAAAACTCAATGTACAGACTTTTCGACCTTTACAGTTTTATTATAGTATAGATAGAAGATAGATAGATAGGTACTACGCTTTCAAAAGTAGGTAATAGGTCATCCCGGCTTAATTTCGGTCGCGGCGACCAATATCAACGGCGACAAGCCTTCTGCGCGGGACATATTATAGTGCACAAGTGTGTGCACACACACAGGTGCACTCTCTATTCCCTCACTCTCTTAATCCGATGGGACGGCAATCCGACACGTACGGAGAGAGATGAGGCGCAGGACCGACGGCTTTACGTGCTCTCCGAGGTACGGGGATGTAGCACTGCACTGCCAACTTCCTGACTCTGGGCTGCTACTGAGAAATTTTCTTGACGGAAAATTCCCAATAACACTTTTTGCCCAACCCGAGAATCGAACCTAAGACCTCACGCTTAGCGACCAAACTTGCGACCGCTAGACCAACGAGGCAGTCAAAGGCAGTGCAAAAGTAGGTACATACATACTAGCAGCATCTGCCTAGATGTGAAACATAGACCTTTATTAGGTTAAGGTTACCAATAGATAAAGTGATTTAGCTCAACTAAAAAGATTTAGACTGAATTGATTGATTGATCTAGTATCATTGGAAAACAACCTCAACGTGATAATGACCTATGGAGAAAATCGAGAATGATGGTGCTAAAAAGTTAAAGCCTGGCCTTACTCAGTCTATCGTTCTTAGAGATAATACATTTGCCAGAAAGCTCGAAAGTCTAGTTCTGCATTAGCTGTAATAAGCTCATTCTTTTTTAAATCAGGTAGGGGCACGAATGCGTGTCACAAACTGCACATGCAAGCTCACGAACAAAAAAGATGACACTATCAAAACTTCATCGTCCATTGTTGCTCGTACTCGTGATACACATTTGATAATTAAGTCGAAATTTAATCTGCAGTGATTAATGAACAATGCGAGCACTACAAACAGACCACCCACGGGGAGGAGACGGCTTAATAAAACCTCATTAACACCTTAATGGCTATTCTCAATTCGCCTGATTTCTCTTGACTTTTATTTATTTTTTCCTTTTCAGTCCTACGTAGTCCCAGCGCATCTTGCGTCTCGCTCCAATCTCCTCCTTTAATTGAATTTCTTGTTTCTTTTTCTAAACTTATTCTCTTTGACTTAAGATTAGTGATGTATTTAAATTGGGTGTTTTGTTACGTTTTTATAATCGAGCAAGAAGGAACGTCTCATCATTTTAGGCTTTCGCCATATTTTGATCGGAATTTTAATTTAGATTGCAATAATTAGGTATGCTTGCTTTTTTTGCTTTTAATTTAATAAAGAGCACAGAAGTTAGGCGTGAATGTTTGATAAATGCAGTTCTTTTTGATGTGTGAGATATGACACGATTTTGTCGCTCTTCGCTCGTTAATTTGGGACGTCGCGTCATATGTCTATCAGTGGGCTATAATGCTGTATGGCAGAAGGGTTCGCCTGAGGTTTCCGTTTGCAATAAACGAGTGATAAACGTATATGTAGCAGGACACATGCTGCGGCACATGCTCTCGAACGACTGACGAGAGATTTTATTGCCTCCCTTCATGATTCGCCATCAGTTTGTTTAATATTAATTAACATTTTTATCACGTTTTATGAAGTATTTATGCCTCTATCATCAAAGGAGAAACACTATTCGTTTTATTGTGTCTACATAAAAATTAATTGCACATCGTCCGTTGCTTATAATCTAGTAGTAAAACAACATTTATGTTAAGCAGCTATCAAAATAACTGGTAGAAATAATTTAAAATATTAAAAAGGCAAATACTAGTCAGCCACCCTGAAGCTGTATCACTCATGTTTTATTAAATAAGTACCTCCCTAGTCAAGTTTAAGATTAACTCGGAGTAGTGAATTAATCATATAATGTGATCTGTAGGTACTCGTGTCAGCTCCTGACATAGGTAGCTAGGTGCAAGCAAAACCAGTAAAGGTTACACCTAGGCTCTTTTTTAACTTTTTAGCTAAATATGTAAGTCGATCGAGTTCATACCAGTAATTAACGCGTTGCCACTTTTTCTAAAATCAATATGAAACAGTTTTCCCCATGAAAAGCTCCATAATCATAAAACAGACTTAACATGATGTCATTAAAAGCGGTTACACAAACAAACCCCTTTTATTGATTATCAAATGCATACAATAGATGGCGCTGCTTGTATTGTAAGTCGCAAGTCGAACAGACGCCGCCACCGGAGTTGCTCGTGTACAAAAATGGCAGTTGAATATTTTCCCCCGCAACGGTTTATAAGGAGACCAAACGAAACTACACCCTGTGTGGCCGCATTTACGGCTGTATTTAGTGTGTAGGTGGATGAAGACTTACATAGCCAGAAACAGACGCAAGTGTATTTGCGGTGGAGCGTCGTCATTGTTCGCTAAATCGTCGCTTGCACGGAACCGGCCGGGCTTGTCGTGAGTTAGGTATGAACAGGGACACACAATGACAGTATACATACATTTAAACACCTGTTATTAAACATGCAGGGTCACAGAGCGTAGGTACGTACCAGCTTCGTTAAATAAATGACAGATAGAGATCTCACTGCCGGCGGTTTAGGATGCATCCACAATTACCAACAAACAACAAAGTTGCCACATTATACTATAATTATGAGTTGAATGAACTTAGCTTTTTTGTTTTGGATTTTGCATCATACTAAGAATTTGTATTAGGTATAATAAAAAAATAACATTATTAAACGAACGTATACCCGTTAGTCAAGGCTACATTAGAAACCTTTTTAACACGATTCGTATTGTAAAATGTTACTAGGTAGTATTTTTATATAATTATGTTATTTTGTATACCTAAGTACCTAACCTACCTAAGTATATTATAATGCTGTATGTTATTTTATATACCTAAGTACATACCTACTCAAATTCATAAAAAAAATGAAAAATCCTATATCAGAGAAATGGACGAACGTGCAGGCCAAGAGATATACCTACTTATCTAATTTAAAATATAAATTTAAAATTCACTTAATACACATTCTCGAATAGAATCAGAAACCCTACAAAAACGTTTGGTGCAGCCGTGACGAAAACACTCAAAGACATAATGTCATAATCTTGCCAAGCGTCACTCATATCTTCAGTGAAAGCTTCCGTTATGAATGTTTCAGCAGTCAGCGATTAAGCCCTTTAAACTTCCTCGAAAAACGAAAAAAGAACGGATGATCTTTCGTTCAATAGGATTTTCGGAGCTTAAAGGATTTCACATGTGTTTCACGGGAATTGCTAAATTCGCAAGAATTGGGAAAACTTATCGCACACAAATAAAATAGAGAAACCAAATTAATGCTTTTTAAATTAAATATTTTTTTTATTCGGGCATCTGGGACCCATAATGAGTACAAACTTAACAACTATTGTTAGTAATAAAATACATTAAAATCTACGTTTTGTCTGGAATCTCTCCACATGCATCGCTATACAACGATTCAAGTACAGAGAATCCAAACGGCTGGCTCGCACTCTGCAGAGCAAGGATGCACATCGTTTGCGAATAGTGGTGTAGAAGCAGTCTACTCCTGCTACTGCAAACATTCCTGATGCACTGCAGAATCGAGGCAGCCCCACCAACGCCCGGAAAGATAAAAAAATTAAAAAAAAAAAACCTCAAATTATTCTCATCCGATTCCTTTCAATACAAGAAAATATTATCTTTTCAAAGTTATCGAAAATATTATTTTAACATTAAAACAGCAACTGGTCTGCATACATTGCTTCTGACATATGTATTACTCAGTAAATGTGTAAACAGCGGTATACTAGGTGAAACTACGTAAACATAATGGTAGAAAACAATATAAATCAATTTGGAGAACTTCAACAATCACATTGTTGTTATTGATTATATTTGTAGTATAGTATGACCACATCTTCGCCCAGTTGAAATTGGGTTAAAAGAAACACAGGTAGCTCTCTACGTAAGACTTTTATATACATAAAATATGTAACAAAAACCCTGTTGTTCCTGTGTGTGTGCTTTACTAACAGTGATTATTCTGAAAGCTTTACACTACTAAGCCTGCATGCAGTAGCTCGGATATTTTCAATTCTTTGGCGACACTATAGTACCTTATAAGGATATGGGTGCTGCATAAGCCGACCGCTCATTTGTCGCCTTTACTCAGACAAGGTGTTAACCGAGGAGCAGTTCCAACCATTCTTTGGCTGACCACAAATTGTATACCTACTTATTGCAATCTTTGAAAAACGTATTCACCAACTGTCATAATTTTTAAGTGGTGGTGGAAAATACAGAACGAAAATTTGAAACAGCGTAAAAGTATCTTTCAGAACTGAACTGAGATAAAGTGTAATTAGTATAATAATGGCGGTCGCTTTTTAAAATTTATTTTTGAGTTTAAATATTAATGTTTCGTGACAGGGCAGCGGCGGCGGCGGGGTCTGCGAGGTGTCGGTGGTTTTCTGGCCCAGCGCGCCCGGACCGGTTCGCCGGTGGCTCGCACGCCACGCCAGAAAAGCCAAACATGTTGTATCGCAGTCGAGAGCGATAAACCTTGCTTCGTATACGGGAAAACGGCAAACGACCTATTCGTACCAATTTGCAGTCTGTTCATTCTATTTTAGGAGGTAAACAGCTTGACTCAGCTAATGGCCAATATGAAATAAACTGTATCATAACTGATATATCTGATTGTGACGTTACAAGCTGTATTAACATGACGAACAACACCTTATATTTCTCAATAAGCGAAGATAAACATCGACAGTAATTTGTTCGTTAGATAAAATAACATTCAATATTGAATCTTAATACTTGTTCTGCGTGATATGAATTAAGTGTGGGTGCGTTCAGTTATGCCGCTCGACGAGGTGAACGACGCACTGGGCGTTCTTTGGTCGTTCGTTTGGATGATCGCCTGAGTAACTGAACGACCAAAGTAGACTCCGTGCGTCGTCAGGCGACATGACTGAACGCACTCCTTAAATAATCTTGAATTTTATGTTTTGTGTCTGTCATATAAAATATCATAATCAAAGTCTAGCAAACATTGTCGGTCTTTTGGTAATGCGTGTCGGACACGGGGCCAGTTCGCGAGTCAGTTCAGTACTGGCCTTTTACTGGCCTCTTCTCTCATGTGAAGACAGTTCAGTGAGTAACTGTCATCAATAGTATTCATGCACAAGGCCAGTGAAGGACCTGGCGGTTTACTCGCGTTTGATGATATTCGATTAATCATACCATTCATCGCACCATTTGCCCGGTCAACCATCGTTGCCTTATCGCATGCGATGATCGTGTTTTCATGTTTGTTTCTCTGGTCTTGGATCAATTTCATACGAATATGAACCGTATTCTATCTACATTGTGTCCTAACTTTATTCTGCAGGTATCAGTCAGAACGAAAGTTCGTGCTTCGTTTGTCGTTCGTCATATGAGAGTAGACCCCCAGTATTAGACTGGATCACTGGACTGACTCGCGAACTGGCCCCGTGTCCGGAGCGCATAAGATTGGTAAAAATACATACCAGCGGTGAGTAGAATGCTGAACTGTCGACACCAATACTGGGGTAGGGGTTTTGATCTGTCGACGGGTATGGTGTTCCATAAACGCCGACAGCAGCGCTTGAGAGGCGTGGGTAGGAGGTGAGGGCAAGTCTGGCCCCATCGTACTGGCAAGAACAGACCGTCTGTCCGGAGACAGGGTCTGTGATGATGGGGCGCGGCGTGTCGCAGCAGGAGGCAGCCGGTGTGCTGGCGTGGCTGCCGGCACCGGGCGACAGTGCACCGCCGGCGACAGCAGAGCCACCTGGTGACAACGGCGGCGCTGAGCTTGAGCCGCCATCTGGCGAGGTGGCTGCGCCGCCGGTGCCCGCCCCGCTGCTGCCCACGAGCAACTGCAACAATATGACATCTTTCTACACTTGTGTTTTGGGTAAGTGCTACTTCAAATACCTACTCTTCCGTGCCTTGTTGACACAAAATACTTACAAGTAAACACATTGAGTCCCTTATTCTTAAACAACTTAGATAACATTAGTTGTCGGTACATATTCCAGATAAATAAATAACTATCAGAACGATCTTTTGATTTGTAGAGCCCAATGTCAACCACAAGCTAATTAACAGTTAAAATGATAGTTACTCGGTCGATTTGAGAGCACGCCTAACAAGTGGAGCGCTTTCTTGTACGTTTATTTTTAAACGAATGCAAATTAATTCCATTTCTAGGGCAGAGCGGTAAGATAATATCAGGGGCATCCGCTTAATCTAAGCATCTCTGTGACGCGCCCATCGTCCCGTCAGACTGGAGATACTCTCGAATTACTTCGTGGAAATAATTAGTAAACATATTATGAAGAGTCGAGTTAACGCTCCGCTGATCAAAGTAACGACGTGATCGGCACAATTTGTTAATCATAACGTCTTGTTTAACTCATAGTAATTTTGTGTTGATATTATAAATAGACGAGTCTCGTTAACTTCCTCCTTCTCATTCCGGCCATTTATTACCTATGCGGTGATTGTGATGTGTGATTGTGTTTATTGATGACTTAAATAACTGCTTACTTCACATTCATTGTAGAGTTAAACATAGAAATGTGTTATATGTCTATGGAGTTAAATATGTCTTTCTTGTTCCGTTTTCACACAAAGGCCCACATGATGTTAAGCGGTTACCTTTGCCCATAACAACTGTAATACCATCTAGGCTGTTGCCTAAATGGTACCGCAAGTCGGTTCGCCAAACTGAGATATTATGAAGATAGAAAGTCTCATGTGATTGTAATTTATATTATAGCAATCCAAAAATCTAAAGTAATCAGCAAGTAGTTTTATTATTTTAGTATTTTTTCGTGCAGGCTTACAGTAACAGTAAATTGTTTCAGAATGAAAGGCCATGAAATCATTGTCAATTTCGTCACTCAGCCATAATTTTACATCATTAGAACTTCAACCATTCGGAACAATAAACGAATGATCCGTAAGAAAATGTAAGCACTGTGTATACTTACTTATATGAAGAGCAAACATAACGTGGGCCTGAATAGAGATGAAAGAGTGGGTTCGAACAAGGCACTACAGCCTTCTTGATATAACAAATATGAATTTCTTTATTTAATAAATATGAGTGTAGTTTAGGCGGTGAAAGACTAAAGGGAACGGGGACGTAAACAGATTTGGTTAAACATTGGGGCCGGGTTGACTTAGAAATAATAGCATAAGATACTGTGCACACACTGGACCCCACTTCACCTATGATGCTCCGTTTGAGTGCACCAACTTGTTTTCTTTAAACAGAGCGAAATCTTCAAAGAGATAAGTCTTGTGCCTTTGTTGGTCTTCAATTTTACATGGGAATTGTGAGGGTAACAACTCAGACCATTGGTCTGAGGGTAACAAGCTGAAAGCTCTTCTCTGACTTATGCGTGTAAACTGTTAGTTAAGAAGGTTGTTCAAATAAAAATTATGCTAAGATATGATACGTTTACTAGCTAATTGATGATAGCGATTAAAAAGTAACACTATATCTATGATAAAAAAATATTTTGAGAAAATTAGGAATACATCATTGCACGCACTGAATTTATGTGAAAATATGAATTAAATACAACTACCTAACTACTTGACGTCTGAAAAATTCTTAGTTGTAAACATAAACATATATGTTGTTGTTGTTTGGACACGTGTCCAAATTGTTTTTTTTTTCAAACGCTTCGAGTATCAGTACGTCGTGATTGAACTTGCAATTTTTTAATTTAAAACATATACTAACTATGTAGTTGGTATATTAGTAACCAATCTAAGGTACTACGGACAAAAATAATCGGTAATTACAAAAGTTCATTTGTCACTGACAAAAAAAATGAAAAAAGTGGCATCCCCGTGAACATTGTGTACAAGTGAAATTGTAGTCAACAGTTGTCGAAGCGAACACGTAGCGATTAATCCGAGCTACAATTACAAAGAGCCAACCGCTTATTGGGCCGCCATATTTGTATAAACAGCGCTATCACTGCTTGCGTGCATACGTGTAATTAGTAATAGTCCAAGATAACACACGTACACACTGTGTCATTATGGATAACGATGATATTTAGGTATGAAATTGTGATTTCGATATCAATCGCACGCCGCTCGATAATCGCGCGGTATAGTACCGCGATTGTCTATTAACGATATTAACCTATATGTCTGAATATTAAATAAACCATCTATTTACATACATTATTGTACTGCCATCAGTTCTATGAATTGCAAAGCTATTAGTCATGCACCTATTAGTGTGATATAGAGTAGGTTTGTTTGTATGTGTCAGTGTTTGAATATGTATTAACAATGTAAATACATAAATGTATTATGACTATATTTAGATTTACAAGTGTTTGTGCCGCCACATAGAAAAAAAAAAGCTCCTGTTGTTAACATGTAAGTCAAGACAAAATGTTGAGTTTATTACATGGTAAATATAATTACATTACGTTCAACTCGCCCGGTTATGTACCTATTTAGGTTTACCGACGTATCTACTAATTAATTTTATTGCCAACCATTCCGCAAAATTGTAAACACTTGAGTATTTTTCGGTTATTAGGTAGCTAATGTTAAAATTTCATTAGCTATATTTTATTGTTACGTTAACAATATAAGAATTGAATTTTGGGACATTTTCATTGGAACCCTATTAACTGCACTAATTAAAACCAACAGTAAATTTGACACTTGTTAAGAAAAGTAACGAGCGTTTATAAGCTAATAAAAACGCGAGGGCAAGAGAAATAATGGGGCTTCCTGGGCCATTCGGAGGGCTGATCAAATCAAATATAAGCAATATTATGTCACTGTGTACAAAGGGGGCAAAGCTTCGACGACGCTTGACTGCTTTGGTCAACAAAAATTCCAATAAAAACTACTTGGACGGAGAGTGATCTCAACAAGACAGAACAAACAAGCTCTCAACGAGAAATACTCCTAGGATTGCTATTACCCTTAAATTAAATAAAAAAGCTTCAGTAATTTAGTCCAATCTGTCAAATGAAGAGTGTTGAGCAAAGAGAGGGTTTCGGATTAATGTTTTATGTAGGCGATATCAGATGTTTACAAGAGGGGGGTGAAAGTAACGTAGCCAGTTGTTAATATGCTCGGCTTGACATCAGTTATCTTTTACACTTTACACTACTTACATGCTGAAAAACAATTAAGTACGGGGGTAGTAGTAGTACAATTAAGTATTATAGTCAAAGTGCTGTAATGATACAACGATATGACATTGCCCATTAAAGATTATATTCTTTTTAGAATTAGGTAACTATATTTTTGGGTATATTACCGTACTTATGCAGGTTTTTTTAATAACATGTAATTCATCATCCTCCGCGCCTTTTCCCAATTATATTGGGGTCGGCTTCCAGTCTAGCCAGATGCGGCTGAACATCAGTATTTTACAAGGAGCGACTGCCATCAGACCCCCGCAACCTAGTTACTGGGTAATACTGACCTTCGGAGGTTAGACCAGTTGTCAGACTTTCAGGCTTCTGACTACCCGACTTTAATAACATGTAATTAAACTGAAAAAACATGTAAGTTAAAAATAAAAAAAATACAGCTAAAATAACTAAGCATCTTTGTTAATCTAGCACCTGCAAAGTTGCAGTTAAAAATAAATAAGTCATGTCTCTTAATGCCAAGTTTACTCACAGTTTTTTAGTTAAGCTTTGGTTAAAAAATGCCGATTTAGCCAAAACGGTCCTTTACAATTATTTATTTTCAGCGTACTTTTTGCTTATTTAAACTTATTTATGAATATTTTCTTACAACATGATAAATAAAAACATATACATACATGCCCGCGAAAAAAATAAGAAAAACCTACAATACCAAGACACACGGTAGTGTGTCGAACCAAGTTCGGAAAATAAAAGACCAGATGCACCAGCCGTGTGTTATTATTACACGAACCTTCTACCTTCGACCCCCTATAAATCAAAATTTATTGGACCTATAAAGTTGCAATTTTGCATGCTTGTTAAGGTCTCTCCCCAATTACTTAAAACGCGAAATTTCCTGTATAAAACTTCTACTGTTCTTAAGATAGTAGGTAATGTCCAAAAATCACTGTTCTTATCACTAACTCACCCATATAAAACCTAGACCACTTTCAGATGACTTAGCACCTTAGAATTTGGCATTAAGTCCAGGTGGATAGTGATCTACGCCCAATATGCGTATATGAAAAAAAAAACATATAATTGAAAATTATTATTAATATTTTTATTTTGGTTTACTTTCGAATTAATAAAGTCTTTCTGGTTCACTTGTCATCCATTTTTTGATCATTTCCTAGCTGGCATCCGATTGAGCTAGAATTTGGCTCACCTAATGAAAGATCGGTGACAATGCAATATTATGGTACAATATCACTGGTCTGATGATGGAGCCAGAAGGTGGCCATAGGATTTCTCAGCTACACAACATTACCCCGTCGTGTTTGGACTCGTTTCGTTTTGTTTTGGGAAGAACTAACTAACTCTAGGTGGTGTCAAGGATCTGGTAATGGAGCAGAAAGGTTGCCATTCGAACTTCTCGACGACAAACCATAACACCGTCGTGATTGGGCTCGTTTGATTTGTTTTAACAAGCACTATAATCCAAGGTGGTGTCCAAGGTCTGATGATGGACCAGGAAGGTTGCCATAGGAACTCCTTGAAGACAAAACATAACACCTTTGTGTTGGCTCATTTAATTTATGTTGATGAGCACTATTACTCTAGGTGGTGTCCAAGGTCTGATGGTGGTGGACAAAGGTTGCCATAGGAACTCCTTGACGAAAAAACATAACGTTGTTGTGTTTGGGCTCATTTAATTTATTTTGATGAACTCTATCCCTCTTGGTGGTTTCCAAGGTCTGATAATGGAACCAGAAGGTGGGCAAAGGAACTCGGCAACTACACAGCATTACACCGTCGTGTACGACGGATTGTGGGTTCATTTGATTTATTTTATGATTATTATAACCCAAGGTAGTGTCCAAGTTCTGATGATGGAGCAAGAAGGTCGCCATAGGAACTCCTTGACGACAAAACATAACGTTGTCGTGTTTGGGCTCATTTAATTTATTTTGATGAGCAATATAACTCTAGGTGGTTTCCAAGGTCTGATGATGGAACAGGAAGGTCGTAATAGGAGCTCGACGACAGAACATAACACCGTCGTGTTTGGGCACGTTTAATTTATTTTGATGAGCACGGTAACCCTAGGTGGTGTACAAGGTCTGATGATAAAGCAGGCAGGTTGCCATAGTAACGCATCGATGACAGAACACAACACTGTCGTGTTTAGGTTCGTTTGATTTATACTTAGATCATAATATGTAGGTATATATGTACGGTCGACCGCACAGTGGTAACACTTTGACATTAGCAGCATCTTTATTTCGTAAGCAGTAAGGGCGGTTTTCGAATTGTGAAAGTGTTACCACAGTCATGCAGTCGACTGTACATCCATGTGTAATGTGTTTCTTTAAAATTGTTAAGATCTTAAGATAAAACGCAGGGATTTTTTTTTAGCACTGATGTATAATATAGGGTTACTGGTAACTCGACGTTTTCCTTGCAAGACGTCATCATCATCATTATTTCAGCCGAAAGACGTTCAATGCTGGATATAGGCAAAGGGGTGATAATGCCATAATCGCCACGCTTGGCAGGCAGGTTGGCGATCGCAGATGGTTGGTTAAATACTGAGAGGACGCTGCAAGAAATACAACAAATTAAGCCACCAAATGTTCTACCGAAATTCTGTTGTTTTTGAGATATTTAAATTTATAGATTTTTGTTTCTACTAAATTACCGGTTTGATCAAAAACACATGGAGTAGTCGAAACAATTCTTAGTGCAGCAGAAACAATGAGGGCGGAGTTCACTTCGAGGCTTACCAAACCAAGGCACATGTGCGAAAACTGCGAAAACGAATTCAGCTCTGCATTAGGGATCGGGGCAGCCACTTTGTGCAGGATGTTAGTAATGAATAAAATTGTACGAATTTAATTAGTTTTATTTAATTAGTTGTATGGCTGTGCTTAAAATAAATTATTTATTATTTATTTTACTATTTTCATTTATTTATTTTTCCAAAACTAGTTTTATTTAGTATTACAAACAATTTGTGGTCAGTTTTCTTAATTATTTGATCTGTTTGTATTGACATGCTTACTTTTTTGAATAGCTGATAAAACAAGGATATTATTCTAGTAATTTGTACATCAGGTGTAGTATTATTTTTTGCAGTAGACTACATTTTCTATGAACTAAAAGTATAAATTAAGACAACTAAAATGTTTAATTAATGATCTTTGCAAATATGTTTGATATTTTTTAACTTTTAATTATTAACAGAGAATTGCTGTGTCATCAGCTATGATAAAAATTTAAATTACAGCACATTTGTGCCGTACATTATTTGGCTTTAAATGGTTGAATCTGGGATTTTTCAACAAAAAATATATATCTTTAAAACTACTGAATTTCGGTAGAACATTTGTTGCATTTTAACCCTTCTATCACGTCCTGCAAGGAATACGTCGAGTTACCAGTAACCCTGTATAGAATTTAACCCCCTTACAAATAGGTAATCATGGAATAAGCTATGAAAAGTTATTCACTGTTTTGTTTCTTTCGTTCTTATTTCATTTGACATTAGAACGTTAGAAACATAACAGTGAATAACAACTACAGCTTGTACCCACCACGTTTAATTGTAAGAGGATTTGTATTTTAATACAACTTTACAAAAATCAATGATATCTCACCAAGAACATACACGTGAAAAAGGGGCCAAGTTATGTGCAATTATTATTGCTAAATAATCGTAGCTAAGCAACGACTGCGCGGATTGTACGATCTGCAAGGTTAAGCTGCACTTGCCGCGGTCAGTCTGTGGATGGGTGACCGTTTCGTTATACCTCGAAACCCCTCCGTGCCTCGGAGAGCACGTTAATCTGTCGGTCCCGGTTGTCATACGAATATCTATGGCAGTCGTTACGGCTGGTCAGAAGCCTGAAAGTCTGACAACTGGTCTGACCTCCGAATGTCAGTATTACCCAGTAACCGGGTTGCGGGGTTCTGATGGCAGTCGCTTCGTGTAAAATAGTGATGTTCAGCCGCATCTGGCTAGACTGGAAGCCGACCCCAATATAATTGGGAAAAGGCTCGGAGGATGATGAATCGTTATAATGTATTAATCAAACAGAAGCACTAATAACCTCCTCCTTTTTTGAAGTCGGTTAAAAAGCATTCATTATGCACTACTGATGGTGATTGTACCTCGGTTCGTTCAGAACCGTAGGCTTTAAAATACCTATCTATACAATTAGTTCTAAAATAGACGAAAGACACGAGTCCCGGCTCACCAATTGCGTGCATCAGACTGGCCTAGGACATAATAGCTAACTAGTTTAGAGTCCCCATGGCAAGCTCGTCAGACCTCGCGTGCATGTCTAAAAGTTCGAGAATTATACGTTAAGAATTTTTATAAGCCTAACGGGCATTCTGATATTAAAAAACTGCCTAGGTATTCTAGCAATTGAATTTCATGATTAGAATTATTATTGCATGCTAAACTTATATATTTTAGGTAAGCGGGTAAGGTACGTATAGGCATGGCATGATGTAGTGAAAAATTATTGATTTTCTGGATTAATGAAAGTTTATTATTTAAATTTCCTTTTATCGTCGTTTGAATCGCTGGAAAGAATATAATGCTTGTCGTCTATTAATGTAAATTTAAATTTTGTATTGATTTTCGTCATTGCAGGTTTTATTGAAACTACCCACGCAAATGTTTGTGTTGGTCTGGGTGTTTTTTATATATTAAAAGTACGTTTTTACAAAAAAAAGTACATGCTTAAGTAGGTATTATATCTATTGACTAGTATCAAAAGTACAAGCTCTGCTTAGTTTCGGGATAGATGGTGCTGTGTATTTTTTTTTCCCAAAATGTCCCAAAATTTGCAATAGAATTCTAATATTTTTGAATCGTATATTGATCGAGGATTTAAGTACCTAAACTTAATTTAAGACATGCATGACGCTCTTAATTTGGAATGTTATTCCCAATTCATAATAAATAGCTCTTTGACCGATTTTCTTGGCCGGAGGACGCAATTGTTAGAGTTGTGGAAGAATTTATCTATTGGGGATTGTATACAACTGTATACAACCTTATTCTTAGTATATACTAAACCTCTTAAGTGGTCATTGCAATCATTATTATGACCAATTTCTATCGTGGGATCAACAATGAAATTGCATAAAAAAATTAGCTGATCGCTACATTTGTGTTCACATAGGAGCTGTTTTTTTCAGGTTGGTCCCATTCGATCTTAGGGTTGGTCCCATAGTCAAAGTTGCTCATAATGATGTGTACAGTGAGGTTAAGGGCTTAAGAGATTTAGTATAAACTAAGAATAAGGTTGTGTAATATGATACTAACCCTCAAATGCTCAAACGAACGGCGTTTAACTTTAAGTCGTTCTTAAAAGTCGTTCTGTCGCTGTAATGCACATTAGAGTGAAAGTGACAGCATGAGACATAAGGGCTACTTAAAATTGAGTTGCGTTTGAGTATTTGGGGGTATCACAATCTAGTTTGAACATTCAATTAGCTATGTATGACCTCTGTTTTATATGCCTAAAAATAGGGGAGTCAAACTGTATCAGGATCTTGTGTCAACCGATTGAGATTGATTATGTCTCAGTTTTCAAGGTTGTCTCTATTCAACTAAAGTTTATTTGAAATCCGTTCAACTATTCCCATGTGATAAGGTAACAAACAGACAGACAGAATGATAAGCAAACATGAATTCTAAAATGGTATATTTGTGTTCTATTGATTATTTCCACTCCCTATAGTTGATTTAGTTTTCTACCAATACCAAGCAAAATAATATGTAGTACATAAAATTGATCAATAGCTAATTATCTTGCATAACAAGCTTTGTATATTTTTAAATTATTACACAAATATTAGTTCTGTGTGGTGCCGGACGTAAAGAATTGCACCACCCTATATCTTCTCATGGGTGTCGTAAAAGGCGAATTAGGGATTCACCAGAGGATGGGCAGCAGCGTTCTCTGAGTATTTAACCAACCAACTGCGATTGCCAACCCGCCTGCCAAGCGTGGCAATTATGGAATATCCCCGCTTATAGGGGGAGGCCTTTGTCCAGCAGTGGAAGTCTTTAGGCTGTAATGATGATGATGATGATGACACATATTTTGGTTGTGCGTTCATTTGGGATGTATGCCCATGGACACCACGCTGGGTGGGTTGGTGACCGCAGTGGGTGATGTTGCACGATGTTAGTGCACTAGTTGCGGAAGGCAGAGGACCGAGTGTTGTGGCGCAACTTGGGAGAGGGCTATGTCCAGCAGTGGACTGCGATAGGCTGAGTTGACACATATTTTATAAACTACAATGATTTAGAAAATCATAGTACCTACCTACAGGTGAAATCCGATACGCACGCAATATGTTATTGCCCTTTTAGTTAGTAATTGGAAGCTCAAAGCCGCTTTAAGTTCGCCTTTATCCTAAACAGAAAAGCGCGTCATATGCTCATAAGTGGTTTATAGATACCACATATACTACAGAAATAGATAGAATGGAAAAGTGGGCAGGGCGCGCGTGCCAACACTCTGCACCATACTGCAGTGCATTTCAAAGCCTTTCTCCGTACGCCTTATGACTTGTTTCTGTAAATACTGTAACAAATTAAAGTTATTTTTTTTTAAATTATGACGTCAATATGTAAGGCGAATTTTGTTCGAAAGTTGCCACGCATGAATCGCAAGTAAAATTGTGATTACAAACATTCTATCTCTATCTATTTCTGTGACCACTACATTGTAACCACAAGTTCTTACACCATGTAACCAATCAATGTAAGTTACAATAAAAAAATTTCAAGAAGATGCTGTGTGCTTCGAAGACAAATCAATAGATAGGTAGGTACTCATCCTTCGTCTAATTGATCGAATGGGAAAATCCATTTTATATTTGTTACTTCATAGACCTTTTGACCTTTTCATGGCGTTCGTTGATTATTTTAGCAATATTTGATCCCAAATAGAACCAGTAATTCTAATCGGAATAAATTGATTATGTCGTTACCCAAATATAGGTAATTGGAATAAGGCGTGGTCTCATTTTGTATGCGCCTCGTGATGTACGCAGGACTACCGACTAGACATGTATATAGATGCGTAAGTAAGTATACCTAAATAGCCGATGGGAAGCTTTCAGTCTCCCGTCAATATTTGATGAGATTCGGACGAGGGCGGATTCGACAGTGTCCGTGCAGACCGCTTGTCCTTCATAGCGATTCGTTGTCAGCCTCCATACATATTGATGATGGCTAGAGACGATATTTCGAGCACGACAGCCAGAATTTTCGATTTCTGAAGTCATTTTGTAGCTTCGGTGACGATAGCCGATTCGTCATGTACAGTCAGCTGCACAAAGATGTATACACAAACAAAATTAAAACACGAATTTTAGGAAAAACTTGTTGATTATGTCTTTATATTTCAGAATCAGGTATTTGTATGTATTAGCACATGATAAGTGTACTATATTGAAAGATTTCAATCCCTACTTTTTCATAAATTAACGTTTTAAGTTCGCTAAGTATATACATCTTTGTGCAGCTGACTGAACCTAAAATAAGAGTAGGTACTTAATTCTTCTATGTAAGTCATAAATCAATTTTGATTTCAGAAGATTTGGCAATATTTAATATATTTATAGGTCGTCTCTCGTCGTTTCTCTCTTATTTTAAAGTTTATTAGCTGACACATTATTTATGAATGAGCGGACTACCAGTTGCTTTGTCTATGCAATGGAAAGCTTCAAAGAAAACTTTAGATAGGTATGCTTAGTTAGCATATGGTATGCTTTATTTTTGCCTATTTTCACAATAATACTCAGTATCCTGGGCTGGGAGCGGTCGTTGTGGCGATGTTTGTCTTGGCCTATGTCCAGCAGTGGACATATTTCAGCTGGAATGATGATGATGATAATGACGATGATCCTGAGCCATTGCCATTTGTTCTGTAAGAGCATTCTCTTATACAGAAAATCTCACATAAAATGTACCTATGTGCTTTTTACGGACTTTGGCCGCGCTTTGTGCTAATTGAAATCATAACATGGTTGGCTTTGTCCAGTATTATTTAAGGGACTGCACTGCGTTACTAAATAGGTACTGACTTGTATATTATGAAATTAAAAATCGTGCAATATCTTTTGAAACCTTTTTAGTAGAGAGGAGTAGGTACCTATAAATAATCCATTAAAAATAAAAAGCGAGACACATCTTGAAAAGCCTGTCATTGGCTTTGAATAAATAAATAAATAATGAATTATATTTCTCTCTTCACAAAATAAAAAAGTTGTTTAACTGAAAATCTGCTAATAAATCCGGACACACTGGACACGTTTCTGTGTAACTGGATGTGTATTTATTATTGATGAAAGAAAGAAAGCAAGTTGGTGCATACTTACCGTACACAGACATAGTAAAAATATAGACGAAGTGCTGCGAACAATCATAGTGAAGCCAGAAAAAACCGTGCTCTTTCGTGTACGACCAGCGCTCACGCACACACCATGCTCCTGAAGAATATTTTCTTTCGCCATGCTTATTGGACAATGCCGCGACATGTGTACTGAGACGGGTGAGCACGGTTAGAGGTGCATGTGTGTACGTGAGCGCTGGTTTGTATACGGAGAAGCACGGTTTTTTAGGCTTCACTATGATTGTTCGCACTTCGCAGCACTTCGTCTAAGAACTGTCGTAATGAAGGATAATGCCCTCTAACGTATGGCGCTTTGTCTACCCATCAAAAGTCATTTTGGCACAACTAAACCCAATTTGAAGGAGAATAAAATGCTCTTTCCATATATCTCATTCTTTTTAGATGAGTACCAGTAATTTACACTTTATGTGTTTAATATGAAGTTCGAGAAAATAACTGATTTAAAGTTCGAAGTATGACAATGTTAGATTTTGCATTGAAGGGCTATAAATGACTTATGTTGATAATTACATAATTATATGCATGTGTTATTACAAAAAACAAAACAGCTTAAAAAACCGTGCAATTCTATGAACTACATGTTGTTTGTGGTACAAAGTAGACAGCCTTTGACATTCCCTTTTACTTTTAAATTTTCGCGTTACTTTATAACTATGTTACAAGTTATGTTATTATAAGAGTGTATGGATAACCTAGTGCTAGTGCTTAGACGGCAGTTATTAAGTAAGAGTGGGGAGTTAAGTAACTGCGGTACAGTTTAACGAAACACACACCAACCATTAAATGAGAGTAGGTACAACCAAAGGTTCCTAGCAACCTGAATTTGATACCTATTTGACAAATGTGGTTAACGTTTATTATTTGAAATTTTCATATAACCTTAATAAACCTGGGATTCTATATATAACATGCTACTTCATTTTACTTAATTTTTACTTCATGCACATTGATATCGATTAATATAATAGCCACATCGTTTTCGAGTTATTTTAATTGTAATTGAAAATTATTAGCTACCTGTTCTGACTACCTATTTGAATATAAAGTGTGGTTCATACGCAATGCATCGCTATAAACTCGCCTAACCATAGAAATCTAAATAAAGGTACCTAATAGAAGTGACAAAGGCGCGTGAACTTGTCGCCGCGTAGAGATGTCTTTTAGGACAACAGTGTGCGAACCATTTGCTTGATCATTAGTGCTGTGTTGGACGCAGTCACTAAAATTGTATTTTGCAGCAAATCTGGCAGCAGATTTTTTTGGCTTAATTTACATTGAATGCTAGAAACATAGTCGGCGTGATTGCGTATTTACGTGTTGGTAGCTGAAAACCGGCGACATGCGTTCCCGTAGTAAAAGACAGTAGATAACATTTCTATTACCTTATTATTTCGATTTCTATTCGTCCGACTGACGCTAAAGTCGAAGTAATGTGTTTATTTTAAAAGTACAGTTAAAAGGCATAAAGATGATCTCATAATTTCCATTACATTAGCAAAGGCATTATCTCGTCCCGAAGGTCCGTCTCTCGTTCCAATTTCGCCCCGACCAACGGGATATGTTAAAGAGGACATTATAATAATTAGATTGTTATCAGATGTTATTATATGAATTTTCCAAAATTATAAGAGTGAACGACGAAGATAAGTCGACGATATCGTGACGACGGTAGGAATAGATTACGGAATAGCCGGCGGGCGGCGCAGCGGCGCGTAATCGGACGCACTAAATTTTGGTCCTTTAGAAAAACACGCCATACAGCAAATCGATAACCGATCATTATAATGATTGGGCTGTAAACGCCACTCTTGTTTCTTTTGAGACGCTTGACGAACGGGAGTCGTATTTTAATTTGAGAGAGGGCGTGCGAGGGGCGTCCGCGGGTCGCGCGGGAGCGCACTCCATGCGTGCTCACTCCACCTGACTACTCGGCGCGGTCGAATAATTAAATAACAACTTTTCTCATTTTTAACAATTGCTACTTACATAGAAATTACTTTCTCCTCTTCTTACGCATCTAATACTATAATTAGCAAATATGCTTACTTATATTTAACCATATTACACCCATTCCCGCGTAAAGCGTAAGTGTAGTAGCATCACTTAACTATAACGTTTCGATTTTTTTTCTGTATGGTCAGTCATAATAGCCCTTAAGCGCTATTTAAATATCACAGTAATGGGTAGAGACATCACAAAACATCCACGCATCGAGACGGAACACAAAAGGGGTCGTCTTCTTCGCCGCCAGCTTTCAATTGACGCCACTATTATGTGTATCATAAACATAAATCTCCAAGCTCCATTCCTTGGAAATATTATGTGGCGCTTTGCAGCGATGCGGCGGAAAAATGGTCTCACTCAGAGAGTCTATCTTACAGTACAGTACAGTCAAGCACAGAGTTCACTTTCTTTTCAGAATAGAGTACCTATAAATTAATATTGTACTAGTATGGAGATCCTACATGCTGAGCAAACTCTAAAAGTCCTAAAGATATGCCCCTTTATTTTAAGGCACAAACACCTTTCTACACCATGAGAATGTGTCGTCGAGTGTACATTACACTGCACTGACATAATATTATTATGTACCAGAGCTCGGTGCGCTGTGCGGAGCATAGCATCGTATAATGTGTCTACGTTGTAATATACAATATGTCATGTGGGTATTAATGTGTAGTGTCACACTAGGCGTCGGAATGTCGAGCGATGTAGGTATACTAAGTCGCAATATGAGCGTTCGCGAAAACAATGATATGGCTAGAGCGCGATAAAACGGCTCGATTCTTGTAGTAAAATTGAAATGAGGTGTGTGCGTGACGCACGTTGTCACGAAAAACGGGTTGGCGGCGTGCGTGGCGATCGAAACACGACGAAATGACGCGTCGGCTGTGACACACGCGCGGACGTGTGCGCGGCCATTAGAGATGCACCGGCCGCACCTTGGGGCCCACAGATCGTACCGGCGATAAATATCAATCGCGCTCGCGACAACAATTAATGGTTATTTAACGCGCTTGCATTCAATTATCGTCAAGCGAATTGTACCGATAATTCCGATGGCCAAATTCCCAGTAGTTAATACTCGGCGGCTACTTCATTTATGGCTCTTGCCATGCGAGCAATGGACTCGCCACATGTTCAATCGGCGTCCATTGGGCATTAATTCTGCAACGTTCGAAGCCGACAGAGCGTAAAAGTATGTTAATGTTACTTTACAACTTAAAGTAACGGATAAAAATGTCATCTGCTAGGTAGGTATTTCGTTTAATTGCCCGTCCACCTGATGAAATTGCGATAACACTACGATTAATAGCCAAATAACAAAAAGCCCTAGGTAATTTGTTACAAAAATAAATAATAACATCGAGTCTGTTTTTATATATTTTATAGCCGGCAGCAATTACTGAACAAAATAGTGTTGCACAAATTAACCTTTATGAAATAACTTCGAACCGTTGATGCAACTATAATATTATTAGGTATTGGAATTCATAGATTTTATCAAGTAAATATAGTCTTCCTTAGTAAAAGTCTTGCCAGAAAAAATATAGAATTTATCTTTAACCTATTTATCTAACTGTAAACAGTAATGTTATACATACTTACAAGTATACATTTATGGAAAAAAAATAACTCACACGGATATGGAGACGCGGGTGTTCGTTGTGCGCACTGTACATCGCTAACAAATCGAATAGAAACGCGTCGAGTAATTATTCCCGACAAAACACAATCTAAGCGTATGCGAAAGGGCAATCGGCCGCGACGCCGCAATTTAAGATTCGTGTTCCATCTTAAATTATCGACAAGTTTAATAACAAGCGTATAGGCAATAGCAATAATCGCTGCAAATTAATTACCAGCTTAGAGCGAGCGCGAAGAAAAACAGTAAAAGTAATGACGCGTTGCTGAAACACGCCAGTGGCTGGCGGCCAGTATGGGGTGCAATAGGCTAAAATTTATACACGGCGTAGGTGCGGCGGCCGGCGGCTGTTTGGAGTTTCGCTTATAAATAACATTTAGCGGGTGGGGCGAGAGGCGCGGATTATGAGGTCGGAGGACTCAATTAAACTGTGCTACCGGACCCGGCTTTTATTGTGGACTTTTGCTGTGACCTCCCATCGGATTTCCAAATAAATGGATCCACTTTATGCACAATGTTGGCGTTCGAACAACATTCTGGTGACTTAATGATTATGATTTCACCGCAAACGGCCGTAGTACCTACTCGATAGATATTATGGTGTTTGTAATTGCATCGTATGACAAAGGTGTATCTAAATTTGTAGGGAATATATTGCGTATCCTAGCATTACCTAAGGTACTAGAACAACAACTGTCTGGTAAGTATAATATGCACGTCACCCTACTATTACAGAATATAATAACTTACAAAGAAAATGGAAGCTACTGGTCCTTTTGAAATATAATTTCAGATATAATAGATATTTTGTCCTAAAGTGCCATAATTTATAGCCTATATCATGATTAATTGCCAGCATATAAAGATGAATGTATGCAAGGACTGTCTCAAACAATTAGCAATTTGTTCCATCTGTATTTAAAGTATAAATAGTAAAAAATATGTAGCTCATGTTGTATATTCCATGTATGAAGTGTGCAGTAATTACACATAAATAATTCAATACCGCATTCATGATAAGCAAAAAAGTGAAGAGCCATTATGAGTAGCTATATGGGACAGAATGCTTATTAAGAGGACTAAATGAGGATTTGCCTGCATAATACATAATACAAGGTGCCAAATAAATGTCCATACAATAACAACCACCTAGTAAGATAAACATGGATTAATGGCAAAAAATATATAAATGCACAACTGGCCTTAAATTGTATAATAATTTCTTAAGCAAGCAAAAGCTTTGAGCAAGATGGCTGAATGATATGAAAAAAATCCGTAGACAGACTCTCCATGCGTCAAACCCAACAAAGATCAGTCTGCACTTTTATATTATGGTTCCTAACTCATATTTCATTGAGTATTGGCACCGTTCCAAATATGACTTCTAAAAATTAAAAGAATACTAACAATACCAGCGAATTGGTGAAATTATTATAAATTTTAATAAAAGTAATAAACTTTATCCGGCCAATGTAGAGTCGGTTACTGATGAGGTTATATTTGTTGTTGTTTTAATAAACAGTTATTTGCAATGTACGTTCATTCCACTAGGACTAAATGGGGATTTGCCTACATAATAGGTGTCAAATATATGTCTATAATATAATAACGACTACCTAGTAAGCACAAACATGGATTAATGGAAAAAATATATAAACGCAGAATTGGTTTAAATTGTATAATAATTTCTCAATTCCTGAGCAAGGTAGCTGAATAATATGAAAACAATCTGTAGACAGACTCTCCCTACGAAGCCTCTCCGGTTCGAAATGATTTAAAAGTAATAAACTTAAACCGGCCAATGTAGAGTCAGTTATTGATGTGGTAATATTTTTTGTGACGTACGGTCACGATACTTCACGGTGGCACATTTTGTCGACAAAATCCCTTGAACGAATCCTGTTACATTACACTTTACGGCTGCCATCGAACATTGAGTGCAAGCGCTTTTAGCCTTAGTGGTGCTTCACCGGAAAGATTTCTGACTGTACATACCACGTTTGACATTTACAAGAATTTGGTTTATTGAACTTGTAATAGATAGCAAAGAAGATGGCCTACCTTTTGGATGTAGGTACATATGTATTTGAATACCATTTAATCGGTTTGATTAGCAATGGAGAGAACCTCCTCTTAAAAATGTTGACCTATGTAGATGTATATGTTGGTGAAATATAGGAACCAAACATATGTTTGCAAAAAGACCTTAGAAGTCCCTTCGTCACTGCGTCCGATCTGTTGAAAGCTGCAAGCAAATCATCTATAGCCATAGTTATGGCCTTGGGTGATTTGGTCTCATAAGTTGAGATGATTAGATTTCCAAAATGCTAGCTTCTTATAGGTATGGTGAATTGCAATAGATCTTCACCCAAGCATAAACTGCATCAGTACTTAGTGAGAAATATTATTCATATCAGCCTACTTAATTAAGTACCTATATCTCAAGGTATCCTATCTTCCTGCGCTTTCCGCATCCAGCAGGACCGGTCGTTGTGGCGATGCTTGGGGGAGGCCTATGTCCAGCAGAGGACGTCTTTCAGCTGAAATGATGATTATGATGTCAAGGTTCCTACCTTGGTCTTTTATTTTCTTTAGTATCACGATTATTTTGTAGAGGTAGTTATATTAAAATAAACAGCTTGTGACTGATGATAGTTTTCTGTCGCTAACCATAGCGAGCATTCATACACAACGTATAGCCAAATAAACTTTGCAATAGAGTTATATTTGTATCCGTATCTGTAACAGATTCGGTTTGTTAAAATGCGTGACACGGCTGTTATCGCTCCGTCTAAAACGCTCTTAACACCGCCCGTCACACCTGCACTCATCACATCGATAACTTAGAATTTGTCAAAACTATGCCTCTATTAAATATTCCGTCAATTTTTCAATGTACTAAAGTTCTTTACATTCTGTTTGTTCTGCCATTCACAGAATTTTATTGGCGGTCCGTAGTATTGTAACTTTTAGCAAAATCCGACAATAATTTTTAAAATTTATTCTGTATAACTATGCTAAGCCCTGTCGACCCTGTTCTTTCCGACTTTTTCTTTCATGACTTGTATTATTGGACACACTTATCTAGATTTATTTTTTTATTCACCTATGATACCTACACGTCGTGAAACTCGTATTATACAAAAAGTAGGATTGACTGAGAATATTCTTTGATACGTGTATTGATATAATAATATATGTTACGGATATACAGGATGTCCCATCGCTATGCTTCATGCAGGGAAAGTACCTTAAATAATGAAAATAGAGTATTTTACTTAGAGAAGACTTGATTTTACTTCTAAAAGCAAGTGATACTGCATTCAAGGATTTATCAAAAGTGCCGAACCTTTAATTATGCCAGAAAACATCAGCCTGTATTTTTATGCCACCAATTGATGGATTCGATAATGAGGACTGTCTGAACGACGTCTGTGGTCTAGTGGTTCGAGTTTCGGACTGCTGATCATGAGGTCGTGGGTTCGATTCCCACAAGACACAAATATTTGTGTGATGAACATAAGTGTTTGTTTTGGTCTGGGTGTTTCTTATGTATTATAAGTACGTATTTATTTTATATTTATTTATTTATGTATTATATCCATTGTCTAGTGCCCATAGTATAAGCTCTGCTTAGTTTGGGACTAGATGATGCTGTGTAAAATGTCCCAAAAATATATATTTATTAAATCACTCCAACAAATATTGTGTCCTGAATTGAAGGAAGATCACGAAATATAACATAGCTTTCAATAAAATGTTACTAAGAGGTAGCAAATTTTACTCAAAATACGCCTTATTTTATTTGTTGTTTGTCCATATTTCATGATCTTCTTTTAATTTTAGACACTATGTGTGTTGGACAGATTTTATCCTTATTATTGACTCTATCAACAGAAGCTCAGGCAAAAGATTTTTTAATAATCTTTGAATGCAGGATTTCTTATTTTTTTAAATTAAAATAAAGTATCCTTTAAGTAAAATTTCATATTTTCAATATTTAAAGTACTTTTCCTCCATAAAGCGTAGCCATGGGACACCCAGTATATCCAGTACCTTCACATACCTACATCTCGTTTCTTTCTATCATCAGCCTTACTGATTTCATCAAAAACAAATAGGTCGGTATGTAGGTATCTCAGCTCTTTGGTCATTCATAAAAGCAATCTTTTATTTTGTATGTTAAAACAATTTTAAAATTATATTGTTTTCATTTACAAATATTACAAACATTAGTGTGGCTATGTATTGAAGAACTCATTTGCATACAAAGGATGAATGGAATAAAAGTAAACATATCATAACCTACACCATCTACTCCACAACCTACTTCATAACCTACTCCATATGAAAATGAATCAGAATCTCTATTTCAACCGAACGCTTCACATAACTTGGGTTATTCTGAAAATGTGTAATAATTTACAAAAAAATACAAATACGTTTTATCAATCATTTCATTGCAGTTATGAATAGCGCTGAAAAATAGACTGTGAATATCGAAGAAAATTATCATTATTATTTACACAAAGATTTATAAAAATAAGTTTGTCAAGATAAACGTATAATTAACCAAGTACATATAAAAACTCTATATCGCTATCGCTTAAACTCTAGGTAAGCGTTTTTTTTTACCTAGGGTGGAAAATAATGGCATTAAATTAATAGGTAGTATTTATTTGTAAACCAAAATACCCGTGATTTGTAAAACAAATGTAAAACATATTAGTCAATTTCGCAACAAAAATACCGATTTCACATCAAAATATGTACCTACTTGTAACGGAACGTACTGTAACTCTGATGAGGAAGTTATTTGAATTATGGACACGATTTGGTGTTTGTTAAGTTTTTTGATATACAGATAATTTATTCCCTTAATTAATTAATTATATTATCGAACATAACTTGAGTTTCTGTTTTCAAAAGATCCTATCCATGGCACAAACGTTTTACTAAAGTACATTTTGATTTAAACAAATGAAACAGCACAAATTTAATTAAAAGGAAGGGATCTCAAAAAGTAAAAAAACTAAAGTAGAAACCGGTGCGTGTTTTAAAAAGCCAAAGTGTTTACAAACGGCAGGCTACCCAATGCAATTTTCTTTCAAGTTTGTTTGATTTTCTAGCAACGGACCCGTATCAGAAGGCTATTAACTATTAACTGCTATCGAATCAACTTGAATGCTCAATTGCATTCGGTCAATTAGACGGAAAATTGTTGTGGGGATTGCACATGTGCCTTTCTGTTCTTGTGACGAGCGACACAAACTGGTCCTTCGTGCTTTCTACCTGCGAACAAATCCGCTTTTAATTCATAGCAAATTAACTGTAGATAATTCAATGGATATAACTAATGAAAGTAAGATTTGTGTGTGTTATTAGGTTATTCCAATAAGAGTGGTTGTGAATCCAAAATGTGCGTTTATTTGTTTTTCTAATAAGATCGCAGCTTTCTTGGAATAAAATTTCTTGTCAGAACATATTCTTGACGTGCCTGAAAATAAATACATTATCATTATTATTTATAACCTCAACAGCTCATAAGACTTACTATATATATACAAGCGACTTACTGAATACTTATAAGAAATTTGCAGTATTGAATACAAACTACATAGGCATTACCTTGTTGCTGTTTTGTTAACTTATATGGCTTCAAGAATTCTAGCGCGCTCATATTCTTATGATTTACAAAAATAGAACATCACACACGGACGCACTAGTTACCGATCAGTCTACAGTTAATAAAAAAAAAACAAAAAAAATACTTAGGCGTCCAGTCGTGTGATGTGACTATCGTTTGATCGCAATAGGGAAACGCGTGGAACAGCTGACTGGCTCACAGATCGCCCTTGAAGATAAATGGATTAAAGATTTTTTTAATCCACTGTTAGTTGAGAGCTTAGATCCTCGCGCCCAGAACATGTAAATCGTTGCTAAAGCGCTAAATACGTACGCACTTAAAATTGTAATTTTATTAGGGTGTTTTTTTTTACGTGTGAGGAATAAAAACCCAAAATTTAACGCAAGGGTCAAGTTTACCTGCGTCTAAATATTATCAGATCTTATTTGTTCACAGAGGCGCCATCTTGATATTATTTGGAGTCCCGTAAAGGTAACAACGGAACCTCGTATAGGATTACTCGTTTATCAACCCGTCCGGCCATTCATCTGTCACCGAGTCATCTATTTACAATTGGGACTTTTTTTATTGCTGAGCTTTTTGTTGTTACTCCTTTAGTCAATTTGGTTTATGTTTATTCATTATAGTGTATTATTTGATGTTTGTTTAGGCTACTTTTAAGGGTTGTAATAAGACAGATTACGCTTATTTGCAAACAAAATAGATACTAATCCTTCATTAAAATTGTGACTAAGATGTAAATACGGAACCTTTTTCTAATCATAGAACTTCATATTATATATTTTTTCAACTCGTCCATACGGGTATAAAATATAACGTCTTGTTACATAAATGTAGCAAAACATTTGCTCTACAATCATATTAAATAATACTAACTAATAATTTCACGCCATTATAGACAATGTAATGTAGTACTTAAAGGCGACACTCGTGTGCATGAGCAAACAGATGTTAATGGCTTTTAATCCTATCTATCTAGGCGATCAAAGTCACCACCTTGTTGGGATTGTTGTAATTAATTATTAGTTTAATATTAAAAATTTCTATTAACGTCAATATGTCTGTTGACTCCGCAGCCTAAGATTACATCTTGTTTTATGTATGTTATTTTATGAACATAATTATTTTAAAATTATGTAGGTACCTTTGTATACTTTCTTGTTCAGTAATAAACATTTAGTTTTTTTTTCAATATAAGGTAGGTAAGTACTGCGAATTACACATTTTGAGATGTCGTAGAAAAGGGAGGAAATACGATTTAAATATTAGCACAATGCCTTGGCATTATACACGTTGTAGGTACCTACATGATTTTATGTAGTACCTAATTAATTTTTAGATACTATCTGGTAAATAATCAACAATAAGAAATACAGGTTATTAACAAGTACAGTCGCCTGCATGACAGTGGTAACACGTCAATTCGAAAACCGCCCTTACTGCTTACGAAATAAAGATGCTGCTAATGTCAAAGTGTTACCACTGACGTGCGGTCGACCGTACCTGTTAACATGCAATAATAAAAGATAACATTGTGAAAGTAGACGTACTTTTTGGATGGTCGAAAAATAGAACACAACTTATTGAATTTTAATGAATGAATTGTTTTTTCTTACTTCTTTTATTCGTGTAAGTAAAAACAGGTATGTACTTATTTAAATATTTTATATACATTTTAACCGATGTTCTAGGCTAAATTTAATAGAAGATGTAGGTAAAGGTAACTATCTGTTTTCCTTAATTTGAATTACTTCTTATGCCTGTCCCATAAACATAAACGATGTGGGTACATTGCTGTAAGCTTTTAGTACCTACAACTATAAAAATATTTGGCTTAGAAACACAAGGTACACAGCGGGTTTGCGGCCGCAAATGTAGAGCGAGCATTAGGTAGGTTAATTTCATGAATATATAAATATAATAATTATTATTTGTATATTAATGTAGTGTAAGTTTAAAGCATAAGGGATTATCTATAAGACTAGTTTAACGATAATTATATTTATCTTGACCAATTATTTTAACACTATAAGTGTAATTCCCCTTACCATTTGATATTAAGTCGTCCAATTTTAATTTTAAACTCTCTGGGTACCTACTAATTGCTCTTCTTAACCAATACGCACAATATAAAAATCTTGTCAAGTGCGAGTCGGGCTCACACACTAAGGGTTCCGTACCACCCACTCGTAGAAACTGATTTAATTTATGAGAGTTAACCAAAGCATTGCGCGTTGATGTCTTTCTTATTAGCATATTTTTCTTACACAGGTACCACCACACCTGTCTGTAATGATTTCATTCTAGTTATTTGCTGTTAAATTACATAGTTTGCACTATAATCACACAAAGTTTTATGATTGTATGTATTACCGTTTTTATGATAGAGCAGGAACAAAAAACGTTGAAAAATACTTTTTTTTTCAAGTTTTGTTGTATGGGGACCGATTCTCTTTGATTTGATTTGATTTTATTTTTAGTATTTGTAGTGATAGAGGCTATAGTAACATATATTCTGTGTAATTTTATTTTGTTACCTATATTACCGTTACAAAGATACAGCCCTAAGACCGACAGACGGATGGACGGACGTTCGGCGTAGATATAGTAATAACACAGTTTAACCATACATAAAAACTGTGGTAATAAGGTCCTGTTGGCATCCTTTGGGTATGGAACCGTAAGTAGAAAGAAAGAAAGAAAGAAAAAAAAAATTGCCACAACAAGACATGCGGTAGGTGTACATAAAAAAATACGGCCAAGTGTGAGTTGGATTCAGTAGTAAGGATTCCGTACCACCCATCAACCTGATACCCCATAGAAACTGATTTAATTTACGAGAGTTTATCAAAAGACATCAACGACATACGCTAAATGTGAATTTTTACCTCTTTCTTATGTAGGTACCACCGCATATGTCTACGTTTGCTCTGTTTTATTTTTTGTATTTTTTACTAAACTACATAGTATGCACTATAACTAGACCAAGTTTCACGCTGGTATGTATTACCGTTTTGAAGATAGAGCAAGAACAAAAACGTTTAAAAAAATGCATGTTTTTCCAGGTTTCTTGTATGGTGACCCCCTTTGGTATTAGACTTTTTTAATTTTTAGAATTTTTCGTGTTTAACACCATAGTAACACATATTCTGTGAAAATTTCAACTGGTTATCTATTACCGTTACAAAAATACAGCTCTGTGATAGACAGACGGACGGACGGACGGACAGCGTAGCGAGAGTAATAGGGTCCCGTTAGCACCCTTCTGGTACGGAACCCTAATTAACGAATTATCTTGAATTTTGAGAAATCTTATAGTGATAGTTGTAACATCACAAGGAAAGTAACTTTGCATGTCCTAGCTGCGGCAAAGAGGTTGACACTCAACATTATGCTGTGTTGTAGTGAGCCACAACACAGCGCTGATAAAACTTATTTTGCCAAATCTTCCTATAGCTAATCTATAGCCGAAGAGATTTTTTGTTAGATTTTACGTTTAAATGAGCTTGGTCGGATAAAAAAAAAAAATTGTATATGATACCCAAATTCATGAGGAATAGTATAGGCTATTTCACAACATGCTACAACCCTAAGGAGCCGAGCAAAAAGCGAAAACGAAGTAATAGCGTAGGCGATGCGAGGCACGGCGGGTATAACCGCGGGGCACAGCTAGAAGGTAGATATTTCAGCCTTTATTGCTTTTCAGTAACAAACTGATAAAAATCTTTCAGAACACTAATGCCTACATTTATAATTGATAACTTATTTTTTACATTTATAATATACAGATTATGAATTTTGTTGTAGATATAAGATTAGCCGCATTTTCTTTATTGTGTGCCGCTTTTGATATGCGACACATTATGCATTTAATTTTATCAGTTCAATAGGTAATCTTGACAACAGATTGTGACGTGATTTCTTTGAAACGAGATATGGACTGGCGGATTTAATAAAAATAAAAGACGCGTACTTTAAACACATTGGCAACTATGAAGAACTTTAACTTAGACATGATTACACGTAAGTACAAATTATATAACATACATACATACTATCACTCCTGTTTTCGATTCTTTTTTATATATTATAGGATGGCGAAACGAGCTAAAGGCCCATCTGATGTTAAGCAGATACGTTTGCCCATAACAACTGCAATACCACCTAGGCTGCTGCCTAAATGGTATCGCAAGTTGGTTCACCAAACTGAGACATGAAAGTGGAAAGTCTCATGTGATTACAATTTCACCGGCACCCGTACCCTTCACACTGGAACATAAAAATGCAATCATATCACTGTTTAGGCAGGAACTGGGTAGGCAAAGACTATGGATTTCCATCTGCTACGATCCTGACAAATTATACATACCTACTTAGGTACATATATGTAATACCAGCACTAATACTGCTCGATTTCCCAACAATTTATTAATGTTTCATTATTCATACACACAACCAGTTCAATATTTCTATTAAACTTCGTATACCTACCTACTTATCTGTTTAATTGTATGTAGTACTTTTATGTGTGAAATACATTTTAGAGACAATAATATGTGTACATGACTTTAATGAGATATTGTACAATCAATCCAACATTTATTAGAAAATTCATTTTATTTTATATAGTTTACATTACAGTTTAATAGTAGATACAGTCCGCGTATTGTTTATATACAGATTATAATTTCCTGTAGGTAAGTACTTATCTAGACTTTATTAAAGTAACTAATTGGGCAATCTTATCATTACAGATAGTTAAAATGATAGGTATAAGGTGTTGAATTCCATGTGTAAGTAATCTCTTATTTTTACTAATACTGAGCTGCTTCACAACTTATCCGCTTAGGTATATGATTATGGTCATCGTCATCATCATCATCATTTCAGCCGAAAGACATCCACTGTAGGACATATGACTCCCCTAAAGGATATGCCATTATCGCCACGCTTCGCCAGGCGGGTTGGTGATCGCAGTTAATTGGTTAAAATACTCAGAGAACGCTGCTTCCTATCTTCTGGTGAATCCCTCAGTCGCCTTTTTTATTATGGTCACATTGACATTAAAAGATTGGTTACAGCAGTCGCCTTGGTAAGAAAATTACATATCAAACATATGTTAATAACATCATAGTATAACAGGTAGGTATTTGATTTGCCATTAAAAATATTATATTTAACTAAATGGAACCCACTGAAAGCCTGTTAGCAACTTTGTAGCATGGTTCCGTTTTTTATTTATTTTTCAAAGGATTTTAATTTATGTTACGTCGACGCTATCAAAACAGCTGACGTTTAGGCATAATGTGACCACGTCCTAACATAATCGTTTTCCATTAAGTTCGCTTTAGAAATTTGAGCACTATCAACACGTACTCTGTTTAATTTGAGAGATAATATTCTTTTAAAGTACACTTTTAATTGCGCCTACTCGGGCTAAGTATTAAGGGCTACCGTCCGACGGCTTATAACGTCAACAGGTGATGAAAATGTCAGAAGATAATAACGGAACGTGTGTTATTTATTGGATGGTAATATTAATGAAGCTTTATATTAATAGTGCTACCAATTATCTGTTACAGGACATTAAGAACTCATTTGTTTGACGCTGGCTTAAATATAGAGTTTTGTGCAAGCGTTAAGTTAAATTATTACTAACATAAAGACTTTATACGAATGTATTATTTATATAAATAAATACCTATGCACTTGAGATATGAGTAAGAATGGGATATCTATTTTGAGAAATCTTATATTTAGACATTTAAATTTTTCCCCAGAAAGACACTTAAAAAAGTGATTTTTATGCAGGCACCTAAATCAATTAAATTACAAATGAAAAATGAATTCATATTTCGCTCTTGCCTCATTTCTTGAATTCGTAGATACCTACCTATCCTCCAGTTTCTGAAAAGTTGTACAACGCAAAAATTAACTAATCAGCTATCAAATTCCATGTCAAGTGTTGTGTTTGGTTATTAGTATTTTTGCCGACCAACCGCAGGAGCTGACATTAGAAATAGCCTTTCAGAAACCAGAGGTAAATCTTTCAAATTAACATTATAAGTGTTAATAATACTTCAAATAAGTAAAATAGTTTATTTCGCCTAAACAAATACGTATTGCATTAGTTTAATATTATTATAGCATATCTCAGCAAAGTCACATTTTATGGTACCTGCCTACCTTCCTAGCATTAAAGTTAGGTATACAGCAGGTGAAAGCTACAATAGGTGTTGTCTTATCAGGAAGTCATGAAGGAGGCGGAATCTATAATGAGATGAAGACTACTCCACGGTCAAGAGACCAGCTCTGATTTTGATGATAATAAAGCAAAATCAGCCCATTTCTATCCAACAGTTGGTCCGCCCTTTTTAAATGAGTAGGGTGGCGTTTCACACACTGACCTGAAGTGGGTTGGTAGACTTCACAAGAAGACTTGCCAAGGCGCATTGTGCCGTAGCGTAGGATAAAGGCCTAAAACTCTCTTGTATTGTTATACCTATATTTACAGTCACGATACTTCCCGGTCGTACATTTTGTCGACAAAATCCCTTGAACGAATCCTGCTACATTACACGTAGCTACCTACGTCTGCCATCGAACATTGAGTGCAAGCGATTTTAGCCTTAGTGGTGTTCACCGGAAAGTTTTCTGACTGTACCTATAGGAACTTTATTAAAAATATATTAGGTACCTAGCTGATTTACTTAATTCCTTATATGCAAAAAAAGTGTTATTACAATCATGTTACCTACCTATGTTTATGATTCTAAATGAAATTAATGTATTTATTTAGCCTCGCCAAATCTCTGATGGTTCACAGGCAAAACATATGTACAGAAGGCACGTACGTTCTAAACATTAGTTCATTAAATTATTATTACGTTATTATCTATTGTATTAAAATCTGCGAGAAGTAGGTATGTATCTAAATATGTATAGTTAAAATTAGAAGCGGAACTGAGTAATGATACGATCATGAGATGGCCTACATCCAGCAGCTGATGGTTAAAGGCTCAAAAAGAAGTAAGAAGAAAAAGTAAACAAAAATATTTAAAAAATTAAAGTAAAATTTTAATAGGATAGCTCACTAGCTAAACACACAAACAACAAACACTTTTGTGCCTATAAGAGAAGGCGATAGAATATATAGTTGGAATACATTAATTAAGATGTGGATGCAATCATATTTATGTTTATTATAGGTTGACTGGTAGAGAATGCCTTGTGACGTTAAGTCCGCCTTGTGTACCACTTTTGTCATTAAAGAATTCAATAAATGATTAATTTTTTTTAATAACATATGTTATTTATATAATCTATGTATTTACCTAACTACTTAGTAATATAAATAACAATAAGCAATTGGTAGGTACTTTTGTACTCAAATTTATAATATTATTCTATTGTGCCTACATAAATTATAAAATATATAAATATTGGGTTTATCAAGATTATATCTTATGAACATCAAATGAAATACAAACTCATAAACAAAATTGAACAAACCAATAACTATAGATTAACATAGAAATAGATCTATCAATAAAATAAATACTAATAACGAGTCAAGCCCACAAAGTAAGCGGCCATTAATTTCTTTCAAGTAAGATTACGTAAGTGGGTAAAGTTTCATTTAGTTAAGTTGGGTTAAGTAAGTAGTCTCAAGTTTCGTTGTGTATCAGAGCAATAAATGGTTCTTTTCTGTAAATATGATGTTAAATAAACTTTTATATTGCTTTTTGCTTTTAAATAATTATGTTTTTGAATGTTAATAGTACATAAATTAGAATTACAATTTTATATTTATATTTATTATATTTGTATTAATTACAACCATAGTACTTAAATAGTGAGCAGTATGCGTAGGCCTAAACTTTGCTCGAGTCTTTATGTGTCTTATAGGTATCAGACAGTTTTTGAAAGTTCGTTTGCGTAGGTATTGGATTAAATTTCATACCACAGGTTGAGCTGCCTATTTAAAACGCTTACTTGTATTTTTTGTAGTTAAATGTGTATCAATATTTGAGCAAGATTTAATTGTTAGGTACCTAGGTATATTTTAATTTGAAAGTTCTTATAAAAATACAACTTTCGTATATGTCACGATTCAACCTAATCTACTTACCTAAATTACATAATACAATATATATTTATCACAGATCACTTGTTTTTATACATATACTTAGTTCTAAAATATTATTGTTAATCTGACAAGTTTTTTAATAGATTTAAAACTCCAAAAATCACTTTCTATTGTGTGTAGCTACCTACATAATACCTATCTAAGTTGTAAAATCTAACTAAATCTAATTACGGTATATTTTTCTACGAAATTAACTCTATTAACTTAGTGGACTATGCAAATGGGTAACAGGTGAGCATTTGGGTGACATTCTTTGTGTTATAGGCATGTCTTATCTTCTAAGCAATTTTCATTAACAAGTTGACTCTAAATAGAGACAGACAGTCTACAGTGTAGGTAGATTAGGTAGAGTCGTTAAGGGTAGGGCTTATAATTCTTGTAAAATCAATAAATTTTATGCAAAGAATGATGCCACAGGTAGTACCAACACCTGCAGGTATTTGGACAAAGGGTAGTGGGAAAACTAAAACAATGATACCTAACGTAATTATATAGAGTTGGTACCTACATAATGAGTTGTTTACTAACCTGCGAGGCGGGCGGGTATGAATAGCCAAATTGCGCATACGCTGCCATCGGGACGATCATATGGGCGGCTTCACACTTAACACTGTCTCTCGAAGTCTATAGCACGGACGTATTTGTTACCTATAAATATTTCTACTAAATCTAGTAAGAAATTATGTTAATTAATTGTATCACAGTTGGTTGTGTGCGCGGCGACTGCGCGGCGCGCTGCCATTCCTGCGCGTCAGCGGGCCGGTGCGCGCGCGCTTCGCATGCCGGGCCCTCGTGCTCGTGTGCGACCGGCCTATACCTTCTTTACGCGATCGAGGCTCAACACCGACTGGCGCGCGTCCGACGCCTGACGCCCCTCCGCTGTAGGAGACGGCCAATTAAGCCCCGCCTTGGAGGCGGCCCTGCGTGTCAACCGCCAACCGCGGCCTCAATTTTCTGTCCTTTTCGAAACACCGGACGGAAACGCAGCACCTGATTGGCGTTTACTATCCCCTCCAGCTAAAGATACCACCCACGCTTTCTTTGCCGCCCACGTCCGGGTGGGGCGCAGGAAAAAAGCGGCAGAGTCGGCTCGACTTGATCATGTTTATGGGTTTCCGTCGAGACAGTCAGCCAGCCCTGTACCGTGGGCAAACAAATCTCTAGTGGCAAAAAATTGCTCGGCCGAGGACAAGTTGTTTCACCTCGTCAGATTTACGAACAAGGCGACGAAGAGTTAAGAATCGACTTTATAGACTTACCACCTGCGTCGATATTAGGTAGAGCCTTATGTTGGCCTCCATACTCTAATAAAATAAGATGGATTCCATGTATACTTGCTTATGGATGTCGCGGCTCGCGTCGTCTTCTGAGATAAGTATGTTAATAGATACATTTAGCACTCTGTGAACGTTATTAGATAATTTCAGTAAAATATTTGAAAGTCTTTGATCTTATCTCTTGGAGTTTAGGTTTAGTCATTGGTATTTAACGAAAAAAAGTCACTGAAAGTTTATTTTTTTTCAAAACGTGACTATCATTTTAGATTAAGGTAGGTACCTAATGTGGATGTGAATAAATAAGTACCTAGGTAATAGAGGAGTACACGAATGAAAAAATCTAAATAATTATTATAAAAAATAAACAAATAGGTACCACATAAGTTTAGTAGTTAACTACGGTTTTCTTTTAGGTACCTACAACTACCTATACCTACATATATAGGCAGGTTGGAGTCAAACTTTTCTTAAGTGCCTAAACTACAGAGGTCTGTTTGAAATAAAAACAATTTGTACATACAACCTTGCATAATGTGTGGAAGTGGTGACACATCCACACAAATATACACACCCTACACCCACCCAAATAAATCAATACTTACACATCGACATGAGATATTTCGTCCTTATTTGTCCTTTAATACTTTTATAGTAAATTTTCTTACTTATTAATATAACTCGAAAATTTCATGGTAGGAAAACTTGTCATGAGAGACTTCATGAAACTATAAAAGCACATTTTGTGAAAGGTTCTGGGGTCTGTGATACAGTTTATGCTAGCACAGACCCCGCTGTGTTGTTTTATATTATTTATTTTCCAATAAGGTGCAATTATTTTGTATGATTAATAATATTTGTTACATTTTCTCGTGATTAAGAAGCTATCAATATTATTAAGAATAGGACTACTACTACACTAAAACTAGTGATCTACTACACAAAAACGCTCTTATTATGCTAACAGAACTTCAAAGATATGTAACAATGAAAACTGCGTAAAATACCTACCTACGTAGGTATTCATTGAAAGAAATTTACGGAAAACTGCGGTACTAACTGAAATAGGGTAGGTTTGGCGGAGACGTTCTGAAGTGATTTAGAGGTCGCTACACAGGTGGCGCTATTTTGCCAGGACTATGAAACTTACACGACACGATTGTAACTGATCGCTGGAAAACTTTGAAACAAAAACAATACGTTCGTGGGCATAATTTTTATAAAGTAGTATTTGTATTTAAGTATAATTAAAGTGTTACCTATGTTAATACCAACATGAATATTTATAAATTTTCTAAATTCTGGATGTGGTGTTATTCATCAACTCAGCCTATCGCAGTCCACTGCTGGACATAGGCCTCTCCCAAATTGCGCCACAACACTCGGTCCTCTGCCTTCCGGATCCAGTCCCACAGTGATGTAATTGTTGATTCATTAATAGGTACGTACCTACCCCTTTAAGGGATGATTGTAGGTACTCATTAATTTGAATATATTTTACTACGAGATTAATTCTGAAATAGTAAATAAACACCCGTTACATAGAAAATGCTTCGTGTACTATATAGGTAGGTAGGTACCTACCTACTTAACCAAATGTACCTATGGAACAGATGTTTTTTTCACGGTTTTAGGGTTCGTTCACTAGTAAAAGTACCCTTTAAAGGCTTAATGAATTAAAAATAGCTCTGTATTAGTAGGTAGGTACCTACAGTTACTGCTATTTATCGATCGTGGCAAATAATTTGACATTTTTATCTGTTTATTGCAAAGAGTAGGTATGTATATTTATAGAATAGAATAGAATATATATATATATTTATTTAGTTGTAATTAGGTAGTTAGGCTTAGGTAATCTTTGTTAGGTATTTTTGGACTGATTCTAAAAATATGTTGTAGTTTAGAAACGTAAGAAGATTCCAGATTTTAAAACAATATTAGGTACCTAATAAAAAAATAAAAAGAAACACGATCCTGTAGAGTCCCTGGTATGAACATAAGACCATCAAATACCTAGAGATATTTAAGAACCGCAAATACCTATATTTTTACCCTAGACCAATGTATGTATATGTACGTGGGACACTCAGAAAGTTTTGCGAAACTACAAAAAATTGTTCTATACGTACATATATTTTTATCAAATCTTTTCAAAGTACTTTCCACCAGCCTCTATACAAAGATTCATGCGCCTAAACCAGTTTTCAAAACACTTTTTCCAGTCCGCCGCAGACACCTCGTTTACAGCCTGCTCGAACGCAGCCAGCGCATCTTCCGGCGACGAAAATTGTATCCCTTTGAGCTGATTTTTTATTTTTGGGAATAAAAAGAAGTCACACGGTGCTAGATCAGGGCTGTAAGGAGGGTGACCCAGGAGTTTGACTGGCGTGCTGTCCAGGAAGTCCCTCGTTTTGAGTGCGGTGTGCGCAGGTGCATTGTCGTGGTGGAGCAGTAGCCCGCGGAGCCCTGTGTTTGGTCGCTTGTTGCTTATAACAGAGAAAACTTCTGGCAAACATTTGGTAGTATACCATTCGGCATTAATGCTTCTTTGATCCCGTAAGGGAATTGATACCAAGTGGCCAGTCAAATTAAAAAAGCTAGCGATCAAAATCTTACCCCCGCTTCTAGATCGCTTCACTTTGGTAGGCGTTGGCTCATTTTGAAACACCCAAACAGTCGACTGGCGCTTGGTTTCTGGGTCGTATTGATAAATCCAGGACTCATCACCTGTAACGATGTCGTAAACACGCCGAGACGAGCCTGCTTCAAATTTGTTAAGCATATCACGGCACCATTCCACCCGGGCCTGCTTCTGAGCATCGGTGAGGTTGTGCGGCACCCAGCGTGATACTATCCTCCTCACGCGAAGATGGCTGTGTAGAATCTCGTGAACGCTTCCCGATCCAATCTTCAATATGTGTTGAATCTCCTGATATGTAATTCGCCTATTGTCTTGGATTAAATTTTTCACTGCTAGCACGTTTTCTTCGGTAACAGCCGTCAAAGGGCGACCGCTTCTTTCGTCATCCCCCAAAGTTGGTCGACCGCGCTTGAATTCGTTATACCAACGATACACGGTTGCCTTGGAAGGGCCTTCATCCATGAATGCCATTTGAAGTCTATCGTACGATTCATCCGGTTTCAGGCGACACTTGAAATCGTATAAAATCATAGCTCTAAAATGTTCCCGGCGCAGATCCATATTTCAGTGAGACACAATACTTTGAATTAACTCGCAAAAAATGTAGAGGGAAATTTTGAAATTGGAACTTACTTATTTTTACTTATAAATAATCATATTTTCGAAAAACATTATAACTGGCCAGTCTCCCATATATAAAAACTTTTTTTCGCAATACTTTCTGAGGGGCCTGGTACTTATGATTATCTATAAATATAGTTCCTTCGGCCGTGTGTCACTGCAGGGGTGCCAACGGAAAATCAGCGCTGGGTGTTCGACGCCCAACGCCCAGCACATGCTGAGTCGATGACGCGTTTGGCATGGGTATGCTCGACACTCGACAGCAACTTCACATTTCCTTATGTCAAATTTTCGTCGCAACTGCTGATCGTGGGATCCTGGGTTCGATTCCCGGGTCGGGGAAAGTGCTATTGGATTTTTTCTTTAGGGAATTCTCAGTAGCAACCCGGAGTCTGGAATTGTGCCCGGTTGATGGCAATAGGCTCGCCCCCTGTTACATGGGACTTATAACATAACTGGCGAAATGTGGGTGTACTTTACACCTCTGCCTCCCCCTTTTGGGGAATACAGGCGTGATGTTATGGTATGTTAAATTTTTGTCATTTTAATGTTGTTTTTGTTGCGCTGTCACTGCCCTGTGCCCAATACTTATAAGTTTTTTTTCTTCTTTCTAACCCATCAAAATAAAAAAACCGGCCAAGTCTATGTCAGACACTACACAAAAAATATACCACATAATAATTCAGATTTTTGCCAACATAATATAATTTAAATAATAAAAAAACCTTTCATAAACTAAAAATTAAAAGACCTACCTATACTTTCTTGCGGTCGCGATGTGGGCTCTGTACCTCACGATCTGGGCTCAGTGTCGCGACATCTAATTCAGTAATGGAAATTTCTATAGATATTTCTATCGAATAGAATGAGAATGCAAAAAATCCACTTGTCGTTGCTGTTTTAGTCAAATAAAATTAAGAGAGCTCTTAAGATAGAGCGGGAACAAAATAAAGGTTAAAAATAATAAAAAACAAAGTATGTAGGCATTAACATTAACGCTTTTAAAATAGAGCAAGAACAAAAAAAAAAACGGCCAAGTGCGAGTCGGACTCACGCAGTAAGGGTCACGTACCACCCATCGAAATGATACCCCATAGTTACGAGAGTTAATCAAAAGACATCTGCGCACCGTGCGTGAAATGTAAATTTTTGCATCTCTTTCTTACGCAGGTACTGACACATAGGTATGTCTATGTTTACCCTATTTTAATAATTTTTTAGCTAAACTAAATAGTATGAACTATAATCAAAGCAAGTTTGACGCTGGTATGTATTACCGTTTTGAAGATAGAGCAGGAAAAAAACGTTGAAAAATATGCATGTTTTTCGAGGTTCTAGTATCGGGACCTCCTTTGGTTTTGAAAGAAAGAAAGAAAAATGATTTATTGCCACAACAAGATGACATGCGGTAGGTGCACATAAAAAAATTACTTAATTAGGTAGGTACATTTCTAGACTTTAGACATTTGGTTTTAGACTTTTTTAATTTTTCATTTGTTGTGATAGGGGGGGTGGGGTCATAGCAACACATATTCTGAGGAAATTTCAACCGGCTAACTATTACAGTTCAAAAGATACACCCCTGTGTCAGACAGACGGACGGACGGACGGACAGCGTAGCGAGAGTAATATGGTCCCGTTTGGCACCCTATGGGTACGGATCTCTATAAACGGTTAAAATAAATAAAAAAGCGAAGTTTCTTGTATTTATTGATTTTTATTATAAGTATTATATTGCCATGATAGAGCGGCCATAATAGCTACACACGGCTACATATCAAGCTACTTATACATTTCCAGTATAAGCTAACCTCGCATAGGCTTTCGTACAATGAGAGGTCTTAGGTATACTAGAAATGTATAGCTTGTTGTATAACCGTGCGTACCTATTCTGAGAAACTTTTAACTGGCTGTCTATCATAGTTAAAAAGATCCTACCCACTGCTGTGACAGTCGTGACAGACAGACAGACAGACAGACGGACGGACGGACAGAGGGTGTAGGCAGAATGTGTAATAGGATCCCATTGATAACCTTTTTTAATTTTATTTGTATATTCTTACATTGTATATCTTTTTAAATAAAATGTTTATGTTTTACCCATTGATTTTTGACACAGCGATTTGATACGGTGCTATCGTTGATACCCTTTAGGTACGGAACCCTAAAAATTACTAAGCTAGGAACTCTAGATAACTTGACTAATAAAAAAAAAGTCATCGATTTTTCTTAGGGGTAGAAAGGATCTGTCTTATCTTAGGTAGGTAATTGCCCGAAAAAGGCTTGCAATGCCTATTATAATTCATTTCAATCGGCAGATGGTGCTTTGTAAACTAACTAGATGCGCTTCAAAAGCCCCACTTGTAGGTATTAGCAGGAGGGGGCTACATTACATCGGTGTAGCGGTTAGGGGTCCTATCGGTGCGGCCCTGTTTTACTGAAATTAAATGAAATTATTTAGTCTGCAAATTTAATGTTAATAGTACCTACATTATGATACAAGTGAGTATGACATGAGATATGATACAGTGTTCATTATACTCGAGACTGGATTGCAGCCCGAGCCAAAGGCGAAGGCGTAATGAAGCCGAGAATGAATGAATACATAAACATAGTTTAGACAAATATTAAATTTATGAAAAATGGCGCGCGAGTTTCTGTAATCACACGCCGTGCCGTGGTTAAGTGACGTATAGCTATCTATGGGCGCGCACAGGTGGTTGAAGGAAGCCGCCAAACAGCCTAATATAAAAAATATAATACCTAAATAGTTTTTATTTATTTATAACACAAATTAATGTTAATTTGTTGACAAAAATTAATAATCTGATGAAATTAAATGTTTATTTATCACATTTTAACTAACACAGTTGATTTATTCATAAAAATTATTAATTTTGTATAGGTATAAAAACTTTGCTGAGATTAAAAAATAAACTGTAAAGTAAAAAGCTATAATACGATAATGTAAAAAAAGTTTTTTTATTGGGTATCAGGTCGTTGAGAGGTACGGAACCCTTACTGCGCGAGTCTGACTCGCACTTGGCCGGTTTTTTTACTTTACATTATCGTATTATAGCTTTTTACTTTACAGTTTATTTTTTAATCTCAGCAAAGTTTTTATGCCTATACAAAATTAATAATTTTTGTGAAATCAGTTTTTATTAAAAACTGATTTAATTTACGAGAGTTTATCAAAAGACATCAACGTACAGTGCGCGAAATATGAATTTTTGCATGTCTTTCTTACGCAGGTACCACCACATATGTCTATGTTTGTCTTATTTTTAGTATTTGTTGCTAAACTACATAATATGCCTAAATTTGACGCTGGTATATATTACCGTTTTGAATATAGAGCAGGAACAAAAACAATGAAAAATATGCATGTTTTTTGAGGTTTCTTGTATGTGGACCCCCTTTGGTTTTTGAGTTTTTTTTGTATTTAGTATTTTTCGTGATACACCTCATAGCAACACATATTCTGACAAAATGTCAACCGGTTACCTATTACCGTTCAAAAGATACAGCCCTGTGACAGACAGACGGACGGACGGACGGACGGACGGACAGCGTAGCGAGAGTAATAGGGTCCCGTTTGGCACCCATCGGGTACGGAACCCCAAAAAGCACGCGTGCGTTATAAGCTGTATTATGAACCTAAAACAACAACACAACACTATAACATAACTGGTGAAATTTGGGTGTACTATACACCTCTGCCTACCCCATCGGGGAAATACAGGCGTGTGTTATGTGTTATGTTATGAACCTAAAAGCGGTTCAATAAGAGCCACTTTACGAGCAAGTGTTGTAAAATTACTTTTACAAGTCAGTTCTTTTAAAAACTAGATGTCGTCGGCATTTCCTAGGTGACTGCTTCTGAGGAGAAACGCCGAAACAAACTCAGGGATCAAACTCTCTTTTAAAGTCCAGACATTTAGAAGTGCTAGAACAACGTAGGGTAACGGAAACACTTGGACTGGCCTTTTGAAGAAAATGCCAGGTCAATTTGAGTGGGCCTGTCCCTATCCGGTAGTTGACTACCGTTAAAAAACACACAAAAAGGTTGTGTTATTTAAAAGAAGGTTCAAAAACAACAATATTTGTGAAAATAATAATAATAACCATGAAAAAGTGAAAGAGATACCTACACGCTTTTTAATTTTTCGGAGGGGGGCATTTCTGTCCTTGTCGTACTAAACGGACATTGTACAGACAGATGTCATGTTACTATAAAGGTTTTGCACAAAGACGTCATAGGTACTTTGTTAGTGCTGTCTCTGTCTAGTGAACGAATTAAAATTGCTTATAAGTTGGACATTATATTGAATATTTTATTGGATTTTTCACTGTTGGTTATTTTTCTTTCTTTTTCTTGAAACAGTTTCGAGTTTTCTAATAAAAACGAATACAAAAAAATAGTCACTTTCCCTATTGATGACACGCATCCATCAGCCATATTTTATATAGGGCGCTCAACGACCCAACGCACAACAATATCGCAAGTCTCTCAAGACTCAGTATTCCCGCTACTGTAACACACGTGACATTTCTTCCCCCGAGCACAAAGCTCTCGCATGCTCCCTTCGACAACCAAATAAGGCAAGCCTGAGTTGAAAGTCCTGCGGCACTATTGGGGTCTTCAGCCACCCAATAAAGGTAAATTCGTATGAGTATCGCCACTAGACAGCAGTTCACCACAAGTTTCCCTGCGGGTTGTTTGTTTTATAACAGTCCATGCGATAGTTTTTTTATTATTTGTTTGGCGTCGTAAGGGTGAGGTTTGTAGAAATAAAATAGCCTACACGTTTTGTTATGGTTACGGTTATCAAGGGCTACTTAGGTATCTACGTGATAGACCTGTATAGGTACAGGTGTTCAATATTTAATTTATCATTTTCCATTTAGGAAATATCTTTCACACCACAAGTATACTCCATCCACTCTAATAGTGGCGATAGGTGAAAGGTGGCAGAAAAAATGTGGCAGCAGTTTTTTTTATTAATAAGAATACAATTAATATGGCTAATTAGAAACAAAAGAAAGAAACATTTATGGACACAAAGCCAGCCCATACATACACAGATACGATTCAACAAGGAAACAAACAAATATACAAAAAGGTTCATAGATGAGGTGTGTCTAGCAACTGAGTCAAATAGGTTCAGTTCAGCATAAATGCCAGGCAACTAGTGCCTGACGCTGGTTTTAAACTGAACCTATAATTGTGATTCGTAAACGTGACGGATGTCGCGATACTTGCGTTGTGGCGATACTTGGGGGAGGCCTATGTCCAGCAGTGAACGTCTTTCTGTAAACCTGACACTGTGTCTATCACATTTAATCAAATAAAGAGAAAAAAAAAAATTTTAGAACCAGCTTAAAAACATCGTCGGTAAAAATAACAATAATTGCAATACAAATAATAATAATATACAATTAAATGCTATTTTCATCACTAGAAGTGTCCTCGGAAACATAGGGAGCCACTATTTGAGCGGATGGACTTTACATTAATTTTGCAAGACTAACGTAACACAACGAGGTAACTTTTTACAAGTTAGCTACTTAAATCAGGTATAGGTGAAATAAATTTGTATTATTATAGAGTTAATTGTAGGTATCTAAATAATAATTGCCTATCTATTATTGTATTATTAATAATAGTTTCCCATGCTATATCATTAAAGAATACGGAAGTTTTTCTATAATAACTCTAAAGCATATGTTTTTATTTATCAACAGGTAGAGTTAAAGGCGACCTCACTTTATAACCTACGTATATCTATTCGTTCAGCTGCATTCGTTCAAAAATAAAAACTGAAATTGCATTCACATAAGGCAGAACTTGAAACGATACTCTGGGAATTACTTAGGACGTAAAATAATTCCTTCACGATTTAATATAATAGCTGCAAAAGCTTTAAAAAAAAATTAGTATCCGGGAAAAAATATAAAAACTGCAATAAAATAGCTTCGCTTGTTGGTTACGGGACTTACGGATGTCAGTTTGTTTTCTACTTTTCATTTATAAATCAATTAACTCCCCACCTTTTATGTGAGGATCTAAGTAGGTTTTTAAATGATAAGTCTAATTCAAAAATGTTTTACAGTACGTGACGCGAAGAGCGACTTAGAATAAAAAGTTCTACAGGCTTTGCACTAGCTTTCCTATTCGTTGCGCTTTGGGTAAGCAATGTTTAAGTAAAGATATTCTTTGTGTAATCTATGATATTTGTATTTTAGGCTAATACCGCGTTCACAAGAGTCGATTTTAGTCGTTCAACTCCTTATTTGAAAGCGATTTGAACCGTCTGGACAGGCTTTCAATCAAATTGGAGCTACAAAAATATGGATAGCTTAACATTTTTTGTTGAACAACAAAAGTTGATCAACTAAAATTGAACCCTGTTAACCCGCTTTTCGATTACTAGGACATAGAGTGATTTCATTCAAAGTTCTGCTCAAAGTTGAAGCAAAAAAAAATATTCAATGTTGGCACACATTGAATTGTTTGCAAATGTTTGCCGACACACAGACGCGTGAAAAATATACTGAACGTAGCCTTTTAAGATCAACTAGGAATTGTTTTACTCTGCATGTGACTAGGTACTGCAGTTCAAAGCCTAATTATTCTAAGATCTTAGTTAGGGTAATAACCTTAACTAGAATAATAATATAGTAAGGCTATTACAACTACTGGGTATTTGGATACAACTGTTTACTGGGTTATCAAACCTGTTTCCCCAAATTATTCGATGCTCTAGCAGCATTACACGTTCAGTTCAATTTGAACAGAAATCCTACATAACATCACAATAAAAAAATTACGATGTTGACGTTGATAGTGATACGCACTCCGGTGACCGTTGCCGACTAAAAATGAAACTGGATAAAAATATCAATATTTGCAGTCATCAAAATTTTTACTGTGTAATTAGGTATTACCAATGTGTTATGCAAACAAGAACCGTCGAAAGATTATTATAGCCTCCTACCACCGACGGCTTATATTACCTACACGGGCCCAAAAACGCACTGAGGTAAGGTTTCTGTCAGCCATGTCCAAGACAACGGACAACAAAGTTGTATAACCTCATACCTACCGCTACATAAACAGATTGAATCAACATCTTGTATAAAATTATAATCATACCCAGACCAATTTTTTTTATTAATCTATTGTAAGTTTTTCTTTTGTTTTCTATTGAGCTGAAAATTTCAGTGCTTATAATGAGTAAGTAGGTAATTTGTTTTTTTTAATAAAAAAATCCCACACTAGGGTTTCTCCTGTACCGTGGATGCGTTTACAGACTCAAACCTTCACATGAACAAACATTTATATCCGAACTACTTAACTATCAGTAGATCATCCAAATAGTATCCTTACGTGAGGGGTTCAAAGCCGCGTCTCTATACACTATTTCGCGTTATTCTATTCCGCCGCGTGATTTGGATTCAGATATATTGTATAATAATATGTAACAGCTTCTATCCACACTAATATCATAAACGCGAAAGCAACTCTGTCTGTCTGTTTGTTGCCTTTTCACGACTAAACCTCTGAACCAATCGTAATTAAAATTGGCAAAAAGGTAGCGTGACGTGGCGTGGTGGTAGTGGGACCTGGAGTAAGACATAGGCTACTTTTATTCCGAGAAGGTAAACAGTACCCAAGGGATGCGCGACTTGTGTGCGCGGATGTCTTTCTGTGATAAACCGAATTACACTAGTGCAAAGTAGTGGGGAAAAGCTAGTACTTAGTTGAATAAATCCACATAGCTATTATTTTAGTAACATTTCAAGTCATCATCATCATCGTCATCATTTCAAAAGACGCCAAAAGACGTCCATTGCTGGACATAGACCTCCCCCAAGCATCGCCACAATGACCGGTGGACGACCGCGGGAAGCGCAGCACATTTCATGGGATTAAGTAATAAATGAAAGGGCTATATGTATCTTTTAAGTTAATTAAACATACATACCTACTACATAATATTATGACTATGGCGCCTGTTTCCCTTTGGGGTAGGCAGAGACTATGGATTTTCACCCGCTATAGGTAACGATCCTGACATACCTCTTTAGCTTCATCCACGTTCTAACGAACCCCCTTATGCAAGCTCGTTGGTTTAGAGTGCATGTAACTTGGCCTTTTTTGAGAACGTCCGCAATTAGTTTGCGACATTAGACAAAACATTTGTTAACAAGACTGAGTGCACAAAAAATGTGTGGCGTAACGAGAATGGGTAGGATAAGGAATGAGTAAGTAAGAGGGAGTCTGAAAGTAGCGCCAGTGACAGAGAAGTTAAGTAGCAACAGACTGTCATGGTATGTACATGTGATGAGGAGGAATGAGGCACATGTTACGAAGAAAGTTTAAAGTATGAATGTGGATGGCTATAAGAAAAGAGGAAGACCGATGAAAACATGGGAAAGATAATATGAATAGAAAGAAAGTGACGGAGATGACCGCTGATAGAGATGTATGGAAGAAAAATACATGCTGCGCTGACCCTAAATAAATTGGGATCACGGGAGGAGGATGATGGCTGAGTGCACAAAAAAGAAGTCCATTCAGTTTAAAGAACGAGCTTGAGTTCAAATCTGAAGGCCAATTCTGACAATAATAATGACAGTAAATGTTCCTGTTTGCCGTTTCTTTGTGACATTTAGGTCATTAATGTCACCAATAAACAGCAATCCGAAACATCTACTGCCAGGAGATTGAGATTTAAAGCATTGAGATTAGTTTGTAACTATATTTTAAAAGTTTTTTATTATGAGAATTGTTAATACTTATGTGTTGGGTGAAAATCAATAACAAATAGTATCAAAACAATGCCTGCGGTTGTCTACACAAACAAATGTAAAGCTCGTGTTTCATTGTATGGGCTTAAATATAATTTGACAATTCAGATAAATAAATAAATATTACCTTTCTGACCTAATCCTGGGCAACTAATAAAAACACTAAGATTAACTCAAAATTAATTAATTTGATTTGAAAAGCACAAAAATTATGTAATTTGGTTTTACATTTATACAGCCATACATGCACTGAAAAACGTATGGGTTAAAATCCTAGATCCTTCATCCTTGGCATCGATTCACTCCCTTAGTTCTTAGTAAATAAGTTTGAAGTTACTCATTGATCTTCAAATCGTCGCATCACCCAAGCTGTGTGATCCGATTACAGCTCAGCTCTATCGCACTGGTAGCAGAATTCAACGTCGAAACCCTGGGGAATATTGAGAAGCACTTGATCATTAACTCGGACAATTATCATACTGTCTGCGTCCGTCTGGCGAACAACGACATTCACGTTTCTGGGAGCTAGAAGAGCTTTACAGATAAACAACCAAGATTAATATCCTATCTATCCACGATTTGCCCTACTAGAGCTAGAAATTTAGTCTTAGTCTGAGTCTTAATTTGTATGAAGCTGTAGGGTAGGGACACTGCTGACGCATTGTTGTTGATATGTTGGACTCCTACCGATTAAAACCATATGATGGCCATCCTCAGCACAAAACAGAGGAGCCCCGGGAACTCTGGACCGCGCCGGTGCAGAGGGATTTAAATACCTAACTTGATTCAACCAAAAACTTACCGTACAGTAAACAGAAAACTAAAACACGTTTTAACAATGTATCAATCATGAATTACACGAAGCGTGACCGTAATAATTATTAGATATCTAACAGGACTTGCGCATGTAATGGAAAAATAAAAGATCTCATTTGATTCACAAATAAAAACCTACTTATGGTAATATTAAGTAAGATCACACGTTGTTTTATTTTTATCAACAAAAGCAATCGTTGCAATAAATCTTCGTTATAATGTCACATCAGCTAACCACAGTATTTATCGTCCCAAACGTCCAGTCCGCAGCATACGCTCGATATCTAAACATCTCATTTTTCCTTTCTTTCGACAAAAAACAAAAGTTTGTGTCACTAATTGCATATCCATAGCTCTAGTATCAACACATCCGATCAGTCGCCTCGAGATTTAGAAGCCTGCTATATTCGAAAAGCGTCCCTAAAGTGACAGTGCAAGGTTGTATTTATAGTAGAAACTCAGCAAGGGCTGGCGCCAAGACATCTGTCATCGTTAATAACAAGCAATTTGAGCCAATTTTGCATTTTTAGAATATTGGAGAGCGCCCAGGCGTCTCACTCTCACGGCAGGAAGTAATACAAAAAGTAACACTAAATAAAGTAGTGGTTGACATGTTTGGTTTTTGCCCCGGCTCACTAATTACGCGGGCGCAACAGTAGGTGCGTGAGCGTTCGCGTGAACCGTCGAGGCGAACGTTGGCCGTAAATGCTAACAGTTTAGATATTTATGAACATGTGTACGTAATTAATTTTTACGATGGATCAGATAACGGAATCGGTGGAGCGATACGCTTGTCGCGGCGGCGGCGTCTTGGCTGCAACTCGTATAAAGGTTAATTAAGCCTGAATTAGCGGCTAAGGAGGTTTTCCGCGCATCGATTCGTTGAGTAATGAAGGAGACGAGAGGCTGCGGTTCGCGACCCCGTCACGCATGAACAATGGCCCGCCACGCATCCGCCGCCGACGTGTTAACTATGTTCACAATACGCATTTCCATAGTAAGCACTTAAAAATGGATTAGTTTCGTTAGAAAAACAAGGAAACTCGCTTTGTTGGAATTCAAGTCACGGATATAAATTAGGAGAACGGGTTTAATCCGCTTACGTGAATTGGTAATCCTTTTGTTACAATTTGATGCTGTGTACGGAGATATAGATAAAGGGCTCTGTGTAGTGGTAATGTATTGCTTGCGTGTAACGTTTGTTAAGAGATGTATTTTGTTTTTGTGGAGATGCGCTTTAGGTCCCACCCCCCGCAATGAACAAGACACCCCGATGTAACGGGCTTTTACCATCTTTCTAGTGTTGCGTAATATATTCATTTCCCTTCATTTATTTAGCTCATTTATCAACGCTCGTTTTTACCGTATAATTCGTATAATAATAGCTGTCCTATGAAATCACTACGAGTGGGTAATATAAAGTATAAAAAAAAAAAATGATCTTTCGATTTACGAGTCTAAAAACAGCGCAAAATAACAAAAAAAAATAACAGATAGAACAAAAAAGCCGTAAATATCAATAACGACCCCTATGCACTACGTATCTACAGCAGGGAATAAGTAATTCGTACAAAAAAAAAGCTATAACCAGCCATTTGTAATTCGCATTAATTAACTCTCCCTGAATAAATGCCAAAAAGTAATCTTTCCAGCAACAATGGGCACATAAACCTTTTTACGCGCGGTCAGAAAAAAGGGTGCGCGCACATAGATACATGTGTCGGCTCGGAACCGTCGCTGGTACATCGTGTTTATTCGTTGATTAAACATATCCACGGCCGCAATGCGTATGCAACCGGACGGACATATTACCAGGGCTCGAATTCTGATTGTTTAGAGAATTTATTACTCCCGTGCCTTGTACAGTTAATTGAATTCGCCTGTAGAATAGGCACGAGCTGAATTGCCCGCCGACCGTTTATCGTGTCTTCCCAGTGCGTGGTCCGACGCACACCGACGCCATTTTTGTTGATAATAGACCTTGTCGTTTGTCAGTATTATTAGATTTTGACGGAGATTTTAATTGTTTGCGGATATTCATATAAATGTTTCTAATATTTGTAGTTGTAATTCCTAAATTAATCCAACATAAATCTTGAAGACGAAATGAAAAATGCGTGTTATGGTAATCACTACACTCAAAAAGTAAATAAGGAAACATTAAACTTGTAAGTCCAAATATTAATGAGGAAATTATGTATAGGTAAAATAAATAGCAAGGGTGATTAATTTATATGACCAGCTTTACACTACTTTATTCTAAACAGTAATGTAATAAAGAAGATACTGGTGTCGATTCTCTTGTTAACGAACTAAACTTATTTTAAACTATCGCTCTCTTTTATTAATAGAAGATACAAGAAAGGGATGGCAACAATTTTTGATTGACAAATTAGTCTACGCGTTACATTTCTTTGTATTTTTTTGGGCACGTTCTGAGATCACGACCAAACTTGTACGGTAATCTAAATTTCGACTAATTTGATAGTTCTAAAATTGTTGCCATCCCTTTCTTGTATCTACTACATATTAGTAAAAGAGATCGATACTTTAAAATAAGTTTAGTTCGTGAACAAGAGAATCGATACCACCAACTGCTGTACTTATGATATTTATGAACCACTATCTTAATTGTTACGATTACCCATTTAAGGTACATATACGGCTACACATCAGGCTATATATTATCCAGTATAAACTGACCTCGCAATGTATACGCTTTCCGTACAATTAGAGGTTAGCTTATACTGAAAATGTATAGCTTGATGTGTAGCCGTGCGGCGTACAAGATAAAATGTACTTTTGCAATTAAGGGCAGTAGGCACTGATTACCAATAAGTTACAAACTTAAGTATGTACCATACTTTTGAATGTTTGTGTACTTTTTGGTAATTTACTGTAATTTTTTGTAGCTTTTAGTTTTGTTTTGTTTATTTATTTTGTTTATTCTTAAGTAAGTTGTGTATATAGTTGTATAAGTCTATAAAAAAATGAAAGTTCTTCTTACCACTTTCTACAAATAAATTGTGTACTTATATAGGTATTATGAAATACAATAATCATCTATATCAGACGATAGCCGGAAGCAAGATCGTGATGTTCATTGTCAATTTAAATTATGGAAAATATTTTATTACAGACTTGTCATAACAAAATATTTATATTATACCTAGTAAGTGTTGAAACTTCGCACACGCCGTCGTCTATTAATTTCTAACAAAATTTCAAACGGCACTCTTTATTAATTTATCAAAAACAGTGTGCCGGCCGTTAGATGTTGGGTTCGAGCCCATTAATTATTTATCAACTTAACGCTCATTATCTTAAAACAAAACACCATTTTTTTCTTCGTTAAAAAACTCGTGGTCATTAATCACCGTGTACGTTTAGCGCGAGAATTCGACATACATTTGTTTAAAAATATAATCAGATCATAATATTATTTGTATAGTTAATAGCAAAGACTTACAAAGGTTAATAGTTTGTCGTTCACTGTTGTTTTCAACATTATTTTTACAAACTTAAGTAAAATGGTTTACCTGGCGGGGGTGGGGCGCCCTACGCTGCGTTTGGCGCCCGACGACCTGAAGAAGACCGAGTATTGTGGCGCAACTTGGGATAGGTCTATGTCCAGTGGACTGCAATGGGCTGAGTTGATGAAGTAAAATGGTTAATTAGTAGAAATTTCACGATAGCCTTCCTAGAGCCTGGTTCGAACCATTTTCATAACCTTGTAACTTTTAGAAGAGGTAACTATGTTAAAGATTTGAAATTTTCTGTAAATAGATAAATAGAATATTCTTTATTGTACACCAGTAACATTAACATGTTTATTGTATTTCATATAGCTGAATTAGGTTAGTTGCCCCGGCGATCACCACAAATGTCTCAGAGCTACGTGCAATTTTATGATAACAGGACGTGTCAGCGTGAGCTGAGCTGAGCCAGGGTCGCGATTTATGTGTTAGTACCATTTCACACCTTACACCTGCACCTTGAGTGACCTCTGCGCCACTGATAACGCCGTAGAGGTTACAAAGTTTTGAGCTTGCCATGTCTGACAAAAGATCAGTCGTACTACTGACACGAAGAAGAAGAAGTACAATTTTATACCATTCTTATCCTCATGAAAAGATTTTTGCTTGTTTTCAATAACTGAATTATAGTCAATTTTAAGTTTCTACCAGTCTTGGGTATCACACCTAAAAAAGTGAGCATTGTGCTAGGAGCTCTTTTGAAAACTGTGCCACCACACTGTGCTAGCACGAGTGAGGCGAGACTGCACTCTGTAGGTGGGTACTGAATGATGCATGTGCTAGGGTGAACCTATGCTCAATCACATGACATAGATAACTAAGACATCCCTTCCTCGCAACTCGCAAGGCATCAAAATTACGGTAGCACAATATTATAAAATGAGAGAGTGAGTGACTGCTGTAGAACTAGTGAGAGCTACGATCAAGCTAGCACGCATGCTGAGTCACCCAACACTAGTTCCTACAACGCAGTATGGTCTAGAGATGTAAGGTCGAATATGTATCTGTCTCAGGCATCTTACCACTCCATATAAGATGATGAATTCATTTATAGAGTTTGAACTATTCGTTTATATTTTTATCTAATAAGAAAAGGTTGACAAGAAGAAAAGATTAAGGAAACATCTTTTAAGATATTTTGCCTCTATATAAGACAAAAATGACTCTACTATGCCATAATTGATTCACCCAATAACAATTTTATTCTTCAGGAAGCTCGGTCAAAAATTACATCGAGAGCCTGGTGGGGTATAGAATGCCTGGAACGAAAATTAAGACAAGTTACTATTTCGATGCAACAGAATAACCTTCAGCTTGCCAGATTTACTTCAATTTTTCAACTTAAGACTTTTTCACGAAAAATTTTCTTCTTCTGTTATTTCATACACCTAATGTCTAATAGGTACTTATTCATTATCATTTAAGATAAACGCCCTAAACGATAAATTTTCTTTCCGGGCGTTCTAGACCCCACCAGGCTCTCGACGTATTTTTTTACCGAGCTTCCTGAAGGATGAAATTGTTATTGGGCAAATCGATTATGGTATGGTAGAGTCATATTTGTCTTAATTAGAGGAAAAATATCTTAAAAGATGTTTCACAAAAATTCTAGTGACATATGGACCCTTTCATATTAGATAACAATGTAAATGGTTTCAATTTTCATAAACGAATTCATCATCTTGTATGGAGTGATAGGACACCGTAAAACAGACTTAGCAATACCCATGTAACGTAATGAAATCGGTACAGATGTTTTATCTCACGAAAGCGGGTGAGCCATACTTGTGTGTGTGAGCCATACTTAAGTGTGTAAATGTACATGCACATTGTCTTTGCGTGTGTAAGCTCGGGAGCGCTCTTTTTTGGCCGAGTTACGCACACAAGAGCGCGTGTCTATACGCATTACAACTACAAGCATGGCTCATCCGCTTTCGTGAGTTAAAACAACTGTACATATTCGACTTTATATCTCATCATCATCATTTCAGCCGAAAGACATCCGCTGCTGGTCATAGGCCTCCACCAAAGCGGGGATATACCATAATCACCACGCTTGACAGGCGGGTTGGCGATCACAGTTGGTTGGTTATATACTCAGAGAATGCTGCTGTCCATCTTCTGGTGAATCCCTTAGTCGCCTTTTATGACATCCATGGGAAGAGATAAGGGTGGTGCTATTCTTCATGCCCAGCACCACACGGAACAAGTTAGAATTAATGATTATCAACTTAAGTCAGTGTACGTACTCTTGCTATCGCAGTAATTTATTTTTTATTAGTTTAGTAATATAAATGTCTCAATATTTAGAATTTATATCGCACGCCTAAGATATTTAAATCACTCTTGAAAATTTTAAATTAAATTTAAGTCGCAGGGAATAGTGATTAGTGATAGAGCAAATCATTGCTCCGTTACAACTGCCAACAGTTGTGTCCACGATTTGACACGACGAATTTTGGAGATTACCGAGGCTATATTCTACTCTCTCTGGCTATCACTTCAGCCTCACCCTCACCCGATGTCTACAACAAGAACAGAATTCTGAGCAACACTTTTCTACAATCGTGTAAGTTAGTTAAAACAATAATATATTCCAAATCTCTAAAAACAATACTCTAGTTCCACTCTATCGGATTTCACACGACGAATTTTGGAGATTACCTAGACTATATTCTACTCTCTCTGGCTATCACTTCAGCCTCACTCTCACCCGATGTCTATAACAAGAACATAATTCTGAGCAACACTTTTCTACAATCGTGTAAGTTAGTTAAAACAATAATATATTCCAAATCTCTAAAAACAATACTCTAGTTCCACTCTATCGGATTTCACACGACGAATTTTGGAGATTACCTAGACTATATTCTACTCTCTCTGGCTATCACTTCAGCCTCACCCTCACCCGATGTCTACAACAAGAACGGAATTCTGAGCAACACTTTTCTACAATCGTGTAAGTTAGTTAATACAATAATGTTAGTGAGTAAATATTCCAAATCTCTAAAAACAATTCTCTAGTTCCATTCTACCGTAACTTAAAAGGTTTTTTGTCCGTCACGCTATAGATATTGGTGAAATACAAACAAATAAAAACCAAACATCTGCAAGCTACTTGATTCACTCAAGAACTTGAGAGAAGTAACTAATCAGTTAGAAGGACTTGAAAAAAATTCTTTAAGTGTCCGGATACAGCGGAAACATCAACGCCACTTGTACCCTGTATCTGTTGTACACGTGTCAAATGTGTTTACAGGCGTTTTCGTAGGTTAATCGCCTGTTTTTTTAACTAACCCAACTGCGCAAGTGTGGGTGAGCACGCGAGGTTTTGGCGCTGTTTAAGTGCTAGTTAAAAGTAATTTGAGACTTATAAACAATGATAAAGTAAGGTGGTTACACCAGTAGTACACCATTTAAGAGAAATTTTGACATAAAATTTGACAACAAGCCTTATTATTGCGCCTTTTTCGGAAAAAGCTAAGATACTATTATCTTACCCATTAAGTGAAGAATCAACTATTTAAACTCTAAACGTAACTGTATACTTATGTGTATAAAATAAAAAATAACAGAAGCTCAATCACCATTGGTTGACTAAATGGTATACCATATCTACCGTTGGCAAACTATTTATTTAATTATTCAGTAGCTAGTTCATCAATAGAATAGAATAGAAAAACTTTAATTCGAGCAAAAGAACTCATATAGGGTTAGTAACAATTTTATTATCTTAAACCTAGGTGTTAGTATACAGTTATAAATTTTGACACATGTAACTGACAGCAGTGGATTATATATGGACAATCCACTCTGTCAGCTATCATGTTCAGAACCCTGTTGGAGCTGGCCAGGACTCGTGCCACCAGTGATGCTGCACGCTTGCGCATTATAGTATAGAAGCAGTCTACATGCGCCGCTACAAACATCCCTGACGCACTGCAACGCCAAGGCAGCCCCATCAGTTTTCTGAACGCGTTATTATATTGGACTCGAAGGGCCCCATACGATGCTTGCGAATACTTCTCCCACAAGCTGCACGTGTAGAACGATGCACAGAATGCTCTAATGAGCGTCACCTTTACGTCTGAAGTACAACGTGCAAACCTGCGGGCCACCATATTCGCCCGCACGGACAGAGCCCTCCGTTCCCTTTCGATGTCAGCATCGTCCTTTAAGTCAGTGGTGATCAAATGACCGAGGTATTTGAATTGTTCCACTCGCTCGAGTGGAACGCCGTTTAGTCGTATAGGTGGCACATCCTGATGATATTTGGTCCCTGCCTCAAATACAATGCACTGACTCTTCAATTCAAAAGTAGATAGTGGTTTGACTTAACACAAAAGTATCTCGTATCAATTGATAAAATCAAAGATTTAACTAATTAAAATGGCTGCCGAAAACGAAGTGAATGAGTGGTGGTTTTAAACAAATTATTTTTATAATGAAGATGGTGTCTTATTCTCTTTAAGTTGTGTGACATTCTTGTGTCTGATCGGTAACGCATTTCCAAATTTACAAGAATATTATTATTGACGACTGCGCGGATTGTACGATCTGCAAGGTTAAGCTGCACTTGCCGCGGTCAGTCTGTGGATGGGTGACCGTTTCGTTACACATCGAGACCCCTCCGTGCCTCGGAGAGCACGTTAAGCTGTCGGTCCCGGTTGTCATACGAATATCTATGGCAGTCGTTACAGGTAGTCAGAAGCCTGAAAGTCTGGCAACTGGTCTAACCTCCGAATGTCGGTATTACCCAGTAACTGGATTGCGGGGGTCTGATGGCAGTCGCTCCGTGTAAAATACTGATGTTCAGCCGCATCTGGCTAGACTGGAAGCCGACCCCAATATAATTGGGAAAAGGCTCGGAGGATGATGATTATTATTGAAAGTTGAAGATTGATTTTGTAGGTATACTACTGGTAACTGGTGCACGAATGGTGTACCTACTCACCCTAGTTGACTAACGCTCGAGCAGAAATATTTTTCTGAAAATAGTTTTAATGTAAAATTTACTTTCATTTTATTTATCTGTAAAGAGAAAGACGACTCGTCACTTCTATTATATATGTATGAACGTAATGTATATATTATTGGTGTAGTTTCAAGCGTAACCGATATTAAATTTACGATTTTTTATACGGTAGAGGAAATAGTTAGTATAAATTTTATAATAGCCTCCTTATCATTTGAAAGACAAATACATCTTTAAATGCAATTCCACGCAGTAAGAAATTCATCGTCAGCTTTAGCCCCTAAATGTCAGGCAGACGGTCTCTAAATACTCAGCTAATGGTTTATGGTTAAAAATTTATTGAAATTATCGAGTTTGAGAAACGACAGGTGACGCAACGTCGATGGAACTTGAAATAGGGGTGTAGACAGTTCAGTTTATGTTGTGATCAGATTAGCAACTTGCGAACCTAGAATGCTTGATATATCGATACCAACATCCTATATAGATACCGAGCTCAGTGTTACATATATGTAACTAATATAGTGTTGTATCTAATTCCTCTGTAACATGTCATCTTGTTTAGATATACAATATGTATGTCTCTTCATTTTTAGTAGAACCGACGTACATAATTATGTACGTTCAAAACAATAAAATGGTGATTTAAACATACTTTCGTTCCCTGCCTCCTTTGTCATCCCACGCAATTTGTCAATTAATTTATTAAGGTATCTTTAAGCATTACCTACCTATATCTATTTTCTTTTCCTAATTATGTTTTCTCTTATTTTGCACTTATATCTTGTTCTTTCTATAGTTACAACTGCTTGACGTACATTATTAAAATAGTATATAACTCGATGCGATACCTGTTTGCGTTAGTGAAGATGATTACAATAAGAATGTATATCTTAAACTAGCTTACAATACAGATATTACAAGTAAATCTTACGGTTATCAATCATTTGCAAAAATGATTCAGCCTAAACAAACAAAAATTGAGACTGTTTTCCTTAACAAAAAATATTACCATACGGGTCGAAATCGAACGGGTTCAAATGGAAATTTAAACTCAAATAGAATTCAGAATGCAAGTTTCACCATGCGAGTGTAGGTAGTTCCCATACAGATGTGTTAGGGAAACACTAAGAGCTTTCCAAGACGAACTCCCCAGAAATGCATTTACATGTCACGAGATCCTATGGGAAAATCTGCACGTGACGTTGATTGTCTGCTTGTACCTGCCCTGTATTCATGTAGATATCGCGTTATTAACTCATAGATACTTAGCATTATGTACAATTAGATACAGTCGTGTTGTATGGGTTTGTAAAGAGGGTGTGGTTAATGGAAATACTGCTTTTACCTATTTCTACAAATAGCAGACAACACATTGGGGCTGGCTTTAATTGCATCTAGGTATACAATTTTAAAGCTTTAATAAATAGGAACGTTGATTTTAGGGTTCGACGAACAATTATGGTGCCGTGCCATAATTAGGCGTGCTTTTTTGTTGAGGTTGGGCTTCCAGTTAAAATGTGACTAAACGTTAGTGTTGAACACATAGGGATTCAATAATATTACTGAAATATACCAAATACCGATAACGGATGTGAGACTGGATTTTTTAAGAGCACGTACCGACTATCAATTGTATTATCATCATCATCATTTCAGCCGATAGATGTCCACTGCTGGTTATAGGCCTCCCAAAGCATCGCCGCAAAGACCGGTCCTGCGCTTTCCGCATCCAGCGGATTCCCGCGAACTTCACCAGGTGTCAAGTGTATGCGTATCAGGACCAACGGCTTATTATGCTGTCCAAGGTGGTATAACGGGATTTCATATTACTTATATAAATGTAGTCATTGAAAATTGGACACGGTTTGTCAAATTTTAAGTGAGTATCTGAGTAATATTAAAGTTGTTAACAGGGAGTTAGAACTAAGTTCATAGAATGTAAGTACCAATTTTTTCCTCCATTAAGGCTGTGAAAACTATATTTTTGAAGTGATATAATAATGATATAGACATCTAGAGGTCTTGTTACAATTTATAAATACCAAAACGCCTTACAAACGTGATTTGCGATTCATTAGTAATCGACAAACCCGCTAAACAAAGGCCCTGTTTGATACGACATCCAATGAACTGAGGTTTATTAGCCTTGTATTTGTTTAATACGAAGGTACGCGTACTGCCGGGGTGTGCATAAGCAAACAGATTTTGGAAGTAACAGATTTCGGAAGCAATCTAGTTGGTGTTTACATAGGTTCTTCTCAGGTATGTTTAGTTACGTAACTATCAGGTGCTGGGTAAATTAATACCCTTACAGATATAAACTGCTAGATGGCATATAGGTATACCTTGGGTATAATGCGCACATAGACATACAAGTGGCACATATTATTATTAGCTACAATAGAATAGAATAACTTTATTTCGAGCATAGGTATAGGGTTGGTAAAAATTATTTTAACCTGAGTGTTAAAAATCAGTTATACATTTGGGTACATGCTTAGAGTAATAAGATAGAGTGATAAGTTGAAGCACAAAAACAATCGATGTGTGCAAGTCGCACGTAAAATTTTCGCTGACACACACATATGCGCGCTTAAGCTGTACTGAACGTAGCCTTTCAGGGCAAACTTGAATTTGCTTCACTCCTCGTGCAACTAATGGTGTTCTAAGCCTAATTATTCTAAGGATAACAGGAACTGAGTAGAGCAGTGGTGGTCTGGAGGTAGCTTTGCTTACGGTTAAATATGTTTAAGAATCTGTGTTCATTGTATCTTGTTGTATCACAGATTATACTTAGGGTGAATTGCATTATTTATTAAATAGATTAGATAAAGTTATTAGTTTTTAAATAAATTGTACATTGTTGTTACGGGGCGACATAATCAAGGCTGATAAAGTCCTCTTAAATAAAGATTAAAAAAAAAAAGTATGTTTAAGTAGATACTACGTTTAGGTTTAAACAGTCGGTGGTACAGATATGTTATCCAATACAAGTTTTCTCAAATATTGTACGGCGAGTTTTTTCATAAGGATGGCGAAATGAACTAAAGTCCCATCTGATGTTAAGCGGTTACTTTAGCCCATAACAACCCAAGCTGTTGCCTCAATGGCACTGCAAATCGGTTTGCCAAACTGAGAGATAAAGATGGAAAGTTTCATGTGATTGTAATTTCACCGGCACCCGTACCCTTCGCACCTGAACACAGCAATGCAAGTATCACTGTTTGGTGACAGAAGTATGTAGTACGTTGGTAGTACTTCCTCAGACGAGTTCATATTTATATTCATTTATTTCGTAAAGCCTATTTACATGTCATAAAATAAAAAAAAGACGTGTGGCACTCGGAGACTGCTGCGGTAAAGCTATTGCATAGCATTTTTTATGTAAATACAAAGAGGAGGTGCCCTAACGCCGAAACTCTAAACAGGCATGAGTCACCAGATTGCGGGGCGAAGAGGGGGATTACGGATGCGCAGTAACGCCGATACAACCAATGCCACCTAGAGGCGATTTGCAGAATTAAAGAGACAAGCGTGATATTTCAAAAAGTCATTAAAAGTTCTGCTATTCATTGATAGATGGCAAAACTAAAAAGTATCACCGCTGTGCCGGTCGGAGTGGGGGGTGTTAGGTTATTTTCGTTACGGAATTTCTGGATTCGGTCTCCACGCTCAAGGCCCGCGATAGAAGCTATGCAATAGCTTAAGCGCAGTAACGCCGATACAACCAATGCCACCTAGAGGCGATTTGCAGAACTAAAGAGACAAGCGTGATATTTCAAAAAGGTCATTAAAAGTTCTGCTATTCATCGATAGATGGCAAAACTAAAAAGTATCACCGCTGTGCCGGTCAGAGTGGGGGGGGGTGTTAGGTTATTTTCGGATTCGGTCTCCACGCTCAAGGCCCGCGATAGAAGCTATGCAATAGCTTAATAATCAATAAATAAATTCACATCCGATTAAATAATCATACAATATTAATAATTCAGTATTATTGTATTATTCTTCCTTGTGTAAACAAGGAAAGGAGCTCTACTACTATACTATTCTCTACTACTACTTATCTGTTTTAAAATATGTGATGTATTTTCATCAGCTTCCTGCCCTGGTCCCAAATTACTTGGGGTTGGCGCAATACGTTTTCTTCCTCCATTTTTGACGACGTCTGTGGTCTAGTGGTTCGAGTGTCGGACTGCTGATCACGAGGTCGTGGGATCGATTCCCACATGACACAAATATTTGTGTGATGAACATAAGTGTTTGTGTTGGTCTGGGTGTTTTTTATGTATTATAAGTATGTATTTACAAAAAAAAAAGTATATAAGTATCATATCCATTGTCTAGTACCCATAGTACAAGCTCTGCTTAGTTTGGGACTAGATGGTGCTGTATAAATTTTTTCCAAAAATATTTATTATTTATTTATTTATTTTTACTATCAGTCGTCATCTCATCATTTACTCCCTTTCATCCATATAATTCTAGACGCAATCCATCCATCTTTTCTTTAGGTTCCCTCTCCATCCATGATCATTCATATTCATCACTCTCTTAAGTAACATGCGATTCATCCCTCCTCATCACATGCCCATACCAACCCAAACGATTTATTTTCAACTTTTCTATTACTGGCGCTATCTTCAAACTCCCTCTGATAAATTTATTTCTTACTTTATCCATTCTTGCCACTCCACACATTCATCTGAACTTTCTCTGCCACATGCAATCTTCTTTCATCCGTCTTCTTCTTGGCGCAGCACTCCAATCCATACAGAACGACAGATCTTATAACAGATTTGTTAATTTTGCCCTTTAATTTGAAGGGCATCCGTGGGTCACAAATTTTTCCTGTAACCTGTTGCTGTTTCATCCATCTTGAGTTGAACCGGTGCATAATGTCTTCGTCCACTTCACCGTCTTCTTGGACGAGTGACCCAAAGTAACGAAAGTTTAAATCGGTAAGGATATTCCGGCGAGAGTTATAGGCACAGGACTGGAGGTACCGCCGAAATCGCAAAACATGTATTGTACACACGGCTACACATCAATCTGTACAAAACCAGTAAAGGCTGACCTCGGGTTTTAAGGAAAACCTATACAATGCGAGGTCAGCTTATACTGGAAATGTACAGCTTGATGTGTAGCCGTGTGTACTTTGTTTTGCTTTTACTAATTTTCAAGCCAACACTCTCCAGTCTTTGCCGCCATTCCTCTTGACTGCTCTGATGTATTGTATTAATAATAATTACACATCGACAGAATTTAATTTTTTTGCCATATATGTTGTGTGATGATGTGTACACTGGACTCGGTCCGTTCAGAAGTTTTTATTTAGTTCGTTTTCGGGTATTTTGAAGTATTTGATCACTTTAGTGTAATTTTGTAGTAAGTACTTAGGTAGTTGTATTAAAATAATAGTTAGTAGCTCCTACTAAACCTACCTACTTCTGTATACCTACTTTTATTTTAGTCAATCAATAAAATCTACCTTTGTCAATTCCCAGTCCACAAGTCCTCTTCCAAGTTGATCTAACACTCGTCCCGCCACCTTGTTCATCCAGATTTTTTTTAACTTAACCTTCATACGTTAAATAAAAAAATTAAAACTTCATAACTGAAACAGTATAGGTATAACTCCTAAAAGAAAAAACTCAATGAAAAGTAAATTAAAACAATCTGGATTACATTATGCGATTAGATCAAGAGACTCAACAAATAATTAACTATATAATGAAGTATGTAATAGTACGGATGGTTTGATTACATCCTGTGTTGAACTTTTTATCTGTTTGTAAGGGTCTGTAAATGTTTATAGCTGTTTTATTACCTACGTTATAGATTGAAGCCATACTGTATTCGATTCAGAATTTTATTGTTGCTGTCACCTTATCATAGACTTTATTTAGAAAAAAAAACACCTTTTATAAAGAATATTAATATCAGAGGGTCAATTATGTGGCGAACTACCGTGCACATAATTTGGTGTATTTAACCTGTACCTACGAGAAAAAAAACCCGTATTTTTTTCAGTATGAATTTTTAGGATGATAAAATCTGATCAATTACCTATATACCTAATACTATCCTACTTCCTACTAGCTCCTACTCATGTTCTCGGTATATGTGAAAGTTTGTGAAGATGTTTGGATGTTTGTTACTCAATCACGCTGAAACTGCTAAACGGATTTGGATGAAAAATTGCACACAGATAAACCATAATATGGATTGAAATTAGGCTACTTTTATCTCGGTAAAATAAACAGTTCCCGAGGGATGCGCGATTAGTCTTCCTGTGATAAGCCGAATATATCTACGCGGGCAAAGTTGCCGATGATGATGATGAGCGACAACTACATCATCATCTGGCAAAGTCTAGTTCTGAGTATCATTAGCAGGTGTAAGTTTTTAAAAGGAAACGAAGATCATAACATGAATGCCTTTTGAAAACTTTGTTGTAAAAATTATTGCGGGATTTAAAATTTAATTATACCAGGCCCCTCAGAAAGTATTGCGAAAAAAAGTTTTTATATATGGGAGACTGGCCAGTTATAATGTTTTTCGAAAATATGATTATTTATAAGTAAAAATAAGTAAGTTCCAATTTCAAAATTTCCCTCCACATTTTTTGCGAGTTAATTCAAAGTATTGTGTCTCACTGAAATATGGATCTGCGCCGGGAACATTTTAGAGCTATGATTTTATACGATTTCAAGTGTCGCCTGAAACCGGATGAATCGTACGATAGACTTCAAATGGCATTCATGGATGAAGGCCCTTCTAAGGCAACCGTGTATCGTTGGTATAACGAATTCAAGCGCGGTCGACCAACTTTGGGGGATGACGAAAGAAGCGGTCGCCCTTTGACGGCTGTTACCGAAGAAAACGTGCTAGCAGTGAAAAATTTAATCCAAGACAATAGGCGAATTACATATCAGGAGATTCAACACATATTGAAGATTGGATCGGGAAGCGTTCACGAGATTCTACACAGCCATCTTCGCGTGAGGAGGATAGTATCACGCTGGGTGCCGCACAACCTCACCGATGCTCAGAAGCAGGCCCGGGTGGAATGGTGCCGTGATATGCTTAACAAATTTGAAGCAGGCTCGTCTCGGCGTGTTTACGACATCGTTACAGGTGATGAGTCCTGGATTTATCAATACGACCCAGAAACCAAGCGCCAGTCGACTGTTTGGGTGTTTCAAAATGAGCCAACGCCTACCAAAGTGAAGCGATCTAGAAGCGGGGGTAAGATTTTGATCGCTATCTTTTTTAATTTGACTGGCCACTTGGTATCAATTCCCTTACGGGATCAAAGAAGCATTAATGCCGAATGGTATACTACCAAATGTTTGCCTGAAGTTTTCTCTGTTATAAGCAACAAGCGACCAAACACAGGGCTCCGCGGGCTACTGCTCCACCACGACAATGCACCTGCGCACACCGCACTCAAAACGAGGGACTTCCTGGACAGCACGCCAGTCAAACTCCTGGGTCACCCTCCTTACAGCCCTGATCTAGCACCGTGTGACTTCTTTTTATTCCCAAAAATAAAAAATCAGCTCAAAGGGATACAATTTTCGTCGCCGGAAGATGCGCTGGCTGCGTTCGAGCAGGCTGTAAACGAGGTGTCTGCGGCGGACTGGAAAAAGTGTTTTGAAAACTGGTTTAGGCGCATGAATCTTTGTATAGAGGCTGGTGGAAAGTACTTTGAAAAGATTTGATAAAAATATATGTACGTATAGAACAATTTTTTTTAGTTTCGCAAAACTTTCTGAGTGTCCCACGTATTATCGTAGGCCTACTCATTACTGAAACACAAATACCTAGTATTCATACAAATATTGTTAAGAAATCATTCACAGAGCGGAGTGAGGTCTCTTAGTTAACTTGGCCACTCAGCACTATGTTCATCTGTCCGCCTGTCAGAACTTTATAACATCTAAACCAAATAAGATACTTACCTTATTACTTGAAAATCTCACATAATACGTAAAACTTTAGCTTAGAGCTGCAAATTATATTTGAAATTACAAAAAAACAAAATTAAAAGGTCCACACATGCAAGGAGGGGACAATTTTTAGGGTTCCGTAGTCCTACAAGGAACCCTTATAGTTTCGTCATGTCCGTCCGTCTGTCCGTCTGTCCGTCTGTCCTAATCTTTTACAGCTTAATAACTTCTACAGTTATAAACATAAGTTAATGAAATTTTGTTAAAAAATGGTTTAGTTATAGATTTCTATTTTAAAAAGAATAAAAAAATCTTGATAACGTATTTTAGGGGTGGCGCTGATACATGTGAAATGGGGATGAAATTTTTTTTTCGCTGCTCTCCCTCGTGTGGGGTATCATTGAATAGGTCTACTAAAATGAAGGTAAAGTTTCATACATCACTTTTTTATCAGGTATACCATCTGCGAAATACAGTTCGCCAAAGTGGCTTGCAATGTGTCCCCCCCCTGCCATTTCTAAACTATGCAACGTAGAAACTTATAATCTTCCACATTGATAGACCTTTATAAAAAATATCTTCTCTCTCTCTTTATAAAAATTATTTCGAGTATAATGTGATTATAAATTTTTGAGTTATAGTGAGAAAACTGAAAAATACTTAAGACGTCCTAGTTCATAGGTCATTGACCTTAGAGAAAAATGATCTAAGCAAATAATGCTCCTTTAGTTACTTTCTATTTAAAAAAAACACAAAAAGAAACTTTGTGTTATATTGATATGACACACTTCTTAAATTTAGCGCTAGGTGGCGTTGTTTGCATAAACTAAAATAGCAATGATTAATATTCGATTTGATTCGTTTGTAATTAGACCTATTTAAGGAACCCTATAATACTGAGCATGGCCCAACATGCTCTTAGCCGGTTTTTAAAGTTCTGTAATACATGTGGATATCGTCAAAAATATTTTTTTCACAGAGTATAAAACTAATTTCGTAAATATTCTAGGACATAGGTTAACAATATGGTGGACGTGCAGTCGCTGTTTTTAGACGTATTTTGTTCCGGGGTCTATCTGCAAAACGATGGTGGACGTGCAGTCGCTGTTTTTAGACGTATTTTGTTCCGGGGTGTATCTGCAAAACGATGGTGGACGTGCAGTCGCTGTTTTTAGACGTATTTTGTTCCGGGGTCTATCTGCAAAACGATGGTGGACGTGCAGTCGCTGTTTTTAGACGTATTTTGTACCGGGGTCTATCTTCAAAACGATGGTGGACGTGCAGTCGCTGTTTTTAGACGTATTTTGTTCCGGGGTGTATATGCAAAACGATGGTGGACGTGCAGTCGCTGTTTTTAGACGTATTTTGTTCCGGGGTCTATCTGCAAAACGATGGTGGACGTGCAGTCGCTGTTTTTAGACGTATTTTGTTCCGGGGTCTATCTTCAAAACGTTGGTGGACGTGCAGTCGCTGTTTTTAGACATATTTTGTCCCGAGGTCTATCTGCAAAACGGCTCTATATCAAACGTTGTTACTTGTTCGCTGTTGTTGATTTCAGTAATATCCTGTACTAAAAAATAAATACTAGAAATCATCAGTTAGCAGTGAGAAAAAAGAAAAAAAGTTATAGGTACGCAACAACAACAAAATCACTTTCTCAACTAGACTTTTCTGGCCAGTCTTTGAATGAAAAAGGTATGTATTAAGAAGCAAAGGTAAGGTAAGGAAGGGGGATTTCCTTGTGAATTTGACGTCATTTGATACTTACAAAGTCCATCTAATTCAATTCCTGATAAACTTATTAGTCTTTCTATTGTCTAAATATTCATTACGAAAGTAACTCTATAGTAATTTCTCCTCTAGTAAGATCTTTAAGAATATCAGTAGTAGAATGAATTTGATTTTGTCTCGGAGCCTTTATTAGAGGTTAATCGAAAAAGGACAAAAGGGATAGGTATTTATATCTACCAGCCTGAGGACGCATGATAAAGAAAAAAAAAACATGCGGTTTATTTCCTTATAATATTTTTCGTTATACTAATAATTATTTTCCATTTGAATTCCACCTAATTGGTAGATATTCCACCCTTACGCACGAACCGGTTTGCTAATAGCTTTATCATGCGTACTGCCAAAGAGTGGAATTCCTTGCTTCAGTGTTTCCCGAGAAGTATAATCTGGTGGTCTTCAAGACTCGAGTGAATAGGTTTTTGCTGGGCAAGCGTGTACCATCGTCGACCGCACCATCGCTTAACATCAGGTGAGGTGGCGGACAAACGCAAGACCGGTAAGAATAAAAAAAATAAAAATAAAATCATTCTTATTGTAATCATCTTCACTAACGCAAATAGTTACATACCTACTATTTTAATAATGTACTTCAAGCAGTTCAACTGCCTCGTTGGTCTAGTGGTCGCAAGCGTGGGGTCCTGGGTTCGATTCCCGGGTCGGGCAAAGTGTTATTGGGTTTTTTCATTAGGAAATTCTCAGTAGCAGCCCGGAGTCTGGATTTGTGCCCGGTTAATGGCAATAGGCTCGCCCCCTATTACATGGGACTTATAACATAACTGGCGAAATGTGGGAGTACTATACACCTCTGCCTACCCCTTCGGGGAAATACAGGAGTGATGTTATGTTATGTTAATATTTCAACATTTTTTTATGTCAGACTTTAAAATTTTAGGCGTAATAGTTATATATTTATTATGGTAGACTCTGTAATACTCTCTCTGATACCCCTTTTTTAACCGACTTCGAAAAAATTAGGAGGTTCTCAATTCGATTGTTTTTTTAATGTTTTTTGACTAAGAACTCCGTCATTTATAAACCGATTTGGAAAATTATTATTTTTACTTGAAAGGATATATGTACTTCCAGATTGGTCCCATTTTTACCAAAATCCAGTTCCAAATGGGATCCATCTGGAATTGGTGGAACTCCTCTAATATTATAGGTATACGTGTAGCAACTTTGGTATTTTCACCAACAAGCCAAGCATTTGCATTCAGAAAGTATCATTTGGTAAAGATCTGATGAAGATCATGATAAAGAAGGGAACTCTTCAATTGATGACAGCAAATCATCCGATTTTGCAGCAATCGCTTGCTTGTCTTTCTATTGTTTATGCCACTCAAAATAAAAAAATAAAATGAACTTTAAAAAAGTAAAATCCTATTTCAAAAATAATAAAATAATTTGTTTAAAACTGTTTAGGAATTGGGTGCCAATTCAAATCAAAGGCACCTACTTCTTAAACTGTTCACACATATTATTTTATTCTTTTTGAAGTCGATTTTTACTTTTTTTAAAGGTTATTTTATTCGAGTTACGTTGTACACACGGCTACACATCAAGCATTACATTTCCAGTATAAGCTGACCTCGCATTGTATAGGTTTTCCTTACAACGCGCGGTCAGCCTTTACTGGTTTTGTACAGCTTGATGTGTAGCCGTGTGTACAAGCAGATTTCCTCATGATAAAAGAAAAGAAAAATGTACGCAGCTACGAATAACTAAAAAGTTTTACATGACGCACGTACACAAGTAATTTATGTATGCTCCAAAAAATCAAACATTGTGACATCGAGCTCTATCTTCAATATAAAAATGTAACAAAATATATTTCATCCCAAGTTGGTCTAAGTAACAACTTGGGCTGACTCCTTCTTAATGTATTCTGTGTTTAGAATAAGATTATAATATTAAGGAGGGCAGACAGCGTCGTTTCACAGTTTTGGACCGGGGAATTTGTGGAAATGTCCTGGTAACTGTACACTGACGAATTATAATTGGAGATTAGTAGATATAGGTAGGTAGATCATGTACAGACGTAGCTTAGTTGAACACGAACAGGTCGACAATGCGACGACAAGTTCGTACCTACAGTTTAACTAATTGAACAGTGAAATCCGTTTTCAAATAGTATTATTGTTCAACGTTAAATTGATACCTAAAGAGTTTATTTTGCGAGGCAGAAACTGCACCAAGAATGTCAACATGATTGCTTTCTTGTGCAAAAAAAAGTAATATAAATAAATCAGTTGTAGCGCCAAACACATCGCGACCTTACCTTTGTTCTTAAAAGAGAACTGATTTTAAAGATAACATTTTTAAGCATCTCGTTTTGGAGACATAAAGTTAACCTTCCCATATTCTTAAAAACAAAAAGTTCATGGGCCTATAGATAAACACTTTTGGATTTTAGTGACTTCACCAAGTTAGCTATGGTATCGAAATATAACTAATGTTCTTTTAACACAAAATACCATATGTGTTATAAAAATACTCGAACTTGAAATATGAAAAATACCTACTATCCTACTAATAAAATTGTTGAATTGTTTGTGTTGGTTTGGGTGTTTCTTATGTATTGTAAGTATGTATTTACGACAGCAAAAAAAGTATATAAGTATTATATCCATTGTCTAGTACCCAAATCACAAGCTCTGCTTAGTTTGGGACTAGATGGTGCTGTGTAAAAATGTCCCGAAGATATTGATTTATTTAAAATATTATATGAGAAAGTGTGTTTGTTGGTTTGTCGTTCTTTCACGCAGCAACGGAGCAACGGATCGATGTTATTTTTGTATAGAGATAGTTCATGGGCTGGAGCGTGACAACTATTATGCTACTTTTTATTATCCTGGAAAAATGCACGGTCCTTGTGGGATAAAGAACCACTTGAGCGAAGTCGCGGATAAAAGCTACTAATCTATACTATATTTTCTTACTCATAATATTATAAATGCGAAAATGTGTTTGTTGGTTTGTCCTTCTTTCACACAGCAATAGAGCAACTGATCGCCGTGATTTTGCATAGTGATAGTTTATGAGACGGAGTGATATAGGCTACTTTTATCCCGGAAAAATAGATAGATAGATAGAAGATAGAATATTCTTTATTGTACACCAATAACATTATTTAAATAATAATAATAATAATGGAAGTTGACTCAGCAGCCTCGTGCCGATTGTCGTTACGGCCAATGGCATAATGGCAAAGAGCCTCGACCAACACCTACAGAGGCTCTCATTAGGCAGCTGGGTCAAGGGCTTGATTCAGAAAGCGGTTCTTCTGGACACGGCACGTATCGTTAGGAAGTTCCTCTCTCTGAGGCCCTGACCGCCGGTGGCTTGGACTCTGATCCTGATGCCGGTGGGCTACTGTTTTTATATATTTTTAAATGTTTTTATTTCTTGTTTTTGTAAAAATGTTAAAAATGTAAAAAAAATATGTGATATAATGAATAAATGGAATAATAATTTACACAGCACCGTCTAGTCCCAAACTAAGCAGAGCTTGTAATATGGGTACTAGACAATGGATATAATATTTATATACTTTTCTTTTGTAAATACATACTTATAATATATAAGAAATAAATAAAGATAGTAGGGATTTTTCATATTTCAAGTTCGAGTATTTTTATAACACCTATGGTAGGGATGACTGTACTTATCATTACGAACAACCAACCCTGAAATCGCGAGAAAAAAATCAGCTGATCCCTTCACTTTGTCGATTTATTTGAACACAAATGTAGGGATCAGGTGTTTTTTATCGTGTGTTCAGGGTTGGTCCCATGATAAAAGTTGATCAAAATTATGAGTACAGTCATACCTTAAAGAATAGCTTCAAAATAACCCTGTATAGAGATTTTCTAGGTCCTAAAATTACATACTTACCTGGGACGTTCTTCTTTTTTATCGACAATGACTTGCCTTCTCCGCAATAAAATATGTTATTGCTCCAAAATACATTTGTTTTTCTTTCTTTTAACAAAAATACACTTGATAATGCAACAATTATAATATCCTCAAAATTAGATTTTGATTATTAATATTTTTTACAAAATTATTGTGACATAGTATACGAAAAACGTAACGGAGGTGTTTTACATACAAATAAAGTGTGTCCCTCTGTGACCACTAATGTAAACAAACTGCTCTCGTAAAAAAAATCACATTGAAAGTTTCTATCCAAAAACATTTACTGAACTACATAACCTTTGTTTTTAAATTAATAATAAGATATTTTTTTATATTTCTATTATTGAATAAAATATATTTTATTAGCTGTCTCCCGACGTATATGATTTTTGTTGCTACCTTCTGTCACTCATTTTATGGTACTAAATAATGTGCGTTAGCAATTTTGACCTTGGTCACTAGACAAGAGCATAGTCCTCCTCCACTCCGGACCCACGCTATGCGTCCCTACACCCCGGCAATACCAGTTGACCGCTCGCAAACAGTAAAAGGAGGTGCATTTAGCGACCGCTCTGTCACGTAAGTTACTACTTCCAAATATTATTGTAATTTCTGGGTTTTTATATAATTTTATTGATTCCTAATAAATATTTCACATATGCCCAGTTTTATGCATAAATTATAATTAGGCGAATGCTGAGAATCTCGAACACTACTATTTTACACCTCTGTAACGAGGCCCCTCGGTCACAAAAATGTGACGGAGTGTTCGTTTTTGTATGGAACTTGAGCTTTAGTTCATTTTCGTAATAGATGATTGTTAGTTTTCTTATTTTGGTTATTATATCGTCGATTATTTTGTTAATTTATGGTGTTACCATCAGGTAAATGGAAAAATTGTATTATCTGCGGCTGAAAGACAACGACGTTGTCGTGAAAAAAGGAAACAACCCTGAAATTATTGCATCGTACCAATAAATAAAACATACCTATAGTAGAATTTTAAGGAAATATTATAATTTGTTATTGTTTTCTAAACTTTAAAGCTGTTATAAGGTTAACTTTGCTCGGCGGGTAATGATTATTTATCACTCTATCTTTTCGTTAACCACTCTTTGACAATTTTGTCCCCCTTGTAATTTAAGTTCAAAGTAGTGTATGATCCAGTTTATTGGTAATATTTACAAAAATAACGTTTTCTAGTATTACGTACTAAACAATAAAGGTGTTCACCAGATTTTCAAGTTACTTTATTGGAAGACTTTTATAATATTAAAAATCTTTTTGTCTTAAGAAGCAAAAATGTGACAGAGTGGTATTGGATAACATTTTTTATATGTTTATATTAAGAATTCCGTCCCATAGAGCTAGCTAAAAATAAATGTTTGTATTCTTGATAAGAAAGTAATAAGAAACTAAAGATCTGATTTTGCATGAAAAATTAAAAAACAAAATATTTTCGTGACCAAGATGTTGATTTTTTGAAGTAAAACGAAAATTACAAGTAATACTTCGATGCATTATATATTTTTAAAATCTACAATAACGAGGCAATAATTTAAAATACATTTTACTAAAGAAATCACATGTTTACTTTTTTAACAAATACAAAAATTTGCCGGTCAGATTGCCGATAAAAAAGAAGAACGTCCCACCTACTAATATTATAAAAAAGATTAAAATAATAAAAAACCACGGAAGTGAAGCCACAGGTTAAAGCTAGTCTATGTAATTTCCTAATATAGTTCCACACCTAACTCCTAAAAATGTTTGTTTACAAACACTATCGGTCATATATTAAAAACGGATTGCGTTTTATTGACAAAACGATAAGCAAATGGAGCATGCCAAAAATATAGGCATATGAGAATATAGCAAAAAAATTAGCCAAACATGCATTAAGTAGAAAATCCTTAACAAAGAACAGTTTTCTATATACTTAAACTTTAAATTTGAAGACAGCTTAAAATAAGCAGCCTCATTAGACTTACGCTCTTCCACGCTTACTAAGATATCTTTGCCAATGTAACGAGCATTAACTTTTAATCATAGCTAATAAGTATTAATTTCAAAACGAGGTGATGATAGACCACTTAAATTGCAGTTAAAATTACAAGAAGCCAATTATTATCGCCAGCAATAGAAGGGATATTACGTATCGCTTAACAATGTAGCAAAAGTCCACTAATTAGCGCCGTACGAAGTTTTATGTATAATTTGAGGCTTATACAATACAACTTGTTTAATGACTCGTTGCATACAATTTCATGCAATTTAACTAAGTACAGCTCATTACGAAAGTGATAAATATGTAGTGTGTATTTTCCACTGTTTTGTTTTCATATTTGATTGTTGTTAATTTTACAAGCACTCAGAGCTTTTTTTCACCTTGTATAAACAGGATGTCCCTTTGCCTGTTATCCAAGGGAAAACTCTTGTTAGAGAACAGGTCTAGCTATCAGTCTACAGCATTAGTGTGGGGAATTTCTATAGCGTTTAGAAATTATATTTGTTCTTTTGTTTTTTAATAATTTTGCGACATTTTAGCGCATTTCTAGTCGCCATGGCCAAGCTGCTTCACGAATCGAGCTCATATTATGCTTAAACGTACTTACATAGTGTGGCTACATAATGCAATTACAACTTAAAAATAAATAAATTTTGTCCAACTTTCTGAGACACGCAGTGAATAAAAAATGTATTAGAGCACTCGTGCACATCATTTAAAAAATAATCATGTAGCCATACCAACTATGTGAATACGTTTAAGGAAATTTTGAGCTTGATCCATGAAGCAGTTTGGCCATGGTAACTAAAAATGTGATAAAAAGATGTGATCGCGATAAGGCCGCCATTTGTACCTATATTAGTTTAAATGTATATTCAATGTTATGTATTTTATGGTGTACAATAAAGCATATATAAATAAATAAATAATAAATAAAAAGTCGCAAAATTATTGAAAAACAAAAGAACAAATATAATTTCTAAACGGTATAGAAATTCCCCACATTAATGCTGCAGACTGATAGCTATACATGTCCTCTAACAAGGGTTTTCCCTTGGACCACAGACAGAGGGACACCCTGTATATTAATCTAGAAAACTGGCTATGTTAGCAATTAGGGTTATTAAATATAGCATGGTTAGGCAGTAACAAAATACGAAAGTCGAAGGACGTGTATAATGTATAAGTACAAAAAACCACACGACTAATTTAAAGGACGTTTTCAAATTTAAACATCGTTGTGAGCCCTTTAAAAGGCTTTTTTCAAAGTGGCGAGGCACAAAAAATGTTAAACCTATTGTACACAACGACCTTTGTCACACACGCCTGACTACACGCAAAACAAGTACTTACCTCTCACTCACACACGCAAGCGTCGGGATATCGAAAATGTTCATTCACAAAGGGCCAACGTGTCCCCTGTCCTCTGAACCCATCCTCTTCATCTTGCCTTATCTGTGTTCATTCATTACCATCTAGTTTTATAAGAGTCGACGGCCCGAAAACATATCACGCCTCCATTTTTTGTCACACCACTTAATTATCTAGATTTATATCATGATAAAATCGATGCATCGACGTTAAAGATAAAATAAATATATTTGTAATAATATAAATGGAAATTTCATTTCTCAGAAGTTTTGCAGTGTTTGTTTTATAGGTAAACAGCACAACCTTACTTTTTCAAGTATCATTGAATTGCTCCAAAGCCAATGTTTAATTTGCAGCACTAGTATTATGAATATTATTATTATTATTGAATGTATTATTAAGATAAATACAATCTGATAGGAATGAGAATTGAACTGGCATTCAAAAAATCGTACTCCATCAATAAAGTACAAAAAATGAATTGAAATGAGTAGATAAATATCAGCGTCGAAAACACTTAGTAGGCATACTACCCAGCTAATCTGGTTATGTGGGTTGCGCAAAATGAGAAATTCTAATATATCTTATAAATTTTTGGTGACATTACACTAGGCAAAGACAATAGATATAATAGGAATAGGATTCTAGGTCATTTTACATGTGCAAAAGCAGTTACTTGATAAATTGCTATTGACTTCATTATTCCGAATATAATATTGATATCGTTGTCGAGCAAACTGACAAGACAATGAGCGCCTTGATACATCATACATGAGCCTCAGCGACCACGTGTTGTTTCATGTAATAGATATTATTTAAAAACACCGTAGCTACAGAACAAAAGAATGAATAAATGTTCTACGATGTACCGAATACTTAATGTACCTAAGTATCTAATCCATTAACAGAACTTTCCTTATAATTATTGAACACGGTTTGTAGTAAATAAAAGTTATGATTTGAAAATATTATATTATTTTCCGATAAAGTTATGATTTGAAAATATTATATTCTTTTTCATAACGCGCACAGCCAAGTTGTGGAATTCACTCATTACTGCATCTGTATTTTCGGGCACTTACAACTTACAACTCCAAGCCTAACGCCTTTAAAGCTGGAGTGAATCGGCACCTAATAGGTTTGCTCGCTCCATCGTCGACCACATCTTGACAAAGCTGACTATAGATTGCGGTCAAGGGCAGATCAATATCTCATAAAAATATGAAAAAAAATCACTTATCTTTAATACATTGATTAATTATGTGTGGGTAGGTTTACCTTCCTAATTCAATGAAAAAAAAATGAACTACGGACTTTCAATTTAGTAAACCTAAATTAGCATTAAAATATTGTTGCACAGGTGAATTGCTTAACAGCTTTGTACGTTGCAACCGTACAGTTTATCATTTACCTAAGACTCAGCATTTTAGTACCGCGTGCATTCCTAATTCAATTGAGTTCGCGTTGGGTCTTCGCCGCGTGTGCTCGCTATCATATAAAAACTATCAAACATAATTATCATTCAAAGGTTGTCCCGTACAAGCTTCACAGTTTCAGCTTAAGCTTTTTAAATCATACACTGCGCTATTCGGCGAAACATTTCATTCTTCGAGTAACAGGTTACTCCGCAGCTTTGAATATTGGCTGAATTATTTTAGTAAAACTTGTACCTTCCTCAAAGTAGATAAGTAGGAGGTACCTAAAAATTTTGTATCTGATTCTACCGGAAATGGAATGCTGTCATCCTGCCAATTCTTAACCAACTGGCAGAATGAGCTCATAGGAATAGGCATAGGCTCATAGGCCGGGTATTGAGCTGGCTGATTAGGCAATGAAATCGTCACTTTTCAATGTATCAATATATTTTTTGATGTAGGATTACTAAACGAGTTAAACGCTCACCTGATGTTAAGCGGTTAGCTTTGCCCATAACAATGCAATGGCACCTTAGACGGTTGCCTAAAATTAAATAGTATTACAATTCACGTCCGCCAATCTGAGACTTGATGATAAAAAGTCTCATGTGATTGTAGTTATAATAATGTTATCATCATTAATTTTGTTCTAATCAAATGAAATTTTGTAATAGGTATCTAAGCTTCCTCTTGCGTCTTAGTTTCATGTGCATAAAGCATGATTAGTATTACGTAGGTAGGTACTTATCTAGTTCCAAACAGGACTTTAGTAGAAGAACACGATTAAGTTATGATTACGAGTATTATTTAAACTATGTATCTATAAGTCAAATCAGTTAAATGTCCCAGAAAGGGTGGCATAAGATTAGTGGTTACAAGATTCTTTAGTAATTTTATTTTATTTTATTATAACAGAAATAGTAGGCTAAAATTGGCTGAAAAAATAAAAAATAGGGATAACAGTAGGTACGTAACAGAAGCCAAAGTCGGCCACAATTTATGCGTGGACGTGCATTTTTCGAGAGTTGTGCATCCTTTGTTGTGCGTCGGATACATTGGCGGGCTCGATTCGCTCGGTTTTAGTTAATTACAGAGTGCGACTAAGCGCCGGGCGCTCCTCCGCGGCCGCGCTGGTGGCCGCTACACAAAAGCGGGTCGATGCCTTCGATAACGAAGCCAGTTTTTATCTTCTTATTTTAACGCTTTTAATTAGTTAGGAAAATATTCTCAAATAAAAACTGCCAGCGGCGACCGCCAGCTCTCGAGTTAAGGATTGTCTTTGACCGTTCGGAGCCTCGGGCGCGCTATAATGGAACGGAATACCTCCGCTATTTCGATTGGCTTCTGTATTGCCGATAACTTTAATAACAGTAATTGAATGCATCGTTTTAATGATTTTCTTTATGCTCGTTACGTAGCGAACGATCATAAAGCGAAATGACATCAAAGATGTTAGATGTTAGTTATGCCGCTCATGTTTTACGATTAATATAACAAAAGTTGTTATTGACCTTCAATAAAACCGTACACAAATATGAATTATGATTAGGTCTTGTATTTAACGTTCAGCTATCCTATCTAGTGCACGAACACTTTAATTAATGCTTTTTCTTGATAACGGAAATGTACATCGTAATCGTAGAAATCTAAATAATAAGGTATAGAAGTGGTAAAGGCGCGTGAACTTGTCGCCTCGTACAAGTGTATTTTGCTTGATCATCAGTGCTGTTTGGAACACAGTCACTAAAATTGTATTTTGCAGCATATCAGTGAAATATTTTTAGTAGTGGTGGGCGATTATGATCGATTAGTATAATCGAATTACTTTGTTTTACTCATGTTGATAATCGATTATGAAATTAGTAACTAATTTATTTTCATAATCAAATTACGTTACTAATTTGTACTACTAATCCTGTTCTAAAAAGTAGAAGGACTCGAAATTTTTATACTACTAATTTGAACTACTTATTCTGTTGTTAAAAGTAGAGAGACTTGGCTTTTTTGGTGGAGTCAAACTGAGTAAACTGTAAGTTTATTTATTTTATTTATAGATTTCTATTAACTCTTAGATCACTATTAACTCAACCAAACGAGTCAATGGCAATTAACCTCAACTAAATTTTCATTTAGTGTACGCGACCGACGATCGTGTTTCGCTCGTTCTGCTATGCATTGACTCGTGTTCACGATTACTAACTAGATTAATAACTACTAACTGAATTAGTAACTACTAACTAAATTAGTAACTACTAACTTGTTATAATCAAGATATCTCGAGACATCTTTATAATCGAATGATTTCATTAGTATATCTCATAATAGCCTACCGCAAATTTTTAGGCTTAATTTATTTTGCATTGTATGCTAGAAACATGGTTGGCGTAATTGCGTATTTATTTGTTGGTAGCAGCGAACCGGCGACACGCGTTCCAGTATTAAAAGAGAGTAGGTAACATTTCTATTACCTTATTATTTAGATTTCTATAATCGTAATGTTATATGTATAAATAAACTTACTTTTGTCACTACGTTTTACCGCCACATGGAACATCTTAGGCTATAAATAAAATTAATTAACAAGAATACAAGAATACGATCAATAAACTTAACGATATCATACCACATCTGAATAACAATGAAACGTGTTTTTTTCAATGTATAGTTAATAATAGGTAAGTTAATTATGATTATGGCGTCGTCAGTTGGATACTCGTAATTAGAATACATGAATAATGAATACGGTATTCTCAGTTGAACAATCAAACCAAAATGAAAACTTAAATATCAGTTTGTGTCCAAACTTTCGAAACGGCACGAAATGATACACCAGTTAAATTATATCATTTCACTACGTATTCAAGTTGTTTTAACAGTTTACCAGTGTCTTACTCGTTTTATAAGGGAACACTGGCATACACTAGGTAATAACATTGTATTAAATAATAACATATAATTAGTATCTACCTGCTACAAAGATAAAGGAGGGACAGCGAAGTTTTTTAAAAGCTGTTTACAATCAACCGTAAGTGGAGGTACAGACGTCGACACGAGTTGTTTGTTAAATTGTAGACGCTATCTAATTAATTAATTAATAATTTTCTTTATACTTAATTTTCTTTAAAAATATTGACCTTTTAAATTATTAGAATGACATTTAAAGGTATACATTGCACTTATTATCTGATTAGAAAGAAATCCAAGAAGAACAAACGGCTTTATTTTTAAGTTAGGCTGATACTTATTATTGGTTTCAATTAGTATATTAATTAAACAAACTTTCAAAACCAATCAGGTTTTCTAGACTTTAGTTTAAACAACACTTATCGAACTTTAATCACAAGAATAAACCCAGCCTTGAGTCAGATAAGAGCTTGAAATTTATTAAATAGCTTTACGACAAAAGTTTTATGTTATAATTAATATTAATTAATATATTGTAATTAAAATTAATTAATTTGATGAAATGATAAATGAATTTTTTATGAATTTAATTTTGTAAAAGCACTGAATCGGAAATAGTTCTTAAAAAAAACTAAAAAAAACACCAACACATGCCTCAAATCACTTTTAACTCAGATGGGTTTTGTTGGGCAAGCGTGTACCGTTGTCGACCGCATCATTGCTTAATATCAGATGAGGTGGCGGTCAAACACAAGCCCATTACGAATAAAAAAAGTTAAACAAGACTAAAACTGAAAAATAAAAGCAATGCAATTTGTGTCTATCTGGGACTTATAAATAAAAAATAGGTACAGTCGACTGCATGACAGTGGTAACACTTGAATTAGAAAACCGCCCTTACTGCTTACGAAATAAAGACGCTGTCAATGTCAAACTGTTACCACTGATGTGTGGCCGACCGTACATGTTTAGAATATCCGTGTCGCTCGTAAAAATATATTTTCTAACAATAAAAGTTGAAGATGTTTGTGCGCGATGCTACTACGGACGTTAGGCTCGTTACCACGTTATCGGGGACCGAGCCGCGATGTTTATCTTGACAGCCACGTCGCCGGCCTCTCGGGGCCTTCAGCATCGACACCTCGCAACAATAAATTGACCTTGTTAACCCTTTATGCAACACTACCTAAGTTTTTGTGCACTTTGTTGTTTTAAATTCTCATGACGTAATTGACTCACCCGTTAATTAATATGCAAAGAAAGAGCATAGAGCAGATTAACAACAAACGTCAGAGTAGCCAACCAGTCGTTCTTTCGAATCATATGTAGAGAGAGTATTATTAATCATGAAGTTAATGTATATCTTTCCTTTATAAATAAAATAATTAAGAAGATCTACATGGGTCGGGTCGATGTTGTCAGGGAAAAATCTAAAAGTTGAGGAAACTGTATTTTCCATGAAATTTGTACTCCCAAATATCAGGTGGTATAGGTGCGTTGAATGCAGTCATTTGTCAATAATATTTAATGTAATAGATAAAAATTAAAATAAAATATCATTTAGGAGAACCAAATACGTGCGTAATAATTAGGAAAATATTAAAACCTCGTGAAGTTATAGCAAACCAAACACGAAACGTCACGGTTAACATGGGCATCGGATGGACCTTATAGCTAAGGCATAGCCCAGATATAAAGGTAAAAAACCTTGCTACCGAAATAAGGAGATATACTTGACTGAGTATAAGTGATACTAGCCTTTCAAAGTTTTCTTGCATGGTAGTAAATCATGCCAAACGTGATAGGTGGTTCTCCCTACTTCCAATTCCTCTGCATCACCTACGTTGAATAAGTTTTATTACAAACGAGTAAGTTTTCTCTAATTATCTGACACCAATTGAACTAGTAATCAATTTTATTGTTAACATATGGGTGAATTTCCCAAATGACTTATTTTTTTGTCTTCGGTGAAATTAGTATTTGAAAAAAGGAATATTGTTCTGAATTGTTTTTTTTAGTATTCAATAGGTAGTTATTGGGTTGTGGCAAAAATATAATTTACCTAGGACTATTACAATGGTAGAAATAAATACATAAACCTCTATTTTATTCAAATCGGTGCTGTCCCTCTACTTTTTTTCCAAACAAAAAAGCTTATACACTAATACAAATAAGTAAGTTAAGTATATAACTTATTCTATTTCATAGAATATTAGTTTTGTTATTAATATATAGCATATTTTATTACATAATTAACGTTTATTATTACTGAGAGGCACAAACGTACTTGTCCTGCAAAATGTTCTCATATCGCTGGACAAAAGTAATTTAAACCTAACTTTACATCGACGAGTCCGACAGCGTCCCCACCCCAATTTTATTTTCCTCATTGGTGTGTGCTAATGCGCTGTGTGTCAAATCGCTGCATATTCCCGAAAATAACGTAAGTACGCCATTTCAATTGCTCCCGGACAATTATTTTATATTATCGGTGGTTGCATTTTTCTAGTGTAATGAGTAGTTTTATTATTGTTTTTTGGTTCTAACAGAGGTACTAAGTGAATTAGCTTCATTAACTGTTATTGAATTTATCCTAGATATTATGCATTTTTTAGAATTTTCGAAAAAGTGTGTTTTTTCTCACGTCGCTGTTCTCATATCGCTGTAATCGGTGGTCTTTATTACCACCGATGTGATAATTTACACCGAAGTTATAAGAAAAAATCAATCGGTGTCTTATATCTAATATCGGTGTTTTGATTCATGATCAACGCACAGTTTTGTCACATCGGTGGATTGCTTTATCATATCGGTAGATCATTTTATCATCTCGGTGAGTCGTTTTTATCATATCGGTAGATCCCGTGTCATTTTGTTAAGTATACAAAGAAACAATGGAACATACAAACATACAAACAAACACATACATTATATGCATACATATATACCTACATACAAACATTAATACATACATACATACATACTTACCTACATAGACTGCCAAAATCATTACCACGATACCACTGGGTAGTAGAAGATGTATAAATGTATTATTAGGGGAGGTGGGTCAAAGGTCTGTATTCGGTAATGTACGTCTATAGGCTGAGGTGATGATGGTGAGGTGGAGCAATTGAACGCATTAAAGGTTTCTCTATGAAATATTTTCTAGTTAAAAAAATAGTAAGTACATAATAATGAATAACAAAATAATAAATACTTACATAAAAAGAAAACATCATAATAGCTTAATTTTGTTTAAGAATGCCGAGGCCAAAACTAAAAGAGGAGGAGAAAAAAGAGAGAAAGAGGTTTCTGGAAAGAATAAGAAAAGCTAAACTCAAAAGCGATCCTGTGTTAAGAGAGGAGCATTTAAGAAAAGATAGAGAACGTTTAGCTAGACGAAAGGCAGCCGGACTTATCCCAAACTGAAGCCAAATGACTGCACATGCACGTCGCATTGCACAAAAAAAAAACCAAATCAGTGCCCGTGCATATTATCAGAGGAAAAAAGCTAAGGCAAATGTTGCCCGAAACAACCAAACAAGTGTTTCAGTGACCAATGATGTAACAGAATCACTACCGAAAAATCGAGATAATAAGCCTGGTATTTCTCCTACCTACCTACCTAGGTACCTACTATTTCCTTTTTGGTGTTCAAAGGTGGATAGATTATCATATCGCTGGATATGTACATCATTTTGGTGGATAAACTTAACATATCGGTGTACAGAAAAAATAATCGGTGCCGGTTTGTCATTTCGGTGGAAACCAGAATTCAAACTGAATTTTCTCCTTAGTCTTAAATGATACGTTGATGATATTAAATTTGGGGATATTTGATATCCTAAAGATTACATAAAACCTAAAAAATATACAAAAAAAATATAAATGAAAAAGTTCACCGATATGATAAAAAAAATGGCATTTGTTGAAATTCACCCATATGTATTGAAAACCAATGGAATAGGTCTATGCTGCACACCGGTCATTGAATTCGTGACTCCACGATATAAAGTTGCTGTCCGATATATTTAACTGCGGTATTAATATAGTTTCGTAGAATCTAATATCGAAAAGAGATTTTACGTTTAGTATCTACAGATTCTGTAAATGTCCCAATTAATTAGAAAGTGTTATTGGGTTTTTCATTAGGAAATTCTCAGTAGCAGCCCGGAGTCTGGATTAGTGCCCAGTTTATGGCAATAGGCTCGCCCCCTATTGCATGGGACTGATAACATAACTGGTGAAATGTGGGTGTACAGGCGTGATGTTATGGTATGTTGTTGTGTTAATTGTTGTGTTAATTAGAATAACATTAAAGCAGACATATTGGCTTTAAATGTGCCTTTCCTTCCGTCGTTATTTGCATCGTTATATCGTACGCTTTAGTGTCTGTATTTGTAATAAATTATACAATTATATAGGATAGCGAAACGAGCTAAAGGCCCACCTGATGTTAAGTGGTTACCTTTGCCCATAACAACTGCAATACCAAATAGGCTGTTGCCTAAATGGTACCGCAAGTTGGTCGGCCAAACTGAGACATGAAGATGGAAAGTCTCATGTGATTGTAAGAGTTTTCTAAAAAACTACACTGAAAAGAACTTTTTTTACGAGTAGCACAAATTTTAGCTGCTAGTAACATAAAAAAGGCGACTAATAAACAACTGACGCTACTAGTAGCTAACTAGTTTGAAATGTTTAGGGAAACTAGCGAAATTTGGTTTCTACTAATTAAAATTTGTGCTACTCGACACAAAACTTTTTTTTTCTGTGTATACAAGATGTTGATCTGTAATCGTGCCATATTTCTAGGGAAATTGATAAATAATGTGCTTAGTCATCTAAGCAAGAACCAATACATACATACCCAAATTTTCACATATAAACATAACAAGGGTTCGAGAATAAATCCCGAACGACTATGAAAATAAGTCATCGGCGGCATTGTCAAAGGGTTGAAAAACCTGCTAATTGTTTTGTTGGTGTCGCACGCATCGTTTTTTTGTCACACGCGACACATGGAGGCAATTTATTTGTTTACAAATAGGAACATAACAAAAAAAAAATGGTATTGTTTATTTATTGATTCGTGTTTAGTATCAGTGGTATAGTCACCACCTTAAATATGGCACGAATACAGATCAACATGTTGTATAGTTCTATTTAACATGTTTTATTGCCAACAATAGTCTGTAATCGGATTACTGGCTAAACACAGAATATTTAACTAATAATTTTTCATCACCTTTATAACCTATGTTATGCAAATAAGTGGATTTAATTTGTTTGTCTTTTTTAAAAACTTGACTTTTTTCATTCGGTTTATGACAAATTTAAAACAAATAACTATTTTATTTAATGAATTACTATTTTTATATATTTATTTTTATATTTATTAGGCAAGCGTAGGGTCCTGGGTTCGATTGCCAGGTTGGGAAAAGTGTTATTGGGTGCTTTCATTCGGAAACTCTCAGTAGTAATCCGGGGATCGGGGATTATAGGCATGATGTTATGTTATGTTATCTAGGCTTGCGGTACGGTGGAAAAACACATAGTAAAGCTCGATTAAATTGCACTACCATAATAGGAATAGGAGAGAAATGTTAGCACTCCGTCACTTCAGTCACATATTAACATACTATTTAAAATTCAATTTAAGCATTTGGCAAACGCTGAAGAGACCAGAATAGAATATAGAACAGTGTGAAGCCTAACCCGGAAATCACATCAAACTGTCTACTCTTTTGGGATAATTAATGCTTTATGTTCATTAGTCATGAATCATGATACCTACATATTTTTGGAAATTTCGCAGGTGTGCTTTAGTTTTCATAAAAGTTCAACCTAAACTGAACCCAAGTACTAAAAATATCCATTGGCCGTAAATCCAATCACATGCACCATGGAAGTTAATAGCAATCAAGTGATTTGTACAAGGAAAGGTTACTGAGAGTCGGAAAGACGTTTTATGTCGGTCGCCTGATGTTAGCCGTGAGTCTTGCATTGTTCCTGGAAATGTAGTCATTCCTTTATGTAGGCTGGTACTAAACCCGTGTGAAGCTAGATTAGGTAATATAATAATAATAAATATTTTTGCGACATTTTACACATCACCATCTAGTCCCAAACTAAGCAGAGCTTGTGCTATGGGTACTAGACAATGGATATAATACTTATATACTTTTTTTTTTGTAAATACATACTTATAATACATAAGAAACAACCAGACGAACACAAACACTCATGTTCATCACACAAATATTTGTGTCCTGTGGGAATCGAACCCACGACCTCGTGATCAGCAGTCCGAAACTCGAACCACTAGACCACAGAGGTCGTCAGAGGTAGTTGCAATACGGGTGGAAATTGTACGTCAAATTATGTGTAATGAAGTTCCATTATACAGGTTGTACCATCACAACGCCTCATGGAGAGAAAGTACATTAGATATTGGAAAAATGATATTTTACTCAAATGAGACTTCATTTTATTTTTATAAATAAGAAGTTACTATCGAACTAGCACCATCGCGAAGAAGTACTAACCTGTATTCTATGGCTTCTTTTGATCTATCATGTATCTTGATGGTAAGAATTGGGTTAATAATAACAATAAAAACTGTCTAACAAACATAATTTTTAAATTTAAAGGTATTTAATAAAATATGCACAAACAACAAATAAAATAAAGAGTTTTTTGAATAAAATATGCTGGCTTGAAATATTATTTATTGAATTATGTACGGTCGACCGCAGGTCGGTGGTAACACTTTGACATTAGCAGCATCTTTATTTCGTAAGCAGTAAGGGCGGTTTTCGAATTGAACTGTTACCATTGTCATGCAGTCGACTGTACCTAAAATATGTTAGGTTTTCGTGGTCTTCTTTCATTCTAGGACACAATGCGGAGTGATTTAATCCTTATTATCGAACCTATCGATTGTTGGCGTAAAAATACAGGTGATATTTTTTAGCATTCTTGAAGATTCGATTTCCGGTTCAGGGAATAAAAGACACTTTTGTTAAAAAAAAACCTTGAACGCAGTATTACTTCATACTTTAAAAAATAAAAATGAAGTCTTCTTCAATTAAAACGTCCTGTTCCCAAAATTTTATGTACTTTCCCTCCTTGTAGCATAGCGATGTGTCACTCTGTATTGCAAAAAATTCTTGAGTGTAAGTAAAAGTTGCTAAAAACTTTTTAATTGCCATATCATAGATCGACTAGTAGTAGATCAACAGTATTTTGTGTTTACTTATATAAATAAATGAATAAATGTTTTTGGGACATTATACAGCACCATCTAGTCCCAAACTAAGCAGAGCTTGTACTATGGGTACTAGACTATTTTGTAAATACAGACTTATAATACGTGGACGTCTTTCAGCTGAAATGATGATGATGACGATGATGGTGATACTTATAATACATAAGAAACACCCAAACCAACACAAACACTTAAGTTCATCACATAACAGTAATAATAATAACAGTACAACTACTTTTCAAAATTGTAGTCTCTGCTATAACATGTATATTCAATGTCATGCATGCCTATAATTTGTGTAATCGCTATGTAAGTTATACTTTTTAGCGTCTTTGTCTATATGCATTGTTGTGAGTATGCTGTTGGCGTGTTAAATAAAAAATAAAAATAAAATAAAATAAATTGTCCTGTGGGATCGAACCCTCGTGATCAGCAGTCCGACACTCGAATTACTAGACCACGAATGTCGTTTGGGTTTACTTAATTTTTACCTTTAATTCTCGTGTCGACATGAGCTGCATAGTTATAATAGCTCATGCCGTGGGGAAAAGATTCGCCAGTCAGCAGGTTGGTAGCAGAGCTGACTGCCCAGGGTGCGCCGGACGATCAATTAAATATCGTCACTCGTGGAGGATCTACTAATGCACGCCACTTTTAGTTATAGGTTGGTAAAATCGAAAACACGATAGCAAATATTTTGTTAATTTTATTAAAGTCGTAGAAGACAAATGAAAAATAGTAGCGAGTGGCACTAAAATTTTCAATTTATCAGCATAACGTTTTACTCATAAATCAACATTTAATAGTGGTTGCTACTAAAATGTAAAAATACAGAAGTTTCGTTTTCATTTTTTACTGTCACTTTTTGCACTGGCGAGCAGTATTGTTGCGCTACATAATTGCGTTATTTGTCTTTCAATGTCATGTAATGCGTTATTGTTTTTTTAATTATCATTTGTTGTTGTATCGCGTGTTTTGTGGTAATGTGCTAAACAAACACTTACAAATGTTTGTTATGTGTCCTAAATATATGCGCATACAACAATATAAAATAAAATTGAAGCAGCCGATAAGTTGTAAAATGAAAGATCCATCCTGTTAGACAAGCCTTTTGATATATTTTCTATGAAACTTGTATCTTACAGACATGTCCTGATGAACTATTGTTATTTCTCAATGATATTGTTATTATTACAATTTTTCTTAACTACATACTTTGACAGTAGGTACCTACTTTTCAAAACTGTATACCTAATTGTAGTCTCTGTTATAACATTTATATTCAATGTCATGTAAATTATAATTTGTAGTCTCTTTGTCTATGTGCGATTATGCTGTTGGAATACAAAATAAAATAAAATGGTGTGTGGGTAAAAGCCTGTGCTGATCGGAATAGTACAGATAAGCTTGTCAGGTTCAAACATGTATAAATAACAGACTGAAGTTAGTAATGTGCTATTAGTAATGACTTGAGTTTTCGCGACCACTACACATTTTTAACCGTATTAAATCGCGTTTATTATTAAATTACTGACGTTACTTTGCAGCATTCGTGGTAGAGCACAGTAGCAGTAAGACTGAGGTGACAAAAGCGTCTTTACAGATATTTAAAAAATTATAGTGTTGTGTGATGTTTGGAAATTGGTTCTATTTTTAGAACTGTGTTCCAAACAGATGGTAACTGCCAACCGACTTCTCTATTAAAAGGAAAATGTGCAAGGATTTAGGAAGCCTGTTATTTATAATAATTATATTACTTTATGTGCTTATAACCGTGGCGGCTGCTGCCCGAGAGAACCGGTGGTGCACTGTACTGTTTTATTTAGTGTTATGATTTAAAATACAATAAAAATACTGGTACCAGTTTCCGTCCAAATAGACTGTAGCTCGTAGGATCAGTAAGCTCTTCGGCAGTGGGCTGGCCATGTCTGTCGAAGGACCGACGGCCGCTGGAGCAAACGAGTTCTTGAGTGGAGACCGCAGCGTAGGGCGCTCCCCCGCCAGGTGGACTGACGACGTGAAGAAGGTGGCAGGGGAAAGCAGAGGACCGAGTGTTGTGCTGCAAGAACTTGGAGGAGGACTATGTCCAACAGTGGACTGCGATAGGCTGAGTTAATGATGATGATGTGCTTATACTCAATATACATTCGCTTTTTTTTCTCGAAAAAGCCATATTTTTTTACCGACTTTTATCAGACAGCGATTTAAAATGAGCTCTCATTTAACTATTGTAGTGCATAAAGCTAGCTTACTAATGATACCTATACATATGTGTGGTCGTTATGGCTTGTCATGGTAGGGCTTGTCTAGGCTCTAGATACAACTAGACTAGCTCCAGCAGATTAGCATCCAGACTTCCAAGAGCCTGGTTCACCAACAAGTTATCAATGTTTAAGCTGAAGACAGGCGTAACACAAACTATTTGTAGGTACCATAAAACAGCTGTTTACAAATTAAAAATCTGTTATTCTGTTAGTGAACTCGGCCCTTATTAATTCTCAAATATTGAACTGATTTTACATCATCCCATACCTACGAGTAAGTGCACAGGAAGTTCCGCCGACTTTTCGTCAGCCGCAACTTGGTGAACGATAAAATACGCGCTGGCCACGCCGACGGCGGCGGCTCCTTATGAATAAATTATTACTTGGCAGCAGGTGGAATGACCTGACACAAAATGTTTTGATGGAATTGTTTTAATTGGACGTTATCTCGCCTCAACTATCGCACCCGATACTTCGTTACAAAAATATGAATTTTGTTGGCCGACGATTCACACCAACGTTCGCATTTAATTATAACTTCATTGTTGCATCTTGATATTGGTTTAAAAACAAATAACTAAGCGGAAAGACAGCGCGATTAATTGTTTCTCATTTGATAAAGCTATTAGAGAATTTTTAACGGCTTGTTGAATTATAACATGTGGCGGGTCAAAGTTAGATGCGTGTGACGTCATGGCAGAAAAAATCAAACTGTAAATTAGAGTAGTGAACTAGTTCTAGCTTTAATACTGTGTGTATAATATAGTACACTAGTGGTATCTTATAGTATCCTAGAAGATATTCTGGATGACTGACACTTTTATGTTAATTTTAAATTATATTAGGAAAAAATCTTCGACAATGTTACTTGCAATTCATAAGTAGGATGAATGGTATTAGAAATTTTATAGTACAATCATGTTTGAAAAACTTAACCAATTGAGAAAAAAATTAACTAGTCAATAGTCATTTATTGGTAATTTGAATTACACGTAATTTTTATTAAATAGGTACACTAAAAATTAATATCATAACTAGTCATAAGTGCTACATAATACAATTATAAAATGATAAAGAATAAAAACGTCAATTTATATAAACATAAATCAATTGCTACATGTATAACGGAGCATCACTTGAGAACAGCTCAACCGATTTGGCATTTTTTTTTTGTTGTGTTTGTAATTGTCAGGACAGGGTTTGTATGAAAGAAAAATGATTTTATAACAAAATTTGTATAACACAACAGAATGTCAATAACAAATGAAAAAAATTGAAATTACCAATACTCAAAATGATAAAGCGGTAAGTAACTTTAACTATGGTAAACTCAAGGTCGCGGGAATCCGCTGGATGCGGGAAGCACAGGACCGGTCGTTGTGGTGATACTTCGGGGAGGCCTACGTCCAGCCAGTGGACGTCTTTCGGCTGAAATGATGATGATGAAATTAAAGTAGTGCTTACTACATTCAGGGTGGGTGTAGGTACCTACGTAACTGGATAATCACCACCAAGAAATTATGAATGACCTGTTTGTGTTATTATTTACTATACTTATTGTATTCTATTGAATCGGTTTGATAAAGGGACCCAGTTGAAATAATTTGAAATTGTGAAACCCCTCGTGGACACGGGCAAAAGCGGTTCACTGACTAGCTAACTTTATGATTATATTATGTAAGTTTCTTCAAATCAACAGCAGTATTATTCTGCTTGGCATTAAACACAGACATAGTAAAAAATATAGACAAAGTGCTGCGAACAATCAAGTGAAGCCAAAAAAACCGTGCTCCTCCATGTACAAACTAGCGCTCACGCACACGCCAATCACACCATGCACCTGAAGGATATGTGTTTTTGCGATGCTTAGGTACTGGACTATACCGCGACATGTGTACTGACAGCGGTGAGCACGGTTTGAGATGCATGTGGGTGTGTGAGGGCTAGTTTGTACACGGAGGAGTATGATTTTATCATATTTTTCTCTTTTAGATAAATGGAATTTAGAAAGTTATATTTGCTGCGTAGAATTTATTTTATTCTTTACCTCAGAAGAACCATTTCATTCAAAGCCGACTGTAATACCTATTTATTATAATCAGTTATTCTGTGATATCGACGTATTTCCTTTCCATGATAAACAAAACAATTCAGACCCTACATCGAGGGTTTACTACGAAAAATGCTAATTAAAAAAAATTGTAGTTTTCTAAGTAGAGTTAATATAAATTGATATTTTTCTGTCTTACAGTTATTTTTAAATTGTTTATTTAGCAGATTTCGTAGTTAAACCTCGACTAATTAAAAGATGTATGGTACACATTGCAAGCTTTTCAACTTTAAGGACCATATTAAACTCAGCCTTGTCCATATCATGGCCAGAAGACGCGTTTATGTCTTTTGTTTGCAAACGGGGAGACTACGCGAGAGACACGCAGGGTATTCGTTTTCAAAACTATCCACGACAAAAAATACGCATACAATACGAGGAAACGTGCAAACGCCACTCTCCTCTTAGGAAATAAGTACACAGTACAGACAGAAGAAATGTTCCAATCGAAGGTTTTAAAATCGCAAACAATAGCTATGTATGGAAGTTATTGATCCGTACCTCAAAAGGAAGGTTATTTCTTTGAAATAAGCAGTACCTTTATACTAAATATTTTTTATGCTGTCTACTTTCATATGTTATTGTGTGTACATAAATGAAAATAAAATAAATAAATAAGGAAAAAACTAAACCCTTATAGGATCATTTTGTTGACAAGGATTTTTTATCAGCAACGGGTAGAGGTATGATGTTGAAATTAATATCAAATATTAAAGTCAACGGTCCCTTGGATTAAAAAAACCAAGCTAGCAAGTCAACGCAATCAAAGGATACCGCCATCGGCACCATCTATGTATGTCACATATTTTGATACTCGCAAACACATTCATCAAAACCGTACTTCCCGTTGACCTAGAATCATGAAATTTGGCAAAAAGCAAGGTCTCACAGCAGAAGTAAAGAAAAATATCCGAAAATCATGAAGTTGTGGTTACACAGGAAATAAATATTATGCCACTACAAACTTACATTTCCAGTTGGAGAATCGACCGTGTTGTAGACCGATGTATGGGCGAACATTTTTAAAGGACAGAAAGAAAGAATTGCACAAATCGTTTACATCATAGTATTATAAACTCAAAACACAGATAATATTTAAAAAAACACAACCAGATTTTACTTTTTTTATTTAATTATTCATTTAAAATGAACGTTTCTACCTATAGCTACAGAACCGCTAGTAAATCACCAAACTGTGTTAAGATATGAGCAATGAAACCTTGCTGAATGTGTTTTAACTTTTAATTGTAGGAACTAACTGTGCTCTCGAACTGCACTAAGTTTTATACCGGAAAAACCTACAAATTTTAAATAAAAATACATACAAACCCACAACATTTCACTGATATAACGCAATTCATGCGAAGAAAACCAAATGTTATTGTTTTCTCATGTATATTAGGTATTATTATCTAAACACGCAATGTTTTTACTTAATTTACTCATTTCCCCGTGTTAACATCGAACCGTCAAGAAATTCTTAGCAACAATAAAAATGAACACACATTTATCAGTGTCAAAATATTTGTTTTGAGATGTTTTTCTGGAACAAGATCTTTTATTCCGAGTATGTTTGTACTCTTTGGTGATGGACATATGTATAAGTACTAACATCTTCTTTAACAATTTTCTTAATATTAATTGATAAAAAGCTAGCCAGATAGTTAATCTTGCAAGACATGATTTTACAATCAAGAAATACTTTATAGTTTTCCTTTCACAATGTTTTATCCAAAAACTGTTACAACAAGCCCCCCGCTCCCCTACTTAATAACTAGGTACCTATACCTATATTAATCCTAACAATCCAGATCTATATAGTAATCATACATTATTCTAGTAGGTACAACGTCTATCTTTTACTTATTTTATAATTACTTACTTTTGAAATTCATGTCAGATTTAGTATTCGATCAAAAATCACCATGCACCTCCCTGGCCATTAGTTGACGAGTCAAAGAAATGGCAGGTGTGTTTATATTAACAATTTCAATAAAACTCGTCGATCAATTTATAACGGAAATCGAGCACGCGAGCATGTTTGTATGTTTTCAAAACAATAATCACTTTTAGATACCAGGCCCCTCAGAAAGTATTGCGAAAAAAAGTTTTTATATATGGGAGACTGGCCAGTTATAATGTTTTTCGAAAATATGATTATTTATAAGTAAAAATAAGTAAGTTCCAATTTCAAAATTTCCCTCCACATTTTTTGCGAGTTAATTCAAAGTATTGTGTCTCACTGAAATATGGATCTGCGCCGGGAACATTTTAGAGCTATGATTTTATACGATTTCAAGTGTCGCCTGAAACCGGATGAATCGTACGATAGACTTCAAATGGCATTCATGGATGAAGGCCCTTCCAAGGCAACCGTGTATCGTTGGTATAACGAATTCAAGCGCGGTCGACCAACTTTGGGGGATGACGAAAGAAGCGGTCGCCCTTTGACGGCTGTTACCGAAGAAAACGTGCTAGCAGTGAAAATTTTAATCCAAGACAATAGGCGAATTACATATCAGGAGATTCAACACATATTGAAGATTGGATCGGGAAGCGTTCACGAGATTCTACACAGCCATCTTCGCGTGAGGAGGATAGTATCACGCTGGGTGCCGCACAACCTCACCGATGCTCAGAAGCAGGCCCGGGTGGAATGGTGCCGTGATATGCTTAACAAATTTGAAGCAGGCTCGTCTCGGCGTGTTTACGACATCATTACAGGTGATGAGTCCTGGATTTATCAATACGACCCAGAAACCAAGCGCCAGTCGACTGTTTGGGTGTTTCAAAATGAGCCAACGCCTACCAAAGTGAAGCGATCTAGAAGCGGGGGTAAGATTTTGATCGCTAGCTTTTTTAATTTGACTGGCCACTTGGTATCAATTCCCTTACGGGATCAAAGAAGCATTAATGCCGAATGGTATACTACCAAATGTTTGCCAGAAGTTTTCTCTGTTATAAGCAACAAGCGACCAAAAACAGGGCTCCGCGGGCTACTGCTCCACCACGACAATGCACCTGCGCACACCGCACTCAAAACGAGGGACTTCCTGGACAGCACGCCAGTCAAACTCCTGGGTCACCCTCCTTACAGCCCTGATCTAGCACCGTGTGACTTCTTTTTATTACCAAAAATAAAAAATCAGCTCAAAGGGATACAATTTTCGTCGCCGGAAGATGCGCTGGCTGCGTTCGAGCAGGCTGTAAACGAGGTGTCTGCGGCGGACTGGAAAAAGTGTTTTGAAAACTGGTTTAGGCGCATGAATCTTTGTATAGAGGCTGGTGGAAAGTACTTTGAAAAGATTTGATAAAAATATATGTACGTATAGAACAATTTTTTTTAGTTTCGCAAAACTTTCTGAGTGTCCCACGTAGTGTGAGACAAAGACAAATGAAACGGGACTACATTTTGAACTACTTCTATGATTTGCTGACAGGGCTTTTAATTACGGTAAACGCTGACTAGCTAGCGTTTTAATAAGCTAGGGAATCGAAATCAAGTCGAAATGTAACTGCAATTTTTGAGTGTACCAAACTCAGAGTGAAAGCTTTATAAGAAAAAAAATTGTTTTTTAAGCTGAAAAATCCTACAACTCCCAATCTAAAAATAAAAAGGGAATGAAGTAACTTACAATGCAAGTATTCCCTATAAAATGTGATTTATAACTATTTTCATTTAAAACTAATTAAATTAGAAACTAAAAAGCATTTTCACGATTTGGTCGATTGAAACACGATTCGTGAAACCACCAAAGGTGGAGTTATTGTAGTTGTTAAAAAAAGCAAGCAAGAATTTATGACGCAATGAATTTTTGAAATCGTAATCACCTCAGACCAAAAGAATAAGATAGACGGAGCACGTAGAACTAGCAAATGAAGTCAGAAAAAGGAGTACTACTATTCCACGAACAGTGTTTGCGAGCCACGTTCGGGAGCGTCAATATTGTTCTTTTAGTTTGAGGATTAGACGTACGCTACAGATTGCGGCTCGCGAACACTGTGAGCGGAATAATAGGTACTCCTATGCAATTTTTTTTTGGCTTCATTCGCTAGTTCTATGTGATCCGTCTATCTTATTCTTTTGGTCTGAGGTGATCACAAAGTAAGTGTATTTAGATATTATTTCTATAACGTATATGCATAGAACAGAAAATAGTTCTACGCGGGTATAGGTATAAGAATAATAAATTAATTGAAGATAATTTACCGAAATATTTTTTTAAGGTTTATGAACAAGGAAATTGTCTTTCAACTTTTCTAAACTGTCGCTATTATGAGCCCGTTAGCACGCAGATCCCTGAAGACCTAATGAGTTACAGAGACCATTATCTCTATGTTCATGTCCACTCGTACACACTCAACAACACGATAATTATATAATTTTCGTAGTTCGTCAAGCGCCTCGAGAATGAGGCACGCATTCATTAGACTCTCCGGAAGTCCGTCGCGTGCTTCCATCGCCGATAGCCCCTTGAATTATTTATACTTTTAATATTGTAATTATTATACACCAGCGGTCTGCCTTATTATCATTTAGGTTATTATATTGAATGTTATAATAACGCTCACACAGAAAGGTTATACGTTGATAAGGAGATAACGTCCACTGTCAGCGTTTAATGAGCGTTTTCGTTTATACCGATCGACGCACTCGTGCACTCCAACGCTAATTCTGCACTCGGTAACCTGTTCTTTATATTATTACACGCGAAGAGTAAAGTCTTTTACAATTTGTACTCGTTTGTCGAACTTCACGATCTCGTTTCGATACTAAATGTTAAAAGTGCCTCTGGAACACGGATGTCAATCATTATTTCAAAGCATCATGCAGATATCCGAATTATCTCTCAATAATATTGTTTAATCATGGCCGTAATCCGCAAAACATGACGAAAAAATTCATGATTTACTTTACCTATAGGTATAAATATATTTTACTTATGCCTAAAGTAATTTCTTTCAGTAAAATAAAAATTGTTGTAAAATTTCTGACCACGTAAATATTTCAATGTATTTAAAATTTCCTAAAAAAATCACAAACTTTGAGACATTTCGGTTTATTCAGTTACGGACAAAATAAATGTCTTTGACACTTTCGATCGAAATAATTACATCTGCAGTCTGCAGGTAGGTATATTAAAATTCAATATGTGTTTTGGCGTTTATGAAATTTATTCGGCTTGTGCACAGTCCAGCCGAGTGTGGCACAGCTGCACTATAGTATAGAATTTCATTAAAAATTACCGGTTCTTATGTAAAATAATGCGGGTAGACGGTCCGTTGGCAAATGGCGGACACACGTGTCCAAGGAAGTGCTTCCTAAAGCCACCTGAACGCTAAACTAGTGGACTTTCTCACGGTGTAGCAGTAAAAGGGTATAACGCATTAAAACACAATGGGAAAAACTAGTAACAGCACTTAGCTGTCCACGACCAAGTGGTCCGTGTCAAGTTTCGATTGTTGGAAGAACGTGTGGAAGGACACATTATTTTTTAAGCTCGTTTCTACAAAATAATTAGACAGCAGTAATTATCTACCTATGGTCACAGTCTTCTGACATAGTAAAAAATATAGACGAAGTGCTGCGAACAATCACAGTGAAGCCAAAAAAAACTGCTCCTTCGTGTGCAACCAGCGCTTACGCACACACTATGCGCCTGAAGTATATTTGCTTTTGCGATGCTTACTGGACGATGCCGCGACATGTTTACTGAAAGGGGTGCGCATGCGCACGGTTTGACGTGCATGTGTGCATGAGCGCTGGTTGTAAACGAAGGAGCACAGTTTTTTTGGCTTCACTATGATTGTTCGCAGCACTTCGTCTATATTTTTTGTGAACTTTACTTGTGAACTTTTTTAAATAACGTACATCTAACTACTTATCCATAATAAGTGAAGAGGTGTTTTTATAGTAACCTTCTGTCACTCAACTTGAAATATACCGATAAAAAGGCAAAAAACTCCGATGCAGACCTAGCACGACATCATGAAAAAAATGCATAATAATATCTAGTTAGATAATGTCGTGGAATTAATGAACATGAAAACTGTAGTTATAACATTGTGTAGTCATTTAATTTATTATACAATAATTACACGGGATTACATAAAACAACAAAAAGTTCCTATTAATAAATAAATTTATCAAAATGTGCCATCGAAACCCGGGCGATAATTATAACGTAGTAGATATGTAATGCATTTTAATCGTCTTATTGACCTACTGGTACCTACTTAGCTTTATTTAAGACTTTTTGGAGTTAAGAATTCATGAGTCTCCGCTGAAGAAATCCGCGTCAGGAAGTTAAATGAAAATATTTAAAAACACTTTACTGAAACTGGTTACTATCTTATTGACTTGTGCATTTAAAAGCATAAATCCTTCTTAACAGCATTTAAATGGTGCAGTTGATCTCATCTTTGTTCCTTGTTCCTTCAAGACCTCATGTCAGTGGTAACACTTGAATTAAGAAAACCGCCCATACTGCTTACGAAATAAAGACGCTGTCAAAATCAAACTGGTACGACTGACTTGCGCTCGACTGTACTAATAAACCAATAGAATACAAAATAAGATTTTCAGAGTTCCGTATCCAAAAGGTGCCAACGAGACTCTATTAATATATGCCGTCCGTATGTGTGTCCATCGGTATGTCTGTCACAGGGCTGCATTTCTTTTACCGTTAGGTATAGCCAATTGAAATTCCCACAGAATATGTATTACTATAACTTCTATTGCGGCAAATACCACAAATTGGTACTAAAAAATACTCTAAGCTCAAAGGGGGTCCCCATAAAAGGAACTTCAACAAAAATATTTTTTTAGGTTTTCTATTGATCCCGCTATATTTTTAACCGACAGGAGGAGGTTATGTATTCGGCAAGTTGTTTTTTTTAAATGATAATACACATATGCATCAAACATGGTCTGATTATAGTACAATACTCTTTACTTATACTATTCAATTATTCATCTGTTATGAATTTATTGTACATGGTTTTAAATTGTCCCTCTTTAATTACAGGAGGTGATCACAGCGTTTCGGTACAAACAGAAAAATTATAATAATAAAATATCTAACAAATTATAACATACTAATAAAATTTATTTGGAAAAACAATTATGACTGTAGAATACACTATAAAGACTGTGATAAAGATGTTTACACAAAACATGAAAATAAAAATGATTAAAAAAAGCAATGCAAGGCAATATACTAATTTAATTTTCATAAATATATAACATAACATAACATAACATCACGCCTGTATTTTCCCCGAAGGGGTAGGCAGAGGTGTGTACACCCACAAAAAAAAAAAAATAATAATAATGGTTAAAATAATGCTTTTCTTAATTACATAAGCTTTTGTAATGTATAGAGCTGGAGTTTTTTTTTCCATATGTATACGCTAATAAAACACTAAAAATATGTGCACAAAGGTGGATTTGTCGGACATGTGTAAAAACATGTATATTTAACATCTTCTGTACCATATCCTTGCGAATAAATATCTTTATCTTTAATGTATTGTAAGTACTACAGATAACACAATAATTAAATGACATAACCAAATCGAATGTTAAACAACGAATTATAAAAATTAAGGTAAATTAAGATTCATATGTGGCAGTACGGAACCCTTAGTGCACGTGTCCGACTCGCACTTGGCCGGTTTTATTTATATTTATTCTGCAGAAAGTTGCCATGTATATGTATAAGTCCACATTTATTTTCGTAATGTTATTTTTCCTTGTTTCTCCATAAGTATAACGTCGTAAGCAATTTCTTCAAAGGAGCTTTTAACAAGTTAGTGAATGTGTACCGTGTACTAACCACGAAGGTACCCCATGGTACTAAACCTCAAAAGTTTCTTGAAAAACGTAACATCAGTAGTTGTTATCAAAGTGCCGCTGGGTATAATCTGTAACAGTTTTAAATAAGTGAATATTGTACCTATGTACTTATGTTACATTCAAAACTCTTTCCCGGTCAAAGCTAGTTCTGACTGACGAAAACACTCTACACTAGTTTTGCTTCAAAAAATAGGCAAAACTTCTTTTGTCTGAAACATATCAGTCAAAACTGGTTTCAAAAGTGTTAGCCAAAACTACTTGTGAACACCGAGGTCATCGACCTTGACTCTAAGCACTATATGGGTATCGAGCAAATTTTATGTGATGTGTATTTCGGTGACTTGTCATTCATTGAATAAAAAATCTGCAAATAGTGTTATGCGAAACGAAAATCGATGATTCGATTTTCTATAAAATGATGGATTACCCGCTAAAACTATTAAAATTATTATAATTTCAGCCAAAAGACGTCCGCTGCTGGACATAGGCCTCCCCAAGCAGTTTGGGGTGATATGCCACAATCGCCACGCTTGGCAGGCGGGTTGGCGATCGCAGTTGGTTGGTTAAATACTCAGAGAACGCTGTTGCCCATCTTCTGGTGAATCCCTTAGTCGCCTTTTACGACACCCATGAGAAGAAATAGGGTGGTGCTATTATTTACGTCCGACACCACAAAGAACATTACAATACATGCAATTAAAATGATACAATTGGTCTTTCTAAACTACTTTTGACCGGATTTACAGACAACACCAGTTTTGACCAACCCCCTTTAGTCAAAACTAGTTTTGACCGGGAAATAGTTTTGACTTTGACATTTATAACGCAACGTCATGTCAAATCGTACATCATTAATGTAAAGATCTGCCCAAGAGATTTGGCGCGAACGTTGTACCTACAAGTGTTTCTTGCACGTTTTACTTTCAATTTTGTGTTTAATGATTTATATCGGAACACCAGTGGTAATACATTCGTTAATTTGCTTTCTTCGAGTTTGTTTGAATGTGCTTATTATGCGGCCAGTGTGTTCACAAACATCAACTGACGTTTTTTAGTCACGCTAACTTTGGGGCGACATAAACGAATTAAGATGGACGTTTTGTATTGTAGTTTTTCATTATTACACAAATCCTATTGAATTTATATTCTCAATATTAAGTACTTGTAAGTAATGAATTAGCTTTAATGAAAAAGCCATACCAGTCATTTACTTTAAATGAGTGGTCCAGTCCACTCTATTCAGTTAGTCATTTTATTTCTTAAGTTCTATATGTATATAAAACTGACTGACAACCAACGCACAGCCTAAGCCGGTGAGTCTAGGAGAAAGAAATTTTGCACAAGTGTTCCTTAAATAAGTGAGCACTAAGAAAGCATTTTTGAAAATTAATCCTCTACGGGGGTTAAATAGGGGTCACAGACCAGTAAGCCTCAATACGCCGCATAAACAAAGTTTTGCATGAAAACACAGTCGTAAAATGTTGGCGGGGACCGGGGGGCACACGGCGCGTTATGATTGGTCGGCTCAAATGTTCGGTGATACGATTGGTGCCGCTCGCTGTCGGAGTGACGTCCCGATTGGTGGCTGGGCGTAAGATATGCAGTGCTACTGCATATGCTTTGTGGCCGGGGGTATCCGGCTAATAGGCGTCTAGAGTCTTACTGGTCTGTGATAGGGGTTGAAAGTTTGTATGAAGAAAACATGGGAGCGAAGCCACAGGCGTGGGCATCAGCTATGTAACAATAAAAATATTGTTATTATGAAAGCAGATGACTAAACAAGCGGAATAATTACCCAAGCTCATCCTACTTGCACAAGGTAGCTCAGGAAATTATTGGGTACTAGCCTATGCCCGCGAGTTCACCCGCGTGGATTTCGTTTATCGCGCTTCCCTCGGGAACTGTTCATCTTCCTGGGATAAAAAGCAGCATATATGTTAACCCGGGTTATTTTAAATCTGTACCTGACAAATTTAATTAAAATCTATACAGTTGTTTTTGCGTGAAAGCAGTGGCGGATTTACACATTCGCCGCCTGTAGGCTATTCATATTTTGCTGCCCCTACCGACCTTTACAAGTGTCAGTTCAGGTTCCTAGATTACTTTTACAGTCCAACGATTTAGAATTTTGGAAGTTTAAGGGGGGAGGGGGGGTGTTATTTGTGTAAATTCCTGTAAACTGGTCAGTGGTGGAGTAACCACTTCGAAGGCTAAACTTAATCTGAAATCGACGAGGGTAGAGAGGTTTTGCAAAACACCAAGAAAACATTAAAACACACAAAAAAAAAAAACAAAAAAAAACATTATTTTTGAATTTTATTATCTACTGTGCAATTTTTTGGGTATTTTATGAAAACATGACATGATGTTTTTGCACTTGAGTGTGCACGAACAACGAGAACGCAAAGATGTAATAATAGCGTGAACGAAGCGAGTGCGAAATTTTTTCATTAATATTTTATTTTACTGTATTATATGTGTAAGTCATATAAATGTAATAGAATAGTTGCTTTAGTAATAGAATATACGCCAAAAACGCACAGGCAAAAAGGACTGAATGCAATAAGAACGCAAAACGATCCTCATATTCGGTCAATAACGAATCTTACTGATGATTTTGGTGCCCCCCCCCATGACGGTGCCCGGTGCAGTGACACCATTTGCACCGCTCTAGAGCCGCCACTGGTTGCACAAGAAATAGGTTTTGGTATATTTCTGAGCTAATAAAAGCTCAATCATTCTTTTTAATAAATATGATTATTTTTAATTTCTGTAAGACATGAAAAAAATGATGGCCCCATATTTGCCGCCCCTAAAATCTGCCGCCCTAGGCTCCAGCCTACTCAGCCTGGTGGTAAATCCGCCACTGCGTGAAAGAGTAACAAACATACATCCATACATCCTCACAAACATTCACGTTTATAATATTAGTAGGATTATAGGATTATACATCATGACTGGATGAACGAGGGACATATTCAAGAATATGGTAGGATATGCGTAACTATGTACATTGTCATGACAAAAAAAAAACAAAAATATTCTACGAAAAATCTGGCGAACAGGAGTAAAAATGCTCGCGCACGCTCTGTCTAGCGGTCTGCTGGGTAGCAGAAGCACAAAAGGCGAAGAGGGTGGAAATTGCGACCGATGAACACTGTCGTGCTAGGTCGTCGCCTTACCACATGCAGCTTTGATTTGTAAGTGCGAAACAGTGTCTACAGTAATTGGTTCAAATTTATTAGAAAAATATTTCGAAAATTTAAGAATATTTTTTTTACATGTATTTGAAACGAGAATCAAGTAAGTACTGAAGAATAATTCCCTCGTTCAACCAGTCAACCCCCAGTCAGCCTGTATATTTGAAATAAACGGTGAGCTATTGCAAAACGGAACCTTCATGGAATCAGTGTCCGTTCGTCTGTCACAATCTCTGAAAAATTTCAAATAAAAATAAAGAAGATCAAAGTTGAGCTATTAAATGAAAGTTTATTGAAGTAAGAATTCAACAATAATATGCTGATTGTGTTTTAAGGGAATAAGAAACTGCTTAGTAATTCTTGTTTTTATTTTTTATTGATCATTTATTTATTTTGTATATACTCTGTTACAAAAAAAAACCCTCAGAAACATCTGAAAGAAAAAAACGTGGAAGAATGAAGTTTAAATTGTTCTTTCTGTATTCTGAGATTGAACCAAATTGGTGACCATCGAAAAATTCTGGCACTGAATTTTATACGAAAGCCTATATGTATCTAATTCCAATAAATAATTGTTCCATTAAACAATGATTGTAAGCAATGGTTGCTGTTGTTGTTTCCATTATTTAATTGTTCTGTTTACGTTTTGCCGTAAGTAAAATTATCTGTAGAGTAACTTACTTTTTGCTATAAGCATCAGTCGTTATCTAAGCCAGACATATCAAAACATACATATAATAAAATAAGTTTTTTTTTCGTTCAAACAATGTGTCCCGCCCATCTTTACTTACGCCTGACTATTAAGGACACTACGTCTTTGACTTTTGTCTTGGAGCGTATCCATTCGTTCGCCTTCGGTCACAAAAGGTGATTCTGAGTATTCTTCATTCCTCTTTGCGCTACTCTGACCTTTTCTGCAGATTGTTCCGTAAGATTCATAGTCTCTAATGGACAAGACGAAGACCATTGGAGTAGCGACCACAACAGCAAGATAGACCGCGGGAACAGCCACCCAAACGTTGGCTGGATGATATCCGGTGACACGCAGGTCCGGATTGGATGGCTCAGGACCGCCAGAAGTTGAGGAGGCCGACACCCAATAATTGGTATTATAAGGCCGCAATGATGATGGTGATAATACAAGACGACGTAACAAATTAAAACTACTTACCAAAACCCACAAATAACTATGTAAAGAAAATATTTATTTTACGAAGGACCACACACCCTTTATAGTCCTTTATAATAAATTACCGGATAAGATTACAAATAGTAAACCCTCAGCTAATTTTAAAAAGAAGTCACTAACAAACGTAAGGAATAATTACCAAGTCCACCTATTTCTGAAATTAAATTTAATATTATAACGACACCTTTTCAGATAGTGTAGAATAAATCGTACTTAAGGATTGTTGTACACTCAATTTAAGTAAACTGTAAGTATCTGTTCTTTTCAAAAGAAGCGCTTTCGCTTAACAGGAACCATATAAGGATCCTGATTAGAACCCTTACAGGGCACTGTAAACTGAACAAACATCTACACAGGATGGGCCTCACAGATATCACAGTTTGCAGATTTTGTCGCGAAAAGGACGAAACGCCCATTCATATCCTAACATTAGAAGTCAGCATCTTGGAGGCCACACAATCTCAGCTGATGAGATCAGATCCTCAAACCCCAAGGCTATAGTCGACTTTATGGTTGGCCTGCGGCTTGGAGAGGTGCTGTAGTCTACTATTAGAGGCGTTACAATAGATCTTTTAGGTCGCAGTGACATAAGGGACTTGCATAGACCTTACCTCTTTTTCCAAAATAATAATCTGTTCTTTTCGAGAAATGAATCTCTATAAACCGCAATCAGTACGGTCACAGAAATGCATAATGCATAATAATAAACTAATGGGAAGGCTAACTATTTACAGATTTGTCTAACTACGACTTATAAATTAAAGAAGTTACTTCATTATAATCGGTAAGGCAGCTAAAGATCTTATGCTGCCGCATTGTTTATTCCTAGACGAGATAAATGTTTTAAAGAATCGTAAACTACCCGATAAATTCGTGTTAATAATACATACCAGGCCCCTCAGAAAGTATTGCGAAAAAAAGTTTTTATATATGGGAGACTGGCCAGTTATAATGTTTTTCGAAAATATGATTATTTATAAGTAAAAATAAGTAAGTTCCAATTTCAAAATTTCCCTCCACATTTTTTGCGAGTTAATTCAAAGTATTGTGTCTCACTGAAATATGGATCTGCGCCGGGAACATTTTAGAGCTATGATTTTATACGATTTCAAGTGTCGCCTGAAACCGGATGAATCGTACGATAGACTTCAAATGGCATTCATGGATGAAGGCCCTTCCAAGGCAACCGTGTATCGTTGGTATAACGAATTCAAGCGCGGTCGACCAACTTTGGGGGATGACGAAAGAAGCGGTCGCCCTTTGACGGCTGTTACCGAAGAAAACGTGCTAGCAGTGAAAAATTTAATCCAAGACAATAGGCGAATTACATATCAGGAGATTCAACACATATTGAAGATTGGATCGGGAAGCGTTCACGAGATTCTACACAGCCATTTTCGCGTGAGGAGGATAGTATCACGCTGGGTGCCGCACAACCTCACCGATGCTCAGAAGCAGGCCCGGGTGGAATGGTGCCGTGATATGCTTAACAAATTTGAAGCAGGCTCGTCTCGGCGTGTTTATGACATCGTTACAGGTGATGAGTCCTGGATTTATCAATACGACCCAGAAACCAAGCGCCAGTCGACTGTTTGGGTGTTTCAAAATGAGCCAACGCCTACCAAAGTGAAGCGATCTAGAAGCGGGGGTAAGATTTTGATCGCTAGCTTTTTTAATTTGACTGGCCACTTGGTATCAATTCCCTTACGGGATCAAAGAAGCATTAATGCCGAATGGTATACTACCAAATGTTTGCCAGAAGTTTTCTCTGTTATAAGCAACAAGCGACCAAACACAGGGCTCCGCGGGCTACTGCTCCACCACGACAATGCACCTGCGCACACCGCACTCAAAACGAGGGACTTCCTGGACAGCACGCCAGTCAAACTCCTGGGTCACCCTCCTTACAGCCCTGATCTAGCACCGTGTGACTTCTTTTTATTCCCAAAAATAAAAAATCAGCTCAAAGGGATACAATTTTCGTCGCCGGAAGATGCGCTGGCTGCGTTCGAGCAGGCTGTAAACGAGGTGTCTGCGGCGGACTGGAAAAAGTGTTTTGAAAACTGGTTTAGGCGCATCAATCTTTGTATAGAGGCTGGTGGAAAGTACTTTGAAAAGATTTGATAAAAATATATGTACGTATAGAACAATTTTTTTTAGTTTCGCAAAACTTTCTGAGTGTCCCACGTATTCTGATGTCGCCATTAGTGGTAGTAAGTTTTGTTGGAAAATGTTATGTGAAAAAATTAAATTTCCCCAGCACCCGTACCGAAGAGTACTGGAATACAGCAATCGAAGCATCAATGTTTGGCAGCAGAATTAAGTACGGTGGTAGTACTTCCCCGGACAATCTCTTTCACAAAGAGCTCTACTATTACTAAATAATTTACATTAAGCTTATTTACATTTAGTATAAAGAAAGCTGTTATATGAAAGATTTATACCTTAAATGACCAATGGTATGGAGATCCATTACAATCTCATGAGACTTTCCATCTTCATATCTCAGTTACGCGAACACGATTTGCAAATTGCAATACTATTTAGGTAACAGTCTAGATGGTATTTTATTTGTTATGAGCAAAGGTCGCATAACATCAGATGGGTCTTAAGTTTGTTTTGCCATCCTAAACCATAAAAAAGTGGTCAGGTTTCAACGCATGCTTTTGGAGGGTCGGTATCTTTTGGTCTCTTTCTCGATATGTCTAGGCTGCCAGTAAGACTAGATCGCGAAATGACTGGATCTCGATTGAGACTCGACCCTGTGGAGGACAGTAGTACGTGGTGGTCGCGTGCTGCTGTGGCGTGGAAAGTACTGCTTTTCCGGGACGTGCCAAATGGCATAGCACCAGAGGGGCACCGGCGCGGTCCACAGGAGTTCCCGGAGCTCCTCTATTTTGTGCTGAGGTCGGCCACCGTGTGGTTTTAGTCGGTAAGAGTCCAACATACCCCTTTGCCTTCCCCAGACGAAGGGTATCCATGAGGATTTCCACTCGTAAACAAAAAAAAAAAAAAGTTATCCTTACGTCAACATCTCGAAATGATATTTTACCTTGATCGCAATATGACTAGATAGCATAACGTCTACACAGTATATTGTTTTTGAAAGGTTACGTACAGCAAAGTATTTGTATAAATAAAAAAATTGTGACCAAATTTTGTATTTCGCCTAAAAAATCTGGGTTTGGCCGCGGTTTAGGCCAAAAACCAGCCAAAACTTCTAAAAAATTTGAGTAGTGTCTCTTAGTGCAAATATAAAATCTAGTATTTGATTGTTTTTATTTCCGTAATGTAATGGCATTTTATAATGAAATTCTAACTATTAAATTACTTTCTGGAATTGAGATTAAATAGATATTATTCAAAGGTTACGTAGATTTTGTCTATAGTACTTATGCTAGTTTTTTTTTTTACTCTTTGGAAATTTAACCCTTTCACTGTGCGGGCACAATAGCCTTACCTAGCCAAAAGTGGCCGTTTTTCTAGGAACTAAGGAAGTTAGATAAATACCAATAAGCACTTTTTGTGTTCCTTGTACGTCCTAACGATATCGCGTCAATCTGACATTATGTCAAAACACGATGTGAACCAAACGAGATCCAGTCATAAAGCGAATTAGTGCATCTAGTCATTTTGAGATGTAGACGTTACGATGTCTAGTCCAATCGAGATCCAGTCATTTCGCGATCTAGTCTTACGGGCAACCTAGACATATCGAGATAGAGACCAAAAGATACCGACCCCTTTTGGAGAATCTTTCCAACAACATGCTCTTTGCCCAATAAAAGAGTATCGCTTCAGCAAAATGCAAGGGTCCTAAAATTTGTACAAGACTAGACTGACGAGAGCTTAACGAAATGCTAGTTGAGAATCTTGGCTTGACCATTAGCTATAAGTATATGTAGGTACTAATAATTTACACATATATTACGATACGAAGGAAGAGGAAACTAATTTTCTTAACCAACTACTTCTAATTTATGTTCTGATTATTTTCATTGCGGGTTAACTTTAAAGGCAGTTCATGATTCCTTCGTGATACGCTGAGCTTCAGTGGTTGCAACACCGAAAAACACCGGTTTTTCGGTGTTGCAACGGTTAGGAATTATAGGAATATGTGGCGGCCTTGTAAAAAAAAACAGGAATCAGCAAAATCTACCCAAAGAACAATTATAATATGTACAATACAATAAATATATATATATATTTTTAATAAATAATATATATTTATATTGTTCAATTTATTGTCAGTTTTACAATTTATAATATGTCATTGATTTAATATAGCTTGAAAGATCATACGCAGACAGATCTGTAATTTATTGTATGGTTCTAAATATTTTTCGATAAGTTCAGCCAAATGCAAGATCGATCATCGAGGACCAAAGGATTTGATACAAACTGCAACGAATTAATTTATGACACATTTTGTTCAAAACCTTGTAAAGCTAAAACAAAACAATTCATGCCTGTATTTAAAACGCACTTTTTTTGTCAGCTATCATGATTTCTTCAATATTAGGGTTGACTATGCGAGCGCCACGACGAAACCTATCATTTACGGGGCCTGAAATGACAAGTTACATTTGTTAATTACCTTTATGGAAGGGTAGAATTATCTTTGGTTTCATCTGTTTGAAAATGAACGAAAAGTTGACATGTCAAGGATTTTTCAATGCTTTTATTATTCGTTTACTTTTAAAGTTACACAATGGAAGTATAGAACGAATATGTCCTAAAGTGGTAATCAGCCCACGAAGACAATAATTTAAAATAGATAGTGGAAATAAATATATTGTTCTAGTATGAAGAGAAGGGGTAACTAATAACTAGTACGTATATAATAGTAGTAACGTGGTTACCCACGTAATGCGTTTTCACTATTAAGCCATAAACATTTATTTTATTAATACGTACGGGACTCAAGGTCGTGCCTAATAGTACATTATGATACAAGTGAGCTAAGATGTTCGGTATAATGTATATTGAAAATGGCAAAAAAAAAAAAAAAACTACGTAATATTTTTACTAATTAAAATCTCGCAGTAATCACTCACAATGTCATAATCTTTTACAGTGTTGCGTGCTGTTTTTATAAATATCTGTAAAGATGCTTGTCATCTTAGTCTTCCTGCGACCACGAACGCTGCAAAGCTTTCGAAACGTCAGGAAAACCAATTTAAATAATATACGCGGTGTAATCCGGTTAAACTTGTTTTATTATAATGTGTAGTGATCGCGAAAACCTAAGAAATTATTATGTGTCACTTAAAATATGACAAACATTTCATTTCATCAAATTATTTATTTTTATCAACAAATTAACATTAATTTGTGTTTAAAAAAACATTTATTATATTTTATAATATTAGGTGGTTTAAGGGCTTCCTGCTACCACCTGCGCGCGCATAGTTGTACCTCTCTCAACCACAAGCACGGCGAGCAATTACCGAAATCCGCACTAAATTTTTCACATATTCAATATTTGTCTAAAATATGTTTATATTTTTACCCTCGCGCTTTCTAAGTGTGTTGAAAAACGTCGTATGACACGCGTGGGCATTGCCCATTATACTTTCGGCTCCATTACGCACTCACCATCGGCTCGGGCTGCAATCCAGCCTCGAATATAATGGCCAACTTAGCTCGCTTATGTCATAATGTACTAATAAACAAAAAACTTGTCTATTAAAAACAATAATTCATTTAAAAATATGCATTCTAAATGTAAGAAATCTTCTGAAACCTTTTGAAACTTTGAAACGTTTATTCTACTCTAATAATATAACATTTACTGAAATGGGTACGTACTACAGTTTAAAAAAAAACAATAAGAACACAAAAATAAACAGAAACAAACAGAAAGAATTTTTCATTTTATTTTATAGGATTAGTATACTATTTTATTATTAAATTTATCTAATTTGCACCTCTGACAACCTCATTTTCTGTTCAGTTCATTCTTGTCCATACTAAGGTTGCTTGGAAGAAATTGCTGATTGCGATAAGGCCGCCATTTGTACTATAGTTTAAATGCATATTCAATGTAATGTATTTTATGTTGCACAACAAAGCATACATAAATAAATAAGCGCGCCTGCTGAGCGTGTGGTCCTGGGTTCGATTCCCGGGTCGGGCAAAGTGTTATTGGGTTTTTTCATTAGGAAATTCTCAGTAGCAGCCCGGAGTCTGGATTTGTGCCCGGTCAATGGCAATAGGCTCACCCCCTATTACATGGGACTATAACATAACTGGCGAAATGTGGGTGCACTATCACACCTCTGCCTACCCCTTGGGGAAATACAGGCGTGATGTTATGTTATGTGTTACGTCTGTTAAATAAATAAATAAGAATAGAAATCATCCAAATCGGCCCGACCACCCCGGAGTTTCGCGTTTCAACTACAGTGTGTAACACCTTGAATCACGTTAGGGAGAGTGAAACCGACTCGACAATTGCGTGACAGAAACTCGTGTGAACACGTAGCGAGTGAATTTTACATATTTTATTTAATACCAACTTGATAATATGGTGTAACATGTAACGTAGTTTCTCTGTTAGTTAGTTTTATCCTGTTTTTTAGAGTTCCGTACCCGAAGGGTGCCAAACGGGACCCTATTACTCTCGCTACTCTGTCCATCCGTTCGTCCGTCCGTCCATCCGTCCGTCCGTACGTCTGTCTGTCACGGGCCTGTATCTTTTGAATGGTAATAGGTAACCGGTTGAAATTTTCTCAGAATATGTGTTGCTATGAGGTGTATCACGACAAACACTAAAAACTAAAAAAAAGTCTAAAACCAAAGGGGGTCCCCATACAAGAAAAAATGCATTTTAATCAAGGTTTTTGTTCCTGCTCTATCTTCAAAATAGTAATACATACCAGCGTCAAACTTGGTCTGATTATAGTGCATACTTATAGTGCATAGTTTAGCAACAAATACTAAAAAGAGGGCAAACGGAGACATACCTATGTGGTGGTACTTACGTAAGAAAGAGATGTAAAAAATCACATTTCGCGGACGATCGTTGATGTCTTTTGATAAACTCTCGTAAATTAAATCATTTCAATTGGGTATCAGGTCGATGGGTGGGTGGTACGGAACCCTAACTGCGTAAGTCCGACTCACACTTGGCCGGTTTTTTTAAACCCATTTACCTTTTTTAATTTAAATATTGTTGTATTTTTTTCGGAAATTCATGTGTGTATGCAAGATTTTAGCTTGTTCGAATAACGGTAACTGACTCAAAATTGACTTGCAAGATTTTAGCAGACAAACAGACAACGAAGTAAGTAAAATAAAAATATTTTAATTAATTAAGAAAGATATAAATTGTGGAAAGAAATAATCGTTCACTAGCGTCAAAAATTACAAAATAATAATTAAGAAAGTTTACCAACTAAACTGACAATAATATTTTAAATAATGTCCAATTTGTGAGCGTTTCAAAATTGTGTATACAGAGAGACAGCACTACTGATCACTTACGTCAGATTATAACACAATAACGTCATTGCAACTACAAACCACTTAGTACAATTTCCGTTTCGCGCGACTAGGACAGGAAATGCTCCTACACAAATTTTGAAAGCGTTTTAGACCAATTTTTTTTCCTAATTGAATTTTTTCATTAATCTTGTAGTTTCTATTTTACTATTCATTTCAAACATAGTATTCATTTCGACATAGCAGTCATCATGGCTGAGACCATAGAGGACCTCGGTACAATGCTCGATGACCTCAGTAGAGCTTCTGATAGAGTGGGTCTTAAAATGAATATGGACAAGACAAAGGTTATGTCGAATTCCCATATAGCACCCATTCCCGTAAACATCGGAGAATCTACACTCGAAGTTATTGACGATTATGTATACCTAGGACCAACTGTCCAGCTAGGTAAGTCCAACTTCGAGAAAGAGGTCAATCGTCGAATCCGACTCGGTTGGGCAGCGTTCGGGAAGCTACGCAATATCTTCTCGTCCAAAATACCGCAGTGTCTCAAGACGAAAGTCTTTGACCAGTGTATGTTGCCAGTAATTACTTACGGTACTGAAACGTGGTCGCTCACAATGGGCCTGATAAGAAGGCTCAAAGTCACTCAAAGGGCAATGGAGAGGGCTATGCTCGGAGTGTCCCTGCGTGATCGAATCAGAAATGAGGAGATTCGCAGGAGAACGAAAGTAACCGACATAGCCCGAAGAATTGCCAAACTTAAGTGGCAGTGGGTGGGGCACATTGCTCGCAGAACGGATGGCCGATGGGGCAGTAAAGTTCTGGAGTGGCGACCGCGTACTGGAAGGCGCAGCGTGGGTAGGCCCCCCACAAGGTGGACTGACGACCTGGTGAAGGTCGCGGGAATCCGCTGCATGCGGAAGGCACAGGACCGGTCGTTGTGGCGATGCTTGGGGGAGGCCTATGTCCAGCAGTGGACGTCTTTCGGCTGAAATGATTATGATGATGATTCATTTCAAATATATATTTTTTTACCTATTTTGAGTAATAATGAAATTCCTACTCTTTTTAGTAAAGCTTTTATTATCCATTGTTTTGTTGTCGACCGTTTGTTTTAAGTCAGTTCCAGTTACCCAAGCACTGTTCTAATGACTACATTATATTATATTAACATGAAAAGTTTTTGTTTAAAAAATATTCTTTTAATTAAGATTTTATGACAAATATAATTATGTGTCATTGAGATAAAGTTTAAATTTTCTTAGTTTTCCAGATAATTTTGAACAGTCTGTTTGCCTCGATATTTTTGACACTGACTGTACAGCAGGGTTTCTCAACCTGGGGTCTGCGAGCATGCCCCAAGGGATCCGCAAGCTGAGTGAATTTCAAAGAGCGACAATGGAGTTAGTGGATGTATAATAGTATCTCGGTAGAATTTGATTTGCTTGTATGTTGATGAAAATAACAATGTTATTGTAAAATTAATTTAATAACTGTAATGCGTTATTAATTGTTAGATTTGTGTTGATCATAAAAGTAAAATAAGTGTTTTTATGTATCTGGGCCTTAGGTAAGCGATTTAGGAAAGCGTACTTGCGCACTGTGCGGGTAGCCGCAATGCGGCTAGCCGCAAGCACTATTATGTAAGTAATGTTCATTTCTATGCACACTACGATGCGGCTACCCGCAGACCGCTCCGGTTGCTCGGAGGGCTGCGGCCCGAGTGACAGCCAGCCGGACGGTTGCTATACGCACAGTGCGGCTCAGTCTGCGGCTGCCCGCAAGTGTGCACGTGGTACGTCTAGTGTTGTATATGTATCCAAACTTTATTAAAATAGACATAAATAATCTGTGGTGTGGATCCGAATGTCAAGTTGATGGCTTCCTGGTTGACAGTTAAACATGTACTAATTTCAACAAGATCTTTATTCTATTCAAAAATGGAATTCGATACCGAAAAATTTATCATGGAAAAAATCTAGAGTCGGCCAGCTATTTGGAACACCAAATTACCAGAGTATTCCGATAGAATTTTAAAACCAATTACAAATTGAAATACGAATTGACACTAACTCGAATTCAAATTCGATTGATACAGAACTCGATCCAGCCCGGCCAAGTTGACAATCTACAATCGTCAACGCTATAGAAAACAATCAAAATGTATGGGAATGACATATCTCAACGAATGAGTTTTTCGTTGAGATATGACATTCCCATATTTAGATTGTCAACTTGACTAGGGGGGCAGTTCGGGTTATTGAGTCACAGCGTTATTATATCTTTACATTACACTTCCGCACTCCGAGATCTGATGATCATGGTTAGAATAGCCGGACCCATATGGGTCCGACGGACACGGAACCTGGATTTACATCTTAAGAGTTGGATGTACATTTGTACATCCAGATCCAACTCCGAATTATCCCCGGACCTACCCATCTCTACAATATAGCCGCAAATCGCAACGGTTCTTTAACCGCACGTTGCGGTTGCGGGTGCGGCTGCCCGTGATCCGGCTGGCCGCATTCGCAACCGCAACGTGCGGTCAGCCGCACGGCTAGCCACATTGCGGCTACCCGCACAGTTCGTAAGTAGCTTAAGGATTGCCAATGGCATGACATTGACATTTAATTCATAAATAAATGAAATGAAAGTCAACTAAAATGATTATTACGTTTTTTTAGGTGTCCGTGAAGATAATTTTTCATCTCCTAAGGGTCTGCCGTTAACAAGGTTGGGAAAGGCTGCTGTACAGTTAGGTATCTCACAAACAACCAGTACCTATATATCGATCACGAACATTTACTAAACCCTGTAAGAAAACAGTTCCTCTTCCTCTGATCTGTGATCCTCTGCATCAGTTAAACGGTTGTACGAAATGCAATACACAATTAGTTTTTTTATGTATAAGTATATGGTACTTACAATATTACAAAAAGTATTAAATAATAAAAAACTACAAAATAAAACGAAAAAACAGAAGTGAAATGATATTTAATTTAAGATTGGAATATTTAAATATATACCTACCTATAAGTAAAATATATAAAAAAATATATAAACATTCATTGCATAAAATTAAACTGAAGAAATGAAAATTTATTCGTAGGTACTGAATAAAAAAAAAACATTGTGGCGATGCTTGGGGGAGGCTATGTCCAACAGTGGACGTCTTTCGGTTGAAATGATAATGATGATGAATGGAAAACATGAAAATATAGTTAATACCATAGAATAGGTAGTCTTTTCTTATGTTAATACTAAATGAAACAAACATATGTTTTACAAAATTGAAAATAAACTGATAAAATTAGGCTGAATCTGATTCTAGCTTCCTAGTGTACTAGTTGCACTAGTTATTTCCTTGTGTAAGCCATCACTAAACCAGAGCAAAGTTTTGATAGTAGCCTGTCCGTTCCATGAAAGAATAAAAAATAAATAAAAAAAAGAAAAAAATAGAAGTCCCACAGCAGAATGATGTAACAGCACCAACGTCATTCCTTATTGCCCATAAAATAAAGTTGCTTTTTACTATAGTTTAGATCAGTGCTTTTCAACCTTTTCCATAGCGCAATGCCCCCGACCTCTTCACTCTTCGCTAGACATAGGATTATGTAAGGCTTTTTATTAAACTTATTAAAAAACATTTTTAAAACGAAGTTTGCAGCTGCGGTTGCGACCCACAGGTTGAAAAGCACTGCTTTAGATGACTGCCTTGACTAGCAGCGCCTCATTCGAAGGACTTTTATTCATGAAACGAACTCTATCAATAGTTTTTTTTATATATTTTTATTAAGATTTGCCTACACATTACACATTAGTTTATGCTAAAAAATACTTGCTTTACACTTTTATGTTTAACCAATTAAAGCAAACACTAATGCAATATAATAACAATTAGAATATCTTCTGTTATCAGTTTATCGTGTTCTCGACGAGAATTAAAGGGCTAATCTCTACTATTTAGTGTAGGTATTTTCCGATGAACCGAGTCTCGATGAGGGGATAACCACACAAATAGATAGAATGGAAAATTGGGCAGGGCGTGCGTGCCAACACTCTGTACCATAGTGCAGGGCATTTCAAAACCTTTCTCAGTACGCCTTATGACTTGTTTCTGTAAATACTGTAACAAACACCCCCAAAAATGCCTTATTGTGCTGTTTCTAACTTCAGAAACAAAAGCTAAAGTACATTTGTTTAAAGATAATTTTTGACAATTAATGACGTCAAAATGTAAAGGTGTAGTTTGTTAGAAAGTTGCCACTCATGAATCGCAAGTAAAGTTGTGATTACAACCATTCTATCTCAATTTCTGTGGGGATTACAGTCGACAGACTGTGTTATAGATACTAACCGCGCTTCCTAACTTTACAGTATTTAATATTCTTCCGGAAGCGAGTGAGAGAATCGGAAAATATGTCAGCAGTGTTGCTGCACCCATTAGCTAATTTGCACATACATGGAATTGGGGAGTTGTGTCTGTATGCCACTGTTAAACCCGCGATTGTTTGTGTGGTATATACTTGTTATCACCATGTAATATAAATTGATTTAATTAATAAACATAAACATAAAAAAGTTAGTACCAAGAACAGATTTTCGTAATGGAAGATAAAATACTGTAATTAAGTGCTGGTATTGGTGATAAGTAGGTAGGTATTAGATAATATTATTGATTAACATTGACCTGATATGGTCACTACGTTGGAAAAAGTTCCAAAAAATACACACAAATTCAAAAAGATTTTGTACTAAAATAATATCCATAAGCAGCCTATTACTATTCCACCGCTGGGCACGGGTCTCTTAACAGAGTGAGAAGAATTGATAAAGAGCTTTAATATTAAGAAGTAACTATATCGTAAAGAACATGGATTTTCCGATACCACCAATATTAATTCCTATATTTAGCCAATAACCGATTCAAACACCAATAACAGTTCAATGTTTCAACAAAGACATCGTTGTAGAGACGCGAATGTTGCGGTGAATGGCGCTCTTACTCGGACAATTAAGCATAACAGCAGTACCAGGCCCCGGGCACCTTGCCACATGGCAGCAGACTGGTATCTCGTTTTATATTGAAACTGGTCTAACTCGCGATGTTGGACATATCTCTAGCGTAGCTCCGGTAGTTGGGCGAAATACACTGCTCGTATATATTAGTACCAGAATGGAAAGATAAATGGTTTGTGGAAATTGGATAATCAGCTGATTAGCTAACTAGCTAGTTATCCATGTATTATAGCTGATATTTATTTACAAAACCATATTAGAAACGATACTGTAAAATAAAATTGTGGAATACACTAAAAAAAAGGTCAAAGTAATTATTTAGGTTGGTATGCCACTAGTTCAATTTCTTTGTCGAATCGAATTTCTTTGATGATCAGTGTACATGCAACATTTTATGAAAATCATTCAATTTCTTTGATAAGTCACATTGTACAGTCGACAGCATGACAGTGGTAACACTTCAATTCAAAAATCGCCCTTACTGCTTACGAAATAAAGATGCTGCTAATGTCAAAGTGTTACCACCGACGTGCGGTTGACCGTACAAAGAAATTTGACCAGTGGCATACCACCCTTAAGCAAGTTGAGGCATCATTATTTGAAATGAATATTTTTAGGTCCGTTGTTTACACATTAAAATTTGAGTTTTATTTCAATGTTTCAAAATATAAATATTATCAATAAGTGATTTGGTATTATAACGATAAAAAAAAAATCTTTTGCAAGGAAGGTGGCAGAAACTCTAGCTAAGACTAGTTTGTCATAATTATTCATTTTAAAGGTGATTCAAAATGCAAAAAAGTTGAGTTAAAAAAATGAATGAATGAATGAATGATATATTTATTTGCAAGAACATAGGTAACATTGAGTTCGTCTAAAGTTAAAATTGGGTATGACTACATTCGACAAAAAGAATAGGTAGTTTGCCATATATATGTATTTTTTGGCACAATAAAGAAATTTTCATTTATTTTATTTATTTATATTTGTTTGGCTACTCTTTTAAACACAGTAGACTATGGATATAGGTAACAGGATAATAGAGTGATGATTACTGTAGAAAATCCTGGTAGTAATTAACGTCTCCAAAGTCAATGTTTTAATTGTAGATAGTAAATTGACGTATCAAATCGTCAAACTGATCTGATTTGTCACTTTAAAATATAATTAATTATTGCGTTATTTCACATTTTTACACGTCACGTCTATCTGGAATTAAAAAGCAAACTATACGCCGCTGCTGGAAAGGTTAAATTGATTATTTTTTGATACTCTTCTTGCAATATCTTGCACTTAAAGTGATTTAAATTGATAGAAATTACACTTGATATATCTACCTATCTATAAGTGTTTTTTTCCCGTAGGAAATCGTGTTAGCAATAAAATTAATGTGACTACTTTAGGCTGCGCTGCTTGAAACGTAAAATTGATTATTTGTTGATACTCGTTTTGCAAAATCTTACAATAAAAAGGTTATGTGATTTTATAGAAAATACACTTGATACGCGGTACCTATTACGTATTGTACAAAAGAAAGTGCGTGTGAATTGAACATGTGAAAACTGTTTAGAGAAGAAAATATACCTATACTTTTAATAAAGTTAGATTTAATTTTCGGCGCCATTTTTTCCTGAAAACATTTTTCCTTTCAGTATTCTTAATTAAATCCCTGAAAAGAAAATAGTTCAATCCTTTTTAAAGATATACCTAAAGTGGAAAATAAACGGTTTCAGTATACAAAACGTGGCAAAATAATTCCAAATGAACTAGATAGATTTTAAAAAAAACGGATACAAAAAAATCATACTTACTTAGAATGACTTTTAAGTTTCTGCTACTGATGTGGTTTAGCTTAGCTTTCGGTGGAAAGAGGACCTTTTCTGCAAAAATAGTTACCGATCTATTTAAGTGCATACACTCTAATGTTAAAATCCAGCCTTTTCAAGTAGGCATAGCATAGCATAGCATAGTATTTCTATACCTACTTAAATGTATATGTTACTACCGTTAACGAACTAAATAGATTTTTTACAGGTTTTTCCCTTTATAAAATTATATTTGAGGTGTTTCTGTTTTATAAACGCTCAAACTTTGCGCACAAGTCCTACTTTGCCTTAGGCGTTAAAACTGAATTTTATACATACGCCGACACTTCGTAACTGTAACAAACGTAAGTTGTGTAACCGTAATTAAATCTTCAAAGTACAAACATCATAAGTTGCTGTTATAGTTTACTCAAAAAACAATGAGGCAAAGTAGGGCTTGTGGGCAAAGTTGGAGCATTTTACTATTCAACTAAAGATTCTTGTTATTAGCAATTGATTGCAAATTCCTGTAGGTAAACATCTTAAAATTGAGCCTGTTTTAGAGTATTCTTCTATCGTGTCGACATGAGCTACATAATTATAATAGCTCATGCCGTGGGGAAAAGATTAGCCAGTCAGTAGGTTGGTAGCGGGGCTGACTGGCCAGGGTGTGCCGAACGATCAATTAAATATCGTCAATCGTGGAGGCTCTTAATCTGCCAAAAAAACTGGTTCTTTTAATGTTTTTTTGGTGTAGAGTGGGTTCTTGTCAATAGTTTAAAGAGTAAGATTTGAGCAATTTCTCGATTGCCAGCGACACCTTTGACGTTGTTAGTTGTTCTCAGTATTAAAGTTTTAAGTAAAAAAAAAACCTCTTATTGCAATCAAGATATGTGCTGAACGTAGATCCATAGTTACATATAAGCATTATACTTAAACAGTCTAAGTTTTAACGATGTGATAGTTAACTTGCTTCCCCGGAAGTTTGTTATCATGAAAGTCGACTGATTAAGCGATTACATACACAGACAATCATAGACAACCAGAATTTTAAATATGTAGGTGTCTGTCTATGTTCATTGCAAGTGATAAATTACATAGGTAGGTAGGTATTTCTTTGCGTGTTATACTTATTTAAATAAATACATTTATGTTAAGACTTGTTATTATGGTTTAAATTGTGCATTTTTGTCTAGTTGGTAGGCACCTTGTGAATTATTGAATTTTGGTAAGAAAATCCCTTTTGTTTGTGATCAAATATCGGTAATTAGATCGCGAAAATTTCAAGGTTGACTAATTTTATTATAATATAGATTGTGTTAAATAACGCAGTGCATAGTTGTTGAGCTATGTTCCAATTAGAAACAGCGATGAACCTACTTGTCAGTCAATGTTTAATGGCGACGTGTGGTGACAGTTCTATAAGGTATTATAATAAGTCACTTCCCGTCAATTTATTATTAAAATCGTTACGTTTATCACTTACGTCCTGCTGATTAAAGAAGTCATCTTGGGCGTCTTCGTTCGCACACCCCATGTCTTGAAGGAGCGGGGTTACGTGCCGCTCCCAGTCATCCATAATTATGAAACTTTTCCTGAACAGTTAGATATTAACGCGAACCGAAAATCACAGCTCAACAATCTTCACAAACTAACAGAGCATCATTTTAGCTTCTACCACAAGTATCCGATATTCCCTGCGAGCGCGACATCGAATCGCACATTTCGCGCCAAAACTTTAGTTTTACTGTTTACTTTTCCGTGAGCTACTGGAAGTGGCGGGAAATGGGCGAGATCGCACGCGACACTCGGCTGTCACAAAGTCGAGCGAAAGAGAAAAAAACAGCCGTGGCCGCGGGCGTATCACGTGCCCGCTGTTACCGGCGCGCATTCAAAAAACGTACTAGGAGAAAAGTCAGTGTTAGCAGCGTGTGCGGAGTCAGTGTGGCAAGGCGCGGGTTCCCGGCCGCCCGTCGACGCGACCGGAACAGGAGTGCGTGGCGGTCCGCGACTTCGTACGCCCTCTGCGTCGCGCCGCCTCGCGCTTTTCTCGCTCACGCCCTCCTCCGAATGAATTACGCCGTCCCGTTCACATGGCCCGGCGCCGCACGCCTCCCATGGGCGGCCGCGATTTCCCGCCGTCCGTTCGTGGCCGCAACATGGCCGTATTCTCTGCAGACCTCTGCTTACCAGCTTTTAACATCAACCATCATCCACTTTAGTCATATTTCATCAGGAGACCTGGTAAAAACACATAAATCCATGTGGCCCATCACCGAATCCATGAAATGCAGTTTGGAAGGTAATAAAATATCAGAAATTCAACATTTCTAACAGGTAGTGCCTGTAGCTCGAAGGAATAAAAAAACGTCCGTGGCCTGCAGCTTAAAAACTCTCCTAAGACATACAGGTTAGGTAGCTACTCCTGCTATTACGCTACGAAAGGAGATTGAGCAAATTTCATACTATACTTAGAAAACCAGCTGAAACCAAACAGAATTTTGAAATATCTGTGTACATCTCTTCAAGTTCATTTAATCGGGAAAATGTCAAAGCAGTGGGCCCCATAACATACCTATAACATGTTTATATTACAAATAAACTTAAATTAAGCCATTGTGACTGACGGATGATTCGCCTCCTAGTCATTTGGATATTCAATAGGGATTCGGTTCTCGTATCGGATTCTCAACTTGCTATGACGATTTTTTATAAAAACTTTAATTACTACCTACCTGTAAGCCCTTAGGGGTGGAATTTACAAAAATTGTGAAACACGTAATTTTTGTGTTGTAACCGAAAAGACAAATACCAATTTTCATAGCTTTTAGAAGTGAGAAATTGCCAGACAAATGCACGTCGTTTTCTTTTTTACACGAGAAGAGAAACACAAATTTTCATAGATTTATCTCCAAAACTGACGAATTTCCATACAAACTTTGACTTCATTTTCCTGGTTTCTCTCAAACCTTAGAAAAAAAAGATAATTATGCAGGATTATTCAGGATTATTTGAGGAGCTCGTAGCAAAGCGACGACCACGCGGATTGTACGTTCTACAAGGTTAAGCTGTACTTGCCGCGGTCAATCCGTGGATGTGTGACCATTTCGTTACACACCGGGGCCCCTCCGTGCCTCGGAGAGCACGTTAAGCTGTCAAACCCGGTTGTCAAACGAATATGTTACAGTCGTCGGTACGGGTAGTCAGAAGGCTGAAAGTCTGACAACTGGCCTAACCTCCCAATGTCGTCACAATAGATCTTACCAGGTCGCAGTAGCTTAGGGGGCGTTCAAGACCTCTACCTCTTTCCTCAAACCTCCGAATGTCAGTATTACCCAGTAACTGGATTGTGAACCCCTTATGGCAGTCACTTCGTGTAAAATACTGATGCTCAGCCGCATCTGGCCAGACTGGAAGCCAACCCCAATAAAATTGGAAATTGGCTCGGAGGATGTGATTATTCAGGACATTCATGTCAATTAGACTGTCATTCAGGTAGTCAAAAGCCTGAAAGTCTGTCAACTGGTCTACCCTCCGAATATTGGTATTACCCAGTAACTCAGTTATGGAGGTTGATCGCAGTTGCTCCGAGTAAAATACTGATTGTTCAGCCGCATCTGGCTAAACTAAAAGCCAACCCTAATATACACCGTGTCACGTTTCTCGTGGTCCAAACGAAAACCATTGATAAAAAGCACGAAGGGCTTTCGAAAACACCCCCCATGTATGTTCTGCGAAAATCTCCAGTTTTCGAGAAAATCCCAATATCCGTTTTTGTCTCACAGTGCCTACAAAAATTGATGTCGCACTCAAAAAAAATATTCTAGGACGTGCAATGTTTTCATGAATACAAACAACTGAAAGGCATTTAAGACATAAAATAAAGACTGAAACTGAGACTTTGTAATTTTACTTTAAAAAAGCAAAAAACGTGCATATTTTATGTGGATCATATTGCGATCTTAACTTCTAGGAGGCCTAACTCAAAATCATGGGATTAAAAAAAACTGGAATCCAGGTTAAAAACTTCTCTACTTTATCGACTACTCGCCCAAATTTTATCCGGATCGGTAAAGAGCTTCATGTGGAAAATCTATCAAACTTGTTGTGAGGTTTTTAGTACTGACTAAAAAATTCTGTTTTTGCCTCCTATGGTGACAAATGGTTATCGAGGACGAATTTTGGTCTCAAAATATCAAGTTATTTATGAAACTATGATATACCACCACTACCATTTGTTATGGATTTCTTAATTATTTTGGCATCATCGATGATTTTACATTCTTATAGTACCTTGCACAAATTGTTACATTTTATGCTTCTACACACTTTTAATTATCGTTTTTATTGATCGTGCCTCGATACACGTCAATATCTTGGTGCCTTTTAGCAATGGTTTTCGTTTGGACCACGAGAAACGTGACATCGTGTAAGTATATATAAGTAGATGATTGGGAAAAGGCTCAGTGGAAGTGATTATTCGGGACATTAAGTGTGTCAATTACCAATGCAAGTTGTTTCTGCTAGTTTTTAGGGTTCCGTACCCGAAGGGTGACAAACGGGACCCTATTACTCTCGCTACGCTGTCCGTTCGTCCGTCCGTCCGTCCGTCCGTCCGTCCGTCTGTCTGTCACAGGGCTGTTTCTTTTGAACAGTAATAGGTAACCGGTTGAAATTATCTCAGAATATGTGTTACTATGAGGTGTATCACGACAAATACTAAAAACAAAAAAAAGTCTAAAACCAAAGGGGGTCCGTCCCCATACAAGAAACCTCAAAAAGCATGCATTTTTTTCAACGTTTTTGTTCCAGCTCTATCTTCAAAACGGTAATATATACCAGCGTCAAACTTGGTCAGATTATAGTGCATATTATGTAGTTTAGCAACAAATACTAAAAATAAGACAAACATAGACATATGTGGTGGTACCTGCGTAAGAAAGACATGCAAAAGTGCATATTTCGCGCACTGTTCGTTAATGTCTTTTTGTAAACTCTCGTAAATTAAATCAGTTTTTTTTGGGTATCAGGTCGTTGAGAGGTACGGAACCCTAACTGCGCGAGTCCGACTCGCACTTCGCCGGTTTTATATATGTTTTGAGTGCATTGTACCTATCTATGCCAATATTTGTCTGGTATTTGTAAACCAACATAACTGTAACATAACTGGCGAAATGTGGGTGTACTAATACACCTCTGCCTACCCCTTCGGGGAAATACAGGCGTGATGTTATGTTATGTTGTTATTTGTAAACCATGCACAGTACAGTCGTTCGCATATCAGTGGTGATACTTATATACTTACAAAAAAAGTATATAAGTATCATATCCATTGTCTAGTACAAGCTCTGTCTAATTTGGGACTAAATGGTGCTGTGTAAAAATGTCCCAAAAATATTTATTTATTTATTTAAACAGATTCGATCTCGTTGAATGCGCTCAAAGAATGATTCTGTCCCTCTTGAAATAATAACTAATAATATAATCTGTATTTACCTTTTGTGATACTCTTAAAGACCGCTCTTTCCAATAGTGTCGTAAAAGGTGTTTTTTTTTCTATCATAGACAATTATTAAACACAGGCAGTATTCCAAAATTAACTTAATTCATCATCATCATTTCAGCCGAAAGACCGCCACTGCTGGATGTAGGCCTCGCCCAAACATCGCCACTACGACCGGTCCTGCGCTTCCCGCATCCAGCGGATTTCTGCGTGATTGAATCAGAAACATAATTAAAATATAAAATATTTAAACAGCAGAATCATGAGTTTAACACATTCATAATCATGAACGCGATCCAGACAATTAAAGAATATTTTAATGATGATTTGGATTTTTAAATACCTAGAGCTACTAAATAATTACATCATTGTTTGTCATTAATGGCGTGAGATGTCTGTGTAAATTAACATAAGAAAAAATAGATGACCTACCTACTTACTTCAAAAGTTTTTCTTTCAAACTAGAGATCGTCTAATTTAAAACTTCACAAATTGTTCATACTTAGAATAACGATGATTACGTGTGGTTTTAAATTAGACGATCTCTACGTGTTCTTATAAAATGTAAAGAAATTAATAGCGTTCTTGATTTCTGGGTAAATTTTGTAAGCAGTTAACGTTACTACGTTTGTATTTACGTTTGTATTTTACCAAGCATGGATTTTCCGATCTTTTGTTTGACCTTTCGATGTAAGTAGTAACTCATATGCGGTAATTTTTCGGTACTACCACCCTACGATTTTACGACATTCGATGTAGCGTACCATCGATTATCTAAATTATAGATGCACCGTGTTCGATGTTGAGACAATCGATGTAGGATTGACTTTCGATATGAGACGTAGGGAACTCTACTTGAGCAGCCTAAAAATTGAATTAATAAACTAAAATCCCGAAATCTTAATTATTCCATTGATGTTTGGGTCTGAAAACCCAACAGTTTCAGAACAGAAAGCAACTTTGGTCATTATTAAAAGCGTAGAGTACCTATAACATAGTTAAACACTTACGGCGAACAAAGTTTCTGAAGACCGTACAAGCGGCCAATTAAAAGTTAAATGTCTAATTCTTGTTAGAAGCGGGAAGTCCACAACTAGTGGGTATACTACTAAATCGAAAGTTCTTCAATGTTGTGCATAGGTAGGACACGGACCGCTCCGCTTGTGATGGACCACATGAAAATCTAATCAGGATAATGATAAAGTTTGGTCGATAACTAATTTAAACTTACTATTCAGTATTAGGCTGCTTTATAAACAATACATAATATATAATAGTAGGGATATTGGAAGGTGGGTTTGTTTATTTAGCGACAAAGGACAGCTACAGAATTTTGAAAGCCAGACGTGTCCATTTTTAATTTGCGCTGTCCAGTTCTTTTTGTCAGAAAGTAATTAAAAGTAAAAAGTAACATTAGAGAATACAACATTCAACATTCCTATACCTCATCAGCGAGGCCAGTCGTGACGCCCCGCTCCAATTCCGCGAGTAGGTACACAACTCACGACCCCCTTCCAGTTTAGCAGCAGCTACTTCTTGGTGTGAGCAGCAGCGATATTTGTTCAGCTGGGTTTGAGGCGAAGATACCCGAAAGGGATTACCTATCATCATCATTTCAGTTTGAAGACCAAGATCTTTAACCAGTGCGTCCTGCTTGTCATGACTTACGGTGCCGAGACGTGAACACTGACAGTTGGGCTAGTCCACAAATTCAGAGTTGCTCAGCGAGCTATGGAGCGAGTTATGCTTGAAGTTTCTTTGAAGGCTAAACTCCGTAACGAGATTATCCGGAGAAGAACCGGAGTGAGCGATATAGCTTGTAGGATCAATAAGCTGTAGTGGCAGTGGGCTGGTCATGTCTGTCGAAGGACCGACGGCCGCTGGAGCAGACGAGTCCTGAGTGGAGACCGCGAATCGAATCGAAAAGTGGCTGGGGGGGACTGCATGCGGAAGGCAGAGGACCGAGTGTTGTGGCGCAACTTGGGAGAGGCCTATGTCCAGCAGTGGACTGCGATAAGCTGAGTTGATGATCATTTCAGCCGAATAAAGTCAGCTGCTGTACATGGGCCTCCTCCAAAACGGGGGGGGGGGGGGATTACCTATATACCTTACTAAAACCTAGCTACAAACGGTTTGTAGTTAGGTTCAGTATCTGTAACGACGCTTGTCATCTAAGTGTTCCTGTGACCACGAACGCTGCAAAGCTTTTGAAACGTCAGGAAAACCAATTTAAAATAATATACGCGATGTAATCCGGTTAAACTTGTTTTATTATAATGTGTTGTGATCGCGAAGACCTATAAGAAATTATTATATAATACCAGGCCCCTCAGAAAGTATTGCGAAAAAAAGTTTTTATATATGGGAGACTGGCCAGTTATAATGTTTTTCGAAAATATGATTATTTATAAGTAAAAATAAGTAAGTTCCAATTTCAAAATTTCCCTCCACATTTTTTGCGAGTTAATTCAAAGTATTGTGTCTCACTGAAATATGGATCTGCGCCGGGAACATTTTAGAGCTATGATTTTATACGATTTCAAGTGTCGCCTGAAACCGGATGAATCGTATGATAGACTTCAAATGGCATTCATGGATGAAGGCCCTTCCAAGGCAACCGTGTATCGTTGGTATAACGAATTCAAGCGCGGTCGACCAACTTTGGGGGATGACGAAAGAAGCGGTCGCCCTTTGACGGCTGTTACCGAAGAAAACGTGCTAGCAGTGAAAAATTTAATTCAAGACAATAGGCGAATTACATATCAGGAGATTCAACACATATTGAAGATTGGATCGGGAAGCGTTCACGAGATTCTACACAGCCATCTTCGCGTGAGGAGGATAGTATCACGCTGGGTGCCGCACAACCTCACCGATGCTCAGAAGCAGGCCCGGGTGGAATGGTGCCGTGATATGCTTAACAAATTTGAAGCAGGCTCGTCTCGGCGTGTTTACGACATCGTTACAGGTGATGAGTCCTGGATTTATCAATACGACCCAGAAACCAAGCGCCAGTCGACTGTTTGGGTGTTTCAAAATGAGCCAACGCCTACCAAAGTGAAGCGATCTAGAAGCGGGGGTAAGATTTTGATCGCTAGCTTTTTTAATTTGACTGGCCACTTGGTATCAATTCCCTTACGGGATCAAAGAAGCATTAATGCCGAATGGTATACTACCAAATGTTTGCCAGAAGTTTTCTCTGTTATAAGCAACAAGCGACCAAACACAGGGCTCCGCGGGCTACTGCTCCACCACGACAATGCACCTGCGCACACCGCACTCAAAACGAGGGACTTCCTGGACAGCACGCCAGTCAAACTCCTGGGTCACCCTCCTTACAGCCCTGATCTAGCACCGTGTGACTTCTTTTTATTCCCAAAAATAAAAAATCAGCTCAAAGGGATACAATTTTCGTCGCCGGAAGATGCGCTGGCTGCGTTCGAGCAGGCTGTAAACGAGGTGTCTGCGGCGGACTGGAAAAAGTGTTTTGAAAACTGGTTTAGGCGCATGAATCTTTGTATAGAGGCTGGTGGAAAGTACTTTGAAAAGATTTGATAAAAATATATGTACGTATAGAACAATTTTTTTTAGTTTCGCAAAACTTTCTGAGTGTCCCACGTATAACTTGTAAAAAAAGAAAGTACTACCTAATCTAATAATTATTACGTTCTTTCTAGTTGTAGTAGTCTGTTGTAGTAGTAGAGCTCCTTTGTTAAAGAGTTCGTCCGGGGAAGTACTACCACCGTACCTACTTCTCCGCCAAGTAGTGATGCTTGCATTGCTGTGTTTCGGTCTGAAGGGTACGAGTGCCGGTGAAATTACAATCACATGAGACTTTCCATCTTGATGTCTCAGTTTGGCGAACCGACTTGCGGTATCATTTAGGCAACAGCCTAGGTGGTAATGTAGTTGTTATGGGCAAAGGTAACCGCTTAACATCAGGTGGGCCTTTAGCTCGTTTCGCCATATTATAAAAAAAAAAAAAAAAAAAAAAAAAAAAAAAAAAAAAAAAAAAAAAGCCTTTTATTTCCAGTAACTTGGATTTCAATTTTGCGTGTTGTTACTACAGAATAGCTTAATTTTTCATTATAGTTACATTTAATTCAATGTCATTACAAATATATTACAATTATTACATAATTAATATTCAATTGTACGTACCATGAAAAATTATAATAATAAAAATTGATTTATAATTAGTTAAATTATTGAATAGTAACAAGCAATGATTTCATTTGAATAAATTAGTAATTAGTTTAATATTAATAATTAATTAAATTTGAGCTACGTGGACCCCTCTTCGGGTAAAGGCCTCCTCCAGAGAACTCCAGTTGTCTCGATCTTTGGCGATATCTGACCAGTTTTTTCCAGCAATAGACTCTATTTCGTCCTTCCACCTCGCTTTTGGTCTGCCTCTACGTCTGTATCCGTGAGGGCCTCTCCATAATGTCACGGTCTTTGTCCATCTGTCGTCGGTATAGCGAGTCACATGTCCTGCCCATTTCCATTTCAAACTTCGGGCGAAAGACAGAGCGTCTATAACTTTAGTCCCATCTCTTATTATGTTGTGCCGTACTCTGTCTATCAACTTGATTTTAAGTAAACTACGTTCCAATGCTCTCTGACAAGATGTTAGTTTTTTACTGGCTGTGGAGTCAAATATCCATGTCTGGCATCCGTACGTTAGACAGGGTAGAAGGCAAGAGTCCATTACTATCTTTTTCCATTTCAAATTCATGTCTGATTTCATGACCTCTTTGTAAGCCCAGTATTTCTTCCAAGTGATTGAAGTGCGCCTGTTTATCTCTTCAATATTGTTCTTTTTACGAAAGGATACCTACTTGTTTGCCGAGGTAGATATAATCGTCTACGTATTCCACGGTCGAGCTGTTTATTGAGATTGGTTTTTTGTAGTGATTAGTCATAATCTTTGTTTTAGTGATGTTCATCTCTAGGCCAATACATGTACTAACTTCGTTTAGCTCTACCATCATCATTTGTTCGGTAGGGTCTTCTGCAAACAGCACTATATCGTCTGCGAACCGTAGATGGTGAAGTCGTTTCGTGTCTATTTTTAGCCCTTTGTTACTCCAGGGCAGGTCTTTCATAATGTTTTCTAGTACTGATATGGAGAGTTTTGGTGACAATGGATCCCCTTGTCTGACCCCTCTGCTAATTTTTATTTTTTGGCCAGAGATTTCTAATTTGATTTTACTTGTGCTGTTTTTGTAGATATCTTTTATTATTTTGATGTATTTATTGTTCACATTTTTGGTTTTGTAGAGCTTTCCAGATACTACTATGGGAAATGGAATCGAACGCTTTTTTATAATCGACAAAAGCCAAATATAACGGTCTTCTAAATTCGTAGTACTTTTCGATGATTTGTTCGAGTACTTGTATGTGGTCGGTGGTACTGAAAGATTTTCTAAAACCAGCTTGTTCTGTTGGTTGGTAGTCTTCAATTTCATTGTTAATTCTTTCTAATAAACAGGTAGCAAAGAGCTTATACAAACATGACATTAAACTTATGGGGCGATAATTTCCCACGTCAGTCGGGTCGCCTTTCAGGTAGCATTCCATCCTAGCCTGTTTGTAACAAGACCAAGGAGCTCATCCGTAGGTAGAAACTCAGCACTCCTACCCTCGAAATAAAAACACCACAAAACACCCACATAGCAGAGCCAGAAACAATGGAGACACATTCTGAAAATAAAATACCATGGCAAAGAGTACCGGTAGTACGCAATCCAAAGAGGAAAAAAATATCTGATAGCCCAACGCAGGAGCTACACACAAGCAACAGATTCAACAATTTACCAATTGACCTAACCGAGGAAAGCACAAAACCCATCGGGAAAAGACCATCTAAACCACCTTCTATAGTCTTGTATGGCATAGAATCAGTTTATTCTCTCTTCACAATAGTTTTTAAAGTACTGGGTTTAGCAAATGTGCCAAAATCATAAAAAAACAACTTTGTGAGAGACTGGTGCCTGAAGTAGGTTTTTATTCAAAACCTGTATATTACAGGTCACCAGGGCCCGCATAGAAGATGTAAATAAGCTTACAGAACTATTAGAAACTGTAGCCGAAAAAAAACAATTCGCGTACAAAATTATTAATAGAAATCAGTTGCGAATAATAAGTGCCAACATAGAAGTGTATAAAAACCTAATTTCACTCATAAGAAAAACAGGACTTATAGGCCATACTTTCAACAAAAAGGATGAAAGATGCTTCCGGGTCGTAATAAAAAATTTACATCATTCGACTCCAATCAGCGCAATAAAAGAAGAACTAGAAAGTACCGGAAATATCGTCCAAGGCGAGATTATAAACGCCAAGCATGGACCTGATAAAGTTCCAACATCGACTTTCTTCTCAAATTTTATACCAGGACCCAAAAATAAACTCATAAAAGAAGTAAAATACATAATACCACCAATCAGTAGTATATAATAGAAGATCCCAAAAAGAGAAGAACCATTGTACAGTGCCAGATATGACAGCAATATGGCCACTCAAAAAACTATTGTATGAGACTTTACCGATGTGTCAAATGCGCAAAATTCCCACAAAATCTCAGACTGCCCTAAACAAGACTGAAATACACCAGCCCAATTCTCCCTATGTCATGGAGCACATTCAGCTAATTATTATAAGGGATGTGAGGTCTATTTAGAAATCCTAACAAGAAGACAACCAGCCAATAAACCCAAGAGGAATCGCGTTATTAATGTAGAAATACACACAAATCACAATAATGTGCCAGAAACACAGAAATCGAGCCCGCGATTTTTAGATAAAACTTACGCTGAGACTACGAAGACTTATACCAAACAGGACACCGATAGGCCAGACACAGAGGAATCCACTACTAAGATAGAAAGACTGTTCCTCAAGCAATCAGAAAAATTTGAATCCATCCTACAACAAATGAGTATGCTGATAAGCCTCATAACGACCCTCATAGAAAAACTGCCTAAATGACCTCTTTCAAATTAGGAACCCTCAACACAAATGGCCTGGCGCCGAATAAACACGACGTTGAACTAATTATCAAAGAACACAAACTTAACATAGTTCTTGTATCGGAAGCCCAGTGTACTAATGCCACATGGAACATGAAGTTTGAAGGTTACCATACCTACGTCACGCAACATCCTGATGGGACTGGACATGCGGGAACGGCTATAGTCATCCGTAGATCAATAAAGCACCACCTTATATATATAAAAACCGGCCAAGAGCATGTCGGGCCATGCTCGGGTTCCTTAAGTAGGTGTAATTACAAACGAATCAAATCGAATATTAATCATGGCTATTTTAGTTTTTGCAATAATCGGCGGCATTCGCGACTCAAAGCGTGTTGTTAGTAGCGCCATCTAGCGATAAATTCAATCAATCAATCAACTCAGCCTATCGCAGTCCACTGCTGGACATAGGCCTCTCCCAAATTGCGCCACAACGCTCGGTCCTCTGCCTTCCGCATCCAGTCCCCCCCAGCCACGTTCTTTAGGTCGTCGGTCCACCTGGCAGGGGGGCGCCCTACGCTGCGTTTGCCGATACGCGGTCTCCACTCAAGGACTCGTCTGCTCCAACGGCCATCGGTCCTTTGACAGACATCATCTAGCGATAAATTCAAGAGGCCAAATTCAAGAAGTGTGTCATTTTAAAGTTACTTTATGTGATTTTTTCAAATATAAAGTAGCTAAAGGAGCATTATTTGCTATGATCATTTTTCTCTAAGGTCAATGACCTTTGAACTAGGACGTTTTAAGTATTTTTCAGTTTTCTCTCTATAACTCAAAAAATTATAATCACATTATACTCGAAATAATTTTAAAAGAGAGTTTCCACAAAGGGAGGGAGGGAGAGAGAGAAGAGAGTTTTTATAAAGGTCTATCAATGTGGAAGATTATGTTTCTACATTGCATAGTTTAGAAATGGCAGGGGGGGGGACACATTGCAAGCCACCTTGGCGGGCTATATTTCGCAGATGGTACACCTGATAAAAAAGTAGTGTATGAAACATTACCTTCATTTTAGTAGACCTATTCAATGATATCCCACACGAGGGGGTGCAGCGAAAAAAAAATTGTCATCGCCATTTCACATGTATGGACGCCACCCCTAAAATACGTAAAAATGATTTTTTTATTCTTTTAAAATTGAGATCTATATGTAGACTATTTTTTAACAAAATTTCATTTACTTATGTTTATAACTGTAGAAGTTATTAAGCTGTAAAGGATTAGGACAGACGGACAGACGGACAGACGGACGGACATGACGAAACTATAAGGGTTCCTTGTAGGATTTCGGAACCCTAAAAACCCTGAATATAGGAAAAACTACCTGCAAGCTACTCTACGGTAGCGGTTGAAGCTAAATACGGCAGTTTCAATGTCTCAGCTATACTTGTCCACCAATACATAAAATCGATGAGCCTATGTTTAGCAGCTATTTTCGATCTCTAGGTAATCGCTTTATTTCTGGTGGTGATTGAAATTCGAAACACTTATTGGGGGTCGAGGCTCACAACCAGAAAGGGCAGACAACTCAAATCAAGTATAGATATAAACAAACTCACTGCCATATCCACCTGTGAACCCACCCACTGGCCATCAGACCCTTTTTTTTCGTTTTGTTTTCAAGTGGAAATCCTCATGGATACCCTCCGTCTGGGGAGGGCCCTCTGCACAAAATAGAGGAGCTCCGGGAACTCCAGTGGCCCGCGCCGGTGCCCCTCCAGTGCTACGCCTTTGGCACGTCCCGGGGAAACAACAAGGTTTCCCCAACAGCAGCACGTGACCACCACGTGCTGCTGTCCTCCCCAGGGTCGCTTAATAGATGCCTCGAGTCCCATGGCCATCAGACCCTACGAAAATAACAGATTTAATAGTGTGACCATACCCCGGTTTTTCTTACAATCAGCACTATGCTTATCGACAGTGAAAAAGTGGAGACTCTTTATAACAAACGAACCGACTGGGCCTCATTCAGAGAGCATATCGAAAAGGGTATTGACCTAAAGGAAAACTTAAGATTCCAGAAGACATTGAAGATATGAGAAAGCACCTAACGACTCTTATCCAAGAATCCTGTTGGAAAAATACACCTCCTATGGAACCAGCCTGTCACCCAAAGAATTATCCAAACGTTGTCAAACAAAAATTTTACATTTCCTTACAATAAATATTAGTCCGTGGACGGTAGCGTAGGCTTCACAGGTTTTAACTCTTTTAGCTCTTTGATTGCCCTCACCGACGGACTCGGCAACACCATGTCAACTGCATAGCTGATGTTGTTTATGCTAACCCTTTCAACACTGCATCCGACACGTAATACTGCTAAGTCCGGCTATGAGGTTATCTACGTAGAGACTGATGAGCCTTGGATATGTCAGACCTTCTTGTCTCACTCCCAACCTATACGGCTCAGAGAGTGTACCGCCCCATTTCACATGGTTGGTTTGGTTACCATATCAATAGGTTCTGTAACAGTCCTCATACTTCAACAGGTATACCCCTTTTTGGCTCCTATCTTTCCCCAGACCACATCATACGAGACAAGATTGAATTCCCTGGAGAGATCAAGGAAACAGGCGTGCACTGGCGTCTTGCGATCTATGTAGGTAACGAGAATTAAACTGTATGCTTGAGACTTTCGGTAGCAAGTCCAGGACGAATCCCTAACTGCACAACATGAAGATGTACCTACCTATGTGTAGTCATTTAAGCAAGAATCAAGCATACCGTCCAACATTTTTGCTGTTTTAGCGCAAGCGAAATGGAACGATAGTTGTTGCCCTTGTTCGAGATGTCACCTGTCCTGTTCTTCACAATAGGAATTACGATGGTCTTCATTAAATTAGCAGGTAATGTACGCGTGACTGGATACGCGGGGACTGGGGGGACTGGATGCGGAAGGCAGAGGACCGAGTGTTGTGGCGCAACTTGGGAGAGGCCTATGTCCAGCAGTGGACTGCGATAGGCTGAGTTGATGAGTTGATGTACGCGTGACTAATTGGTACCAAACCAAGGTAGGTTTGCCTTAACTTGGATTAACAGACAAATAGTCTGACCACGCTAGCTCTACATCTGAATTATGGCAACACCGTAAATAAAAGGTAACTATCAAAATCTCTTTTGGTTGTTTAATCAGAGTTGATGAACTTAAGTACCTAATGCTTGATTTCACCAACGATAATGCTCTGGTTAAACAACTGTTTACCCACAATTCCAGTAGGTAAATTTTTCGAGCAATCGGTGGAGTTAATGTTCGAGAGTCATTACGAACCGTCTTTCGCGCAGGTTTGACGACTTCCAGCCTCCCGAACAAGCCGGTTTCCGAAAAGGCTTTAGCACCGTAGACCACATACATACGCTGCGGCAGGTTATACAGAAGACCGAAGAGTATAACTTGCCTCTTTGTTTAGCGTTTGTGGACTACGAGAAAGCCTTCGATTCGATCGAGACTTGGGCGGTACTACAGTCTCTTCAACGGTGCCAGATTGACTATCGGTACATCGAAGTGTTAGTCTTTGTATGAAAAGGCCACTATGTCAGTCCGATTACAGGACCAAGCCTCGAAACCTATCCTTCTGCAGCGAGGTGTGAGACAGGGAGATGTGATCTCTCCGAAACTGTTCACTGCTGCATTGGAGGATGTCTTCAAGGTTCTGGACTGGAAGGGGCTAGGCATTAACATAAACGGCGAGTACATCACTCACCTTCGGTTTGCCGACGACATAGTAGTCATGGCTGAGACCATGGAGGACCTCGGTACAATGCTCGATGACCTCAGTAGAGCTTCTGATAGAGTGGGTCTTAAAATGAATATGGACAAGACAAAGGTTATGTCGAATTCCCATATAGCACCCATTCCCGTAAAGATCGGAGAATCTACACTCGAAGTTGTTGACGATTATGTATACCTAGGACAAACTGTCCAGCTAGGTAAGTCCAACTTCGAGAAAGAGGTCAATCGTCGAATCCGACTCGGTTGGGCAGCGTTCGGGAAGCTACGCAATATCTTCTCGTCCAAAATACCGCAGTGTCTCAAGACGAAAGTCTTTGACCAGTGTGTGTTGCCAGTAATTACTTACGGTACTGAAACGTGGTCGCTCACAATGGGCCTGATAAGAACGCTCAAAGTCACTCAAAGGGCAATGGAGAGGGCTATGCTCGGAGTGTCCCTGCGTGATCGAATCAGAAATGAGGAGATTCGCAGGAGAACCGAAATAGCCCGAAGAATTGCCAAACTTAAGTGGCAGTGGGCGGGGCACATTGCTCGCAGAACGGATGGCCGATGGGGCAGTAAAGTTCTGGAGTGGCGACCGCGTACTGGAAGGCGCAGCGTGGGTAGGCCCCCCACAAGGTGGACCGACGACCTGGTGAAGGTCGCGGGAATCCGCTGGATGCGGAAGGCACAGGACCGGTCGTTGTGGCGATGCTTGGGGGAGGCCTATGTCCAGCAGTGGGCGTCTTTCGGCTGAAATGATGATGATGAATGTTGATGAAGCTATAAACATTCTACTCATCTGCTGTCTGTGTCTGCTGTGTTTTTTTTTTTTTACCTATATTTTTTGACTCTGCAAACATTATGTTTACGGTGTTGCCATAATTATTATGTAGAGCAATATAGAGTTAGCGTGATCATACTTATACTTCTCTTTATATGTTAGATAGTAGTAAAAATATTTAAATGTCAATTAAGTAATTAAATATATTACGTATTTAAAGAATAAACTAAAAAACATGAAAAAAAAAATGCTAATATGAAATGTGTTGTGTGTACAATAAAATTCACGATGCCGTGAAAGGAAACGTAAATGTCAAACTTTTATGTCAAGTCTTGCCTTGACGTTTTACTTTTTACTAGTTTTTAGTTTGCTGTTCAGTTTGTAATTGTAATTTTTGATTATAACAATGTCATCTCCGTCAGAATTAAGTTTTGATGAAATATTAAAATTCATGTTGTTTCACAATGGCAAAGTGACAAACCATGAGTTAGTAAAACATTTCAAAGTATTTCTTATGAATCCTGATATGAGAGGTGAGTACTTTGTTCATCATTCTTTCTTTACGATTTACCACAATGTTTAAACTAATGCCCAATATTGATCGTAGATGAAGCTAGGAGTACATTTAAGAAACACGTGAATACACTAGCAATAATAAAAAATCAAAACAATGAAAAATGGCTTATTCTGAAAAAGAAATATATTCCAACTAACGGTAAAGATAACGAAGATGTTATGGAAAAAGTGTCTGATTCACCCAACATAACTGTTGCTGAGACACCCACAGAAACGGAGACAAATAATGCTGAAGAGCCCCCCCAACGTCCACCACTGCCATTACAACTTAATCAAGATTTCAACATACTAACAAATCTTATTCAAGATACCACACTTGTTGTTGATGATAATGCAGGCCCTATTCTTGAAAGTGAATCCAAAGAGAGCCTTACTTCCATCCCAACTGAAGACATACCACCAAAAGTGCATCCACGGAGACGGTCATCAGAAAAAAGTATTGAAAAAAGATCAAGCACTCCGGGCTCACAAGGACAACAATCATCTATACCAAATCAAGATGTGCCTGAGTTTGATAACTCGATGTCACCAATATTAACATCATCTAGGAGTGAAAGCATGTTAGTAGACTCTGAACAGACAATTTCAGTGAAAGAAAGAAAACAAATGTTCAATAGGATGGCTTCTGAGAGTGATGTGCTGAAAACAAATAAACTGGGTGGAAACTTGAGCTCACAGGTGAGTCACTTAATATCTTATTGAATTAGATTTAGTAATAGGTATGTAATGCTGATGCTTATTGAATTTTCTGTGAGATGTGAGGTGCCATAAAAGGCTATAAAAGAGTTGCATTATGAGGATTAGCAGCAGAATCATCCTGTCAGCTAATATAAACAGACAGTGATTACCAATTGGCTTATCAACCCTTTAATTCCCACTGATGCAATATCGCACGAGGAAACAATAGAATTCTTTTGTTTCAATAATTAGTGCTATTCAACAGGTTAAAAGAGGGGGATTGTGGAAATTTCCCAACATTCAAAGTAGCGATCATCGGAAAATCCATCGCATACCAGTTTTAATTGATTTAGTTCTTTGTCACTGACTTTTGTTATTTGTTTTTTCTAGTTTTTTTTTTTATGAAGCTTACAATAGTAATAATAATAATGTATTTGTACATAACTAATATTTTGTTAGAGCAGTCCAACAAAATTTGACTGTGCACAATTGAGTGAAAATTATCATAATTTTAAGAGGAGCTAATTTTTTGATATTTTTATTGGATTTATTAGGTAAATTATTCATTTAAAAATACCTTATTAATATTTAGCTAATTCAATATTGACCTTAACGTTATAGTGGAAGCATTGATAGTAGGTATTTAATATTATGGAGAAATGCTGGTAGCCAAATTATCAGATGAATTGGAAATATTGCATTAATACTTGCATATTAGGCATTGGAAATTGAATCTTATAAAATTACCTATTTAATTTACTTTTATGTGAGTGCATAGATATTTATGCTCTATCAGTCATGACATTGAATCCTGGTCAATTAAGGTTCTTTATTCTTCTCAGAAATTTATGTAGTTGGTGGACTGTATGTTAATAAAATAGGATTATAGGTGTATGGTATCCCTCTTAAAAACTTGATGTTAGAATTAAGAGCCTATCGCAGTCAACTGCTGGACATAGGCCTCTCCCAAGTTGCACCAAGTATGGTTATTGTTAAATATTGTAAAAAGTAATCAGTTGAGGTTTTAAGTTATTTAAGATCATTGAAAATCATTGGTATTTAATAAGGTAAAGTCAGATACTAATAAAATTGTCACATTGATTTTGCAAGCGAAAATAGACCTTGTCGTTTTGTGATGCTTAACCAATTTCATGTGCGACTTTACCTATAAATAGATAATGTGGTGCCCATGTGACAGTATAGCCTTGCAGCGTTGTCAAATGTGCAATCATTTTAAGTCCAACAATTTTATAAAATCTTTTAATTTATGTCATTTCCATTGAATCCACAATTTAGTGAATCAATTTTAAAAAATGGTGTATGTCACACTAATAAAGCAAAATAGAATACATATTGTAATTTCTGTTACACGAGTGAAGAAATGTTATACAAAGCAAAGATAAGAAATGGTTAGGTTAAAGTTAAAGTAAAACATCCATCCATATTTTTTTAGACCTAGGTAATGAAAACCTATTCTTTACCATTTATTTAGTTTAAAATAACTATGACCAGCCTAATTCCAAAAAATATTAATAATGAAACCGTCACTCATAACACTCCGGGAAGGACAAGTTTATTTCTGAAAAAAAAAAGTACATTAATATTAACTTCCACTTGCTTTCATGAACACTGTTGGCCACAACACACAACCGGCCAAGAGCGAGTCTGGCTTGCACATTAGGGTTCCATACAAATACTACAGTAAGCAATCCATAACTAATTAGAATTACTGTATTGCACATATCTAATAAATCTGTGTAGGAGCTACCTAAACTATACATCAAAATGACATAAGGTACAGGACAAATTTGTTCTGCACTACAACATGTTATTGAAATAACTGAAAACCTCTTAAGGGGTCTTTGTACTATGAGATCAAACCCGAAATAACTGAAAACCTCTTAAGGTGTCATTGTACTATGAGATCAAACCCGAAATAACTGAAAACCTCTTAAGGTGTCATTGTACTATGAGATCAAACCCGAAATAACTGAAAACCTCTTAAGGTGTCATTGTACTATGAGATCAAACCCGAAATAACTGAAAACCTCTTAAGGTGTCATTGTACTATGAGATCAAACCCGAATTCGCGAAAAAAACAACAACAAACAAACAACAAACTGTAGCGAACAGCGGATTTTGTCTGCTGATTTGATTTTGTTTGAATTGATAGGTGGTAACCTTTTATTTTATATTATACTAGCAGTGCTCTTACGGCTTTGCCTACGTAAAAAGCTTTAACCTGCCCCATGTAAAGGTCCTCCATTGTACTCATTGTAGTACCTATTGGGAAAAGAAAATGTTTTTTTTAATTATTATTTAATTTGAAGAGTATTTATGGCACGCGTGAAGGAAGATTTTTCATAGGAACTTTAACACCCCTTTTTACACCCATTGAGTTTAATTTTAGGAAAATTCAAAACACGTAATTCATTAATTAAGATTATTTATACAGAGTTTCGACTCAATCCAGCCACACAATAATATTTTCCCACACAAAATATAACCCTTTTGTCTTTCAGTAGTAATTTTTTAAATGATAATATAAATTTCATTATTTACTTTAGAAATTACAATTCCCTAGTTTTTAGTGAGTCAATCCACAAGAAAAGATTTTTCATGCAAACTCTAATACCCTATTTCCCTTAGGATAAAAATTACCAAAAATCCTTTCTTAGTGGGTGCTTGCATTACAAAAGGACCCTTTTGCAATGATTACCTATTAGTTACTAGTATAAACTTTTGTCCAAATTCCTCCTGTCCTTTTTCATGTTTCTAACTCGAGTAGTTTCGGCTCTACGTTGATGAACCAGTCAGTCAGGACATCTGACTTTATAAGTATAGATTTTCTAACATTTTTTTTCATACCTACACGAGCATAAATATTATCAAAGTAATAGCAGAGATAGCCTAGTGGTTGAACGATTGCCTTCCATGCAGGAGGGGGGTGTGAGTTCGATCCCGGCCCGCACCTCTGACTTTTCGAATTAATGTGCGGATATACACATGAATTCGAAATATTCGGATACGGTTATATTCGATTATCACTTGCTTTAACGGTGAAGGAAAACATCGTGAGGAAACTGCGCACCTGAGAGTGCTCCATACAACCTGAATGGGTGTGTGTAGTCCGCCAATCCACAAAAGGCCAGCGTGGTGGACTATGGCCTTGGCCTTCTCGTACTGAGAAGAGGCCCATGCCCAGCAGTGGGACAGTAATGGGCTGGTTTTTTGGCATTTTGTAATTGTAATAAAAATGCAAACAACTATACAAAATGTCCCAGTTTCTAGTAATAAAACTTCAAGGTACAAATTTTCACTCCTAAAGTTTTTCTTATATTTTAGAAAATGTAAAAATAACGTAAAATTATGATCAAATTTTCCCTTTGGATTTATTACAAATTTAAGTAAGTAATTTAAGTTTTGTATGACATTTAAATGTTCTTTAACTAGTGTATGCTATAACGTTTCAAATGACATTAACTTTACAACTCTGTGTGACTATTGTTAGATTAGTAAGTCAAATACAAAAATTGCTCATCTTTGGGGGTGTTGGGATTGGACCCCACAAGTGGCATGTTTTTACCGATAAAATTTAATGTTTTACCACCCTTAAAGTTTTATTAATATAAGACAGGAACATATTTGTATAATAATATCATCACAATACTACATAAGTACCATTACAGAAAACTTAGTACCCCCGCAGACTAATACAGACCAAACTGTCGGCCAATAGTTTGGTGATGGGGGGGGGGGGGGGCTTAATAGTACATTATGAACATTACACTTTTAAATAATTGTATTTTAATTATATGCTGGTTGGTTAATTATTTCGTACTGTACGTCCAGTAACATTTACTCAGATATCTAATTAATTACGGTTTTTAATGAGTAAATAATTATCGTGGGTAGTTTAACCCTATGTCAGTAAACATTGTCCGCGTATTCTAATTTTCCGAATAACAGTAATTGTTGTGTAAATAGTGTAAAAATGTGACTAAGTACTGTATAACTGTATGATAAATAACAATAAACGTTTGCAAAAGTGTATCCTATGTGTAACTATAAAAAAAACGATTGATAATAAAATTCTCGTGAAAATATAAAAACATGTGTAAGCTGTGTAATTGGACAGTGATTTACCTATAACATAGTGTAATAGACGTAAAAGTGATAAATGTGGCACTAATATTCGAAAAACGATCACAATTATTAGTTTGACCGTACAAATATTATCTGTACCTACCTATTTAAAATTATCGCCAAGAATTGACCTTTGTACCAAAATAATAACCACAGACAATAAATAGTAGTGCTGTTCCAAATAGTAACCAAAAACAATAGCACCCTATTACACGAAATTATTTTCCTACTAAATTGTGTGTGGACAAAATAACGGTGCTGCCATTGACAAAAAAAAAAAAAAAACCGCGAAATTTGCGCAAGTTTAAGGGAACGCGGGAGGGTTTGAGTTTCGCGAGCTACCCTAAGCGTTAAAATTCACAACCATAAATATGAATTTTTTTGAGAACATTACTTTTCGAAAACCTCGTTCGCAATCAGAATCAGATGAAATCCTATCAACATCGCAAATGATAGATGCGACTAGTAGCAGTCTTCCTGATATGTCTGACACGGAACACAATTGCTGCATTGAGGAAATCGTTAAGTTAAAAGACCAAATACAAAAACTGACTCAAGAACTTGAGATAGCACATAGCGAGGTAAACAATCTGTCTCACGAAAATGTAGACCTTAAAAAGTCTTTAGAAAACTTAACGAAAAAGCATGAAATTTACAAGAAAGCTACAAATAACCTGACAGATAACATAACTCCAAATAAAAAAAATAGAACAAAGTTGACTCCAAGAAAATATAATTCTCCAGGCAAAAGTACACCTAAACCTCCAACTGAATGTCGAGACACCTTGTCGACCCAACAGGGCCATAATAATCTAAAGAATATGTCTGAGAAAAGCAGGATTTCAGAGAATAATACGAGTTCCAATATTAAAAAGAGGAAACTATGTATCTTAACCAATTGCAACAATAAAGGAAAATTACGAGATATCGAAGAAACTTTCGCATACCATTTTAACTACTGTCATTATGTTAAACCAAACTGTAGTATGCAACTACTATTATCAAACATTGACAATAAACTGAGGAACTTTGATATGAATGACTATTGCATAATCCTAATAGGAGAGAGAGATTTTAAAGATACAGAAAATTACATGGAGTTACTGCAATATATGAAGGAATGCTTGCAACAAATAACCCACACAAATATCGTCTTATGTGTTCCCACCTATGTACGAGGAGCTCCAATATATAACTACAAGGTTGAGATTTTTAACAACTTACTGTCACTGGACCTACAAAATCATAATTATGCACATTATTTTGACACGAATAATGAACTTTCTTTTAATATGTTTTCGTACAAAACAGGAAAACTTAATATCTATGGAATGAAAAGCATTTTCAGAAACCTCATGAAGCGGATAACTGTCGACATGATAAAGTTCCCATACCAAATGTACACTTCACCCGAATGTAATAATGAAGAAACCTCCACTCTTTCATGCACTAAAACGGGCACAAACGAATTGTTTTTTCTCCAATAAATACGTTAACATAATACATCAAAATATTGCAAGCTTATTGACAAAATCAAATCTTCTCACTGCCTGTTTAAATGAACTATTTGAAGATAATATAAATGTGGATGTTCTATGTATCACTGAGCACTTTATTAAGGAAGGTTATGAGGATCAATTATATTTACCAAATTATAGTTTGGCTGCATCTTTCTGTAGAAAGGAGAAGAAAAGAGGTGGCGCATGTATTCTTGTTAAACATGGACAACAATGGAAGGAACTGCCTAAAATATCAAAACTATCATCCCCTGGTATATTTGAATGCTGTGCTATTGAGCTTATTAACTATAAGATGATTGTAGTATGTATCTATAGATTACCAAAAGCCAGTAATCTTAACTACTGCTTAGATAAACTTGAAAAAATACTACAGGAAATATCACATACATCACATAAGAAAATTGTAATTGCTGGAGATTTCAACATAGATGTCCTTAAGACCAACAACCAAACGCGTGCATTAGAATGTTTGCTTACTAGTTTTAATTTGAAACTTGCAATAAAACAACCAACTCGCATGGCCAGCCTCACTTGCATAGACAACTTTGCGCACAATTTAAGTAGTAAAGCTTGTAAGACTAAAGTGTTAGAATTTGCCTTATCGGATCATACAGCACAGTTGCTTCAATGTCCAGTCCAAAAAATATGTTCCATTAGTCACTGGTATACAGCTAAAAGAGATTATAGTACGGAAAACATGGCAAAGTTTAAAAGTCATATAAAAAGTCTTTCCTTTTCAGATATTTACGACACGGAAGACCCAAATACAGCTTTTAATGCATTCATTAATATGTTCAAGTTGATATATGACCAGTGTTTTCCAATAAAATTAATCAAAATGGATGTTATAAAAAAACCCAAATGGTTGTCTAAAGGAGTCAAATTATGTAGTCAAAAGAAAAGAAAACTTCTATGGCAATTTAGATTAAACCGTAATAAAACCAATAAAATTAAATTTGCTAACTATTCCAAACTATTAAAAAAAATTATTAACTTGACACAAAAGGCACAATATAATAACAAAATAAAAACATCTAAGAATAAGTCAAAAACCACTTGGCAAATCATTAATCGCGTAAAATATAACTTACCAAAACAAAATATTAACAAAATTAAATTAAATAATCAAACTTTATTAAACCCAAGGGATATTAGTGAAGCGTTCAATAACTTCTTTATTGATAAAATACAGGCAAGACTGGGTGTAAAAAGTAAACCAAAAATTTCTATACAAACAAGTAGCGAAAAATCAATGTTCATGGCGCCTAGTGTACCTTATGACATTCATAAAATAATAATGTCATTAAATAACACAAATAGTGTAGGATACGATGGTATCACTACACAAATATTAAAATGTGTAGCTATGGAGACATGTGGACACATTAGTCACATAATAAATCTTAGCATATGTGCGGGTATTTATCCTGACTATTTAAAAACCTCTATTATAAAGCCATTATTCAAAAAAGAAAATCGGGAATTGATGGAATTTTACCGTCCTATTTCACTTATTCCCGTGATCTCAAAAATATTTGAGAAATATATTAACAATGAACTATGTAAATATCTAGAAAAAAGTAACATATTATGTGAGGAACAGAAAGGGTTTAGACGGTGTAGAACAATTAACATGGCCATATACGACTTTTTATACAATATTATTAACAACATGGATAAACGAACACCAGTCTGTGCGGTGTTTTGCGATATGACTCAGGCGTTTGATTATGTCCACTATAATACTCTCCTATACAAGCTTGAAGCATACGGCATTAGAGGTAATGTACTCAAATTAATAGAATCTTACCTTAGTGATAGAAAACAAATGACGGAAATTAACAGAATTAATACAGTAAATAAACGCGAAGAGGTATTTAGATCATCAAAGCGAAATGTAAGTTTTGGAGTACCGCAAGGAAGCGTGCTAGGGCCTCTCTTATTCATACTGTACATTAATGACTTGCCGGAACATGTCGTACAACCACTGACACTATTTGCGGATGATAGCACCATAACCATTCCATGCATAGATGTAAATACATACGAGACCGATATTAATCATTCTTTGAACTCTACTATAAAATGGATGGATGACAACAATTTAAAAATCAACTTAAATAAAACTAAAATAATTCACTTTTGTCAACGGACTCCTAACACAAACAACATTCAAGTTCGCTATAATGATAATCCAGTCGAAGAAGTTGAGTGTACAAAATTTTTAGGGCTCAATATAGATAAAAAATTAAACTGGAAGTTACATATTGATTTTCTGTGCAAAAAAATTAGTAAATCCGCATATGCTCTATATACATTGTCACCAATAATATATACAGATGCCCTTCTTACCGCATATTACGGTATAGTAGAATCCCATTTACGATACGGTGTGATATTTTGGGGTAACTCAACCGAAAATGAAACAGCTTTTAAGGCCCAAAAAAGATGCATTAGAGCAATGTTTAAACTTAAAACCACAGACAGTTGCGAGCCGTATTTTAAAAAATTCAAGATTTTAACATTACCCTGTCTGTACATTTTAGAAGTAGCTGTGTTTGTAAAGTCGAATCAAAATCTTTTTAAACGTTTAGCCGACGTAGTTCCACGAAATAGACGCGATAATAGTAAACTATGTCTCCACATAGCGAAGACTAAACTGATGCACAAAAGTGTCTGCTGTATGGCGCCGGTAATTTATAATAAAATACCTAAGAGTTGGAAGGACTTTAACACAACGCTATTTAAAAAAAGGTTACGAAACTTTTTAGCAACTAGAGCATATTACAAAATTAATGATTTTTTGAACGAAAAAGACTTTGTAAACTACTAAAATGAAATTATAAATTTATTTATTTGACTTCTGATTTATTGATTTTAATTTAATTTACTGACTTGGCATTTTTTGTTTTGCTTTTTATTACACCATAATGTCTTTTAATAATGATTTATATAGTATACCTAATAATATTTGAAATGAATGTTCATGTCGTGCTCACATATAACTTGTTTTTTTTTTTTTTTTGCATGCCAACTGGTAAAATATGGTTGAACTTTGTTTATTATGTTTACCACCATGTTATGTACATGTACCCATATTTGCAAAATAAAATATCTTTATCTTTATCTTTATCTTTATCTTTATCTTTAAAATATTGGGGTTTGCGCCTTGGCGGTCGCGCGAGCATCGCGGCACCTGTTGGTCTGCTGAAAGTCATTAACAAATATTTTGACCCACAAATATTTGATAACAGCTTCAAACGCAAACGTGAGAATTTTATTAATGCGTGTTTTTGGTTTTTCAAAACACCATAAACCACCCAATTATTGTCTCTGTTATTATAGTCTTGTTGCTATTGTTTTTGGTCATACATGAAATTTTTTCTACGTCATCTCTTAATATTATTAATTTTATACAAGTCTAGCCAATCAAATGTCGTATACCAAACACCAAATTAATGTTGGTAGATTCCCTTTATTTAAAAAACCGGCCAAGAGCATATCGGTCATGTTTCGTATGGGTTTAGAAGCTGTAATTATAAACGAATCAAATATAATAATCAAAATGGTAACGGTTGTATGGTGTTATCAAATAGAAAGCTATTAAAGGAGCAGTGTTTGCTAAATTATTATTTTCAAAGGTCACTGACCTTTGAACTAGCAACTCATTTTCTCTTACTCGGGAAAAACTATGTGAGCAAATTCCAACTTGAGAATTTGTTAGGAGCAGTGGCAAAACAACTGGATTTCTGCGGACTTGAGGTCGCAGGTAAGACTCTCGTACGGAATAGATATTTGAATGCCCTGCAGTTAGTACTTAGTTGCTCCGGGTTAGGTTGCTTGCCATGTGAAACTTTATTTCTGCACCGCTTGATACAAGAAACGTTTTCGGATGGAGCAACGTTTTACATTAAAAAAGTTAATTACTATCACTATAACATTATCATCATATTAATGTGTATTTGTGTGTACAATAAAGTATCATAATAATACAACCCTCAGAGCAACAAAATGTTCGCCGTCACTTGCACCCGAGTGAGTATGCGCACTAGTTTGAAAGAAAACTTTATTTTATTTCCAAAATGGCGTAAGGATACAAGTGTGCGTCTTTTATGTGTGCGTGCTTTTTGTTCTTCTTCTTCGTGTCAATGGTTCTTATTTACTTCACACTGTATTCATGTGGTATTTGGCCACCTCTATGGCGTTGTTTGTGGCTTTGTTTAAATCGTCTCTTGTGCAGGTAGTAGGGCACAAGGGACAAGTGAGCAAATGGGCCATGGACTGAATGGGGGCCCCGCAATCGCATTCAGTATTAGACAAGTCTCGCAAACCCCATTTGCACATATTCTCTCTGCAGCGACCGACTTGAGTCCGCAGTCGGTTGAGGGACTTCCAGACTGGCCATGGGAGATCGTGACCTGGGGGCAGGTGTTCTTGCGGTGCTACAAAATCAGGTGGTGGTGGGAGCCTTTCCTTCCACAGCGCTGTCCTCATTACGGCTGGATGGAGTTGTGAGGCCTGTGTGGAGCGCATAAAACTTTTGCTTTTTGTTGTAATTTATTGATGCGTTTCTTGCGTTGTGTGCGTAAGTTGAGCTTGTGACGCTCGGACTCCATGCAAACTAGGCGGTATATATTTTTTTTCCGTGGAGAAATCCTCATGGACGCACTCCGCCCGGGGTAGGCGGAGCCAGTGTCGGACTCTTACCGACTAAAACCACCACGGTGTTCCTTCAACTACCTTAGCCGGGGGCGTGGGAACCCGTGAGTATTCACACAACCACCCCCGACAGGTCCCGGCCCGCCAAAAGCAGGCGAGCCCCTTCTCCCCATGAGGCCTAACGTCGGCCGCACCCTCCTCTGTGGCGCACACGGAACACTGCACGCCACCTCACCTCACGGGCCTTTACCAGCTTCGCCAACTACGCCAGCTGCTGGTCGGGCAGCAGACTACCCCGAGTCTGCTGCTCGCAGGCCCATCCTCCTGCAATTTTTATAGAGGTGTTCTTCCTCGCGTTCCGGGCGGTAAAGCCAAGACCCTCGGTCCCAAGAGGCGCGAGAACACTACTCAGCAGGCACTCCTGGGATTACGAGACCGACGGGGGCAGGGAAGGACAGTCCCCCCGCTGCCTGCCCAGTGGCAGGGTGAGTGCACATCGGGCCCGCCCCTGCTCCTCCACAGTGCCCTCTGCTTTCTCAGAGGGACACGCGGAGCAACTTCCCATTGACCCACATCGGGCCCCTCCCGTGCCAGAATATTTGCCACAGGCATTAAGGTCCCCCGGTCCAAAGGAGACTTATTGCCCGTGCCCAGGGTGCACCGGCCCAACAACTGCCGTTCCCTCTAGACGTGTCCAGAAGGGCAAGCAGCCGTCAGACACACGTGGAGGTTTTCTGGCCAGCACCCCAAACTAGGCGGCTTGCCCTATCTCCTTATATTCTACAACCAATACCTACATATTTATGTAAATAGCGCCTGATCAATTAATTAAAGTACATACCTATACCAAATAATTAAGACGCTGCGATCCTCCGGGGATCATTGTATTGCCCGCCCACAAGGCGAACAATGTTATTCAACATTTTGACCGAGTCAAAATAACTAAATTCAACTATGAATTTTGTTATCCACTCCCAATAAAAGTCTTTTGAATATTAAATTGTTGCGTTAAGTTAAGGGTAAAAGTTTCCTGCCTGTCGACACCTGGTGCAGCTAATTGAATTGTAAAACCTTCGTCATGGGCCTTTGGCGGTCAAAATGATGTTGAATATGATTATTATCGATAAAATTTTCGTGATCGCGCATATCAAAAGGGAGTTGAAATTGCTAACATGATAAGGACGAAATCGCACGAATCATCGTTGTGGTACAAAATTATAATCGGAGGTGTACAATTTTAGAATCTAGAACATACTAAATAGGTAACAACACGGTACCCAAAGGACACATTTCGAAAACAACTGACGAGGGATGTTCGTCGCGAGTGCAAAAAATTATATAATAATAATTTTGGCTCATCCGAACAGGACAACCCCTACACGAGGGTAGCTTACACAACACGTACAACAAAAGCTCCTAATGACAAATATTAGCTTGCGCCTCCGCGCACCTAATGGACTTTACAATTGCTTTATACTGCGTACTTCACATTGTACCTATGTAACCTATTAAAAGGACGAGAGGACGCATTTACCTGCGTATAAAAGTATTATCAACCAAAGATATAAAAAGGTTAGCAAATCATCTTAGCTATCGAGGTTGGTCGTTGATTTCATTAATATTCTGACAAAATGTGAGCGCTGTTTTTTTTTCCGGCGAATATATACCTACCAGGTTCCAAATCAGCTGGCACGTTCGTTCGTTCGTGTTTTCCGAATAAAACTTATCTTCTATATCCCTTCCCTTGTCCCTTTTCCTTCGTTTTTCGAGGATTGGTTTTTGATAGAACATTCAGACTTGGTTAAAATGAATAATTAATACTCAAGCAAGACAGTTGTAGTAGTAGAGCTCCTTTGTGAAAGAGCTCGTCCGGGGAAGTACTACCACCGTGCCTACTTCTCCGCCAAATAGTGATGCTTGCATTGCTGTGTTTCGGTCTGAAGGGTACGGGTGCCGGTGAAATTACAATCACATGAGACTTTCCATCTTCATGTCTCAGTTTGGCGAACCGACTTGCGGTACCATTTAGGCAACAGCCTAGGTGGTATTGAAGTTGTCATGGGCAAAGGTAACCGCTTAACATCAGGTGGGCCTTTAGATCGTTTCGCCATCCTACACTATAAAAAAAAAAAAAAAAAGCTGATCCTTACATTTTGTCGAGCGCCATCGACGATTTAGTAGGGAACAGCTGATATATTTTTCGTGATTTCAGGGTTGGTCCCATAGTAAAAGTTGTTCTATGTTATGCCCTAAATGAGCTCTTAAAATATGACCACGCATTTCTGATACACGTTGTATACTAGCGGACCCGGCAGACGTCGTCCTGCCCGGAAAAGCAGCGCCACCTACCGGGTCCAATTGTGTTTTCAAACCATCTAGGAACCCATTAAAACATACACATAAAATTTCAACCAAATCGGTCCAGTCGTTTAGGAATTACTTTAATTAATTATTTAATTTATTAGGTGACAAACACACGTACAGAAGAATTATATGCATTAAGATATGCCGCACCTGGGTTAGACTGGAAGTCGACTAAAACGAAATGCAAAGCTGAAGGGTAGGAGCAAGATGATTATGAAGCGGTCATTATAATAGTAGTAGTAGAGCTTATGAAAGAGCTCGTCCGGGGCAGAAATTGGTACAGTAATACTTTTACCACCGTACCAATTTCTGCCGCCAAACCAAACAGTAATACTTACATTGCTGTGTTCCGGTGTGAAGGACAGATACGGATGCCGGTAAAATTACAATCACATGAGACTTTCCATCTTCATGTCTCAATTTGGCGAACGCGACTTACAATAGGCAAGAAGCTACCGCCAGGACACGATCTGCAGTGGCCAGTGTGGAAGTCATTAAATCGTCTTCGCACTCAGATTGGTCGCTTTAAACTTAACATGTGTAAATGGAGGTTTAGAGATCCTAATCTTGCTCAATGTGACTGCGGTGAACCAAAACAATCTATGTCACACTTGCTGGTGTGTCTCTTGTGACCGAACACCTGCTCGAGAGACGATCTCAACGCCGCCACTAATAACGCCATTGAATTGGCCACTTTTTATTCCAACAATATTTGAACCATTGACACGATAAGAAGATAGACAACAGCCTAGGTGGTGTTGCAGTTGTTATGGGCTAAAGTAGCCGCTTACCATCAGGTGGGCCTTTAGGTTCGCCATCATAATCATCCTATGCCATAAAAATAAATGAATATTATGAAGTTCATGTTCAGCAGTGGGTAAATTCGGGTTGACAAGATGAGATGAAGTTTCATTTTGAAAGTCTTCCAAAGATGATTTGTCTATTATAATATAATTTTTATATTGATGTTAATAAAGCCAAATATTATTTTCCAAACTTTAAAGCCTCTTATTAATATTTTTGTTTTAAATGTTTCTACATAATTTGAAGCCGCTTTTGTTCAGCAGATATTTCCAGATATATGCAGATAAAATGCAAAGGCGTAGATTATATTCTCACATTACCTAGTATTATCTATTTGTATTAGGTACATTTTATTACCCGACTGTGGCGAAGCCCAAAAGGAGGGTATTTTTTTTTACGTGGGGAAATATATTAGTATGTATTTCCGTTTCTATGTTTCCTCCTAGAGACAAAACGAATGAACGGATTTTAACAAATGAGGTATCATTAAATTCTAAATATTCCGAAAATATAACTCACTAAAAAGATAGAAACAAATATGATAAAATCAGAAAACCCTACTGTGAAAAACATCTAAAACACGAGATCAATTTCAGCAGTCGGTATACAATCACAGATTGAATTAACATAACTGCCACCGACTGAAGATATTGATTTTGTTTTAATGTTTTTAGTTTATTTTTTCAAGTCGGGTTTTTTGTTTATATACTTTTTGATTTATTTTAGTTCACATAACTAAAGTGGTCTCTAGTTATTCCACAAGTGATCCCTAGTTTAAGCGCAGATAAAGAAATCCTAATTCTGCACACTTTATTTATCGAGCACTGCTCTACTAACTCGTTGATATGCACTATTGTGCACATTACCATCTTCCGTATATACCTCACTTTATAGGTCAAAACCATTTTTACCTCATTGATAAAACACTGGTGTCGATTCTCTTGTTCACGAACTAAACTTATTTTAAACTATCGCCCTCTTTTACTAAAAGTAGATACAAGAAAGGGATGGCAACCATTTAAGAGCTGTCAAATTAGACGAAATTAAATTTTCCATACAAGTTTAGTCGTGATCTCGGAACGTGCCCACTAAAATACAAAGAAATATAACACGTAAACTAATTTGACAGTTCTAAAATGGTTGCCATCCCTTTCTTGTATCTACTTTTAGTAAAAGAGAGCGATAGTTTAAAATAAGTTTAGTTCGTGAACAAGAGAATCGACACCACTGTGAACATTGTGATTTTCGCGTGTGCGTCATCCCAGCGAAAAAGTGTCGAATTTCTTAATTCGAGATAAGTAAATCGTTAGTTTACGACGTCGTGTAATTGTGTATGAACATTTCAGATTTGTGTGTCCAACCCTTTTTGGGATATTCATCAAAAACGTTTTCCGCTGGAACGACGTCTTCCCAGCGAGACTTTTTTTTTCCAAAGGACGTAAGTAAAATAAAATAGTTACATGGATTAGAGTATAACGAAAGGTAAATGTGTATGCATAAATGAGATTTGTGTGTCTAAAGACTCCGAAGATATTCAAGTTTCCGCTGCGGTGACGTTTGGCTGATTGCTGGATATCATAAACGGTTAGGCGAATAGTTGTGACTTTTTTTACACATATTGCGATTCTTTTGTGTGTAATGTTTGTGAAAACAGACTTCGAAAAAAAATTACCGCTAGGAAGCTATACATTTTAAAATGAAATCAGGTTATTAGGTCCTAGTACTGCGAATATGAGCTCCGAAGCCTAAATGTTGAAGTTTATTTGTACCTTATAAATGCTCACAATGTCATGTTAAGTCTCATCGATGTACTGTAAGTAAATAATGAATTATGAACAAAATTGCTAGGTCTGGGCCACGAAGTTGTTCGCCATTCGATTGGACGAGTTTACTATGGGTTGGCAAATTAAAAGGTATCCCATTCGTTAGTGTATTAGTTCAATTATCCATCTGTAAAATTGTAGCCCAATACACTTAATAATTAAAGAAATATAATCAAAAAACCAATGAGAAGCGCAATACAGAGATAAACCAACCAAGTTTGAATGTGTACTAAAAAGCGGCCGCGCGATACATGGTGCTTACCTTCCAAAATTGTTAGTATAGTACCGTTTTTATTTTGGTACATGTGCGTACACAATTCTTTAGTTTTTATTTTCTCATTTTACTTTACACAGTCATCAGTACAATTATTTCAAAATAAGTAGGTACTATTCAGTTATTGACATGGGGTCACTAAGAACAAATTTTAATATTGTAAAGAGACCACGACTGTGGTGCTAAAGTTTTACGTATTATGTGAGATTTCCATGTAGGTAATTAACATTCTTGGTTTAGAAGTTACAAAGTTCTGACAGATAAATGGATTTGAATTTCTTTTTTTACATGTTCCGTCCGTGTGTCCATCCGTTTAACTTGAAGAAGTAAAAACAAATAAATCATACAGTTAGTGATTTGTATGATTATTTTGTTTTTGTTTTGTGACGGACACTAAAGCATAGTGAATTTTTGTGTTTTATTGCGAAAAAAGTTATTAAAAACTTATGTTTAATTTTTTTCTTACTTCCTTTGTTCTTCATATCGGATTCAACATAAAACTACCTCGTGTTGTGTTTCCTAGCGTTTTTATTTATGCTATCTGTGTCGATCTAGTATAAACGTATGTTTAGCAACATACATCCAAAGTCGATGGGACCCCGTACGTTGACAGTGGGCTAAAATAAAGAGGTAAACAATGAACAAGGATTCACTGTAGCTGCTAATGTTCTCGTCTATTCACATTTACAATTAATTTCACTGCACTTGTGGCATAGTCGTTAAGGTGGTCACCTCTCTATTGACACCACGCCAAATGTTGTCGGTTCGATCCCCACATGCAGTTAATTTATTATCTACGTAGAGCTGGTTACGAATAATATACATAATCTTTAATTTTAATAAACATAACAACCTACATTAATGTAGATACCTACTAAGCTTATGAATGAGTCAATTATTGTAACTGATCTGTGATTTTAAACATTAAGTAATTTAATTAAAATAATAGCTATACTTATTTTTTGTATAAATACCTTTTCTATATCTTTTATGTTGATTTTAGTATGTAGATTTTTATTATTTTGTTGTTGTTGATTTTTTTGCACGAGTTTTTAAGTACCTATACATACACATATCTACAATTGATAATCATTAGTAAATTGATACTTTTGAAAATAAAACTAATTAAGTTGCAGTTGTTTTTCATTTTTACTAATTATTGTGTACGCACCTGTACCAAAGTACCACACCAATAACAATAAGTATGCTAACAATTTGGGAAGGTAAGCACCATGTATCGCGCGGCCGCTTTTTAGTACACATTCAAACTTGGTTGGTTTATCTCTGTATTGCGCTTCTCATTGGTTTTTTGATTATATTTCTTTAATTAATAAGTGTATTGGACTACAATTTTACAGATGGATAATTGAACTAATACACTAACGAATGGGATACCTTTTAATTTGCCAACTCATAGTAAACTCGTCCAATCGAATGGCGAACAACATCGTGACCCAGACCTAGCAATTTTGTTCATAATTCATTATTTACTTACAGTACATCGATGAGACTTAACATGACATTGTGAGCATTTATAAGGTACAAATAAACTTTAACATTTAGGCTTCGGAACTCATATACGCAGTACTAGGACCTAATAACCTGATTTCATTTTAAAATTTATAGCTTCCTAGCGGTAATTTTTTTTCGAAGTCTGTTTTCACAAACATTACACACAAAAGAATCGCAACATGTGTAAAAAGAGTCACAACTATTCGCCTAACCGTTTATGATATCCAGCAATCAGCCAAACGTCACCGCAGCGGAAACTTGAATATCTTCGGAGTCTTTAGACACACAAATCTCATTTATGCATACACATTTACCTTTCGTTATACTCTAATCCATGTAACTATTTTATTTTACTTACGTCCTTTGGAAAAAAAAAGTCTCGCTGGGAAGACGTCGTTCCAGCGGAAAACGTTTTTGATGAATATCCCAAAAAGGGTTGGACACACAAATCTGAAATGTTCATACACAATTACACAACGTCATACACTAACGATTTACTTATCTCGAATTAAGAAATTCGACACTTTTTCGCTGGGATGACGCACACGATTTTCGCTATAGTTTTTTTACCACGTTTTTATTAACTCGCTTTCAGTCTTGTCTGTCTGTTCGGTACAAATTTTGCAATCGATTTTAAACTAACTTCCCGATGAGCTAGAGACTTGAAACTTTAAACATAGCTCAAAACTGGATGACAATGCAATATTAACTCGCTTTCGTTTTAAAATCATGGTATTAAAGAAAACTTTTTCATTAAAAAAATCTTAGATAGCTCTATGTTTCTAAACGAGATAATCACAAGTTACGGTTTAGTATATTGAAATTCACTTAACGCCTCCGCCACGGAAGTTAATAAATAATAAATGAACAATCCGTTTCTCACTAATATGACCCGTTGCCACCCGTCTGAGCGAGATCCCGACGCATAAATCAACACTGAAATAGACTGACGATGTATGCATACACTTCCGCTCGTCAATTAGAATACTTTCAAAAAATTAATCTACAAAGATTTTAAGAAAGCTCTGTCCCTGCAACGTGCTATAAAAGAGTGTACATTAAACTTTAAGAGCTCGAAAATCTGTTTTTTTTTGTTACTTCATTCGGATGAGAGCAGATTACATTTTCATATGTATTATGTCATTATTCCATCGGGATAAAAAAAGGTAAGTATAAATAGGTAGGATGTGCAAATCATTATTTTCTATTTAAAATTGAATTAAATAATATCACAGACATCTGAGGGTGTATGAATGAATCTGTTTGGGGAGGCCTATGTCCAGCAGTAGACGTCTTTCGGCTGAAATGATGATGATGTTGATGATGATGATGATTTGGGGATAATAGATCGTATGTCAAGTCCCTGTCGGTCCATCAAACCGAGGTACCAATAGGCTTTAAGTCAATATTATCATCATTATTCATGGCGTATAGCATATTGAATACTGCCTCGTGACTTGTGGTCGATTGTCAATTATTGTCGTGTGACTCCTGAGCACACGTGCGCCATTAAAGCTCGAAAAAAGGTCATTCGTGCTTTGGTCTGACCACGCTGTCGGTTGGGTTTCGCTTGTATTATTATGGCCAGCCTGCATAATGACGTTTGTAGTACTTTGTCACATTTAAGTGTCGTTTAATTTCCTATCATTCCCTTTACACAAAGAACAAACACATTCATTTAAATGCTTGAATCTAAAATGAAGTGGCTAGTTTAATTTTGTGATCCCTTTAAGACTTCTTAGTACGTGCTAAACGCGAAATCCAATTGGTTCTAGGGGCTAAGCACCCCGTAAACGTTTTATTATCCCATTGCCTTATTTTGAGTTAAGTCCATTTAGACGTCTCAGATAATCTTGGACTCAGTAAACGATGGCGATGGTACCAACACTAACTATTCAACATGTAGGTACTCATTCTGTCCATTAAATACCAGCTGACGTTATAGAGACTGGCAGATTTAGAATATAATTGTGTATTTCTTCCTCGTAAATAATAAATCAGGCAGCTAAAATAAGCTTCAGTTTAAGTATACGTCATCAGAGTTTTGAATAAACGCATGGTTGTTATGCACGATGAAAAAGATAACGCGGTACGGTTCGTTGCGACTTGGAAGGAAAATATGACCGATTTCATTGTTCTTTCTGTGCTATTCGGGCCTGAGAATCACTCGCAGCCATCAACAACGCGGATGCCGCACTTAACGAGCCTTGTCGAAGTGATGGAAAATAGGAACGGATGAATTAGCTGTCAGCTATTCAATGATATAAGTAAGACAACACATAACACACGCTCTGTGGCATAAAACAATCAAGTGTACAACAACTACTTTTGCGAAAGCGGCATTCGTCTTTAAGTTACTTTCACCTGGATAACATTTTGCTGGATGCGGAAGGCGCAGGACCGGTCGTTGTGGCGATGCTTGGGGGAGGCCTATATCCAGCAGTGCAGCAGCGTCTTTCGACTGAAATGATGATGATGTTCACGATGGATAACATTGCCTATACCTAAATGGTTCAATGTAAGAACATAGTTAAGATCGACAACTAAACTAGACAACTATAGTATTATTAGGTTTATTTTATAATAGTTAGGTTTTTTAGGTGTCTTATACATTAGCCTATCAGTCTACTAATGTCTTGTGTGTTAACACGTGCAATAAGCGCTTTGCCTTAATCAATTAGTCATAGACATATGTTATATTTCTATGCAATTAGTTATTCATCGACAGTTTTATATTTTTTTGAATGTGGCTCTTATTTTTTTCTTACACTGTCGTATAAATTATATAAATAAAGTTGAAAGTTAGAAGGTTGTGACGTGTATCGATCGTAATGTGGTGCCGTCGTCGCCACCATAATGCGAGCCAGCGCGAACAACGTGATGCGTACGGCGTCCTACGGCGAAGAGAGGCACGCACGCCTGGAGCCCTTCGGCGACTAACTGGCGAGCCTGCCCTTTCAATTTACTAACATTAATATTAATTTTATTTTTTCCGTGATAGTGAAAATGCCATAGTTCAACTGTAGTCAAGGTATTCATATTTTTAACCGACTTCAAAAAAAGGAGGAGGTTCTCAATTCGATTGTATGTTTTTTTTTGTATGTTTGTTATCTCAGAACACCGTCATTAAAATCTTTTTTTATTTGAAAGGATATACTTCCAGATGGGTCAAAATCCAGTTTTGATGATGGGATCCGTGTGGAATTGAGGGAACTCCTCACATATTATAGGCATATATATAGCGATTTCGGTAAATTTATCAACAAGTCAAGCATTTGCATTCATATAGTATCATTTGGTGAAGATCTGATGAAGGTCTTTGGAGATAAAGAAGGGAACCATCCGGGATTGCAGCAATCGCTTGTCTTTCTATTGTTAATGCCACTCAAAATAGATAACTAAAATAAACTTGAAAAAAAAACCGACTTCAAAAAGAATAATATGATAAAATTTGTGTAAAACAGTTTAGGAAGTCGGTGCCAGTTTTTCTTAAATCAATCCGAATCAAAGGCACCTACTTCCTAAACTGTTTCACATAAATTTTGTAATTTTATTCTTTTTGTAGTCGGTTTTTAATTTTTTTAAAGTTTATTTTTGTTTCGATGTTTTATTATAAAACACGCTCGGTTGCTATTTTGCTAAAGTAGAGAACTAAGCCATTCAGTTGCTAAACCTCAATCTAATCTACTAGGATTAGCAACTTTGCCGCATTCATATGTTGAAGAGGTGGACTGTTCTTTTAACAGTACGATCGGTCTATATGTTACGGGCAGAGTCCGGAGAGGGTGTATAGTCAGCACTGCCCGGACAACCTGGACTTCGCCCAGATGACCTGTGTAATGTCAGCAATGCCCAGGCAGTGCTGATAGCAGAGTCCGCAAGGGGTGCAGAGTCAACACTTGCCGAGCATCGTCGACATTGCACAAGCCCTCTGAGTAAAGTCCGACAATGTGAATTATTTGCGGGCTCTGCCCGGTTTATAATGGACATTGTCAACACTGCCCGAGTGAGGGTGGGCACTGTTGAATGATTTTAATTTTGCGTAAGTACCTATTTTGCCCAACTTCGATTAGGCATTGTTGACATTACTAGTTCAGCGTGTGCAAAGTAAAAGAAAGACAGCATTTATATTATCGAAGTGTTAAATTAAAGAGCTGTGATGGACTACCGCAAAAATACTGTTACCAGAGCGTGAATGTATGAAATGACAGTTTTTGAATCTAGAATAATACTTGAGCTATGTTCTGGTAGAATGTGGGCATAAAACATCAATTAAAGGGTTAATTGCGAGTACCTAGAGCTACACCACCATCAAAACTTCGTTAATTTGCTTTGCATGACAGATCCACATAAAAAATAACTATGGTTTCGAAATTATTGTAGTATCACGTTACCTGTTTTCTAATTAATATAATGACTGTACAAATAATCTTTAAATAAGATGTTTTATTTTAACCGATTTCTAAATACAACGTCCAGAGACTGATTTGGGTGCTAATGCTAATTTAACTAATATTATATCCGTAGAACCTTAAACAAGAAACGTAAAAACTTAATCTTATTATTAAATCAAACACATCACATTAAGGATGTTATCTTGTCAATATCAAAGTCCCTAACAGTGAGGCCAATAGTGTAGACATAAATATGTAACGACAGGTGGTAAAGTGGTCATGCTGCGCAGCGCACGCCCAGTGCACCAGTCGCAAACATTGTAACTTTATCCGTACATTACACAAAAATGAACTGTATTAAACGTAACATAGAGTTTTTAATTACACTGACCTGTACAAGTAACATACGACCTAAATCATCTTACATGATAGCAGCGCAAGCCTGAAGACGGGAGAATTCGAATTTATTGACCATTAATCCAAAATATTATTTTCACAATATAAGTACTCATTTATTAATTTTGAAATATTAGGTTCCGATTAATTTATATGTGTCGTTAAGATATTTATTATGTATGTAAATATCGTCTTTATTTATAATCCTAATCTTTTGTTTTCAGACGTTAAGTACATTGATGTACATCGTTTAATAAATTGTTCGCCATGAATGAACATGCTTATGTTTAAAAGTATAAAATTGTTAATGAAATCTTGAACTATAATGATGACTCATTGAAATATGTTTGTTCGCAGGGCGTGGACGAGGAAGACAGAGTTTCTGTAAGTAAGCATGTGATAGGAATGAATCATGAATAACGATTTAAGGGAGTACAATAAATTAAGACAAACGTTTATTGCAGTTAGATCAAAAGAACGAGACGGATCCATTCGATTCAAAGCAAAAACAATGGATTTTGTGTGCAGCAAGGGGAGATTATCACGCTTTGGCAAAGATGTGCAAAGATAATGCAAAACTTGTAAAGACTAAGGTAAGTTAAAATATGATATACAATATCTGAAACTAAACCTACGAATCTCTGTGAGTATATAAAAAGTACTAGTAGGAAACACAAAATACTATATGAAACACTGATAATACCTACTTCTCCGCCAAATAGTGATGCTTGCATTGCCGTGTTTCGGTCTGAAGGGTACGGGTGCCACTGAAATTACAATCACATGAGACTTTCCATCTTCATGTCTCAGTTTGGCGAACCGACTTGCGGTACCATTTAGGCAACAGCCTAGGTTGTATTGCAGTTGTTATGGGCAAACGTAACCGTTAACATTATGTGGGCCTTTAGATCGTTTCGCCATCCTATACTATATATTTTAAAAAACTTGGATGCACCACATGCCAATTTAGATAGCTAACTAATCTTATAAATAACTTATAAAAAAATAGATTGATAGGATGGAACATGGAACCTATACACTATACAGTCTGTTATAAACGATAAAAAGGAGCTGAGTATTATTTACGAAATAGTAGTCTGTGCCAGTTTGTGGTAGTACTTAACTGATTACACGACCAAATATTATTAAATTAGTAACCAACCACAAAATAACATGATATTATATTGGTGACATGGCTGATATTATTTCCTTACAAATTTATTATGAAATAATGGTTATTTGAGGCATTCGCCTTATAATGGTCACTTAGAATCCAAAGAATTTTCGTGAAAAAATACGATAAACTGTAACGGATGTAGTTGACCCATATCCTTGAGTTTTTCGGCGTTAGTTAGCGCCAAGTGAGAGCACATGTCCAAAAGGTGTGCTTCTAATTGGGTCTCGGGGTACACGGCCGGCGCCGGCCCGCGCCCCCCCGCCGCATGCTATCTTGACATATCTCCGGACGTAGTCCCTTGTTTTATTTTACGAGCCATCTCTCAGACCCCGACTTTTTTTCTATCCAACTATTGTGTTTACGTTGTTTTAACTCGCGCACTTGATATATAGCCATCATATAAATGGAGGGATTGCTAATTCTGAAAAAAATGCTCTGATTTATGTTATTACTACTAGCAAATAACAACGTGCCCTATTTGTTAGGCTCATTTTCAGAAAACATCTAAACAGTTTCGATCTATACACGAGAATTTGCAATTATTCCCGATGATTGACGAAGTGAATCATTCGAGTAGATAAATGTGTATCGTGTCTGATGTAAATTATTTATATGTATAGGTCCTTCTAACGAAAACAGTGATGCTTTTAAATACTCAAAGTATTTAAGTAAATGACCTTTAGAAAGAGCACTGTCGTCGCACTGATTACCAAGTACATTACTTTTATTGAATACGCAGTAAAAAGGGTAATGATAGCCTTCTCTTTTATTGATTCGTTGTAAATCAAGGGTCGACGCAATTGGATTTGAATTTTATTGGCATCCTTTTGGTATGTGAATAGTTAAAAAACTTGTTAAGAATTAACAAAGATTTATTTTCGACTTCAAAGTGCAGTGGATTCCTTTTTCAAATCGTGTCCGGTGCTTAGTAAGTCACAAAACAAATGTTTTCGCTGCGGTCGATACTTTCTTTCCCGACTTTGAATTTGTTTCCAATTAATCCTTCCAGTTCGTATTACTATGACACGTGCTTTAGAATGTAGAACGGCAGTTATTTTCATTTTCTTCTATCCGCTTTCCGAGCTAATAAAGCAACATTAAATATTGTCAGACAATATGTAACATGTGTTTGCTACTGGTGCCTTGCTGCTTGACATTTGTCGTCTTTCCTCTAAAAAACACTTTGATGCTTATTTTCGTATTTGCCTGTCTCGCTGATGGAATTATAGATTTGTGGAAATTTCTCTCTGTGTGGTTGCTTATGATATTTTTTATTGTAGGCCTCGCTTGTTTCTCTTTGAAATGAGAAATTTAAATATGTCATCGTCGCTTCCTATCTAAATGAACTCATCTTTAATATTTATATTTTAATGCCTCATGGTGATTAGTTGAGATATATTAGCCGATTTTATAAGCTCTTTTAACACTTCATGGCACTCCAGATTACGCTGTTTTAATGTCAAATTCATTTACACTGTGTAAGAAATATTAGAACTGCCAAAGTAAAGATTTCTTATAATTATATAAATATATCGTTTGGATTATTGTTCGATAAATTGTTTATCCGTTTGGTTCCTTTGAGTATTTAACCAATACTCAATTTAATAAGAAAAAAGTTTAATTCTGTCATGAGATACAATTAAAGACAAAAGATTCTATTTTGTATGCGATTTTGTTTTTGCTATGATTGTCATAATTTAGAGAAAGAAGTTTGGAAACAACAAAAGATCATTCGCGTAGGATTACAAACTAAGATAAGATCCTTCAAGATATGGTTTAGTTTTTGCATGAAAAGATTGTGAGTCATATTTCCTAAACAAATAAACTGACAATAACTTATAAACGTATTAAATAATACAACGAAAAGTTACGAGTGAAAAAAATATGTTATTCGAGAATGATGATCCGCTGGTGTGGCAAAGACATGTTCAGCCAACATTCATGTACTACAGTCTAACAAAGCAATTAGTATCCAGGGTCGCCAGATATAATCGAAGTTTTCTCAGAAGATTATGGATGTTTTTGATTTAAATATCATTTTAATAACGAACAAAGTTAAAGTGTATTTATACAAAACCCTAATAAAACCGTTCTATAATAATTTCTTGAGAAATCTTCATCTATATCTGGCGACCCTGAATACTAATTGCTTTGTTAGACTGTACTTAGTATGTAATCCTACATTATGTGCGTGGGAAAAAAACAGCGAAGAAGCATTATTATCGAAAAGTAAATAATTCAGATTTTTTTCAGTTTAACCGATGAGCTCACAAAAGCAATTTGGTAATATTTAATTGTTCCCTAACGATCGTGTAATTGTGTTGATAAAGATTTGTTTAGTCAATAAAAAAGACGAAAGCTCGGTATTATTATTCTTGATTTACGAGTGTTCGATTCCAACGAGGGCGGAGTTAGTGATCCAAGTAATTAAATCCAAATCATTTCGATGTTGGTTGCCATACCATCGGTTATATTGATACGATCCAATAATGGTATTGTTAATTACATTTATATCGGGTAATATAAGTAGAAATTTATATCGTCGTCTTTAATTTGAATGACTACTTACGGATTTTATTATGTTTGTTAAATATCATTTAAGATGCTTCTACAATAAATTTAATAGTTTTGTGGTTTAGCATGCTCTAATTGGTGCCTATAACTGGACTACAATTACGACCACATTTTTTGTGGCGCCTGCTCGCAGACTCGAGTATTCTATTTCATTGTAAAAAAAACATTTCCAAGCATTCGTCTAATATTTCGGTTGCACGCGCTATTAACGCCAACTCGACGGTAGGCGTGTCGTTGCAGAAAGCAATTTAAGTCCTGATTTATTCCGGTGCAAGGCATCGGCTTCGTTGACATCTCTCAGTCTAATTAAGACAGTAGCTTTGTAGATGATTTATCTGCGTTTAAATCTATGAGTTGCACATTTTACATAGTGCCAATTAATTGATCTATTAAATTCGATTTATTCTGTGGTGTAAGTTAGTATCTGTTTTAATCCGCTGTAGTAGAGTTACAATATTTTTTTATATATGTGGTCTTAGTGCTTATTTGCTTACGTAAAACATTTTAAAATGAAGTGTAAAACAGAATTCGATTCCTCGACGTTCTCGTTTGTTACGGTCGCTTGTTACTTTGTGAAGTGAAGCACGACGGCAAGAACTTTTGGTGTATTGTTTTTTTAGTCGTTTTCAATGGGTGTGCTAACTTCTCGAATGTGTCGGCCGGCCGGCGCCAAGTCGGTGCAACCCGAGATTTGACGCCGCGCCTCATTTGACCCGTCCGCCATCCGTCGAACGCGCGCGCCATTGTTTAGCTATGTATGTTGAACACGACGCGCCTATAGTTATGTTTCCTATCTGTGTGTCATACAAGATAAAGATCTTTTTTATCCTTTATTGGTGCAATAAAAATACAAAACAACTTAACAAATTACAATTCGAACAGAAAAGGCAGGTACCTATTTTACTACGAATTATAAGTGAAAATATGTTGACTTTATTCGCTAGTAGTGTTGAATTAACCATGCAACGTCTTTATATTTATTACTAGTTATTACCCGTGACTTCGTCCGCGTGAAATTCAAAATTACCTGGATAAAAGTAACCTATGTTATAAGTTACAAAGTCCTCCATCTGCTTGTTAAAATCCCGTTATCATCATGTTTATAAGTTTGAATCAGTTTTTCCTCATTTTCAGGAGTTTTCGTAATTTTCCAGGATAAAAAGTTGTCTATATTATACCTTACAAAGTCCTCTATCTGCCTGTGAAAGTCCCGTCACTGTCGGTTCAGTCGTTTCGAAGATTATCCCAAACAAACAGACAGACAGAAAGACGGACAGACAAAAAAAAACTGATAATTTGGGCTAGGTCATTTGCAAACAGTCGTATGAGCTTAAAAACGTCAGTTATTTCAAAATCACAAACTGACACTTCAATTTTATTTATATGTACCAGGCCCCTCAGAAAGTATTGCGAAAAAAAGTTTTTATATATGGGAGACTGGCCAGTTATAATGTTTTTCGAAAATATGATTATTTATAAGTAAAAATAAGTAAGTTCCAATTTCAAAATTTCCCTCCACATTTTTTGCGAGTTAATTCAAAGTATTGTGTCTCACTGAAATATGGATCTGCGCCGGGAACATTTTAGAGCTATGATTTTATACGATTTCAAGTGTCGCCTGAAACCGGATGAATCGTACGATAGACTTCAAATGGCATTCATGGATGAAGGCCCTTCCAAGGCAACCGTGTATCGTTGGTATAACGAATTCAAGCGCGGTCGACCAACTTTGGGGGATGACGAAAGAAGCGGTCGCCCTTTGACGGCTGTTACCGAAGAAAACGTGCTAGCAGTGAAAAATTTAATCCAAGACAATAGGCGAATTACATATCAGGAGATTCAACACATATTGAAGATTGGATCGGGAAGCGTTCACGAGATTCTACACAGCCATCTTCGCGTGAGGAGGATAGTATCACGCTGGGTGCCGCACAACCTCACCGATGCTCAGAAGCAGGCCCGGGTGGAATGGTGCCGTGATATGCTTAACAAATTTGAAGCAGGCTCGTCTCGGCGTGTTTACGACATCGTTACAGGTGATGAGTCCTGGATTTATCAATACGACCCAGAAACCAAGCGCCAGTCGACTGTTTGGGTGTTTCAAAATGAGCCAACGCCTACCAAAGTGAAGCGATCTAGAAGCGGGGGTAAGATTTTGATCGCTAGCTTTTTTAATTTGACTGGCCACTTGGTATCAATTCCCTTACGGGATCAAAGAAGCATTAATGCCGAATGGTATACTACCAAATTTTTGCCAGAAGTTTTCTCTGTTATAAGCAACAAGCGACCAAACACAGGGCTCCGCGGGCTACTGCTCCACCACGACAATGCACCTGTGCACACCGCACTCAAAACGAGGGACTTCCTGGACAGCACGCCAGTCAAACTCCTGGGTCACCCTCCTTACAGCCCTGATCTAGCACCGTGTGACTTCTTTTTATTCCCAAAAATAAAAAATCAGCTCAAAGGGATACAATTTTCGTCGCCGGAAGATGCGCCGGCTGCGTTCGAGCAGGCTGTAAACGAGGTGTCTGCGGCGGACTGGAAAAAGTGTTTTGAAAACTGGTTTAGGCACATGAATCTTTGTATAGAGGCTGGTGGAAAGTACTTTGAAAAGATTTGATAAAAATATATGTACGTATAGAACAATTTTTTTTAGTTTCGCAAAACTTTCTGAGTGTCCCACGTATATATTAGCTTTTGCCTGCGGCTTCACCTGCGTATAATTCGGTTAATCACAGAAATACGTTATCCCTTGGGAACTGTATTTTCCCAGGATTAAAAACAGCCATCCATACTTTCGCATTTATAGTATTAGTACAGGTGACTGAACCTTAGTGATGACACTTGAATTACGAAAACCCCTTACTGCTTATAAAATAATGATGCGGTCAAAGTCAAACTTTACCATTGAGGTGCGGTCGACTGTACGATTACTATGAATTTCGATGTACTAGCTGTTTCTATATTTTAGCTGTACCTGCTAAACATACAAACTCACATATGAATTCATAATATCATCGTCATAATTATTATCCCGTATTAGAAGGCACAAGACAATATTCACCATTGTAGGCACATGTCATGTGCGTTCAGTGACGAATTAAAACCTTTGATAAAGCAGTTCTGGATATTATACCTCTGTTACATCCACAGACCAGTAAGCCTTAAGACGCTTTAACAAAGTTTTGCATTCGAACGCAGTCGTAAATTATTGGCGGGGACCGGAGGGCGAACGGCGCGTTATGATTGGTCGGCTCATAAGTTCGGTGGTATGATTCCGTATGATTGGTGCCGCTCGCTGACGGACTGACGTCTTGATTGGCGGCGGGGCGTATGATATGCAGTGCTACTGCATATGCGTTGTGACCGGGGGTATCCGGCTAATCGGCGTCTAGAGGCTTACTGGTCTGTGGTTACTTCTAATCTACATGTTATAGGTGTTATAAAAGGAAAGGAACTGCATTAGTTACAATAAAGTCGACTATTACTTT